>CM070547.1:1340000-1940000 GCA_036346405.1 Phyllostachys edulis
AACTTTATGCTTAGTCTTGCTTAGACCAAAAACATTTGATTTGGGAAATATTTACCTTCATGACCAAATAACGTTTAAAATGTTTTGATCATGACATTGAGTTGTCATGGGAATATGGAATATTGCTGGGGAAGCAAAAGAGAATGAAAACTGATTTGGAGTTGGGCGAATTGGTTTGCTTGGTTGGTGCAAGGTTTATGCACGGACTCTATCCTGGATAAGGTGGAGGTCCATGGGTTTGTGATTGTCGCCCAAGTCAGTTGAGGACCGGTCTTTGAGCCGCCAATGCTAGGCCTATGATGGGCTACGCCAAAACCGTGCAACCACATGTCTCCAGTATGGGGCGTGGGACCTAGCTAAGTAAATTGCAGAACTTCCACATGATTGATCTAGTTGGAGGAGTGGGAGGTCTTCTATGGCCGGTGGTCTTTATGACCTATGTTCCCTTTGGTGCAAGAGGGCCCAGATCTGTGAGTGAATCCAAAGGAGGCGAAACCTTAGCAAGGAGAGGCGTGGTGGGACAATGGATTTAAAGGCTTTGTCATGAACTCTAGACCTCTTACCTTTGGTAGTGAGAGGTGGCATCGGCGGATCTGGGATAAACTAGAGGAACTCATGTCGTGTGGGTAAAGTGCACATCCTCGATCGAGTGTAAATCTATTCGAATAGCCGTGTCCACGGTCATGGACATGCTGGCAGCGGCCACTCAGAGTTAGAAGTTGGTTTTGGGTTTCCAAAAGTGTTTAATAACTGTTTTGGGATTTCTATCCCATGGGTTTTGGGCAGGGAGCCTTGTGACAGGAGGGTATCCTTCACCAACTTGTTGATGAATGCTATCCAACTGAAAATCAAGTTTGAAAATGAATTTTATCTAGTGAAAACCTGCTTTGGAACTTAGTAATTGTAATTGAAAGAAACTTGGCTTTTTGCAAAGCAACCATATTATGCCCTCTGTTGTATATCCATGTATGCATGTCATTTTGTTACCCCAGGTGTGACTTGCGAAGCACAAGTGGTAGTGCTCACTCTTGCTCAATGCAAAATCTTATCAGGAGAAGACAACAGCGGAGAAGAGGAGGACCAGGACGAGTAGGTTGTGCCCTCCAGCCATTTTGCCTGTGGTATAGTGGATGGACCTCTGTCTTTGTTCTTTTGTAAGCTTGCTTTTGGCCCAAGGCCACCCCTTTGTAAGCAACTCTTTTGTTATGTTGTAAATAAAGTCTTTGGCGTGGATGTTACCATTCTTGTTTCTTTGTGAAGAGCTAGCTTAAGATCCTTAGGACTAGCTCAGTTCACCGGAATCACAGAGTGATCCCCAAGCCTCACGACCTCCTCGGGTCAGTCCTGCGACCTCTCTGTGTTGGCCGTGGCAGTTGGGGATCTCCCCGTGACTCCCACTTCCCTCAGTGGTAATCCAGAGAGGTCCTGACAGGGTCTCGATGGGTACTACCGGGGGTAGATCCTACCCGAGCCTCGGGAGGTGCCACCGGACCTCCTGGGAGGTCCTAAGGGACGTCCTAGGAGATCCTGGGAGGTCCTCTCGGGTGCCCTAGGGCTGGGTCTCCACACCGGTCCTCATATGACTAGGGCGACTTTCACAAACCCCTAGACCTCCACCTTTGTCAGGATAGAGTCCGTGCACAAACATTGCACCAGCCAATCCAACCAATTCGCCCCAGTCCAATCCATTTTCATTTTCCTTGCTTCCCCAGCAACATTTTCATCCTTCCTTGACATCCCAATGTCATGGTGAAAACATTTAAAACAGTGTTTGGTCATGGTGGTAAAGATTTCCCCAAATCAATACTTTTGGTCTAAGCATGACTAAGCATAAGTTTTTCAAATGGTCTTGGCTCACACTATTGCATGACCCAAGTTTGATCTAGTGGTGACAACATGCTCAGTTCAAGTCAACAGTGGCCATACAAAGGAAGTAGGCATAGCTATAAATTTAAAACAGGTATTGAAATACTTGGTAGAAATAGGCATGCATTATACATTAAAACAGAACATAATTAATTTGAATTACTGGGTGCAATATGATCAAGAGCGTAACTTGCCTTTTGCTTGACAGCTTAAGGATCTACTCTCTCTCACGGCTCTAGCTCTCTGGAAACGTCAAGATCTATACGGTCAAAAGAACATATTCAGACCAAGCTCCAAACAAAGAACTAACAGAGACTCAAGTAAAGAACCAAAAGAACTCTAAAGGAACCTCAAAACCCAATTAATGTAAGAGTCTCAGACTTAGAATGTGTTCTTTTGGAGGAGGTCTAAGCTTATCAGAGGAGGTGGTCTTTAGCAAAAGACCCCAAAGAAGTGATTTAAGCAATGAGCGAGAGGTCCTGAGAAATGGTTCTTGCGCAAAGTCCAGAGAGGAGGTCCTCAAATAAAGGCCATAGAAACCCAGAAGGTGTCCACCAGGGGAGGTCCTGAGAAGGACACGACCAGCTCAGTGCAGTGGCAAAAACAAGAGTGGAGGAGATCGCCAGGGGACTCACCAGGGACAAGAAGGAACAATGGATGGAGGGGAGGTCGTGGACAGCAAGGTCTTCGTTGGAGAGCCACTGATCGTGAGCTAAGATAACAGAGTGTGTAGAAAGGTGATGTGGTAGAATTTCTTGGTCTGATTGTAGTCAAGGTGGTGAAGAAAACTAGAAATATACGTGTCAAGGATAAGTATAGAAATGGGTCAAAGATAGGTGAGTGGCAGGGCAGGTGTCACTACCACCCTGGGTAAAAGGTACAAGGAAGGACAATGTATGTTGCTATGGGAAGGAACAAAGAAGGATGTCAGAGTACAGCTAGGTGACCAAATTCAAAGTAGAACGCCACGTATATGGATGTATTTAATGTGACAAGACATGCATTAAATGCCCAAGATATTAACGTGGCGGAGGAAATAAGAATGACCAAGACTGGCAGGTGGGGCCAGTCAACTTAGAAACAGTCAGGTCAAGAGGGGAGGTCTTGCCCCGCAGGGGAGATCCTTGAGGAGGTCCGAGAGGCTTAGGAGGTCCTAGGTCCGAAGGACAGGGAGGTCTTAGGGGTGGGGAGGTCTAGACATGCAAAGGAGGTCTGGACATAGGGAGGTCCTGACGGTCAGGATCAACAAAAGGAGGTTCTGACGGTTAGAATCTCTACAAGGGAGGTCTGGCAAGGAGGTCCAGAGCCAGGTTTAAAAGGCCACGGAGAGGTCTTGGACAGGAGGTCCAGAGAACTACAAGAAGGTTCCGTGGTTGGGATTAAGGGCAAGTTGAGGTCCGGGCGGTTGGATCTCCAAGAGGGAGGTCCAACAGCCAAGATCAAACGTGAAGGTGAGGTTCCAAAGAGAGTAATGCACGGGGAGGTCTGGACCTTAGGATTCGAAATGAGGAGAGGTCCCAACCGTTAGATTCAAAACAAAGAGAGGTCCAAAGCGAGGGGTTCCAAGAAAGAGGATTCTCAGAGGAGTTCCACCAGAGTAGTTCTAGATGGAGCCGCCAAGGTCAAGGTAACTCAAGGGAAATCTTCAATCCAATGAGGTAAGGTCAGAATGAACCCACTGAAAGTCCTTTTGGTTAGGAAGAAATGTCGAGGTGGTTCAAAGGCACACAAAAGACCCGATGAAATACCATGATGTCCTGGCTGAAAAGAGGACTGGGCATAAGGAACGTGCCCAGGCAACAAGGGGTCTTGACTTAAGAGAAGTCTGAACAGAAAAGAGGTCTGATCCGAAGGGATTCAAACCAACAAAGAGTTTCAAGGTGATCAAACTCAAAGGGAAAGGCCTCGACATGTAATATGTCCAAGTGTAAAAAGGTCTGAGCCCCAAGGGAGGTCTAACCTTAAGAACCACAGGGGAGGTCTAGGCCACAGAGAAGGTATAAACCTACACAGCCCAAAAGAGATAGGCTAAAGGAAGGTCTACGGAGCATACCAAAAGGAGGTATCAACAACTCAAACCTCTCCAACCGAACCAAACTTTGAATTCTCATCAAAACAAAATAGTTTTAATTTGTTTTACACATTTTAAAAAGGATTTAGAAACCAGGATGTTCTGATCTGAACCTAAAAGAGGTCCAACAAAAAAGAAGGTTTAAACACAAAGGGGGTCTAAACCTCAAAGGTTTAAATACAGAAGAGAACTAGACCCCACAGGAGGTCCAAACTATAAAGGATCTAGACCTCAAAAGGATATCTAAACTACCAACGGGTCTGAACCTCCAGGGAGGTCTAAACCATGAAGAGTGAGAGCATCCAAAGAGCTCCTGACGCTCAGATCTCGAAAGGAGATCCTGGACGGTCAAGAACTCAAAGGGGAGGAAAGTCCAAGCACAGAACCGGTGGTCCTGACCACAAGGTGGCTTCAAACTGCAAGGAAGATCCTTGCAAAGAGACTGGGAGGAGGTCTTATGGGCAGGAGGTCCAAAAGACCTGCTCATGGAAGGTCCGAATGATCACACATAGAGGATCCAAGGAAAGTCCATTGGAGCTTGAAGGGCTCAAGGGAGCACCAAGGGCTTTGAAATGAACCCGAGGAGGTTCAAATGAATAGAGAGGAAAAGAAAAGTCTCGAACCATAAAGATATTCAGGGCCAACAAAGAAGAGGCCTAAGTACCAAGGCGTCTAGATATCAAGGAGGTCTAGACTCACAAAAACTCCAGACATAAAGGGATATGGCTTCGAGGAGATAGCAGACGGGAGGGAAGGTGCGAGTATAGAAGATTGTCCGATCTTCAAAGGAGGTCTAGGTACAAGAAAGAATCTAAACACGAGAGGAGGTTTAAGCGTAATTGAGATTAAGGAAGGTCGACCCCAAAGGATGAAATTTGGACCAGAGAGAATAAACTTAACAAAGGTCTCAACAGAGAGAGATTTCCAAAGGAGAGGAAAGACCAGAAAAGACATGGAGGAGATGACCACAGAGAAGTCAAACAAGAGGGACGATGCAGGACGGATAAGAATGTCCAGATGTAGGATAGAGAAAGGGAATCTTACCAGGAGAAGGAAGGGTAGCTCTAGAGAGCTAGAGCAACACCAAAAGAACTAAGTTTTGGGATTAGTTGAAATTTAATTAAGTCATTTTAAACTCTTCAAATTCTGAAAACTTCAGGTTAAGCTTGGAATTCGCATCAAAACCAAATGGTTCTTTTTATTTTGAAAATTTTCAAAAAGACTCTGAAAATCAAGGTGTTACAACAGCTACTCCTCTGGCCGAAATAATGTGTCCAAGAAAGGCTACTTGACTTAGCCAAAACTCACATTTATTAAACTTGGCATAGAGCTGCTGCTCTCTAAGTCTTCCCAACACAATTCTAAGGTGGTCTTCATGTTCTGCTTCACTTTTAGAATAGATGAGAATGTCATCAATAAACACCACCATAAATTTGTCAAGGAGGTCCATGAACACTTTATTCATCATACTCATAAAATAGGCCGGGGCATTTGTCAATCCAAATGACATCACAGTGAACTCATATAGTCCATACCTTGTGGTAAAAGCAGTTTTGGGGATGTCCTTAGGTCTTATTTTTAATTGGTGATAACCAGACCTGAGGTCTATTTTGGAGAACACACTTGCCCCCTTTAGTTGGTCAAAGAGATCATCTATCCTAGGCAATGGATATTTGTTCTTAATGGTGATCTCATTAAGTGATCTATAGTCTACACACAACCTCAGGCTACTGTCTTTCTTTTTGACAAATAGCACAGGTGCTCCCTATGGTGAAGAGCTTGGTCTAATAAATCCTTTGTCCTTCAGTTCTTGGATCTGCTTCTTTAACTCCACCAGTTCGTTTACTGGCATCCTGTAAGGTCTTTTTGATATGGGTGCAGTCCCAGGGACCAAGTCAATTGGAAATGATATGTCCCTGTTGGGTGGCATACCTGGGAGTTCCTCAGGGAACACGTCTAAGTAATCCTTGACCACTGGGAGGTCTTCCAGCTTCACCACTTCCTTTACATGGGTTAGACAAGATCCTGTCTTAAGGGAGGTCTTCGGCTTGAACTCCACTCGTTTTCCTTGTTCATTGGTAAGTGTTATAGACTTAGTAGCACAATCGATCTGCCCTTTATTCTTGGCCAACCAATTCATTCCAAGGATCACATCCAACCCTTGAGTTGGCAAAACTATCAGGTCTGCATGAAGTAGAACTCCAGAGATTTCTAAGGTGAGATTTGGGCAGATGGTATTAGTCCTCATATCTATGCCCGGGACATGTATTAGCATAGAGTTAACCAAAGGGATTATAGATAACCCACACTTTCCCACAAATTTCTTTGGAAACAAAAGAATGGGAAGCCCCGAGTCAAATAAAAGCTGAAAGTGATGCAGAATTCACAGAAACGTCTCGAGGACTACATCGGGTGCATCATGAGCCTCTTTAGCCATGACATGTGTGACACGGCCCTTGATAACTTTAGTTCTTTGGCTTAACACTCGAGGCACTACCTTGGGCCGACACTCCTTGATCGAGCGAATCGAGCAGAAATTTGTTGCTTCTTTGGGCACCTACTAGCATAGTGCCCAATCTCGTTACAAAAGAAACAGGTCACTCCAGCCGAGGAGGTCATGGAGGGTTTCTTTTGAAACTGAGTCCCAGAAGAGGTCTTATGATAGCTTGATTTGCTAGTGCGTTGCTCTGACCCAGATGCCCTTGAGGAGGAGGTCCTTGAGGTCTTGCGTTGGGAGGTCTGGGACTGGGAGGTCCTAGACTTAGGAAATCCTCCCGGGTTAAACCTCTGCGCAGCCTTCCTCCTTTTTTGGCCCTCCATCTTTTGGAGCTTATCCTCCTGCCGAATGGCCTTGCTTACAAGTTGCTGGAAGTCGGTATGCTCCTGGGAAACAAGATGAACTGAGATTTCATCATTTAACCCTTCCAAAAAGTGTTCTTGCTTGCTTTCATCAGTAGCAACATCTCCTGGGGCATATCTTGCTAGTTGGTTGAACTTATGCATATACTCATTAACAAAGGCGATTTCCTTGCTTCAAGGTACGAAATTCATCCTCTTTAATGACATCATGCGGGTGGGAGATGAGCACGATGAAAGGCTCGCTTGAACTCGTCCCATGTGATGGCCTCGAGGATCGGCATGAGATTGACTAAAATTGTCCCACCACTCGTGAGGCCGCCCACCGAGTTGGTGAGAAACAAAGCGATCTTTCATAGTCTCATACCTTTGCACCATGTCTAATTTTCGACCTTGCCCTTAACAAATCATCGGCTTCCATAGGTTCACCTTTGCTTGAAAATGTTGGAGGCGTAGCCTCATAAATTCTGCAATGCTAGACCTTGGTGGAGGTGGAACTTGGGCTTGAGGTTGAGCCGCAGAAGATGGCTTGCAAAGGCGAGTATTGGCCATGGACTGTGAAAGCAAGTTTATCAAGTGAGCTTGATTGGCCATTATTTGAGTCCAAGTAGGACCTTCAACTGGAGGTGGGGGTGGCTGTGAAGTTGGTTGCCCTTGCTCACCCTCAACTCCTCTATTCTGATTAGTCCACATGGCTGGATTCTCGGCCTCTTCCTCAGCTTGACGGTTGTGATGGCTTGAACTGCCACTACCATTTCTAGAAGTGGCCATACTGTCCAAGAACCAAGGCTGAGAAAAGAGAAGAGAAAGGCTAAGGAAAAACTAGCCAAACCAACCACTCGGTAGAGGAAATCCAATACAAAGGAAACAACAGCAAGATTTTTTTTTTCAAAGTTTATTATAACCAACATTATTCTACTCGCTCCTTACCATTTTGAGGGAGGTCGCAAGCACCTGCCTACCCTAAGAGACTTCTAATAGAATATTGCAAGGGTAAGGAGGTCCACTTAATATTATGAACAGGTGCATAGGAAGAAACAAGATAAGGTGAGGCTAAGGTAAGGAAAAGCACCAGAAAAAGGTAAGAGTGAAAAGATGACCCAGGTAAGAAAGAACATTTTATTCTTCTTTTGTTATAAAATAATTTTGAAATTCTACAACCATGCTACTAGGTTGCGACTTACAGTCAGGATGCTCTGATACCACTTTTGTAACGACCCAACTCTAGGGCACCCGAGAGGTCCTCCAAGACCTCTGGGAAGTCCATCGGGACCTCCCAGGAGGTCCACAAAGGACCTCTCGGACAGTCCTCCAAGACCTCCCAGGAGGTCCAGCAGGACCTCCTGGAGGTCCAGGAGAACATGACCCGAGAGGGTCTTGGAGCCAAGGAGCACCCACGGACCTGCCACGGCCGCATCCAGAGAAAAACAAGGAGATCTGAGAGCGCTCCAAGACCACCCGCAACCCTCCAGAGGAGGTCGTGGGGGTCCGGGACCACCTCAGAACCTCACATGTTTATCCCATTGTGAGGACATACAGGTCCGAGCTCGCTCCATGGTTCCTTGTGAATCCCGAGCTAGTCCCAAGGATCATGGCTAGCTCTTCACGAAAAAATACAATGGTGGTGATATCGAGAATGCATCTTTATTAAAGTGAAATATTTCTGAGTTGTTACAAAGTGGCCTTGGGCCCAACATGAACACAAAAGAGCAAAAAGAAATAGTTCAGCTGAAGACACCACGAACAACCGATGGAAGGCACAACCTATTAGCTTTGATCTTCTTTCTTCGCCAAGGTCTTCTCCGCAAAGATTGTAATGAGCAAGAGTGAGCACAACAACCGTGCTTGCAAGTTACACCCGTGGATTAGCAAAATGACATGCATATATGGATAATCAAAAGATGGCATATTATGGTTAATTTGCACAAAGCCAATTTTCTTTCAACTACCATTACTAAGTTCCAAAGCAGGTCCTTAAATAGATAAAATTCATTTTATCAAAGCAATTTTCAGTTGGATAACATTCATAAACAAGTTGGTGAAGGATACCCTCGACAACGGGCTCCTCGCCCAAACCCATGGGATAAAATCCCAAAAGCAGATTTGATAAACATTTCGAAAACCCCAAAATCAACATCTAGCTCGAGTAGCCTTTGCCAAGACGCCCATGACCGTGACATGGCTATTCAATAGATTTAACTCTCAGAGGTTGTGCACTTTACCCACATGATATGATTTCTCTAGTTTATCAAGATCCGTCAATGCCACCTCTCACTACCAAAGGTAAGAGGTCTAGAGCTCATGACAAGGCCTTTACAATGCATTGCTCCACCACAGCCTTTCCTTGCTAAGGTTTCACCCCCTTATGGACAAACAATCCGGTGAAGCCCCTCTTGCACCGAGGGGAACGATGGGTCATAAAGACCATCACCCTACAAGACCTCCCACACCCCCAATGGAGCAGCATATGGTGAAGTTTTGCAAATTACTCAGTCAGGTCCCACGCCCCATTCTGGAGACATGTAACATCCTGATTTTTCAAGTCCTTTTAAAATTGTAAAACAAAATAAAACTATTTTTGTTTTGATGAGAATTCATAGTTGGTTCGTAGGAGAGGTTTATGTTTCATGTTGTCACCCTTCTGTATGTTGGCCAGTTCTCCCCTCAGTCCCCTTCTTTTGTGTTATGTTCGGTTTAGACCTTCTCTGTGGCCTGGACATCCCCAGTGGTCCTTGAAGTAAGACCTCTCCTGGGGGGGGGGGGCTCAGACCTTTTCTCAATGGGACGTGCCCTTATGTCCAGATCTCTCTCTCTCTCTCTCTGAGCTAGATCTCTTTGGATCTCTTTGTTGGTTCGAATCTCTTTGGTTCAGACCTCCTCCTTAGGTTTAGACCTCCTCTTGGTTAAATCGTGCCTATATGTTTAGGCCTCCCTTTGAATTCAAGTCCTTTGGACCTCCCCATCCATTGGATCTCCTTACTCGCTTATCTTAGGAACCCTGACCTCCAAAGATTTCCTCCCGAACGTTTAGGACCTCCTATGTTGATATCCTCACCGCCAGGACCTCCCATTGTGGAGATCCTAGCGATCAGGACCTCCCCTGGTCAACTAAGTTCTTTAGACCTCCTCGAGCCCGTGGAACCTCCTTTCATGAGAGCCTAACTGATAGGACCTCCCGTTGGTGAGATCCTACAGTCAGACCTCCTTTTGCAAGGATCCTCACCGGGACCTCCTTGATGGGATCTTGGTTGTTAGAACCTCTTGTCGCAGAGACCTCCTCCATGTATGTCTGGACCTCCCCATGTCCGAGACCTCCTTTTAATCTGGACCGTTAAGATCTTTCCTTGAGATCTTAACAGCCTTCCTCCTCTTTGAACATCTGGACCGTTAAGACCTCCCCCGGAGATCTTAACCGTCGCATCTCCTAGTTAGCGATTCGATCGTTAGGACCTCCCTTGGAGATCCTAACCGTTCGATCTCCTCCGTTGAATTGATCCTCTGACCCTAGACCTCCGTGGCGGGTGAGGTTCTCCTCTTACCTCGCGGACCTCCCGTTAGCACTCAATCTTGGCCGTTGGACCTCCTCTTTGGAGATCCAACTATCGAGAACCTCCCTTTGACCCAACTATTTCTAGATTTGGTGGTCCCACCGCCAAAGCTTATCGATTCTATGTTTCCCGCCACACTAGTACCATGAGCATTTAATGCATGTATTGTCAAGATTAAATGCAGCCAAGCAAGTGGTCGTTTCTATTGTATGGGGTCATTACATGGCACTATTGGTGTCATTTCTAGTCTCCTCCGTAATAATTACACAATGTCCTTTATCATTTTTCTTTGACACTCCGTACCTTTCACCTATTTTTCATGCTCACCAAATCATATACGCATTGAGTGGTCTTTTCACTCTCTTTGACTATAACTAGTCCCGGAGCCCTCCTTGCCACCTTTTTCACACACTCGACATTATTGCTCACACCCGGTGGCTTCTGGAGAGCCGTTGCCAAGAACATCGCCAGACTTCTCTTCCTCATGTTATTTTCACCATTGGAGGCTCGGCGGGGAGCTTGGGCGTTGACCTCAACCGCCTGATTGCCTTCGACCTCCCTTCAACTCGTCACCTCTTCCCCTGTTCTTTGGTAAGCCTCCTTGTGCCTCGATATGTTCTTGTTCTCATCACCACCGTAGAGGTTATGCCCATTCCAGACCTCTTCTTTTGGATTCTCCTTGGAACTCCATGGCTTGACTTGAGATCACCTCTCGGGATCCTGCGACTCATCATCATCGGGGTCTTTGGCGAGGTCATCTCTCGGTCTTTTGAAGACCTTCCTCATTGGGCCTTTCTTCCGTAGGTTAAGACCTCTCCCAAAGAACCTATTTTGAGTATGTGTTGTTTCATTGATTAAGTTTTGGAGTTTCTTTTGAAGTTCTCTTGGCTCTTTATTTGGAATTTGGTTTGAGTTGTCTCCTTTCTCCCAGATAGATCGTGAGGACACCGAGGAGCGTGAGAGCTTTCAAGGAGAAGACTCTCAAGGCAGTGAGCAAGGCAAGTCATACTCTTGATCATATTGCACCCAATATTTCAATTTACTTATGTTCATTTCAAAGTATAATGCATGCTTATTTCTACCAAGATATTTTAATGCACGTCTTTAAACACTTAGTTATGCCTAATTCCTTCATATGGCCAACTTGACATTGAACTCAATCTGTTGTCACCTTAGACAAAACTGGTTGATGCATTAGTGTGAACCAGTGCAATTGAAAACCAAATGCTTAGTATGGCTTAGACCGAAGTACTTATTTTGGGAAATCTTTACCTTCATGACCAAATAAGGTTTAAAATGTTTTGATCATGACATTGGGTTGTCATGGGAATATGGAATCTTCTTTGGGGAAGCAAAAGAGTATGGAAATTGATTTAGACTTGGGCTAATTGGTTTGCTTGGTTGGTGCAAGGTTTATGCACGGACTCTATCTCGGATAAGGTGGAGGTCAAGGGTTTGTGTTTGTCGCCCAAGTCGGCTTGAGGACCGGTCTTTGAGCCGCCAATGCTAGGCCTATGATGGGCTATGCCAAAACCGTGCAACCACATATCTCCGGTATGGGCGTGGGACCTAGCTAAGTAAATTGCAGAACTTCCACATGATTAATCCAGTTGGAGGAGTGGCGAGGTCTTCTATGGCGGTGGTCTTTTATGACCTATGTTCCCCTTTGGTGCAAGAGGGGCCCAGATCATGAGTGAATCCAAAGGAGGCGAAACCTTAGCAAGGAGAGGCGTGGTGGGACAATGGATTTAAAAGGCTTTGTCATGAACTCTAGACCTCTTACCTTTGGTAGTGAGAGGTGGCATCGGCGGATCTTGGGATAAACTAGAGGAACTCATGTCGTGTGGGTAAAGTGCACATCCTCGTCGAGTGTAAATCTATTCGAATAGCCGTGTCCACGGTCATGGACATGCTGGCAGCGGCCACTCAGAGTTAGAAGTTGGTTTTGGGTTTCCAAAAGTGTTTAATAACTGTTTTGGGATTTCTATCCCATGGGTTTTGGGCAGGGAGCCTTGTGACAGGAGGGTATCCTTCACCAATTTATTGATGAATGCTATCCAACTGAAAATCAAATTTTTGAAATGGATTTTATCTATTAAAAACCTGCTTTGGAACTTAGTAATTGTAATTGAAAGAAACTTGGCTTTATGCAAATCAACCCTATTATGCCTTCCTTTGTATATCCACATATGCATGTCATTTTGTTATTCCACGGGTGTGACTTGCGAGCACAGTGGTAGTGCTCACTCTTGCTCAATGCAAAATCTTATCAGGAGAAGACAACAGCGGAGAAGAGGAGGACCAGGACGAGTAGGTTGTGCCCTCCAGCCATTTTGCCTGTGGTATAGTGGATGGACCTCTGTCTTTGTTCTTTTGTAAGCTTGCTTTTGGCCCAAGGCCACCCCTTTTGTAAGCAACTCTTTTGTTATGTTGTAAATAAAGTCTTTGACGTGGATGTTACCATTCTTGTTTCTTTGTGAAGAGCTAGCTTAAGATCCTTGGGACTAGCTCGATTCACAGGAATCACAGAGTGATCCCCAAGCCTCACGACCTCCTCAGGTCAGGTCCTGCGACCTCTCCTGTGTTGGCCGTGGCAGTTGGGGATCTCCCCATGACTCCCACTTCCCTCAGTGGTAATCCAGAGAGGTCCTGACAGGGTCTCGATGGGTACTACCGGGGGCAGATCCTACCCGAGCCTCGGGAGGTGCCACCGGACCTCCTGGGAGGTCCTAAGGGACGTCCTAGGAGATCCTGGGAGGTCCTCTCGGGTGCCCTAGGGTTGGGTCTCCACAAGATATGTGGTTGCATGATTGTGGCATAGCCCATTATAGGCTTGGCATTGGTCGCTCAAAGACCGGTCCTCTAGGGCACCTGAGAGGTCCTCCAAGACATTCTGGAAAGTCCATCAGGACCTCCCAGGAGGTCCACAAAGGACCTCTCGGGCAGTTCCCAAGACTTCCCAGGAGATCCCGCAGGACCTCCTGGACGTCCAGGAGAACCCGACCCGAGAGGGTCTTGGAGCCAGGGAGCGCCCAATGACCTGCCACGGCCAAACCAAGGAAAAACAAGGAGGTCGTGGAGGTCCAAGACCACCCAGAACCTCACGTGTTCCTTCCCTGGTGAGGACATGGAGGCCCGAGCTTGCTCCATGGTTCCCTGTGAAACCCGAGCTAGTCCCAAGGATCATGGCTAGCTCCTCACAGCACAAATACAATAGTGGTGACATCCAGAACACACCTTTATTTAAACAAAATATTAACAAAGTTGTTTACAAGGTGGCCTTGGGCCAGACATAGATACATAAAAGCAAAAGAGGCAAAAGGTCCATCAACACGCCACAGGCAGCTGACTGGAGGGCACAACCTATTCGCTTTGGTCTTCTTCACTGCCAAGGTCTTCTCCGCAAAGATTGTAATGAGCAAGAGTGAGCACAACAACAGGTGCTCGCAAGTTACACCGTGGGTTAGCAACATGACATGCATATATGGATAATCAAAGGATGGCATAATATGGTTATTTTGCACAAAGCCAATTTTCTTTCAAATACTATTACTAAGTTCCAAAGGTGTCTTTAATAGCTAAAATTCATTTAGCAAAGCGCTTTTTCAGGTTGAGTAGCATTCATCAACAAATTGGTGAAGGATACCCTCGACATTAGGCTCCTGCCCAAACCCATGGGATAAAATCCCAAAAACAGATTTGATAAACCTTTCGAAACGCCAAATCCAACATCTAACTTCAAGTGGCCTTTGCCAAGACGCCCATGACCAGTGGACACGGCTATTCAATAGATTTAACTCGCAGAGGTTGTGCACTTTACCCACATGACATGATTTCTCTAGTTTATCCCAAGATCCGTCAATGCCACCTCTCACTACCAAAGGTAAGAGGTCTAGAGCTCATGACAAGGCCTTTACAATGCATTGCTCCACCACGACCTTTCCTTGCTAAGGTTTCACCCCTATAGACAAAGAATCCAAATGGAAGCCCCTCTTGCACCAAATGGGAACATTAGGTCATAAAGGACCATCGGTCTTACAAGACCTCCCACACCTCCAATGGAGCAAAGATATGATGGAGTTTTGCAAATTACTCACCAGTCCCATGCCCCATTCTCGAGACATGTGGTTGCACGATTGTGGCATAGCCCATTATAGGCTTGGCATTGGTCGCCAAAGACCGGTCCTCACATGACTAGGGCGATTTCCACAAACCCAAGGGCATCGATCTACCATAAAGGCACGATCCGTGCATAAACTTGCACCAACCAAGCCAACCAATTCGTCCTAGTCCCAATCCATTTTCATTTTCCTTGCTTCCCCAGCAACATTTTCATCTTTCCATGACAACCCAATGTCATGGTAAAAATATTTTAAGCAATATTTGGTTATGTTGGTAAAGATTTCCCCAAATCAATACTTTTGGTCTAAGCTTGACTAAGCACCAGTTTTTCAAATGGTTTTGGTTCACACTATTGCATGACCCAAGTTTGATCTAAAGGTGACAATGAGTTCAGTCCAAAGTCAACAGTGGCCATACAAAGGAAGTAGGTATAACTATGAATTTAAAACAGGTATTGAAATAACTGGGTAAAGATAGGCATGCATTAAACTTTGAAACTGCACATAATTAAGTTGAATTATTGGGTGCAATATGATCAAGAGTGTAACTTACCTTGCTCACTATCCTGCGAATCCTCCTCTTCAGTACACTCAGACTCCCTGGAGTCTTCACGATCTACACGTATGAAAGAGCAATTTCAAAGAAGGTTCAAATAAAGATCCAATTAAGAACAATAAGAAAACCAAAAGAGCCCTAGAGGAAGTCCAAAACGCAACCAACAGGAGAGGTCTAAATTCTAGACTAGGTTCTTAGGGAGGAGGTCTAAGCTCACCAGAGGAGTGTGGTCTTTAGCAAAAGACCCCAAAGGAGTGATGTAAACTATGAAGCAGGGAGGTCCTGAGGAGCGACCCTTGCATAAAAAGTCGAGGAGGAGGTCCTCTTACAAAGGCCACGAAGTCCAAAAGAAATCCACAAGAGGAGGTCCTGTGAAGGACACGATCATCAATCTGATGGTAAGAACAAGAGTGGAAGCAGATCACCAAGGGACTTACTAGGGAAAAGAAGAAACAATGGATGGAGGGAAGGTCGGGAGCAGCAAGGCTTTCCCTGGGAGCCACTGATCGAGAGCCAGGATAACAGAGGGTGGAGAAAGGGAGGAAGGTGATGTGGTAGAATTTCTTGGTCTAACTGAAATCAAAATGGTGAAGAAAACTAGAAATATACGTGTCAAGGATAAGTATAGAAATGGGTCAAAGTTAGGTAGTGGCAGGGCAGGTGTCACTACCATTCTGGGCAAAAGGTACGAGGAAGGACAATGTATGTTGCTATGGGAAGGAACAAAGAAAAATGTCAGGGTACGGTTAAGTGACCCAATTCAAAGTAATTACCACGTATGTGGATGCATTTAATGTGATAAGACATGCATTAAATGCCCAAGATATTTTCGTGGCGGAGGAAATGAGAATGACCAAGTCTGGCAAGTGGGGCCAGTCAATTTTGAAACAGTCGGGTCAAAATAGGGAGGTCTTTCCCCCGCAGAGGAGGTCCTTGAGGAGGTCCGAGAGGCTTAGGAGGTCTTAAGCCCAAAGGACAAGGAGGTCTAAAGGTTGAGGAGGTCCGGACACACAAAGGAGGTGCGAACATGGGGAGGTCTGACGGTCGTGGTCTCTTCAAGGGAGGTCGTCGAGGAGGTCCAAAGCCGAGTTTAAAAGGTCACAGAGAGGTCTTGGACAAGAGGTCCAAAGAATTACAACAAGGTCCTGCGGTTGAGATTAAAGGCAAGTTGAGGTCCCAGGCGGTTGGATCTCCAAGAGGGAGGTCCAACGGCCAAGATCAAACGTCTTGAGGAGGTATGGGCCTTTGGATTCAAAGTAAGGGAGGTCCAAACCGTTAGATTCAAAACAAAGAGAGGTCCACAGAGGACATAATGCACGGTAGATCGGGACCTTTGGACGGGGGATGGGAAGAGGTGCGAACCGCCAGATCCAAATGAAAGAGAGGTCCACGCTGAGGGGTTCCAAGAAAGAGAGGTCCTAGGGAAGAAATTCACGACAGGAGGTCCAACAGGAGTTCGCAAGGATCAAAACAACCATAGGGAGGTCCTTTCGACCAAGAAGAAATATCAAGGGGTTCAAATGAGTTAGTAAGGTTCGAAAGTATATAAGAAGTCCACTGGAATACAAGGAGGTCCGAAGGAAAAGAGGTCTGGGCCTAGAAAGGTGCCCAGGCAACAAGAGGTTTAGACTTAAGAGAAGTCTGAACAGAAAAGAGGTCTGATTCCAAAGAGATTCGAACCAACAAAGATGTCCAAAGTGACCAAACTCAAAGAGGTCGGTCAGGACATAAGGGTACCTCCAGACGAGAAAAGGTCCAAGCCTCAAGGGAGGCCTACCCTCACGTGCCACTGGGGAGGTCTAGACCACAGAGGAGGTCTAAACCTACACAACCAAAGAAGATATGCTAAAGGGAAGTCTACTGAGCATACCAAACGGAGGTATCAATAACTCAAACCTCTCCAACCGAACCAAACTTGGAATTCTCATTAAAATAAAATAGCTTTAATTTATTTTACACATTTTAAAAAGGATTCAGGAAATCAGAATGTTACAGCTACTTGCATGTATACTTACGTAATAATTACGGGACCACTAAGCTAATTAAATGCTAATCAACTAGCTAAAAATATAGTCGCATGTGGATGAAAATTACCTTTTCTTGACGCTAGCAAGCCGACCTACAACTTATGCAATTGTGCAACCTCCAAATTCGGATTGAAAACCACCAACAATGCAACTGAAAACCACCTTCGCTTCCTCCCTCTCGGTAATTTTATGTATGAACATGTACACTGCAACTCCATTAGAAACCCTAATTTCCGAAACCCTAATTCTGTTATGACTACTTTGTGTGGGAATTTATGAAACCCTGATTTATGAAACCGAAAATCCAAATTTTTGAGACCTAAATTGTAACATTCTGATTTTCTAAATCCTTTTTAAAATGTGTAAAATAAATTAAAACTATTTACTTTAATGAGAATTCAAGTTTGGTTCTGCTGGAGAGGTTTGAGTTGTTGGTATCTCTTCCTGGTATGCTTGGTAGATCCTCCCTTCAGTTTATCTTTTTCGGGCTATGTAGGTTTAGACCCTCTCTGTGGCCTAGACCTTCCCAGGGGTTCTTAAGGTTAGACCTCCCTTGAGGCTTGGACCTTTTCTCACCTGGACGTATTCTTACGTCCGGGCCTTTCCTTTGAGTTTGGTCACTCAAACCGCTTTGTTGGTTCGAATCTCTTTGGAATAAGACCTCTTTTCTGTTCAGACTTCTCTTCAGTCTAGACTTCTTCTTGCCTGGGCACTTCCCAATGCCCAGACCTCTTTTCATTCGGACCTCCATGTATTCCAGTGGACCTCTTGTGAGCCTTCGATTCTCCTGAGTTCATTTGAACCCTTGGCGTTTCTTCTTGGGAAAGTGTTGCTGGGGAAGCAAAGAAAATGAAAATGGATTGAGACTGGGGCGAATTGGTTGGATTGGCTGGTGCAATGTTTGTGTACGGACTCTATCCTGGCAAAGGTGGAGATCCAGGGGTTTGTGAAAGTCGCCCTAGTCATGTGAGGACCGGTCTTTGGCGACCAATGCCAAGCCTATAATGGGCTATGCCACAATCGTGCAACCACATGTCTCCAGAATGGGGCATGGGACTGGTGAGTAATTTGCAAAACTTCACCATATCTTTGCTCCATTGGAGGTGTGGGAGGTCTTGTAAGACCGATGGTCCTTTATGACCCATCGTTCCCATCGGTGCAAGAGGGGCTTCACCGATTGGATTCTTTGTCCATAGGGGGTGAAACCTTAGCAAGGAAAGGTGTGGTGGAGCAATACATTGTAAAGGCCTTGTCATGAGCTCTAGACCTCTTACCTTTGGTAGTGAGAGGTGGCATTGACGGATCTTGGGATAAACTAGAGAAATCATGTCATGTGAGTAAAGTGTACAACCTCTGCGAGTTAAATCTATTGAATAGCCGTGTCCACGGTCATGGGCGTCTTGGCAAAGGCTACTCAGAGTTAGATGTTGATTTTGGGTTTCTAGAAATGTTTTCAAATCTGTTTTGGGATTGCTATCCCATGGGTTTGGGCAGGGAGCCTGATGTTAGGAGGGTATCCTTCACCAACTTGTTGATGAATGTTATCCAACTGAAAAATTGCTTTACTAAAATGAATTTTAGTTATTAAAGACCTGCTTTGGAACTTAGTAATGATATTTGAAAGAAAATTGGCTTTGTGCAAATTAACCATAATATACCATCCTTTGATTATCCATATATGCATGTCATTCTGCTAACCCACGGGTGTAACTTGCGAGCACGGTTGTTGTGCTCACTCTTGCTAATTACAATCTTTGCAGAGAAGACCTTGGCAAATGAAGAAGATCCAGCGAATAGGTTGTGCCTTCGATCATTTGCTGTGGTGTCTTGATGGACCTGTGACCTTTTGTTCTTTTGCTCTTTTGTATATGTGCTTGGCCCAAGGCGCTTTGTAAACAACTCTGTGAATATTTTACTTTAATAAAGACACGTTCGGATGTCACCACCATTGTATTATTTACGTGAAGAGCTAGCCATGATCCTTGGGACTAGCTCGGGATTCACTGAGGAACCCCGGAGCAAGCTCGGACCTACATGTCATCACCATGGGGTGAGCAGTGAAGTTCGAGGAAGTCTCGGACCTCCCGACCTCCTCGGAGGATCGCGGGTGATCTTGAGGAGCTCTCGACCTCCTCGTTTTCCCTCTGGTTGTGGCCGTGGCGGTCCGTGGGCGCTCTTTGGCTCAAGACCCTCTCGGGCCATGTTCTCCCGGACATCCGGAGGTCTCTTTGGACCTCTGGGAGGTCTTGGGAACTGTCGAGAGGTCCTTTGTGGACCTCTGGGAGGTCTTGATGGACTTTCCAGAGGTCTTGGAGGACCTCTCGGGTGCCCTAGAGTTGGGTCGTTACAAAAGTGGTATCGAGCATCTCGTTGTAAGTCGCAACCTAGTAGCATGGTTGTAGAATTTCAAAATTATTTTATAACAAAAGAAGAATAAAATGTTCTTGCTTACAGGTCATCTTTTCACTCTTACCTTTCTTCTGGTGCTTTTCCTTACCTTAACCTCACCTTATCTTGTTTCTTCCTATGCACCTGTTTACAACATTAAGTGGACCTCCTTACCCTAGCAACATTATGTTAGAAATCTTTTAGGGTAGGCTGGTGCTTAAGACTTCCCCCAAAAAGGTAAGACACGAGTAGAACGATGTTGGTTATTATAGACTTTGAAAAGGTTTGTCACTGCTGTTTTCTTTGCATTGGATTTTCTATGCCGAAGTGGTTGGTTTGGCTAGTTTTTCCTTAGCCTTTCCTTTCTCTTTTCTCAGCCTTGGTGCTTGGACATAATGGCCACCTCTAGAAATGGCAGTGGCAGTTCAAGCCATCACAAATCTAAGCCGAGGAAGAGGCCGAGCATCAACTTTGTGGACCAATCAGAATAGAGGAGTTGAGGGTGAGCAAGGACAACCTACTTCACAGCCACCCCCACCTCCAGTTGAAGGTCCTACTTGGACTCAAATTATGGCAAATCAAGCTCACTTGATAAACTTGCTCTCACAAATCCATGGCCAACACTCGGTCTTTGCAAGCCTTCTTTGCGGCTCAACCTCAAGCCCAAGTCCCACCTCTTCCAAGGTCTAGCATTGCGAAATTTATGAGGTTCGCCCTCCAACCTTTTCAAGCGATCTTGAGCCTATGGAAGCTGATGACCGGTTAAGAGCGGTGGGCGAAAATTGGACATGGTGCGATGTCTGAGACCATGAAAGAGTACTTTTGCTTCACACCATTTCGGTGGGCGACCTCACGAGTGGTGGGACAATTCGACCAATCTCATCTTGATCCTCGAGGCCATCACATGGGATGAGTTCAAGCGAGCCTTTCATCGTGCTCATCTCCCACCGGCATGATGTCATTAAAGAGGATGAATTTCGTACCTTGAAGCAAGGAAATCGCACTGTTAATGAGTATATGCATAAGTTCAACCAACTAGCAAGATATGCTCCAGGAGATGTTGCTACTGATGAAATCAAGCAAGAACACTTTTTGGAAGGGTTAAATGATGAAATCTCAGTTCATCTCGTTTCCCAGGAGCATCTGACTTCCAAACAACTTGTAAGTAAGGCCATTCGTCAGGAGGATAAGCTCCAAAAGATGGAGGGCCGAAAAAGGAGGAAGGCTGCGCAGAGGTTTAACCCTGGAGGATTTCCTAAGTCTAGGACCTCCCAGTCCCAGACCTCCCAGCGCAAGACCTCAAGGACCTCCTCCTGACGAATGGCCTTACTTACAAATTCGGTCTGATCAAAAGAAACCCTCCATAACCTCCTCGGCTGGAGTGACCTGTTTCTTTTGTAATGAGATTGGGCACTATGCTAGTAGGTACCCAAAGAAGCAACAAATTTACTGCTCCGATTGATTACGATCAAGGGTGTCACCAAGGAAGTGCCTCGAGTGTTAAGCCAGCAACTAAAGTTGTCAAGGGCCGTGTCACACATGTCACGGCTAAGGAGGCTCATGATGCACCCGATGTAGTCCTCGGTACGTTTCCTGTGAATTCTGTACCAGCTTTAGTTTTATTTGACTCGGGGGCTTCCCATTCTTTTGTTTCCAGCAAATTTGTGGGAAAGTGTGGGTTATCTATAATCCCTTTGGTTAACCCTATGCTAATACATGTCCCGGGCATAGATGTGAGGACTAATACCCTCTGCCCAAATCTCACCTTAGAAATCTCTGGAGTTTTATTTCATGCAGACTTGATAGTTTTGCCAACTCAAGGGTTGGATGTAATCCTTGGAATGAATTGGTTGGCCAAGAATAAAGGGCAGATCGACTGTACTACTAAATCTATAACACTCACCAATGAACAGGGAGTCCGAGTGGAGTTTGAGCCAAAAACCTCCCTTAAGACAGGACCTTGTCTAACCCATGTAAAGGAAGGGGTGAAGCTGGAAGACCTCCCGGTGGTCAAGGATTACTTAGGCGTGTTCACGAGGAACTCCCCGGTATGCCACGATAGGGCGTGTCATTTTTAATTGATTTGGTCCTGGGACCGCACCTATATCAAAGAGACCTTATAGGATGCACAGAAACGGTGGTGGAGTTAAAGAAGCGATCCAAGAACCGAAGGATAAAGGATTTATTAGACCAAGCTCTTCACCATGGGGAGCACTGTGCTATTTGTCAAAAAGAAAGACAAGAGTGCTTTGAGGTTGTGTGTAGACTATAGATCACTTAATGAGGTCACCATTAAGAACAAATATCCTTTGCCAAGGATAGATGACCTCTTTGACCAACTAAAGGGGCAAGTGTGTTCTCCAAAATAGACCTCCGATTCAGTTACCACCAATTAAAAATAAGACCTGAGGACATCCCCAAAACTGCTTTTACCACTAGGTATGGACTATATGAGTTCACTGTGATGTCATTTGGATTGACAAATGCCCCTACTATTTATGAGTATGATGAACAAAGTATTCATGGACTTCCTTGACAAATTTGTGGTGGTGTTTATTGATGATATTCTCATCTATTCTAAAAGTGAAGCAGAACATGAAGACCACCTTAGAATTGTGTTGGGAAGACTTAGAGAGCAGCAGCTCTATGCCAAGTTTAATAAATGTGAGTTTTGGCTAAGTCAAGTAGCCTTTCTTGGACACATTATTTGGCTAGAGGAGTAGTCAGAGACCCTCAAAGGTTGAAGCTGTCCTAGAGTGGAGACCTCCAAAGACAGTGACTGAGGTAAGAAGCATTCTTGGTCTAGCTGGCTATTATAGAAGATTTATTGAAGATTTTTCTAAGATTGCTAAACCTCTCACCCAACTCTTGAAAAAGGAGAAGAAATTTGAATGGACTGAAACCTGTGAGCAAGGTTTTCAGGAATTAAAGGAAAAGCTTGTCACAGCTCCAGTCCTAGTCCTGCCAGATATCCAAAAAGACTTTGAAGTATTTTGTGATGCCTCCCATCAAGGTCTTGGATGTGTGCTAATGCAAGATGGTAGGGTAGTGGCATATGCATCTAGACAGTTGAGACCTCATGAAGAGAACTACCCAACACATGATCTTGAACTGGCAGCCATTGTGCATGCTTTGAAAATTTGGCGACACTACCTTATTGGTAACCGCTGTGAGATATACACAGACCACAAAAGTCTGAAATACATCTTCACGCAACCAGAGCTCAATTTGAGACAAAGGAGATGGTTAGAATTAATTAAAGACTATGACCTTGGAATTCATTATCACCCGAGCAAAGCCAATGTGGTGGCGAGATGCCTTGAGTGAAAAAGTCATCAGTAATACTTTGTTGATTCAAGAACAACAACCAAAACTATATGAAGAATTGGAGTACCTCAACTTGGAGATAGTAGAGCAAGGATGTGTGAACACCTTGGAGGTACATCCTCTTTATTACGGATCGATTAAAGCACAACAAGAAAGAGATGAGGACATCCAAGAAATTAAGAAAAATATGAGAAGGGTAAAGCCCGGGTTTCTCTGAGGATGAGCAGGAGTAGTATAGTTTGGCAGCCGAATTTGTGTGCCAAATAACCAGGAGATTAAGCAGCTCATTTTGGTGGAAGCACACGGGTCACCTTACTCTATTCACCGGCTGACACCAAAATGTATCAAGACCTTAAAGAGAGATCTTGGTGGACTAGTATGAAGCAAGATGTTGCTAAGTATGTAGCCCGATGTGATGTATGTATGAGAGTTAAGGCCCTACACCAAAAACCGGTAGGTTTGCTACAACCCTTGCCAATACCGAATGGAAATGGGAGCATGTGGGCATGGATTTTATAAGCTGGATTACCGGGACCCAATCTGGGTATGATTCGATATGGGTGGTGGTTGATAGGTTAACTAAAGTAGCACATTTTATACCAGTTAAGACCACCTATACTAGTAATATTTTGGCGAGACTTGTAAATGGCAAGAATTGTTTGCTTGCATGGAGTGCCCAAAAGAATAGTGTCGATAGAGGATCTCAATTTACCTCAAGGTTTTGGCAAAGTTTGCATGAAGCCTTAGGTACTAAACTCAACTTTAGTATGACTTATCATCCTCAAGCGGATGGGCAAGCAGAAAGAATGAACCAAACCTTGGAAGATATACTCGGGGCATGTGCCCGGATTTTGGGAGAATTTGGGACAAGAACTTACCCTATGCCAAATTCTCTTACAATAATAGCTATCAAGCTAGCTTACAAATGTCCCCATTTGAGGCTTTGTATGGTAGGCCTTGTAGAACACCTCTTCTGCGGGATGAAGTTGGAGAGCATCAAGCTGTATGGGCGGACACGATCAAAGATGCCGAGAGCAAAGTGAAACTGATTAATGAGCGATTGAGAGTGGCTCGATCCGACAAAAGAGCTATCTTGACACGGCGTGAGAGATTTATCTTTTGAGGTTGGAGACTTTGTCTACCTCAGAGTAACACCAATCCGGGGAGTTAGAAGATTTCGGATGAGAGGGAAATTAGCACCAAGATATGTAGGACCATACAAGATTTTAGCAAGACAAGGTGAAGTAGCTTATAAACTGGAACTTCCAGAGTCCTTGTCGGCAGTGCACAACATTTTTCATGTATCACAATTAAGGAAGTGCCTGCGGTTTCCTGAAGATCACACATTAGTTGAGGACATAGACTTACAGGAAGACCTCACATATGTGGAGCAACCAATTAAAATTTTGGATATGGCAGAGCGGGTCACCAGAAGCAGAATTATCAAGTCATACAAGGTACAGTGGAGTCATCATCCAGAAAGTGAAGCTACATGGGAAAAAGAAGAAGACCTCAAGACTAACTATCCCAACCTCTTGGCGATTTCGTTTGAATCTCTGGTCGAGATTCTTTTAAGGGGGGTAGGTTTGTAACATTCTGATTTTCTAAATCCTTTTTAAAATGTGTAAAATAAATTAAAACTATTTACTTTAATGAGAATTCAAGTTTGGTTCTGCTGGAGAGGTTTGAGTTGTTGGTATCTCTTCCTGGTATGCTTGGTAGATCCTCCTTGAGTTTATCTTTTTAGGGCTATGTAGGTTTAGACCCTCTCGTGGCCTAGACCTCCCGGGGGTTCTTAAGGTTAGACCTCCTTGAGGCTTGGACCTTTTCTCACTGGGCGTATCCTTACGTCCAGGGCCTTTCCTTTGAGTTTGGTCACTCGGATCTCTTTGTTGGTTCGAATCTCTTTGGAATAAGACCTCTTTTCTGTTCAGACTTCTCTTCAGTCTAGACTTCTTGTTGCATGGGCACCTTTCTAGGCCCAGACCTCTTTTCATTCGGACCTCCATGCATTCCAGTGGACCTCTTATGTGTGCCTTCGACTCTCCAGAGTTCATTTGAACCCTTGGCGTTTCTTCTTGGCCGAATGGACCTCCTTAGGGTTCATTCTAACCACCACGGTTTTGATCTCGACCCAAGAGGTGGAATCTCCTTTGAGTTGCCTTGACTCACGAACTTGTTGGACCACCTTTGTGAATCTCCCGTGGGATCCTCTCCTTCTCGGAACTCCTTTGCTGGACCTCTCCTTGCATTGAATCTAACGGTTTGGACCTCCTCTCTGAATCCAAAGGCCCGGACCTCCCGTGCGTTATTTCTCTTTGGGGACCTCCCTTCACGTTTGATCTGGCGTCGCTGGACCTCCTCAGGAGATCCAACCGCTTGGGACCTCAACTTGTCTTTAACCTCAACCACGGGACCTCTTTGAAGTTTACGGACCTCTGTCCTAGACCTCTCAAGTGGCCTTTTACGTTTACGCTGGACCTCCTCGGCCTTGAGACCTCCTTGAGCCACGGGACCTCCTTTGATGAAGTCTGGTTGTCCGAACTTTAGTCACGTGGACCTCCTCCATGTGTATTTGGACCTCTCCACGTTCGGACCTCCTTTGTGTATATCGGGACCTCTTAGCCTTTGGACCTCCTCTGTGGGCAAGACCTCCCTTTGACCCGATTGTTTCTAAATTGGTGGCCCCACCGCCGGTCTTAATCATTCTCATTTCCTCATACGTTATTATATTGAGCATTCAATGCGTGTCTTGTCACACTAAATGCATCCATATACGTGGTGTTTTACTTTGAACTTGGTCACTTAGCCGTACCCTGACATTTTTCTTTGTTCCTTCCCATAGCAACATACATTGTCCTTCCTCGTACCTTTTTCCCAGTATGGTAGTGACACCTGCCCTGCCACTACCTACCTTTGCCCTATTTCTATACTTATCCTGGACACGTATATTTCTAGTTTTCTTCACCACCTTGACTACAATTAGACCGATAATTTCTACCACATCACCTTTCTCCACTCTGTTATCTTAGCTCTCGATCAGTGGCTCCCAGGGAAAACCTTGTCGCCCACAACCTCCCCTCCATCCACGGTTTCTTCTTGTCCTGGTAAGTCCTCGGCGATCTCCTTCGCTCTCATTTTACCCATTGCCCGAAGTGGTCGTGTCCATCTCGGGACCTCCTCTGAGTGGACTCCTTTTAGGGTTTCTATGGCTTTTGTGTGAGGACCTCCTCTGGGCTTTACGCAAGAATCATTTCTCAGACTTCTCTGTTCTCTTGCTTGAATCACTCCTTTGGGGTCTTTTGCTAAAAGACCACCTCCTCTGTAAGCTGGACCTCTTCCATAAGAACCTATTCCAAAAGCGTAGACCTCTTACATTGATTATGTTTTGGACTCCTCTGGGATTCTTTTGGTTTTCTTGTTGTTCTCAATTGGTTCTTTATTTGAGTTTTCCTTGAATTTGCTCCTTTACAGGTGTAGATTGCGAAGACTCCAAGGAGTGCGAGTGCCTGTAAGAGGAAGATTCTCGTGACGATGAGCAAGGCAAGTTACACTCTTGATCATATTGCACCCAATAATTCAATTTATTTATGTTCGGTTTCAAAGTTTAATGCATGTCTATTTCTACCAAGTTAGTTCACTACTGTTTTAAATCCATAGTTATGCCTACTTCCTTGTATGGCCCTTTGTTGACTTTGGACTAAACTCATTGTCACCTTTAGATCAAACTTGGATCATGCAAGAGTGTGAGCCAAGATCATTTGAAAAACTTGTGCTTAGTTAAGCTTAGACCCAAAAGTATTGATTTGGGGAAATCTTTACCAACATGACCAAAAATTGCTTAAAATGTTTTGACCATGACATTGGGGTGTCATGGGAATGTGAAAGTGTTCTTTGGGGAAGCAAAGAAAATGAAAATGGATTGAGGCTGGGCTAATTGGTTGGATTGGCTGGTGCAATGTTTGTGCACGGACTCTATCCTGGCAAAGGTGGAGATCCAGGGGTTTGTGAAAGTCGCCCTAGTCATGTGAGGACCGGTCTTTGAGCGACCAATGCCAAGCCTATAATGGGCTATGCCATAATCGTGCAACCACATGTCTCCAGAATAGGGCGTGGGACCTGGTTGAGTAATTTGCAAAACTTCACCATATGCTGCTCCATTGGAGGTGTGGGAGGTCTTGTAAGACCGATGGTCCTTTATGACCCTCTGTTCCCCTCAGTGCGAGAGGGGCTTCATTTGGATTCTTTGTCCATAGGGGGTGAAACCTTAGCAAGGAAAGGTTGTGGTGGAGCAATGCATTGTAAAGGCCTTGTCATGAGCTCTAGACCTCTTACCTTTGGTAGTGAGAGGTGGCATTGACGGATTGGGATAAACTAGAGAAATCATGTCATGTGAGTAAAGTGTACAACCTCTGCAGAGTTAAATCTATTCGAATAGCCGTGTCCACGGTCATGGACGTGCTGGCAAAGGCTACTCAGAGTTAGATGTTGATTTTGGGTTTCCAAAAATGTTTTCAAATCTGTTTTGGGATTGCTATCCCATGGGTTTGGGCAGGGAGCCTGATGTCAGGAGGGTATCCTTCACCAACTTATTGATGAATGTTATCCAACTGAAAAATTGCTTTACTAAAATGAATTTTAGTTATTAAAGACCTGCTTTGGAACTTAGTAATGATATTTGAAAGAAAATTGGCTTTGTGCAAATTAACCATAATATGCCATCCTTTGATTATCCATATATGCATGTCATTCTGCTAACCCACGGGTGTAACTTGCGAAACACGGTTGTTGTGCTCACTCTTGCTCATTACAATCTTTGCGAAGAAGACCTTGGCGATGAAGAAGATCAAAGCGAATAGGTTGTGCCTTCGATCCGCCTGTGGTGTCTTGATGGACCTGTGACCTTTTGTTCTTTTGCTCTTTTGTATATGTGCTTGGCCCAAGGCCACTTTGTAAACAACTCGTGAATATTTTACTTTAATAAAGACACGTTACGGATGTCACCACCATTGTATTATTTACGTGAAGAGCTAGCCATGATCCTTGGGACTAGCTCGGGATTCCTGAGGAACCACGAACAAGCTCGGACCTACATGTCCTCACCATGGGGTGAGCAGTGAAGTTACGAGGAAGTCTCGGACCTCCCGACCTCCTCCGGAGGATCGCGGGTGATCTTGAGGCTCTCGAGACCTCCTCGTTTTCCCTCTGGTTGTGGCGTGGCAGTCCGTGGGCGCTCCTTGGCTCCAAGACCCTCTCGGGCCATGTTCTCCGGACATCCGGAGGTCTCTTTGACCTCTGGGAGGTCTTGGGAAGCTGTCCGAGAGGTCCTTTGTGGACCTCCTGGGAGGTCCTGATGGACTTTCCAGAGGTCTTGGAGGACCTCTCGGGTGCCCTAGAGTTCGGTCGTTACATAAATGCAGCCCATATGGTTTTGCTGTTACTATCGTATCCCAATCACCATATTTGTTCATTCTGTAGGGACAAGGTGCATGCTCATACCGTGTGCTAGTCAGCTAGCGCCTTTGAAGAACCACTACAAACTGGAAACAACAATCCAAGGGAGAATGATCATTTGCAGTACAATGCATTTAAGAAGGAAGCTAATGAGCATAATTTGGTTAACATGGGAGAGAACAATGAAAATGGAACAGTTAATCCTGATCAACCTGAAGATGATGAATGTCCGTTTGACATTCGATTGATAATATTGTACCCAACGGTCACTTGGCACTTGCTCACCCTACACCCTTTCTTTGTAGTAAGTCGCCGAATTACCAAGTATCTTTGCAAAAACCTATTTCTATGGTGGAATTGGAAACACCTACGTAATCACCCATACCACCTACCGGTACCATCAGCGTTGACGAGGATATAATAATCCTCATTTTACCTTTTATCTATAATTTTTATTATAGGTAAATATGGCGTCATGTGAACCCCGAGTGTACCCTTAATGTTATGAAGGAAGAACCAAATGTATGGTCGTAAGTTCTTCTCGACCACCCCCATAGTCGTAAGTTATGCTACGACTATCCCATAATCGTAAGTCTTGCTACGACTACCTTATAGTCGTAGATTCATCTCGACTAGGTCGCCACGACCACCTTATAATCAAATGAACACTGAGACAAGTGGGTCTTATTGATTAAGGAATTCAAACGATCATCATCTGTTTGTTATTCTCTGAGAATAATGGCACGTAATACCCATTATCTCTAGTATATAGTCTGTTGAGCGACGTGGAGGAATTAATACACGGTAATTACTACCAACATGCACCCGTTACAGGAGGTGATGAGGCACCGCTTTACTCGAGTAATCGGCGCTCCTTCACGTACTATAAAAGGCTGCAACTAGAGAAAAGGAGGAGAGGAGCCATCAGGAATACAAGCACTATCTGTAATAGTCTTAGTTTTTCCCCTGATTGTTCAGTATACACTCAATACCATACACACACAGGAGTAGGGTTGTTATTCTCTCCGGAGAAGGCCGAACACGTATAAAAATTCCGTGTCGATCTCTGCATGATTCTATTCTAGGAGACCCCGAATCAAACAATCTTTACGTAAGTTCGGTTCTAAAACACCGATAGGTTGGCGCCGTCGTGGGGATCTTCGGTAATTTCTTGTCAACATTTTCTCTGTTTTCCAAATCTCATGCACTCATGGCGGGAGAATGGAGCGAGGAGAACTGGTTCGACTTGGCGGTCTGTGAGACGTCGACATGGATCGGATTCGGCCACGAACCAAGTGATGACTCATCCTATGGCATTCTTGCCTCAGGGATCTTCCCACGATCCAGGAGACAATGTCGCCGGTGGAGTTGAGGAGGATCCTTATCCTCACAACAAGACGTCCAAGAGAGGAATCTACCCTCTCAAGGGACAAGGGTCAATCTGACCAGGACCACACCCAGGTGGACTCATGACACGACGAGAGTTTTTCCTCGAAGTGTCCAAGTTCCCCTAAGGCGGTCCGACTTGGTGAGGCAAGCTCTAGAAGCCAATGCAGGACTTCACCCAGGCATCTGGTGATTCTCTCTCTCTGGATAACGCCAGAGGCGGGATCAAGCATGCTTTTCTGCAAATTCGACCATCTCTCCATGAGTCACACTGCCGACGGAGACAGTTATAACCAGACTTCCCTACTTGGAGGATTACTCCAAGTCGCCAGATGGTGTCTCTCGGCGACTCCTCAAGCGGAGAGGCCTCGGCGCAAGTGAGAATCATCAACGGAGGTCTTCGTCCTTCCCTCGAGATCAAGATCACTCTTCTAGAGACCGAGATGGAGACCCTTCCCGAAGGTCACACACTGCGCCCTCTCGTGGCAATGGCCAGGACACCACCACTAGCGGACACGACCAACGCCTTCATGAACGCCAGGGAAATCCTCGACATTCTCGCACTTCATTGAGGCAATCTCAAGAGTCTAACATGGAAAATCTTGAGGCAATTCGAAGGAAGAAGATTGAAGCTCAGAAGAATTTGCCTGGGCGTATTCAATATCAATCAGAAGAAGCTCGAGAGCTCCAGCACATCAATGATTTGCTCGAGAATCCAACTCAAGAGCTAGCCCGAACGCCAGGCTATGACCTCTTCGCTGAAGAGATCGCACAAAGGCTTCGGAGTACAATGAAAAAGCTGGAAGCTCCTCGTCGACATCATTCAAGTAGTCGTACCCATACGACTTCTTCGGCTACCAGTCAATCCAACATATCACCGCGTAGAAATCGGTATAGCAATGACAAGTCGTGTCGATCTCCTACTCGAAGAAATGTCTTCAAATGGTGATGATCAAAAACTCCTCGGAAAGGTGATCGTTCACCACTCAGACATGGAAATCGCAATAGAGATAAACTACGAGGAGTATTCCTCGTGGGACCGAGACTTATTACAGTCGGGTCAACTCATTCTCGGGTATCGTCGAGTACGACCACGATGATATCAACCCTTCTTTTACGCAAAGGCGTCAAGAAGTTATTACGGACGTCGGGTATTCTCTTTGATCTCCGAACATTCACGCCACCTCGTTTTCGACCGATAAACATGGAGAAGTTTGATGGTTCCCAAAATCCCATCGAATTCCTTCAAATTTATACAACGGTATTCGGCGGCGGGGAGGAGGAGAGCATGTGATGGCAAATTACCTTCCAAGCGTGCTCGAAGGATCGCTCGATCGTGGTTACTAAACCAACCACTCGAGTCGATCTATTCTTGGCAACATCTCTGCGATCTTCTCTTGGCAAATTTCCAAGGCACATACAATGCATACGAAAGGAGGGCGACTTGCACCGGATGAGGCGAATCGACAACGAGACATTGCGCCAGTTCATCAAGCGCTTGATCAGTTCGTAACTCAATTCGGAAGTTTCGATTCATCTGTCATCGGGGCTTTCAGCGAAGTCCGTAGTAGAAGGATAACGAGAGGATATTGCTTTAAATCCTCCTACTGTCGCCGAACTCTTGAAATGGCCGATCGATATACTCTTGCCTCGAGGCGGTCGAGTGGAACAACACAATCGATCGTGAAGACAATCCATCTCGAGAGCCGGGAAGTTGGTAAGAAGAAGGATAAGAAAGCAAAAAGTCCAAGAATAAGATGAAGGGTCAAAAACCAGCGGTTCCAAGGAGGTATTGGTCGTGAATGATAAAGAGCCACGTACATCAAGCCACACCGACGAGAGGCAAAGGTAAGCATACCGATCGAAAAAATGATAAGCCTAGGTGGTGTCCATTCCATAAAAAGGAAGGGCATGACCTTCAAGAATCGGTCTTCCAAGAAAGCTTGAAGACTACTACAACGACAAGGACCACTTCCCACCCTCGGCGGTAGGTCAAACAAGTGGTCATAAATCTTCGATGACGAAGAGGAGATGCGTTCGGGATCCGCAACACACCGTTGAACACATCTACGGGATCATCGGCATATGAATCAAAGCGACGACTCAAAGGTCACTGACGCGAGGTAAACTCCATAGATCCTCCTCTCGTCAATAAATTACGAAGTGGTCGGAAGTCACCATTTCTTTCAAGAAGAGTGATCGCCGATCCTTCGACTCGACAGTCGATACCTAATCGTGGTCGAACCCACCATCAACAATTGTCGGGTCAATCGAGTTTTGGTTGATGGTGGAAGCTCGTTAAATATTTTATTTACGAGTGCCCTGGATGACATGCAAGTACCGGGACCAAAGTGAGACCGATGCGATACTCTTTCCATGGGATTGTCTGGGATCTTGACCAAACCAATTGGTCAAGTTTTCTTCCTTTAACATTTGGTTCACCAAGTAATTTCGAGACGAGAAAATCTCCTTTGATGTGGTCGATTTCGATCTGACATATAACGCCATACTCGGACGACCAACTTTGGCAAAATTCCTAATGGCTACTCATTATGGATATCAATGTATTAAGATGCGAGTCCCAAAGGAGTAATTACAATCCATTGTGACAAGAAGATGGCGCATACATGCGATCGTCGATCCCTTGAGATGGTAGGACAAATACCAACTCGAGAAGAAAGTCGACCTTCGACTAGCAAGTCGAAGCCTAAAAAGTCGCACCAAAGCGAACGACAAAGTCAAAGAGGTTCCTCACGGGCAGGGAGCCCTCAAAGATCGTTATCGATCGGGATACTTCCGACCCCAAATAGGAAGGCGCCCTCATCACCTTCCTCCGAGCTACGCAGATGTATTAGCGTGGCAAGCATCCGACATGCCCGAGTCCCCAGGGAGGTGATCGAGCACGAGCTAGCCTTACTACCGACAAAGTACCGTAAAACAAAAATTGCGGAGATTTGCCCCGATCGACGGGATGCTATTAAATCAGAATTGGATAAGCTACTTAAAGCAGGCTTTATAAGAGAGGTCAACCATCCAGAATGGTTGGCTAACCCTGTAATGGTTAGAAAGTCAAACGGCAAGTGGCGTATGTGCGTAGACTTTACTGATCTTAATAAAGCTTGTCCAAAAGACGATTTTCCTTTACCTTGTATCGATTAGTTGGTTGACTCTACTGCAGGTTGTGACAAGAAGATGGCGCATACCTGCGACCGTCGATCCCTTGAGATGGTAGGACAAATACCAACTCGAGAAGAAAGTCAGCCTTCGACTAGCAAGTCGAAGCCTAAAAGTCGCACCAAAGCCGAACGACAAAGTCAAAGAGGTTCCTCTCGGGCAGGGAGCCCTCAAGATGATTCGCATCGAGGATACTTCCGACCCCAAATAGGAAGGCGCCCTCATCACCTTCCTCCGAGCTAACGCAGATGTATTCGTGGCAAGCATCCGACATGCCCGAGTCCCGGGGAGGTGATCGAGCATAGGCTAGCCTTACGGCGACAAAGTACCAGTAAAACAAAAATTGCGGAGATTTGCCCTCGATCGGCGGGATGCTATTAAATCGAAGTGGATAAGCTACTTAAAGCGGGCTTTATAAGAGGTCAACCATCGAATGGTTGGCTAACCTGTAATGGTTAGAAAGTCAAGCGGCAAGTGGCGTATGTGCGTAGACTTTACTGATCTTAATAAAGCTTGTCCAAAAGACGATTTTCCTTTACCTTGTATCGATTAGTTGGTTGACTCTACTGCAGGTTGTGAAATGTTAAGTTTTTTAGATGCATATTGCGGATATCACCAGTTAATATGTATCTAGACGATGAAGAAAAGACCGCATTTATTACACCATTTGGTATATTTTGCTATGTCAAAATGCCATTTGGTCTAAAAATGCGGTGCTTCTTTTCAACGCTTGATGCGAGCAACTTTTTCATCTCAATTAGGCGAAATCTAGAAGCCTATGTTGATGACTTAGTTGTCAAAAGCATCAAGAAACTTAATCATATTACCGACCTACAAGAAACATTCGACAATCTCGAAAACATCGCTAAAACTTAATCCTAAGAAGTGTGTGTTTGGAATCTCTTGAAATTGCTTGGATTCCTAGTATCTATACGAGGAATTGAAGCGAATCTAAAAGATAAAAGCCATTTTACAAATCGCCCTCAACTACATGGAAAGAAGTCCGAAACTCACTTTGGGTGCATGGCGGCTCTAAGTCGTTTCATCGCACGATCGGGAGAAAAGGGACTACCTTTCTTTAAACTTCTAAGGAGACACGAAAGTTTTGAGTGGTCGAAAGAGGCAACGCCGCCTTTGAGGATGTCAAGAGGTACCTTCGAGTGCTCCTATTACGGTCTCCGAGAGGCGGAAGAAACGCTCTTGGTTTACCTAGGCGCCACGCCACAGCGGTCGGTAGAAGATCTTGGTTGTAGAAGCGTGAAAATATACAACGACCGGTTTACTACGTAAGTGAAGTTTTACACGGACCTAAGGGCGTTACCCTCGGGTCCAAAAGCTTCAGTATGCCCTCCTCATGTCTTCGAGAAGCTGCGGCATTATTTTGGCGCACAAACTAGTTTGTCTTGCCCGAGTTTCCCTTGGGAGCGATCCTCCGAATAGGGAAGCAATGGGACGCATGGCAAAATGGTCGGTCGAACTTGGGGAGTTCGACATCCATTTCGTGTCGAACGGCCGTTAAATCCCAGATCTTGGCGGACTTTGTCGCCGAATGGACAAATCTGAACACATTGGGATCGATCTGATTCCACGACCGATGGGCGATGTACTGACGGGTCGCTTACTTTAAGTGGCTCTGGGTGAGGGTGGTCTGGTATCTCCTCTAGGAGAGACCTTAAAGTATGCCATACAATTAAACTTTCATGCCACTAATAATGTGGCGAATCTGAAGGTTTGCTAGTGGTATCTGAGCAATGAAAGCGCTCTCGATTCGCCGACTACTCGTGAGAGGAGACTCTCAACTAGTCGTGAATCAAGTCGGTAAAAGTACCGGTGCTCTAACCCGACAATGTCTCGTACTTATCGAATACGTAAGCTAGAAAAGCATTTTTAGGTTTGAGGCACAATTCATCCTCGAAAGGATAATTTCCTCGCAGACCGGCTTGCTCGAATAGCTTCTTCGGATCTGAAGTACCAAAAGGAGTCTTCTTGGAACAACTCGAAGCCTTCTCGGTTGAAGAGCCGAGACACCTCCTATTGAGACGGCCTCTCTAGAATACGAGGATACATGGATGGCGCCCATCTATGATTATCTTGAAGGGTTAGACCGAAGGCGATCTCGAGGCGGATCGCTTATCGAAAAGCCAAAATGTATACTTTGGTGAAGGAGTTCTCTATAAGCGAGGTACTCAAGGGGTGCTCATGCGATGCATTCATGAGCGAAGGATTAACACTCCTTCACGACATACATGGTGGCATTTGTGGAAATCATGCTTCCTCTGAGCGTTGGTCGGCAAGGCTTTTCGACAAGGTTTTTACCGCCAATAGCCCTATCGATGCTAAAGAGTTGGTTAAAAAGTGTGTCGATGCGGTTTCATAGCGAGCAAATACACCAACCATTTCGGACATTACAAACAATACCTCTATCTTGGCCTTTTGCAACTTTGGGTCTTGATATCACAGGACCGTTTCCTAAAGCTCCGGGAGGTTTGAGTTCCTTTTGTGGCTATTGATCGTTCACAAAATGGATTGAAGCTGAACACGTATTTGGGATAACCACTAAGCGACAAAGCGGTTTATGATGAGATCGTAATTACTCGATTTGGAGTACCAAGTCGAATAATTACAGATAATGGTAAGCAATTTTCGGCGCAAAATTTCAAGAATTTTATGACGAGTTGGGTACCAAGTTATGTTATGCTTACATGGCCCATCCCGAGTAATGGGGCGTCGAGCGTGCAAGCGGCCAAATAATGAGAGGAATTAAAACTCGAGTCTTGACCACTCATCAAGCGCTCGGGGCTTGGGTACAAAATTACCCTCAGTATTATGGGCGATTCGTACAACTACCGATCAGACTCTGGAGAAACACCTTTCTTTTTAGTCTTGGTCTTTGAAGCTATGCTTCCTCGAGAACTAAAGATACGGTCAACACAGTCGAAACATTCACGGACTCCAACCAGGAACAAATTCGAGCAGATGATATTAATCTACTTGAAGAAAGGAGAAACCAGACCCTAATTAGTTCGGCAATCTACCAACAAGCCTGCGAAGATACTACGATCGAAGGTTCAACCTCATGACCTTCTTTGTAGGTGACTTAGTATTGAGGCTTTGCCAATCCAAGTCTAATCGAAACAAACTTTCTCCCAAGTGGGAAGGTCCTTACGGTGGTCGAAGTTACTCGTCGAGGTGATGACGATTGGCAATGGAAGACGGCGAGTTCTCTCGAATTCTTGGAACATCGACCCGATTCACGCAAGTTCTATGTGTAACCAGCTATTCGGACAATAAAGAATCAGGTTTTTTCTATCTCTATTGTCTTACTTTTGAGTAGTGCTTTCATTTTTTTCGACTATGTTTTAAACACCAGTTTTGTTTACCTTTGGTCAAGGCGATAACATCACCTAGTCGAAGCCTCTCCTCTCTGCATGTGGTCCTGCCCACTAGAAGGAGTTTCCTAGTGTCGACTCGTTACTCGCTTTTATGGCCAACACAAAAGAACTCGGGTTTTATTTAGTCGAAATATTTTTGAAGGCTAACTCTTTTCACCTTAGTTTATTTCTTCAGTTAATTTGAAAAATACTCTAAGAAGAGCTCACTTTCTCAGATTTGCTTAACCGTCTTGGGTGTACTCGTTTCATCTTAACTGGTCGGAGGAAGAGACACATCTAGTCGAAGCCTCTCCTCTCTGCACGTGGTCACCTTGCTAATGGAAGGAGCTTCTAGCTTTGTTCAGTTTCCTACTCTTGCTACCAGGACAGACTTATCGAGTCCACCGAAGAAGGACGAGTAAATATTTTAAAGTCCTCTAGACGTTTGCTTAACTCAAGTTGCCGTTCTCGATTTGATTAAACTAGTCGGAGATGTTAACATTACCTAGTCGAAGCCTCTCCTCTCTGCACGTGGTCCTGCCCACTAGAAGGAACTTCCTAGTGTCAACTCGTTACCACCCTTTCGAGGTGCATGACAATTGAGACCAAAAACTACAAGTTAAACAAACCTCTCATTTTGAAACCCTTTCTCTGAGACTATTTACTCGGTTTGTCTAAACAAACTCGGCAAATAGTCGGGGCTAGGATAATTTGACTTCAATTCTTAGTTTTTATTTCGTTAATTATCTTTTGAGTTACTAACTACTCGACAAGATGATTTGCAGGAGACAAAACTATTTACTTAGTTTTCATAAACTAAGCAAATAGTCGGGGCTAGGATAAAGTCATTACATTTGACTTCATTTCTTAGTCTTTAAATTAGTTAATTATCTTTTGAGTTACTAACTACTCGACAAGATGATTTGCGAGGAACAAGATGGATTACATTAACAAAAGACTGTTTTTCACAAGTTCATTCAGACTACTCAAGAGGGAGAGCCCAACCGCATCTCCTCTGAAACTTTCCTCGTGATTGCATCTCCTCCATCGACGTCTTCCTACGCTTGAGAGCGGTTGAAGTCGGCCGAGTGGTTGCACATTAAGGTTGGGGTCATGAGCTTTAAGTTTTGCTAATGCATAACTTCTCGCGATTTCGACCGCCTCCTTTATCGATTCAAACTTGGTTGGCCTTCAAAGTGGTCACCAGATCTTGCAAAATCGACTTGATCCCCAATGGTACTTGTGTGAGCAGCTATTGTATCATCTTGAGAGTCTTTCCCTCATTATGTAGCTCACCACGCACATTGTTGAGGAGCGTGACGTTTCCTTGAAGTTTAATCTTCATTGCTTCCATCTCCTGTTGGGTACAAGTCGAAGCCTCGCGGAGCTTTTTGTTTTCGACCACTTGCTCTGAAAAAATAAGATTGGTCAAACAAAAATAAACTCCTAGAGGAAAAAGAAAACAAAAATAACCATGGGTAAAAGAACTTCTTACCCACTAGTTGAGAATCCAACTTCTTAACCTCTTCATTATGGAAAGCAACGGTCTCAGCATACTTTTTCTCCCATGATACAATATCCTCCACATTCTTCTTTGCAATAAGGACGGTCTGATTATAAATCACGGCTTTATCCGCGATTTCAGTCTCAAGTTCTCTCAATTTAACGTCCATTGCTAGAAAGGAAGTGGAAGTGAGAAAAGGAAATAACTTCAGAAGGACTGCAGGTAAAGAATTACTTACTTGATATTCGAGTTCTCAGCGTCTCAAGGTTTTGATCTTTATTTTTGGACATACGAGTAAGCTCATGAATAACTGAAGTTTTCTCTCTAACTTCATTCTGGAGCTTTTTCGTCTCGTCTTCTTTTTCTGAAAAGAAGCAAGAGTTAGGTAAAGATCAAAGATATAAGCGATCTTAAGTTCAACACTTCTTGTTTAATTTTTCCTGCGACTTCATGGTTGCGAGTTAGCTTCTTTAAGCTTTTTCCGAGGTCTAATACCTCTTCCCTAAACTTTTTCGACTCCTCTTTTTTATAATCGAGCGAGTCGGCTAAGGTCTTGGCGTCACTGTTTAGCCTGCAAAGGATAACAGTGGACATGAGCATGGGTCAATCGATTGTAAGTTCTTCTACAACCATTGACCTAGTCGTAAGTTCTTCTACGACAAAGCCACTGGTCATAAGTCTTTTACGACCATTACCTAGTCGTGAGTTTTTCCATGACAAATTTCCGTAAGCACTATGTAAGTAGTCAAATCCAAGGTGACTATGAATAGTAGTGACTTACCACCTCTCTGCTTGTTTGCAGAGTTCCTCTTTTTCCTGTCGCAGCTCTAGAAGTTGTCGATGATATTCACCGACAACAGCAATTTGCTCTATGGCTTTCTGCAAGATGAAAAGACAGTGAGAAACGAGAGAAGATTATACCTGTATATATATAAGTACGATTAAGTACTTACATTCATGGTTGATCGAGCAAACATCGAATAAGCCCGACTCCGGATCTTGACTTGTCTACCCTCGTGACTTGGTCCCACCAAACCTTCTCAAGGCGTTCATTATCAAAGGTATCCCTCTATTGGGAATATCGTTGGGATGGGGACTTCGATCGCGAGATCGAAAGCGAAGACCCTACGATGGAAGCAGCCCAAAGAAGTCGTGAAGAAGTTGAAATACTCTTCTTCTTCGATTACAGTAAATTTCTCTTTGGGCCCGGAGGGAGGAATATGCGAACGATCTCCTTCCCAAGACGGTGGGATGAACCGCCACCATCTTGACCAGAGGCCTGCGGTGCCTCTGTTCTATCCACGACCATCTCGATTGGTCGTGGCGACCCCTCGAGAGTCGCATGTTGTTGTTGGAGTTTTCACGACCATCTCGATGGTCGCATTTGCTTTGGAGTCTCCACGACCATCTCTGTGGTCACCGTTGCTACTTCAGAGGTTGTAGCCATTACCTTCTTGGGTACAACGGTACCTCATTGGTTGTCGTAACCACGTCAGCGCCATGACTTCTTCTACCACAGGCGAGGATGATCCTCGACCACTTCCTTGTTGTCTCTCCGGCGGTTGGAGAGGTAGCAATAGGCTTCTCAACGGAAGCATTCTCGGAAATTTGAAGAGTCGGGCTAAAAACAAAGAAAAGGAAAGCAATTGAGGTTGTGAAAAGGAAAAAGGTAAACTCTGTTCTTACACTTTAGTATATTTCACATACCGCACCTTGGACCTAAACAGAATTTGGGAGTCACTTTCCCAGCGGAAGATTTCTTCTTCTCTCGACCACTTCGGGTCGAAGTTCGAGTTGAAGAATGGGCTTAGCCACGACCACGCCCGTCGTGGATCTTGAACGAGGACCATCTCTCGGTCTCGACTTTTGGATGGCGAGATCGGTCTCGACCACTCCAAGAGCAACATTGCCATCAGCCATAGGCTCTCTTTGAGCGGTATTATCCTTCACAAAGACATAAAATCCTTCCAGTTCTCCTTTTCCAAGTGCTTAACAAAACTGTGGAGTGGCGTAAAGCTGCGAAAGATTTTTGTCATAATAGAAGGTACCTTGGCCTTGCGAACTTTGCGCTTTAGAGGTTCAGCTACTTGACCTCCTCCACTTGACTATTTTAGCCTCGGCTTGATTATGCTATATACGCCACAAGTTTTGCGAGAGGATCGGTCGAAGGACTAGAACTCGAGCTCGTCCCTACTTTGTCGTCACTCCTTAAAAGTCGGCGTCTCTTGGACGAAGGAGCCGAGCCTTTGTCCTTTGTCAACCCCTGCACCGATGGTTATCGAGCTGCTTCTTCATCATCCCGACGATTTTCCATGCCTACTTTACGTAAAGCAAAAGCAGAAGAGAAGAATTATTAAGCGGTCGTAAGATTTTCTACGACCCGATATCAAATCGTAAGTTTTTCTCGACCTTTCCTCGTAGTAAGATTTCCTACGGTCACGACTAAGTTGTAAGTTTTTCTACAACATTTCTCTAGTCGTAAGTTCTTTCTACGACTATAAAGTCTTAAAGACAAAATCAACTCTTGATTACCTTTAGGCGAACCATCCTTTCCTCTGCGGATCGACGCAAGGATTTTAGGAACCGCCACATTAAGTGGCGGAGACTTCTCACAAACGAGTTTGACTCTAACGTCAATCTCCGTGGTGAAAGATCTGTTCAAACAGATAAAGACATCTTTTAAACAACTGCGCAGAAAGACCAAACCGAGAGCTAAGTCGAAAATTCACTTACCCTCGTTGTAGTCCTTGGTTGGGTGCATTAGCCCAGTATCTCCACATAGGGATGCTCGTTTCTTCAAAGGACTAATTAGGCGTGTGATAAAATCTTTCACCACATGCCATCGGTCGACCCTTCCTTCTTCAAGTCCTTGATAGCTTGAACATAAGGGGCAATCCTACCGATGATATCTTGAGTCGAATCCCATGAAGATTGCTTTTCATTGACCTTTCCCACTAAAGAGAGGTCAGTCTTACGAGGTGACTTTCGATAAAACCACCTCTTCCTCCATCCGACCCACGAAGACCGGGTGAAACTCTGAACATACTCCTCGACTTCGTCGTGGAGTTTTAGACCGCAACTTCAAAGCAATCCCGCTTGCCGAGACATTCCATAGAAATATTGGAAAAGCTCAAGGTCATGGGAATTCCTGTGCACGCCTCGCACAAATATCTGGCAGCTTCGGCATGGTGATCGAGTTAGGACCAAGGTTCACTAACTCCACCCCAAAATGCTCGAGCACAACGGTGAGAAAGGGGTGAGCAGGCAGTCGAAGGCCACACTCACAATAAGCCTGGAAGACGGGAATTTGCCCATTCTCCCCTGACGGCCAATGCTGCCCAAATGCTGGAAGCCATTTCACGAGAGTCTTCTCTGGAATCTTCCCGGCGACAACTAGGGCTTGAATCTTCGCCGCATCCATCTCCGACTCTTCCCACTCAGAAACTTTCCTGGCCATTTCTCTCGGAAACAGGAAATTTTGGGTCGAAAAAGAGGGCACAATTGGAGTGGCAGCGGAGAAGGCAAGAACGACTCGGCGGCGGAGAAGGCAAGAGGTTGAAAGAACAGCAGGAGCAATTTGGGGGAAAAGTAAGATCTTAGGTTTTACCCTCCGGTGAGTATATATAACCGCGTACCTTGAGCCGGAGGCGTGACATTCCAAGGGTCGCCACCGTCTCGGGAACCGCTTCAATGCAGGCTAAGCAAGCGTCGTTTGAGATTCCCGTGTGTCCGATTCGAGAAATTCAGGTTTGCGTTTACATCTCAAGCGAAATTACTTCCCGTTAGATCTTTTCAACCAAAGGAAATGATAATCGGAAAGTTCCTTCTTCCGGTCACTATACTACGACCACCTTGTGATCGTAGAAATGCTTTACGACCACTTGATAGTCGTAAGCAATTTTCTTGACCAAGCACATTTCGGTCAAAATAGTATACAATCGAAGAGTTTTTCCTTCGATTATTTTCTCGATCCTCTCATGATCGTAAGACCATCTAGAACCCTTTACCAAGTAAGTTGCTTTCACTTGAAGTGGGGGCTAGATGGCGAGGATATAATAATCCTCATTTTACCTTTTATCTATAATTTTTATTATAGGTAAATATGACGTCATGTGAACCCCGAGTGTACCCTTAATGTTATGAAGGAAGAACCAAATGGATGGTCGTAAGTTCTTCTCGACCACCCCCATAGTCGTAAGTTATGCTACGACTATCCCATAGTCGTAAGTCTTGCTACGACTACCTTATAATCGCAGATTCATCTCGACTAGGTCACCACGACCACCTTATAATCAAATGAACCTGCAGACAAGTGGGTCTTATTGATTAAGGAATTCAAACGATCATCATCTGTTGTTATTCTCGAGAATAATGGCACGTAATACCCATTATCTACGGTATATAGTGTTGAGCGGCGTGGAGGAATTAATACACGGTAATTACTACCAACATGCACCGTTCATAGGAGGTGATGAGGCACCGCTTTACGAGTAGCTCGCCGCTCCTTCACGTACTATAAAAGGCTGCAACTAGAGAAAAGGAGGAGAGGAGCCATCAGGAATACAAGCACTATCTGTAATAGTCTTAGTTTTCCCCCTGATTGTTCAGTATACACTGAATACCATACACACACAGGAGTAGGGTTGTTATTCTCTCCGGAGAAGGCCCGAACCTGTATAAAAATTCCCGTGTCGATCTCTCTGCATGATTCTATTCTAGGAGACCCCCCGAATCAAACAATCTTTACGTAAGTTCGGTTCTAAAACACCGACAAGCGTCATTACTCAATCAAACAATTGCCATAAAAGCGAGCACTGTGGGCAAGGGGAGACAGCAGCGACGGGGCGATAGATGTGCAGGGGAGGGAGTGTCTCTTACCTAGAGTAGTCATATGGTACTAAACTTCCCACATTCCAAGTCACATGAAATCATGAAACCCTATTTTTCGAAACCTTTTATCTTAATTTTCGATACCTAAACCCTTAATTTGTCGAGACAATTTTGGAATATATAAAATTATGGAAAAATTACACAATCAAGTACGTTGTATAAGGAGCCTACAAAAAAATTTATAATGTTTGAACCTCATTTTCTATGTTAGAAAATTCCTACATTTATAGAAAACATCGTAACTCATAAAATTCTGAAAAATTTACACAAGCAATTACACTGTGCTGGGAGTCTCCACAAAAAATTTCATAATTTTTGGAGCTAATTTTATATATTTAAAATTCCTCCAAGAAATATTCTTAAATATATTTTCTCTCTCCTCTTGGATTTGCGTCTTGGGGAGTGGGAGAGTTCTTCTTTGTGTGGGACAAGAACACCTTCTTCTTCCGCCGACAGCAACAACAAGAACTTGCTCAGCTAACGCACGGCAGCTTAGTCTTCTTGATCCTTCATCATGAGAACTTCGATTCTTCTCGGATTGTCGACGGCGACGCGTCAAGACGGGCCAAATCGAGAATTCTGACGATAAAAGAGCCAAATTAGGAATTAAATTGCGCTACAGGACCAAAACAGTCCAAACTTCCTTAGCACGAGGTCTCTTCCGTCCTTCATCCTCTTCTCGCTCTTCACGCATCTCCATTCCGCTTTTCCCCCTCCTCCCCCTCGTCTTCCCGCTCGGCGCTGTTCCTCCCCCTCCTTCGTCTTCTCTCTCCCTGTCCCTCCGCCTCCCCTGCAGCCCCTCTCCGCTGGCGCGCCCGTCGTTTCTAGTGGCAATGATGCAGGAGCAAGTCACGTTAGCGGCAAGGGATTGTCTCCGGTGGAGGTAGGTCCCGGTTGGAAGAGGAGAGGGCATGGAGAGTCTGCTACGCCACGAAAGCATCATTTCATTTGCCCAGATGAGATGATATGATCGTAAAAGGCTAGCACGTACACTGGTCACCACTGGCCACTGGCCCAGCCCATATCAATATTATACCACGATTCTCAGAGATTAAACCATAAATAATACTCCCTCTTCGACTATAATTTATTATTACCATAATATACTAGCAAAAAAAAAAATATACTGTGAAAATATTTTGCAAGACAAATCCAATATCATTATTTTTATGTAGTCAACATATATACTTTAATATAGATCAATGGTCAAAGTTTCAAAAGCCGACCGCACGGAACCGACCTATATTTGGGGACATAACACAGTTCATGAGCAACAATCTGGCCCTCCTCCTGGCCTAACATGGTTAACAGATCACAGAATCGCATCAGCTCCTGTATTTCTTGGAAGCCTGGAACACACACACACACTTGATGATTCGAACGATTTTTCCAGACAAACGGTGACTGCTAGCACTAGCTAGAGGCGGAAAAAAAAACTCGTTAGTAAAGTTCGATTCAAAATTACTTTAATTATATTCATTATTTGGTTAAACATTGAAATGAACAATTTTGAATGAAATTGAATTTCACTATAGCTCGGCTCGGCTCGTTAGCTCAGTTCTAAAAATACTTTCGAATTATAAATAAAATAATATTAAATTAAACTATATTAATTTTAAGAAAAACCGGATAAAACGCTAGCGGTAACCCTTAGAACGGTCTTATGGCCTGCTACTACTTCCAAGAAGCTGCCATTTTTTGCACGATGTCTCCTGCTTCTATTCTGTCCTGTTCGTCTCCTCCCCCATCACCACCGCACTTCCCACTTCCCAGTTGCCGACACATGACAGGTGCACATGCACGAATAAATAGTACAAGCAATATAGGAATTACAGGTAGGACAGAGTTACGACCTGTCTACATGTACACATCACTCGCCCCAGTCGCCTTCCTCCCCAGCCAAAGCTGCCGTTGCTAGTGCATAAACCACCGACGAAAGGCGACGAGTGAAAGTGAGAGCCGACCAGTAACCGGCAGGACACAACAAACCAAGAATGGCGCGCCATCTCCTCCTACTGCTCGCCGTGCTGCTCCCAGCGGTGGCCACGGCCGACCCCGACCCCGTGCAGGACTTCTGCGTGCCTGACGCCGGGCGCGGCCGGCCGGTGGAGCTCGCCCTGCTCCCGTCCTATCCGTGCAGGAACCCCGCCAACCTCACGGCCGGCGATTTCGCCTTCTCGGGCGTGCGCACCGCGGGCAACTTCTCGGCGGACACGGGCTTCGCGGGCGTGTCCGTCACCCCGGCGCAGTTCCCGGCGCTGCACACCCTGGGGATGTCCTTCGCCCGCGCCGACCTGTCCGCGGCCGGCGGCGTCAACCCGCCGCACTACCACCCGCGCGCCACCGAGACGGCGTTGGTCCTCGCCGGCCGCGTGTACGCCGGGTTCGTCGACTCCGGGGGCCGCATCTTCGCCAAGGTGCTCGAGAAGGGGGAGGTGATGGTCTTCCCGCGGGGCATGGTGCACTTCCAGATGAACGTTGGTGACGCGCCGGCGACCGTGTACGGCAGCTTCAACAGCGAGAACCCCGGCGTCGTGCGCATCCCGGCGACGGTGTTCGGGTCCGGGATCAGTGACGGCGTCCTCGAGAGAGCGTTCGGGCTCACCCCGGCGGAGCTGCGGCAGCTCGAGAAGAGGTTTGGCCCGCCCAAGAAGGCAGAGATGGAGGATTGATTAACTCAGCTGGTTGGTTGGTTGATCGGCTATGGCGGCCGTGGGGCATGTGCATGATTAGTTTTCCGGTAGACTTTGTGACTCTGTGAATTGGAGTATGGAGTATATGTCACGTACACGATGTAAGAACTCTGATGCACACTCGGAAAATAACAAGATGAACACTGATGATCCAATACTAACACAGTATACAAGTAGTTTGATACAACTTGGGAGAAATTAAGAGCTAGACTGGGAGAAGCAATTGGGGAAGAGGGAATCTAGAGGAGGGGATCTGGGGAAGAGGAGTGGCTGCAGGAAGACGGAGGTTGGGGAGAAACAGCTGGAGGAAAGGGGATAGCCTGGAGTATCTGTTCTTCGATGATTTTCTCCGCTGCCGTCGCTTCATCCCTTTGTAGCATGACTCAGCCCATCTCTCTTCTGCCTCCTGGCACCAGGCCCACGACGAGCCCAGTCAAGGCAGGCCCCCAAGGCCGGTATGTGACAGTATATTTCTTCTTATTCGATAATGTTGTATTTATGATTAGCCCTGTAATGATTTGAGGTGTAAGGCCGGCAAGCACCCCTCGATCCAAGCTGCATCATCGTCGTCGATCTAGCCACGGCTGACAGGTGGACCCACACTTTTTTCGTTGGCTTCGATTGCTCGTGTATAGCATTGACTCCAACTAATGGAGGTGGCTGAACGAACCGGGGCAAACTGTACGGTCACTCTGTGCGCTGTTCAGCTTTTTTTTTTTGTAGTGGTGTCTCTTGTGAATTGTGATCAAGTTGAGGTGTGTGGCCGTCATACAGGTGGTTGATTAGGTGTACCTAGTGTTTCCAGGAAGCCTATGAATGAAATGATGAGCACTGATCAATGGACATTACTATTCACTCTTCTTTTACCCCACACGAAGAAACAGAGAGGACGACGAAATCTCCGGGTGCAATGACTAGGCACAGAATTATCATCATCGTCTTTCTACACAGGATCAACTACTACCACAGTACAGAAAACTGTGACACCATGCATCCAGTTCCAGGTCAACCCTCGCTCACTGGTCATCCCCGAGCAGCAGCGACCTGACGATGACGTTGGACATCCCGTCGGCGATGGGGAAGAGGTGGCCGGCCGTGGGCAGCTCGTGGTACCGGACCCACGGCAGCCTCTCGGCGATGTACCGCGACAGGGCGACGGGCACGATGAGGTCCTCGGCGCCGTGCCACAGGTGCACCGCCGCCTCGCCGCCCGGGAACGGGTCCTCCATCTCCAGCGGGCTCCACCCCCACTTGCCGAACCCGACCATAATGTCGCGGTGCAGGCTCTCGTGCTCCCCCTGCTGCCTCGCCTGGTGCTGCAAAATCGCAGACAAAAAGAGAAGCATCAAACAACAGGTGGGTTGACGAATCAAGGCCTCAAGGGACGTCGCGAAGTGCAGGCGATGGAGCTCACCGCGTGGGTTCGGTAGGCGAACTTTGGGAGGATGGCCATGTCTTCCCTGGAGAGGATGGCGGGGTTGAAGGTGACGACGCTGGAGGCCGGGAAGAGCTTCTGGGTGTTCCACCAGTAGGTCAGCCAAGGGGCGTGGTGCGCCACGCGGACGGCCCACAGGTCCTGCGGGATCTGCTGGTACCAGGCGTCCCAGGACACGTTCGAGGGGAACCCTGACCACCAGTAGTTGCCGGCAGGGCCAAGGATGGACACCCCTGAAAGCCTGCACATTTTTTGCAAAAAATGCAGATGCAGCCCAGCATCAGCTCTAAATCTTGTTGATATCTGTACAATTCCATTGCAAACTTCAGAGGTTCTGTCTCAATTTACTAGCATGAATTTCAGTTTCCGGTGTGTGGCTATCGCTGTGTAATGGTAGGCAGAGTAGAAGTTGCTGGATGTACCTGTGAGGGATGTACTTGAGGCAGCTCCACATGATCTGGCCGCCCATGGAGAACCCAATGAGGTAGAACTTGGGGCCAAGCTGCAGGCTGTCGGCGAGTTCTTCGATATCGGAAGTGATGCTCTTCTCGGTCCTAGCAGGGTGCGGATCGCTCTCTCCATACCCAGGTCGATCAAAGGAGAGGATATAGATCCCCAGCTCTTCTGCCAGCTCTTGCCACAGTTTCCAGTTACACATCAAAATCATTTCCTCTCTACTCAAAACATCTTCAGTCTGACAGACAAGCAACATATACTCCTACATAGTATGGTAATTAACATACAGGTGACACTTGGAGAGCGTCGTATCTGCAGGAGTCAATTCCATGAACAAAGATGATCTTATGCTTCGCCTGCTCCTTTGGGACACCGGACTCATGGTAGGCCAAGTGCCTCCCATCCTTGAGCCTGATCCTTGTCCCGGTGACAGGAGGGCCGCCCGGGGCTCCGCAGATTTTCGGAGCCGGAGCCTGAAGCTGCCGATATAGCAGCGCCAACAAGAACACAAATGCAACGCGGGGAAGCCTTCTGGCAATACCTGTTGAGAGAAAAGAATACACGTTACATTTAGACTCTATGAATCCTAATTCAATTTCTCTATCTAGGTGGGTAAGTTTGCTAGGAAGCCCAGGAAGCTGGTGTTGGTTGGTTTAACGGCTATTCTGTGGAGTATTTGGAAAATGCGCAATACGACATGTTTTTTTTAAAAAAAATGACGCGTGAAATCTATTTCAGTGATTCACACTATCTGTCATTGGATTGATTTCTGGTCTAATTTACAGAAGAAGGAAGAGCGAGACTTGCTTCTCGAGGGCGCTAGAGCAATTGGGAAGATCGCTACTGAAGTTTTTGGAGCTAGAAGCAGATAGACGTCATGGACTAGCAAATTAGCTGATGGAGTTGTTTAAAACTTTGATTTTGTTCAGGAGCTTTCTGAACTTCTCTCTAAAATCTGTTAGTTGCTTTTAGTTTCATTGTTGCTGGCTCCACACTAAAAGCAACATATAGGATAATCAGCCAACTTGGGACGGTCGTTCTGGAGCTGTGCTTTTATATATATTGGTTTCTTGCCCCCGCTACGCAAAGTCGCAACTAGCAAATTCTGGTGGGTAATACAGGCCAACTGCCTTCCAACAACCGCTGTAAGTGGCAACGGTACCAAAGGGTATATTGGTCTTGTTACCTCTTGAGAAGCCGAAACTGACAGGAGCGTGACATGAGCTAAAGTAATACGGCGTGGAACAGCCAGCCAGCCAGCCAGCCGCAGAAAAAAACGCTATATGTCACTGAATAGTTTTGTAAATATGTCACCGAATAGTTTTGGATATTTACAGTATATCATCAGTGTTTCACTGATATATAAGTCTCTGGCCAACATATCAGCTTCATAATAAGTAATATACTTTGAATCACGTAGTTATTCAGTGGTATATTGTTAAATTTCTACTTTTTTTTAAAAAAAAAAACCAAGGGCTGCATACACCATCCATGCAAGCCTGTATAGCGGTTGTACTAAAACACCTGTGTGTAAAAGCCCAAGGTGCTTTTTTAAGCTAGCATGGCTGACGCAATTCACCCAACGTTTCCTGTCGAAACTTGGAAGCACAAGAGCACGCAAAAGCATCCATCGGGGATGATCCGCCCAAGGTCAACATGAGGACAAATTGACAGGCCGGGTCGGCTCGACTGGATGTGCTGTGCTCAATTAGCACCCGGGTCCGGCATGTACAATACTGTGTCATGCACTGTCTGGTCCAGACATAGCATGCACGGCGATCAACACGGTGGATGCTAGGCTTACTTGGCTTGTTAAGCATTATCGTGCCTGGCCATAGGCGGAGTTGGACCTCTAGCCTCCAGGGTAATAGTCTGAGACTCAGATCAAAATGATATGTAAAATTCTTGAAAAAAAATAGGGAAAAAAAAGGCTTTGAGCCAAAAGTAGCTGAGTCGGCCTGTGGTTTGGCCCATGACCAGCTACGCCACTGCCCGGAGCGGTCCAGCATGTCCTAAAAGATCAGTGTATCGTGTCTATATTGATACCTAGTCCACAGGCCAGCACGACATAACCCGGACAGTGCCTAATTAGGTCCATGCCAGGCCACCCATTTGGCCACTCTACCCGTGAGCAAGATCACTCTGTCTCGCTGTCGCAAGCCGATCTCGAGGGGGCTCACATCCTTGCATCTAGCAGGTGAACCGTGAGAGGCACTCGACGCGACACACAGAGAAGCAGGAAACAAAGAAACTAGTGTAGGCAGACGCGACACACAGAGAAGCAGGAAGCAAAGAAACTAGTGTAGGCAGACGCGTTGAGTTGCTATCGAGTATCAACAGGCTTGCAGAATTCCATAGGTAAGAATTAACAACAACCAGATTCAAGAAAAAGAAGAGAAGAAACGGCATCGATCGTAGTCATAGGGTCGGGAGATGAGAATCAAATTAACCGATCAGATTAGCACACGAGGGAGAGAGAGAGAGAGAGAGAGAGACGGCAGCACGTACCAGCAGAGTCGGAGGCCGGCGGCGTCGGAGGAGTCTTGTTGCCGTTGGCGGAACCGGACAGCGTGTTGCCCGATTCGGCCATGGTCAGATCAGACGTGATGTGAAGGTGAGGCACGAGAGGCTAGCGCGCGCGGTGCTGTTTTATAGAGCTAGGCAGGCTAGCGCGCGCGCGCGGCTGCTGCTGCCCCCTTCGCCACGCACGCCTTGCTTGTTTTCTATACTAGTGTTACCACGGGGAAAGAAGGAGAGAACGATTCGCGGCGCGGCAGGTCGTCGTGCCGGCCCAGCGCAGACGACGCAAGCAGCCTACGAACGAACGAATGCGCGCGCGGGTCCAAGTAAAATTACAGAACGCGCCTTTTCAGGTCGCCCTGCGGGATGCGAACGGCATCGGTGCCGTGAAACGGTGAAAAGTGCGGCAACGCGTGCTGGAATCCTGTACTACTGATAATCTACTATATGTGCACATGGACGTGTGCTCAGCTTGGGGAGGCCACGCCTTAAACATGTCTATTGAGTTGCATGTATCAATCAATTCACCTAAAAGCTTAAGCTGATGAGAAAAGATGGACAGTTCACTTATACTTCAACACTCCTCCTCACGTGTAGGCTCCCTCAGGTCTAAGACGTGGAATAGAAATGGGCTATAATTATTTTCTTAATTGCGCCAGCCGGATCTTGAACTCAAGACCTTTTGGCTCTGATACCATATTGAGTTGCATGCACCAACTAATTCACCCAAAAGCTTAAGTTGATGAGAAAAGATGGGCAATTCACTTATACTTCAACAATGTCAATGCTGCAATAGAGTGCCTGCTCGGTAAGCAAACAGAAAAATAGAAAGAGAAAGGGTTTAATGATGGGCTACGAGCGCAACAGGGCGGCCAACTGGCGCCTTCTATCAAGATTCTCCTGTGTGTCCGGGTGTTAGCTAGCGATGGCAGAGACACACAGCAGGAGTAAAATGCGCACGGGTACGCATTTATCCATCAGTTCACTGCATATTAACATGGACAATATTATGCCCTGTGCATCTGGACGCATCGCTCGTGTTGGACGCCCCCCTCTTATCTCCACTCGCTCAACCAGCAGTCAAATACCTAACTCTATCAAATAAACTCAACTCCTCACCTCATTCGCCCCACTGAATTGCTTTTCAACATTGGATTGAACCCACCGCACGGATGCTAAAGCATGTCTCTCCAACTCGCTCGACCCACTGCTCTTTTTCTCAATCCCCAATTCCTCAACACTCTCTTTCTCTCTCCATTCACCAAAGAACTCTCCCTCCATTCCATTCTAGCATAGCTGTAGTGGCAGAGAAGCACATAAAGCGGCGATGCGATAGTAGAGCAGCTGCAACGGCCTGGCAAGCTCTGTGGCGCACAAGAAGGCCGCATAGATTATTTTTGTTGTAACATCGTAATTTGTTTGTTTTTGGATATTTGAGCTACTTTTTAAAAACACAACCAAGTTCTATACTGACGGTTTAATGCATTTTTGGTGAGAATTTGATATTTTTCCCAAATTTTTTCTCAGCATCGTATTTATCATTTGCATATTTTGTTGCGCACATAGATTATTTTTGTTACAAACGTTGTGTCTGGATGTTGCGTCGGGGCGTACATCTAAACGCTAGTTGTGTCCTGTTAACCTATGCGTTAAAGGGAAAAAGAGATACCCCCAACTCAAATGCATGTCATGCTGTTTCAGGCTACTCGTGAAATACCGTGGGAAGAAATACTACATCCAACAGTTACTAACTTCCTGCTCTTGAAGACTGAAGAAGCTTCTTCAGATGTCCTGCTCTGGAAAAACGTAGGTGGGGAGTGGTTAGGCCAAAACCATCGTCGGCGAGTTCGACCGCTCGACGAATTCCACGGAGCATTCTGCAGAGCAGCTCCAGTCCAACCGACCCCAACATCCTTCAGGACGTACGCACGGACGTTCCTGACACTGAATAAACTGAAATGAGATGTGAAGAAAAGATCGTATACTGTATCAGCAAAAATTTCTCTTCTTCGCAGTACGAGGTGTACAAGAATCATCAGAAATATTGGTAGTTCAAATGCACGGATAGATTTTACCTATGCAAGCGATGGCAACTTCCATCACATAGTAAATAGGCGGTTGTGGCTTCGCGTGAGATTGTGTTTCTCGCAACCGTCAGACACATAAGTTCGAGCCGCCTGGCTTCGCACATATACTAATAATCACAAAGTCAACTCGGTCGTAAGAAAATAATAAAATTCATGATGAACATCGAGTTTTTCCTCTTCTTCTTTTTGAGGTGGACTGGACAAGTCTAACGTTTTTGGAACAGTTGCATATTTGCTTTTTTTGCTTGGACGCAGTCGACGAACTAACAGTGATTGTTAAAGAGCTACTCGACGGCTAACCCAAAGACTGATTTCTTCAGCGAGACCAGTGCAAATTAAATTATACTCCCTCCATTTAGCTATATCTGTCCATATCCTACTATGCGCATAGATCAAGAAAGCACTACTTAATAATAAATGACCATATATCTGTCCATATCCTACTATGCGCACAGCCGCCTCCCCCCTCCTCCTCATCGCCGCCGCTGCGGCGCCTGCTCCCCCTCCCCCCTCCTCCCAAGCGTCGCCCGCCTCTTCCCTCCTCCGGCACCGCCGTCCTCCTCCTCCCTCCTCCCTGGCTCTCTCCTCCGCTCGCCTCCCCTCCCGCCGCCGCTCCTCCCCTTCCCCTTCCCTGGCCCCGCCTTAGTCCCCTCCACCTTCCGCTCCCCTGGCCGCTGGTCGCATCCCCTCCACCTTCCCCTCCGTCTCCGCGGTCGCTCTCCGCTCCCGATTATCCCCCTTTGTTCTTCTCGGCTCTTGCCCTGACCCCCACCTCGTATAGCACAATCAGAGGGGAGGGGGAGGGGGGGGGGAGGGGAGGGGAGGTGAATGATTGTACCGATTTCTTGCTCACAAATGATGTAGATCACACAAAACGTAGAGAGAATATATAGCATGCACGAACTCCAGGTAATCCTGACCTGAGATAGCCTTATGTGTGACCATGACCATAAGCTCCAAGACACAAACTTTCCTCGTCCGGCAAAAGAAAAACTGAAATGAACACAAAATTATACCATGGTCACCTTTATAGCCTTGACAGTCCGTGTCCTATCAAAAATCACCAAATATATGAAAGCAACTGAAATTGGTTTCAACCGCTTACGCTATCTAAATAATACTCGTGCCAATCATAATAATAAAGTGGCGCAACATTTCAGAACATCGACATAAGCAAGGTAAAGTTGCGACTTATGACTTGTGACTTGTTACGATGAATACAGCCGGGACGGGGCGGCAACAAGTCCACTGGACTCGGAGGGTACGAAGTCGCATATATCGCATCCGACGAACTTCGTTTCAACATGTTAGACCATGCGGCTTTGTCGTGGTTTTGCTAATGAATAATTGACTTATGAGTTGCTTTGGAATTTGCGGTTGCGAAAGTTTCGGGTGGTTGGTTGTTCCCTGTGATTCTAAGGAGGTAGTCCAGGACCTCCCCTTGGATCAATCTTGTCCATCCAGGACCTCCCCAGGTGCAATCTCGACCATCCAGGTCCTCCCATAGGAGAACCAACACGCATTAATCTGGACCGTCCAGGACCTCCCCAGGAGAACCAACGCGCATCAATCTGGACCGTTCAGGACCTTCCCACGAGCATCAAAGTGGATAAAATCACGTCCATCCAGGACCTTCCCCAGAAGCATTGACGTGGATCAATCGAGACCATCCAGGACCTCCCTAGGATCAATCTTGTCCATCCAGGACCTCCCTACGAGCATCGCTGTGGATCAATCTGGACCACTTAGGATCTCCCCATGAGCACCAACGTGGATCAATTTGGACCACTCAAGACCTCCCCATGAGCACCAACGTGGATCAATCTCGACCACTCAGGACCTCCCCATGAGCACCAACGTGGATCAACCTGGAGGTCTTTCGATCTTAGAGCGAGGAGGTCTTCCGGTACTCTGACAAGGTGGTCTTCCGATTCAGAAGCGAGGAGGTCTTTCGAGTCCGCAGACTCGATCATCGCTTATCGCAGTATTGTAGCAAGGAGGTGGTCTTTGCAAAAAGGACAAGAGAGTTGTCTTTGCAAAAAGGACAAGAGGGTTGTCCTCGCAAAAAGGACGTTTTCTCAATACCACCCGGAGGTCTTCAAGGACCTCCCGGAAGTTTTTCAAAGACTACCCTGAAAGTTTTTTAAAGACCACACCAGAGGTCTTTCAGGAGGTCTTCCAGGACCACTCACGAGGTCTTTCAAGACCTCTCAGGAGGTCTTTCACGAGGTCTTGTAAGACCATCCAGAGGTCCTCACAGGACCACCTGGAGGTCTTCACAAAACCACCCTATTCATCCCAATTACTGTATGCTTCGAGTGCTACGGTGTAGGTGAGTGGTCATAGACTTGGTGAAGTGGTCGTGGACGTCTTGTAGGTGGTCGTAGACATACTGGAACTGATCGCGGACCTTGTTGAAATGGTCATAGACTTTGAGGTTGTTATGGATAGTGTTAACTGATGTTTGAGAGTATAATATATGCGTGTGTGAACTGATATTGGTCAAGTTGGAGAACTTGTGCCGGGAATATGTTCTTTGGTCTTTGCATGTGCAGGTTGAGCGTGAAGATGACCATGGTCGATGACAAGGAGGATCAGGACTAGAATGGGGAAATCTGAGATTCAAGAGGTCTAGGATGTCATGAGGTGGTCAGGCTTGCGCTGGAGCATGTGGAGATCAAAGGTGGATGCTGATGCATGGAGAAACTTCGGGAGGAGCAGTCCTGAAGGCTTACTACGCGTGAGGAGATATGGAAGGTGTTCCATATCTGGAAGGTTTAAAGGTATTGGAAAACCCGTGTTTGGAAGGGTTTTGAGTCCCTTGCTTCTCGGAAGAGATAAGGTGTTTGTATCCGTGTCGTTGAAGATACAGATGAGTATTTGCCTATAAAAGGAGGCAGAGGGGAAGTGTTTTCCTGTGGCTTTTGGATACGTGGCTTTTGCGGTAGAGCTACAGAGGTCTTTCGGTGTAAAGCTTTGAGGGGTGCTTTAAGAGCACTTTGTAGACCCAGAACAAGTTTGAGAAATAAGAGATCAGATCTATTCAAGAAGTTCTTGTTCTCTTTGGCGACGTGGTTCTCTGATCATTGTCTCAGGATTGTTCTTGTTCGAGCAGTGCATGTGCATAGCGAGTACGATTGATTTATGAGCAAGAAATCGGTACAATCATTCACCCCCCTCTGATTGTGCTATACGATCCTACACAACACAAGTTCAGGGAGCTAAGTGGCACAACCTCGCAAATTCAGAGAGCTGAGAAAGTAAAATATAAGTTCAGAGAGCTAAATGTCACAACCTCATAAGTTCATTTCAGATTAATGAGCACTGATGCATCGTGCAGTGCTCGACAATAAATGATGTAGATCACACAACGTAGAGAGAATATATAGCATGCACGAACTCCAGGTAATCCTGACCTGAGATAGCCTTATGTGTGACCATGACCATAAGCTCCAAGACACAAACTTTCCTCGTCCGGCAAAAGAAAAACTGAAATGAACACAAAATTATACCATGGTCACCTTTATAGCCTTGACAGTCCGTGTCCTACCAAAAATCACCAAATATATGAAAGCAACTGAAATTGGTTTCAACCGCTTACCAGAGGCGGAGCCACCTTGGAGCATGGGGGTGCAACTGCACCCCCAAAATTTTGTGATTTTTCCATGGTTAATTTGGAGCACTTTTTTGTTTCCCTTTGAATTAAGTATGGGTTAGTAAAATCGATCGAAAGGCTTAATTTCCGTAGGATATATTAAATCTTGATCTAGCTAGCAGCAGTTCCTTTGATCCAAATGGTGAGAGAGAAGACATGCAATTCTTAATGAATGTATTTCTGTGATCTATTTTTCCTATATTTTTTCTCCAATCCGACGGGTGCGAGCCCGAGGTGAGGATATATACGATGAGGTGGAAATCAATAGTCAGCAACCCATCAACACAAGCAATATTTTGTGATGTCGGTTGTACTAGAAACATATAATTTGTTCCACTTCAATCTTTACTATGTCATTTAAACTTTTATGTTGAAATATGTCATTTAAGTTCACACCTTTATGCACAGACGAGTGCGCTTTCAGTAGATATTTTGTATGGTCGCGGATTTATTCTCGGCCTTCGTCTTTTAGACATGTGATATGAGACGTACTCACACGTGTATGTGGTGGGGGTATGTGTATATGTGTCTTTCTTATAATCGTAAAAAAAAGTTTGCACCCCCATCGGCAAAATCCTGGCTCCGCCACTGCCGCTTACGCTATCTAAATAATACTCGTGCCAATCATCATAATAATAAAGTGGCGCAACATTTCAAAACATCGACATAAGCAAGGTAAAGTTGCGACTTGTGACATGTGAGTTGTGATTTGTGAGACAATGGTATTTTAATCCCCTGGCCTGCTGAACAGTAGTGATTTGTGAATGCGTGAAAAAAAAGATACCGAATGCGCATCAATGCGGCATATAGGAAATTAGGAATACTCTAGCTTTGTGCCTTTGTGTCGACCTCAGCCTTTTCATCCTTTGATGACTTGTGAAGGATGCATGATTCTTTGTATGTGACGCCATTTGGAAGATTTTTTGCAGGTATTTCCCTTTCATCGATGACCTTTGGTCAGCTGTGCAAGAAACAGAGACTGGTGTAGGTTGTGGCATCATTTTGTTGGAATTAATATGGGCTAGGCCCAAATGTTATATTCTATTTAATTCCTGGTAAATCTCAAAGGCCCATATGCATATGCTAAACTGTTTAGTCCCACATGGACAGTTGAAGGGGAGTTACACCTGTTTATAAGATGGAACGTGGTAGTCCTTCTTGTGGAATTGGAGAGAGCCAAGAGACAACACACGCGCGCTCGCTCGCCTCGCCTCGCCGAGCCGTGTGCGCTGATATTGATGGCGACTGTTGGTCTCTGGTCTCTTCATTTTTTGCCATTAAAAAAAACAGCGTTCTGGTGTGACGGTTGGCCTTTACACTTCTGGTAACTGATTGGCCTTTCGTTTCTGGCGACTGGCAACTGTTGGCCTTTAGTTTCTGGCGACTGTCAACTGTTGGCCTTTGGTTTTCTGGCAACTGTTGGCTTTTGGTTTCTGGCAACTGTTGGCCCTTGGACTCCGAGTTTTGGCTATAAAAGGAACAGAGTTCTGCTTCTTCTGGTTGCTTCCACAATATACAATTCCACAGTCTTTGTTGTTGTCTCCGGCGATCTCCATCCCGGCGAGGCACGTGTACGGTCGCACCGGGAGAGCAGGCCTCCGGAACCCTCATCCTCGAAGGCTTGCACGAGCGAGAACGAATAAGGTTTTTGGGGAGCGTTCGCGCGACTGCTCACTACTACATCTACATCTACTGCACGACTACTACCACTACATCATGACGAACGGTGCCATCATCAAGAACACTGTTGCACCTTCTTCTTCTACTGCACCTTCTTCTTCTACTGATTCTGGGTATGTCTATATCTTTCTTGTTAGTTGGTTTGCTTTACTGTTTATTGTTGTCTTAAACACCGAGATAGAATTGCTAGCTTCGCTCTTCTAGAATCAATCTGTATTGCTATAGTGTTCTTTGTGATCTGCTGTGTGAATATGTTTTATCTACCATATTTCTGGATTAAAGTAATTCGAAAAATGCTTATGTTTTCAACACATTTTACCATATTTTTTCCCGTGTTTTATTGGTGAAGTACAGTTCCATCATCAGTGTGTATAATTGAGATTCTGTTATGTGAAAGAAGAAAGAACAACAAAATGGAAGACAACCTGTAGGAAATGTCAAGTGTGCCATTGGAATGACGCTGATTGGTTTAATTGGTGATACATAAAGGATTGGTCAATCAGCAAAAAAGAAGACCCTGCGAACTGTAAGCAAACTAAAGGCTTGTTTGGATATATTATGATCCGACTCAATCCTTTCGAAATAATTCAGAATTTGAACTAAAACCCCTTCCAATCCGAAGGGATTGCCCTAAATGGGAATGTCTATCTAGCGTGTGAAGATGCATGCTCTATGGTCGAAGACAAGAAGTCAAGATCATCAAATTAACACAAGTGGGACAGAGACTGCAGTATAAGACTTTGGCTAGAACTATTGCTATGCGTGGCATTTCACGTATGAAAACGGAGAGAACAACTAGATGCGGTTGATGTCTGGAGCATTGTTTTTTGTCCCAAGGGTACAGAGATAAGCATCCTAAGGTTTGGTATCGTCCTCAGTTGTTGGAGGTTAGGTATCCTACAAGTATTAGGACATGCGTCCTTCTAAAGTTCTAAACTAGATGCGGTTGGTGTCTAAGTTCTAACAAAGGTATCGTCTTCAGTTGTTGGGGTTAGGTATCCTACAAGTATTAGGACATGCGTCATTCTAAGTTCTAAACTAGATGCGGTTGGTGTCTAAGTTCTAACCAATTCGGATGAAAACCTACTTTCTCATAACCATCTGTTGTTTCTGTTGAAGTATAAGTGAATTACTCGTATTTCCTCATTAGTTTAAACTTTTTGGTGAACTGGTTGGTGCATGTAACTTAATATGGTATCAGAGCTAAGAGGTCTTGAGTTCAAGACCCGGCTGGCGCAATTAAGAAAATAATTGTAGCTCATTTCTATTCCACGTTTTAGGCCTGAGGGAGCCTATACGTGAGGGGGAGTGTTGAAGTATAAGTGAATTGCTTGTCTTTTCTCATCAATTTAAACTTTTGAGTAAATTAATTGGTACATACAACTCAATAGTTTCTAGTACTTAATCTTTGCCAGAGTTCTTTCTCTTTCCAAAGCGACCCAATCCTTGCGAAGTTAGTATCCCTGACTACCGGCGTTGCAACACCTCCTTTCTAGAACACTTCTAGTTCTAGATAACAACTGATGCCGGTCTCCATGCTGCCTCCTGAAAGTCAGAGAGCAGGTAATAATAATCGCAGCTACCGAGACATTCCTTAGCAGCGTACTACTTTGAATCTGTGCCTTAGAATTCAAACTTAAATAACCCATGAGGGAACAAATCAACGCCAGCTAAAATATGTGAACTCGTGTATCAACTCTGCGTTGTTGAAGTATAAATAAATTGTCTGTCTATCCTCATCAGCTTAAGTTTTTGTGTGAATTGATTGGTGTATACAACTCAATATAGTATCAGAGCTAAGAGGTATTGAGTTCAAGATTCGGTTGACGCAATTAAAGAAAAAATAATTGTAGCTTCTTAAACCTGAGGAGCTTTTCTCATCAACTTAAGCTTTTGGGTGAAATGGTTGGTGCATGCAACTCAATATGCATTTCGTGAATTGCAATCTCTGATCATTCTAACCATGTAGTATCCCTTATATTTTAATTCATACTAGTTTCCCCCAAATAAGAATGTTATCAATACTAATTTTTTCAACCTCCTATTCCTCGGGCATGTCAAGAACTGCCACTGGTTGGCCATAGGTCATCAGTTTCATGGCACGCAGTTCTTTCAATACTCCGCATATTTTGTTCGATACGCGGTGCCATTCTATGTGCAAGTCAATTCTGAATATGCTATAGAACAACTTGTTGATAAGTTAATCGTTGGTTTAGTATAGCATGTCTAATTTACCATCACAAGTCTCCGATTCATTCATTGATTGGAGGGGGCAAAGCATCGCCAAGGTGTGGAGTTCTTAGAAAGGCTTGCCCAGCAAAAAAGTATAAGCCACCCGGCCCAACTTGAAACATAGGCGCTGTCCTTCCTTACGAGTTAACAAGCCGCGAGAAAGGCCCAGCATGGCAAACACTGTACATCTATTTCGTTGTTGTTTTTTTTCTTTTGAAACTTGCCATGAATTTCAAGAAGAAGATAATTAACCGGTTCCTAAGGAAAACACCAACATCGGGGAAGGAGCCCAGACCTGGAACTCCTACCAAGGGACTCCAAGCAGGCAAGAACCCAGCGGATAAACACCAAAACACATAAACCTTACCCCAGCTCACAAGCAAAGCCTTGAATCAGTCGAGGAAGAAAAACACCGAGCTGAAGAAACCCACCTCTTGCCAAGGCTCGAAGTGCAGCCGCCCACACCAGAGTGCTCGTTGTGTTCAAGACAGTATTTTTTTTAGAAATGATCTATGAACTGAGATGAACTGAGATGATCTATGACGACAAAGCAGCTTAAGAAGAGCAAAGCACGTATATAAAACGTGCTGTACTATCAATCACGTATGCCATTGGTGACGTTAATTGAACATGTGTTTTGATAGTGGATATGTAATGTTGTAATAACCGTCTTATGTTGCAAATTGCAACAGAAGGGAAATGGTACAGTAATAACACAACTGCCACAACAACCAATTGTGTAACAAATAACAATGTTGCAATAGGGAAGTTTTCTATATTCCTGAGCGATTGAATAGTTTCCTGTAAAATTCTGCGTTTCCAAACAAGCTTGGTTGTCTTTGCCAATTTCTGACCGGCTCTTCTTTCTTTTTCTTTTGCTTGTACAGCAGTAGCTCTCAGTATGTTGAATTTTTTTTTTGAAAGAACAGGTAGGAGGACTGTCAATTATATTAATAAAGGAAGCAGCGCATACACCCAAAAGCGGGATAAGGTTAGATAAGGGACTTAATCACACGGTGTGAATTTCTCAAAGCACTTGGCTCCTGCGAGGGTCCAAGCTCTGCATTTGTCCTTTATCTTTGCGAACAGATCCGAAAAAGTGGTTGACCTGTTATGGAAGATTCTGTCGTTATATTCCTTCCAAATCTCCCGGGACCACTGTGGCCGTCACCCTTCTTGGGAGGCCTCCCATACTATTAATCTCTGTTCACTAATCCCCAATGTTCCAACTATCAGCCCAGTGGGATGGCCTGAGTGGTGCCTAGCCTAGCCAATTAGCCATCTAGTTTCACACTCATCTAGAGTATCTGCATGTGGAGAAAAGGTGCAATGCCATTTCCGGTGCTTGTCTGCAAAGGGGACAGATGTGCTAGTTCGATCAGCCCCTTGCTTGCGGTCTATATGAGGTCCAGAGACGATTTTGGATGGCCACCCTTGCGAAGAACTTACATTTGGCGGGAGGGGGCGAGGTTTTCCAAATTACTTTTTTTTTTGTAGTTTGTTGTTGTTGAGCCGAGGAACTACATCACATATGCAGATTTCGATGTGTAGCTGATCTCTAGGGTTAGCTTCCAGGTGATCTCATCCAGGACATTTGGGTCGAGATTGATTAGGCTTATTATTCTCCAGAGGTCTAGGAATTCCTGAACGTGGTGGGCTGTTACGCCCCTAAGAATGTTGATATCCTGAACCCATCGATCATCTTGTAACACATCACTTACTGTTCTGTTCTTCCTTCTGGATATTTGGAATATCTTCGGAGCCAGATTTTTGGGAGCTGTACCGTCAAGACATGGTGAGGACCATAAATTAGTTTTATTTCCGTTCCGTACTGTGATTATTGTGACCACTGCAAAAAAGACGCCGGTCAACGTTGTCGCACAGAATATTCATTCCAACCCAAGGTTTATGGTCAGATTTCCATTCTTGCCAGGGCCAGCGTAGTCTTAGGGCCGTTGCGAACTTCTCGAGGTTGAGGATGCCAAGTCCTCCGAGTTGTGTTGGTCGACAAACCTTGTGCCAGTTGAATTTGCATTTCACTCTCGTGATTGCGTCTATGCCGGCCCAGAGGAATCGTCACCTGATGCGATCCAGAGCACGAATGATGCCTTTTGGTGATTTTAGGAAAGTAAGATAGTAGATCGAGATCGAGGTGAGCACCAATTTCACCAAGATCGTCCAACCAGCTGGTGTTAGTAGTCTACCCTACCATCCTACAATCATTTTGCCTGCTTTATCCAGGAGGGGCTGGAAGTGTACCCTTCGTAATCTTTTGTAAGTGATCGAATTGCTGAGAAATCAAGGAGAATCGCATCTAGGTCGATGTGGTCACAGCTTATAGGCACCACCATACTTTTGTGGAAATTGGTCTACAGTCCTGAAACATTCCCAAAGCTTTGAAGTAACTGAGTCGTGGTTGTGACGTCACCCTCTGCAGGGGAGATGAAAATCGTCGTATCAGTGGCATATGTTGGTTTTGCCCAGGAGAAAACTCACATAGTTGGGGCAATTTTCTGAAATGTATTTCTCTCTTGTTAACTCCACTTAACAATTGATCAAATAGGCTTTATATAGGCACTAACACACATATGCAAGCACTACGCCACTACTCCACGCATGCATTTAATGCGGTTACATGCAGCAGCTATGCAAACATATACTCACACATACACTTAACTACTTTGCATGCAGACTCCTCATCTTCCTGCGCTGAAGACTCCTCATCTTCCTGCGTTGAAGACTCCTTATCTCCACTCGCGTAGTCTAGCACTCACCACCGAAGACTCGGCCAACTACTAGGCCAACAAATAACATGTATGACTAATTCCAAGTAACACATACGTGCACTCAACTCCTAGCTGCTGATCAGCTCACTACGCACTGCCAATCACCCGCTATGCCGTGCTACACGTTTCAACTAACTTGGACTCTAGCCACTATACATGTTACACTCAATCATAAATAAACAAAGAACACATAAACAACAAGATTAGTTCCAACAATCACCCCTCTAATCTTGTTGTCGTTATTTTTTTGAGCACCTCCTCGTCGGTCTTCAAAGTAGCGTTGGCTCGTCGTCGGTATTCGCCAAAACGAGATGCGCCTCATTCTCCTTCTTCGACTCATGGCATTTCTTCTCCCAAGAATAGTGCCCATACTCTTGGCAGTTATAGCAACGCACTTTCGCCTTGTCAAAAGTGCTCTTCTTCTTGCCGGTGCCCTTGCGGTTCTTCATGCGCACTAGCCACTCCGCCTCCATGAGAAGTAAGTGGCCACTTTCACGCCCACCTTCACCACCATTGTCATCAAGCTCGTACTGCTCTTCCATTGACTTGAGTATTCTGGTGAGCTCCTCGATGGACAATGTCTTCAGATCGATCAGTTGCTCGATTGAGATGGCCACCTGTGTGTACTTGGAGGGAACAACACCAAGAAATTTTTTTACCACCTTTTCCTCTTCTAGCGTGTCCCCAAGAGTACGGATGTTGTTGACGAGGCCCATCATTCGCATGGCAAAATCGTCAATGGACTCACCGTCACTCATGCGGATCGTCTCGAACTCCTTGCGTAGAGTCTGTGCCTTTGCCTCGCGCACGCGCTCGACACCCATGCGCATCATGCGCACAGTCTCCCACGCCAGCTTGGCGGAGTCTTTCGCCGCCAGCGTCGCCAACATCTCCGGTGGCACCGCTTGGAGGATGGCTGACAACGCCATCCTGTCGAGCTGGTACCTCGTATCGCCGGGCTCGATGGCCTCCCAAATTCCTTGAGCTTGCAGGTTGACTCTCATCAAGAGAGCCCATTCGGTGTAGTTTGTCCGCGTGAGCATGGGATAGCGCACCGCCACTCCCGTCTCCTTGACCTGCTGCACCACTAGCTGCCGGCCGCCGCTGCTGCCGGAGTCGTCCCCATGGCCTCCATTGCCACCAAGGTTGATCTCATCGCTTCCGGACATCTCCACAGAACCGACGCACCTGGCTTTGATACCAAATGTTGGTTTTGCCCAGGAGAAAACTCACATAGTTGGGGCAATTTTCTGAAATGTATTTCTCTCTTGTTAACTCCACTTAACAATTGGTCAAATAGGCTTTATATAGCCACTAACACACATGCAAGTACTACGCCACTACTCCACGCATGCATTTAATGCGGTTACATGCAGCAGCCATGCAAACATATACTCACACATACACTTAACTACTTTGTATGCAGACTCCTCATCTTCTGTATTGAAGACTCCTCATCTTCTGCGTTGAAGACTCCTCATCTCCACTCGCGTAGTCTAGCACTCACCACCGAAGACTCGGCCAACTACTAGGCCAACAAATAACATGTATGACTAATTCCAAATAACACATACGTGCACTCAACTCCTGGCTGCTGATCAGCTCATTACGCACTGCCAATCACCCGCTACGCCATGCTACACGTTTCAACTAACTTGGACTCTAGCCACTATACATGTTACACTCAATCATAAATAAACAAAGAACACATAAACAACAAGATTAGTTCCAACAGCATACAAGGATGTTCTGAACCTAGTAAAACGGTCTCAGGGACGATCCAAGTGTCCTAGCTCTATTGCCATCTGTAGCCGTCGTTGGAGGGGTCAATTGTCAGAATGAAGAGGAAGTGGGATAGCGGGTCTCCCTACCGCAGGCCCCTCCCATGGTTAATATTAATGCGAGGGACACTGTTAATGAGAACTCTGGAGGATGCAGTCGATAGGAGAGCCGGGAGCAGCCGGTCTCTCCATCTGGTTGGGAGGTGTCTTCTTTGAAGTAGCCCCTCCCAAGTATGTTGTATTTTTTTAGGAGAGAACATTCTGCAAACCTGACATATTTGAACAAAAATAATAAATGCGTCACTGATGCTTCTCCTCTCGGCCGTTAACCTCATTAGGCGAAGACAAATTGACAATACGGCTCTGTGCTTTGAGGAATGCTTCCCTCCCCACCCCTGAAAATCAGCTTTGCTTTTCCATTTGGGAAGATGAGAACATTCCACAGAGCTAGCTTGTGGCCAGAAATGAAAAAGCATTTGCCTTTGCAGGGCCTGCGATTTCAACATTCTTGATAGGTGTCCTTAAAGCAGAATTAAATGAATCTACTCCTTATAACTTATAAGCAACAAGCCTTTTTCCATTTTTAGCACAAAGAGATGATATTGAAGTTGTTTTTCACCGAGTGAACAACTCGAATTCCTTTCGTACATCAGCTCTTCTGTATTTTATTGCCTTGGCACAAACCGATGACAACGCTAGGATCCGATGATCCATGATCCATCCCATACTAGCTAGCCCAAAAATGTTTAACTGGTTCAATACAGATTAGTGCTGCATGGTTACATACTAGCCAAATATCAGCTCTACAATCAATGTCAGACTAAACTCCTACCACATATACGTCAGATATATCATACATGATATATACACCCCTTCAAAGAACCTGACTTCAGCTGTCATGCAACAAGATTGATGCTCAACAACCTATAATGGCCCAACAATGTATCCACAGCAAAACTTTGTCATGTGCTCGCTAGTCTAAAAGGGCTGACCGTATTGTTTGTCTTTGTTCAGAGTTCAGACCTTATAGAGTGAGTCAGAAATAAGCAACATCAACACAGCAACTAAACTTCCATCATACAATAACAGGGCTGCTAGGGTATCATAATTCATAATATAGTTTCCTTTGATGTAATTCTGGTGCTCCCTTACTATTTTCCCTTTAAAAAGCAATTCTCAATTCAAGAAAGTTACACTCCAGAATGCCAGGCTTGGCACTAGGCAGGGAAGTATAATGGTATGCGTTGCTTTAGTTACCAAGTACACAGCATGCAAGCACACGAGTGAGTGCTGGAGAGGGAGATTAGGATGGGCAAAGAACATGCATGTACATGGAGATGACTCCACAATTTATGGAAAAAAGAGCACTAACCTTTGCCTAATGAAGAGCTCATAATTGAGGATCTCCTTTTCTCTGGAAAGAAGTGTTACAAGCAGAGCACTTTGGCACAGCGCTACTTTGTGAAGTAGTGGAGGGAGGCCTAGCCCACTTGAGCTTAGTTTATGCCCTCCTCTCGCACCTGGCCTGGCAGGAATAATCACCAGGAGTGGCAAGTTCATGCTAGTGCAATGCTGTTTAGGGTATGTTCTTTGCAATTCATAGATCAGCAGAGTGGTGATCCAGCATGCGTTGCTTTTTTACCTCAAGAGCAAAAGATGCTTGTGGGTGGAGTTGTGTTGTGCGGCTTTGAGAGTGTACGTCTAAGCTCACTCCAGCTGCAAAGAACGAAATAAAATATATGTCTTTAACAGAAGGCGGTATACATGTAAGTAAAAGGATAGTCGACACACAGAATTTACATTAAACGTTTTATGCTTCTTTAGAAAAGGAGGGACAAAAGAAGCAACCGTAGAATTAGCATAATTAAGGTGCCATCTTTGACATGGTCTGTACAATCACCACCACACATTTAAGTCTCGAAGGTTTTCTGAAAAGAAAACGAAATGCATGTTCCGATGAAAGCGTGGAGTTCTTTTAGTAAAGCCCACCAATTAAATGCGTACTTCTAGTTTTGTGCCAAAATTTTTGTACTTTTGATGAGATAGAACCTTAGCATATTTGATCAAGTTAATGTTTCTCGGTGTAATGTACATAGATAGCTGAGTCTCTAACCGATTTCACCTTCCATCAATGAACTATGCCATGAAATGGTACAAAATGCATAGATTCCAGATGGTGCTCGTTTTAAAGAAACATCGCAATGTCACCTCACGATGGACAAGCTGTTTTAAGGGCTTGTGAAGTTGACCTGTGTCAACTTGGGAAGCTGTAGGCGTATGGATGGCAAGGGCCTTTTCTTTTTTTGACAAATGTGGATTCTAGGCACATAATATTTTAGCTTCCATACCCCTAACTCTTCTGCAGAGAATAAATATACATATGGAATCGGATAATTAGGAACTTTTGTGCCGCAAGTGCCTCAATTCTATAATCCACACCGGAGGAAAATGGCCACGGAATTAACAATCTAACATGTTAATGTGATAGGCTACCGCGATATAGACGCCCCAGCCTGAGCTTTTTCAAGACTCCTGTCTGAAATGTGTAATCTATGATTCATCACACTCACCTCAGAAATCAGAATATAGCTAGCCGGATAGACAGGCTCGTCTCTCCACATCAATAAATAGAGCCCTGCGTCTTGCTGTCTCAGCAACACATACACTATATTACCTGCGCTTCACCATTCAAGAAGCTACGGCAGCACTCACTGATAACCAATTCAGTTGAGATTTTAAGGCCTAAACATGTCCAGGGTGTTGGAGCCTCTCATTGTGGGGAAGGTGATTGGTGAGGTGCTGGACAGCTTCAACCCGACCGTGAAGATGACGGTCACCTACAGCTCCAACAAGCAGGTGTTCAACGGCCACGAGTTCTTCCCCTCGGCCGTCGCCGCGAAGCCGCGTGTCGAGGTCCAAGGAGGCGATCTCAGATCCTTCTTCACATTGGTGTGTAGCTATGTGTATCTCATCCACTATCACGCACACACACAAAGTTTGGCTCCCTAGCTACAGATATGTTATATGATTTTGGCCACAGCACTGTATCTCCCAAGGGGAGGTAAACATGCATGCCCATGTGCTAATTCTTGTGCTTCTTCAGGTGATGACCGACCCTGATGTGCCAGGACCTAGTGATCCATACCTGAGGGAGCATCTTCACTGGTAACCAATACAAGTTACTCAATCTAATTAAAGATTATTACACAAGATTTAATAAAAGTATCACCTGGCTAGCAAAACTGATCAAACCTGGTTGAGTAGGCATCCATGCATCTGTGTATAGCTAGAGTAGTTCATCATTAATTAGTGCTTACCAAGATTCGGGCATGCACATATTACGCACAATTTAGCATGCATGGTCAAAATCTTCAGATTAATTTCTAGGCATGCATTCGATCATAGAATACAGATAGCTAATCAGTTGGCATTTTGATTGAACCACCCATGCAGGATTGTTACTGATATTCCTGGGACTACTGATGCTTCTTTTGGTAAGTCTTTTTCTTGTACATCCTTCTTTAGTCTCTGCTAGTTTTGAGAGGTAGAGTGCAGGGATAGATCACAGAGACGCAGGGGCAAAATAAATGGCTAAGAGGTGGTGGTGCTGTGTACAAATTAATCATAAGTTTCTCTGTCTTCTCCCTTCTCTCTCTTAATTCCTTTTTGTGATGCATGGCATGCACATGCAGGGAGGGAGGTGGTGAGCTACGAGATCCCAAGGCCAAACATAGGCATCCACAGGTTCATCTTCGTGCTGTTCCGGCAGAATCGCCGGCAGGCGGTGAGCCCGCCGTCGTCCAGGGACCGCTTCAGCACCCGGCAGTTCGCCGAGGAGAACGACCTCGGCCTCCCCGTCGCCGCCGTCTACTTCAACGCGCAGCGCGAGACCGCCGCTCGCCGGCGCTAGCTGAACAGCAACTGAACGAACCAACCGACAACCCTACGTACCTGATCTCGCATGATCAAACGAACTACGACCAATTAGCTAGCTAGCCTTTTTCCCTACATGCATGTTCAAATAAGAACACTCGTTAATTAGCTGCTTGCTCGTGATCGTATATGATATGAGCTAGTAGCTACAAACTACTAGCCAGTACGTAATTGCTGCACATTTTATATAATCTGTCAAGGTGACAATATGATTGGGAGAGAGTTGCAAATGTTGACTGGGAACAGTGGGATGTGAGAGTTGAAGCAATGGCCGTCCATGGAGTACGTGTCGAGCGGTGAAGGGGGAGGGAAGGGAAAGCAATGGCCATGGCCCATGGCTCTAGTATTCCCCTGCCTAGTATTCTGTTATATGGTTCTTCACTGGAGTCTGCAGTGTACTTTGTTTGATCCTGTCACTACTACTTGCTGCTTGTTTTTCTAATCCTCCCAGTTACTTTTCCTTCTCTTTTATCTCACTTTTCGGTGACATCACATGCATATATCTAGTTATGTACCTTGGGTACGTGTTGCTCTCAAGTCTCACCGACCGTGTCGGTACCTAGCTGTTCGTATCCAGAGCTCGGTGTGTAATGTTTGGTGCTGGAAACAGGAGGCACATCATCTATTCTTGACGTCCTTTTTTCATTTCATTTCAATCGTTTTTTATATGTGATCTGGCATGTTAGATCAACAGCATCTGCACCTATAATGCCCGTCTGACCATTATATTACGGCGGTGAAGCCAGGATTTTTACGATAAACTACGAACTTAAGTAACACGTAGTTCTATCTACACGTGACTAACCGACTAACTCATTACTAACTGTTCTACTTCTACATACTCCATATGTTCAAGAATGTATGATGTTTTGGACATCACCACGGTCTCCTACATCCAACTTTAACAATTATTTTCTATATAATTATGTTAGTAAAAATTACAAAAATTATTATATTATGATAATATTCATCATGACAAATCTAAATATGTTTTTATATATTATTAGTCAAAGTTAGAAAAGTTTGACTACACACTTTTTAGGACATTATATATTTCTGAACTAAGCGGGTAATACATAATCTATACAATTCTACATACTAACATACAATCTAATACCTATACATAATCACAAATGTCATTGGTTGTACAAAAAATTATTTTATAGATACACACACTATACATAACATGTATTTTTCCAAAAAAAATTGGGGTACAGCTGTACTTCCATACTCAGTTCCGCCACGCCATTAGGATCAAGTGCATTTATCTGAATAAGTTTGTGAACTAGTCTTTGAAGAATGTTAAGTTTATGAACAATTATTCGTTTCAAGATATCTACCTCAACGCTACTAGTCTGGTGCTTAGCCTATATGTGGCATCATCAGTTGTTCTCATGAACAATATATAGTGAGAAACTCTTTTTTATTACATTAGTGTTTCCAAAATGTGTAAATATAGCAGTAATTTATAGGCTATCTGTATGGTCCTTGGCGAGAGAAGAGCCTCTAAATTGCTGTTTTTTTTAGCAAGAAACTACAACTGAAAGAAGACCAAATGCAGGAAGGTTGTATACGCTCGGAATATATGTTGCACACAGGACCCAATCTATTTGAATAGTGCAAAAGTAACTCAACATATTGAATGAAGAACATACGCAAATGAAAAAAGAAAATCAACAAGCATACCGTACGTACCTGCCGTTTCAGTTTGCCTGTCTTTTTTCAGCAATCTGTCTTGAAGACTCGAGCAAAGTCCCTCCATATAAATAGGGTCTTTTTTTTAATAGCAGAGGTCTGAGTAACTTGGTTAAACATCATTTTATTTGTGAAGTGGTTAAGGAGCAATATTGAGATTTTGTAGCTATTCTTGAAACGGGTAAAAATGACTTTTCAGTTTCTAGTTTTAATCATCTTTGTGGCGGGTAGGAGTTCCTGTGGCATTTTTCTCCGCCTCAGGGACGATCTGGAGGTATTCTTTTAGGGGTGGACCCTCAGGTCTATGATATTAGTTCTATTGATGTTGGTGATTTCTATGTCAAGTTTCATTTAAAAAATTGTGATGATGATTTCCAATGGATTCTTGTGGCTGTTTACGGTGCAGCTCAAAACCAATTTAAAGAGAAGTTCCTTAGTGAGCTTGTTAATGCCTATAGAAAGGAATCACTTCCCATTTTAATTAGAGGTGATTTTAATATAATTAGACACTCGGGCGAAAAAAGTAATGATAATATTGAGTATAGATGGCCTTTTCTGTTCAATGCGGTGATTAATAATTTGGACTTAAGGGAAATTGATTTATCTGGTCGACAATACACTTGGGCCAATTCGTTAGCTAATCCAACTTTTGAAAAGCTAGATAGAGTTTTAATGAGTACAGACTGGGAACATAAATTTCCGTTGGTCACAGTCAATGCTCTTGAAAGGTCTTTGTCCGACCATACACCTTTACTTCTAAATACAAGAGAGGCTTCCTATCGAGGGAATCAACCTTTATTTAAATTTGAATTAGGCTGGCTGTCTAGGAAAGGTTTTAAGGAAATAGTGGCGGAGCTGTGGAAAAAGGAAAATAGAGGTCATTCTACCTTACAAATTTGGCAAAATAAGGTTAGAACTCTTAGACAACATCTTCACGGTTGGGCTAAAAATTGCAGTGGGACTTGTAAAAAGGAAAAGAAGGATCTTAACTTGCTAATTGATGAGCTAGATAAAAAGGCAGAGTTAGTGGGTTTGACTGATGAAGAGTGTAATTGTAAAAAAGATGCTAATCAGAGATTGACACATTTGTTAAGAGAAGAAGAAATTAAATGGTATCAAAGGTCCAAAGCGAAATTTCTTTTGGAGGGTGAGAGAAACACAAGATTCTACCACTTGATTGTGAATGATAAACATAGAAGATAAAGAGTTTTTCAGCTCGAACAAGAGGAGGGGATAATTTGTGGAGATGTACAATTAAAGAAGTATATCACTAATTATTATAAAGGGTTGTTTGGACCTGCTGAAGTCAATCATTTATCCATGATTGATACCTTTAGGAATGATATGCCTCAGGTTTCGGATACTGAAAATAATACTCTTACAGAGTTGTTCACTGAGAAGGAAGTGAAAGAAGCGATCTTTAAAATGGAACATAACAAAGCGTCGGGGCCAGATGGCTTTCTAGCTGAGTTCTATCAGGTATTTTGGGAAGTAATTAAAAATAACATGGTGACCATGTTTCATGAGTTTTATAATTGCTCTTTGTCTCTTTTTAGTTTGAGTTTTGGGATTATTATACTGCTTCCAAAAAAAAGGATGCTAAACAAATACAATGATATAGACCTATTTATCTTCTAAATGTTAGTTTTAAAGTGTTTACTAAAGTGGCTACTAATAGAACTAATGGTGTAACTAATAAGGTTGTTAGATCATCCCAATCTATATTTATGCAGGGGAGATTTATTCTTGATGGTGTAGTCATCCTTCATGAAACCATCCATGAGCTTCATAAGAAAAAATTGGATGGAATAGTTTTTAAGATCGATTTTGAGAAAGCGTATGATAAAGTGAAATGGCCGTTTTTTACTTCAAACTTTGAGGATGAAAGGTTTTTCAACTAAGTGGTGTACTTGGGTGGAACATATCATTAAGGGAGGGAGTGTTGGAATAAAAGTCAATGAGGATCTTGGGGCTTTCTTTCAAATGCAAAAGGGCCTTAGGCAAGGTGATCCTATGTCCCCAATTCTTTTTAATATTTTTGCGGACATGCTTGCTATTTTTATTTCAAGAGCTAAAGAAGAAGGTATGTTATCGGGGGTTATTTCTCACTTAATTGATGATGGGTTTTCAATTCTACAGTATGCTGATGACACTATACTTTTCTTGAATAATGATATTGAACAAGCAAAAAAATCTTAAACTTATTATTTGTGTCTTTGAACGATTATTAGGTTTAAAGATTAATTTTCATAAGAGCGAGATTTTTTGTTTTGGTAAGGCCAAAGAAGTGGAATGGTAATATACTCAGTTATTTGGTTGTAAAGTGGGTACCTTTCCTTTCAGGTACTTAGGTATTCCAATTCACTACAGGAAATTACAGAATTATGAATGGAAAGGGGTTGAGGATGGAGTAAAAAAAAACTTAGTAGTTGGGAAGGAAAAAAATTATCTGTTGGTGGATGAGTAGTTCTTATTAATTTGGTGCTCAATAGTCTGTCTATGTTTATGTTATCTTTTTTTGAGGTTCCTAGAGAGGTCTTTAAAAGACTAGATTATTATAGATCTAGATTTTACTAGCAGAGTGACAGTCATAAACGAAAATATCGGTTGGCTAAATGGAGTGTAGTGTGCACGCCTAAAGAGCTGGGTGGTTTAAACATCCAGAACTTAGACGTTATAAACAAAGGTTTACTAGGGAAATAGTTGTTTAAGCTACTTAACGAAGAAGGGGTATGGCAATATTTGCTAACAAGGAAATATATGGGCGAAAAGAGTCTTTCGCAGGTGGTTAACAAACCTGGGATTTCTCAATTCTGGTCGGGTCTAATGAAAATTAAAGATCAATTTCTTCGCTTTGGTTCATTCCAGGTTAAAAACGAAATGCAAACCAAGTTTTGGGAAGATATTTGGTTAGGCGAGGCTCCTCTCATGAGCCAATATCCCATTCTTTATAATGTAGTGAGGAGAAAGAATGACACTGTGGCGACGATTCTGGAATCGAATGCTTTACATATTCCTTTTTGAAGACCTATTATTGGACCTAAGTTACATGCTTGGAATGAGTTAATTTTACGAATTTCAAATTTGCAATTGAACTCTTAAAAAGATGTTTTCAGGTTGAATTTAAATAAATCTGGACTTTTTTCGGTTCAGTCTTTCTATATGGCACTAATTGGAAATACTCGAGTTACCGTTAGGGATTTCTTTTGGTGTATTAAAATCCCATTAAAAGTGAATTTTTTTCTTTGATATCTCAAAAGAGGGGTTTTATTAACTAAAGATAACCTGTTCAAAAGAAATTGGAGGGGAAGCAAAAAGTGTTGCTTTTGTATTAAAGATGAAACAATTCAGCATCTTTTTATTGACTGCCCCTTTGCATGGCTTGCGTGGTGGGATGTTCAATGTGCTTTTAATTTAACTCCTCCTATGAGTATAGCAAACATGTGTGGGAAATAGCTAGCTGGTATTCCAAAAATTTAAAGTCACAGCTCCTAGTGGGAGCTAGTGCCTTATGCTGGTCTATTTGGCTATGTCGGAATGGGGTTGTTTTTGACAAAAAGATTATCACTATTCCCTTGTAGGTTCTCTTTGGAGTTTGTGGCAAAGCAAATTTTAAACTTCCATTATTATTATATTCTCAGTAGGGATTCTTTCCATCCTGTTTTAAATTTGTTAATTGGTTGCGAGATTTCCATTAACATTACTTGGGTCTCTTGTTTTTCTTTTCATTCTCTGTAAATAACCCTTGTTATTATTATATTCTCTTTAGGGATTCTTGTCCTCCTGTTTACCATAAAAAAAAATTAAACTTCTATGGGTGGCGGTTTAGCCGCAGGATTAGTAATGTTTTAGTTTAATTTTCAATCGTCCTTTGGATGTAAGGCCTCGGGCCACTGTTAACTATCTTTAGTACTTTTGGCACTTTAATCTTTCAATAAATAAGGCTGTGTGCATCTTGGATGCAGAGGCCGGGAGAGTTGTTTTGCTCTTCCATTATCTAAAAAAATATAAATAGGGTGTAGTGCCCAATTCCAAATAGGAAAAAGTCCATTTGATACATCTGAACTCTTGCGAAAGTCTAAGTTTCAACCCTGAACTGCAAAACTAGATATTGGACACCCTTCAACTGTCAATAATGTTTACTTTACCCACTAAGACCAAAATCACTCCGATTTTGTTGTGTATCATCTGCGTAGACAAGTTTTATTGACATGGCGTCACCATCCCATGCACTTGTACAGCTGAGTCAACAAATAATTTCTTTATTTTTTTCCTTTTCATTTATTCTCCTCTTTCTTTCCCTTCTTCCTCTTTTCTTTTATTCTTCCTCTACCGAGCACATGCTTCCCCCTCCTCCCGAGCCACCATCGCCCCCAAGTACTGCCACCACTTGCCATTTTCCTCCCCTCCTCTCCTTCTCTGTGGCTGCCATGGCTGCCTCTCCACGAATTTTTTTAATAATCTATTTTTTATTCATAATTACAGAAATAATACCACTTTTTTTGTCAGAAATAATCATGTATCACTCCACAGTTGGGCGACTTGACTTAGTCGCCCAACTGGTGAGCGACACATGTCCTAGTCGCTTCACCCTGAGGCGACTCAACCTTTCGCCTCCAAGTCGTCATACGGTAGTGCGACTAGCTACTAGTCGCCGAACAATTGGACGACTAGGACACCTATCGCTCAACGCTGGGCCCTAGTCGTCCAACCGTTGAGTGACTAGGGGCGGTTATATACCGCACGCGCGGTCGCCCGTCAAACAGTCGGTATTTCTTGAGACAGCGACACCGAGAGGAGAGAAAGAGAGGAGAGGGAGAGAGATAGGGGAAAAAGTGTCTTCGCATCGATGACGACGATGATGAGTCTCTAGCATTATTTTGTATGCGTGTATTTTTGAAACCATGGTAGGTTAGCAAGCATCATCATGTGTATTGACATATTGTTAGCAAATGAAATAATTGTAGGTTAATTAGAAAAAAAATAGATGCGTACTGTAGTCCCCAGCCACTTTCGAGCTTTCGAGGGGTCATGAGGGAGGATGACACAGCTGCTACGGGCAACCTCTCATCGAGGCTGCAAGTTCAAGATGTAAGAGACTGCAAGAGAAAGCGTGTGGACATACAATTACCTGGATGTCATCGATAGGTAATTGGGCTTGACATCAAGGAATGGTTGGTCGCTGATACATGAAACCACTTCTATCGGCTTCATATTAAAATCCTCAGTACCCATCAAACAACATTAACCAAACCCACCATTTTGCCCCATTCATTTTTATCAATCTGAACCCACATCATGAACTAAGCAGGATGCACAGAATGCACATACACCAATAGCCCTCAGTTTACATCACAGAGTAAGGGGACTATTAATATGAACTAATTATCAATTCAATTTCAGCATAAGACTACTAACATCATTACATCACAGAGCAAGGGGACTGTTAATATGAACTAGTTATCAATTCAACTTCAACATAAGACTATTAACATCATTACATCACAGAGCAAGGGGCCTATTAATATGAACTAATTATCAATTCAATTTCAGCATAAGACTATTAACATCATTGAGTAGTTCAACAGCAAGACAGCAAGACCAAGGGTGTCCAAACCCACCACACCAGCAGTAGCCCTCGGCATCTATCGCAGAGCACTAGCCATTTTCATCACAGATCAAGGGGGTAGAGACAGAGAGGGGGTAAGGTAGGGTGATACCTCAGTACTCCTACTAATAAAGAAACTTATCACAGACGGTTCTATTACGGAACCATCAGTGATAATTATCACTGACGATTCCATAATGGAACCGTCCGTGATATGGGACATAACCGTCTGTGAAATGGTTTTTTTTTCTCAAGTATATTATCTTGTATATACACTTACATGACATGAAGAAATTACATGTTTATATGTCAATTTTGTCATCTAAATATTCTGAAAATTTGATTAACTATACATACATATATATATATATATATATATATATAGTAATAATTCAACATATAATTAATATAGTAACTTCACCTCCAAACTAGTTTTTTTTTTATTTTGGAATTTTCATATGGCCAGTCGCTTCTTACTAAGATTAAAAATAAAGTAGAAACCTATAAATAAACAAAGTTTTTCTAGTGGCGGAGGTGGGCTGCTATCTTCGTCTTTAATACTTCATAGGCGATGACGTCGGCGTCAGACGGTTCAAGATCGAGCGAAGCTTGAAATGCGTCTAACCGCTAATGCGCTCGTTCAAGTGTCTCCGAAGACCCTCGGACTGTTGAACCAAGAAGAATTAAACCCATATGCTCTCTTCCCTTGCTTGAGGGGTCTCGGCCTGGTCAACTCGGTAGCCTGTCGCCTCAATTAAGCAGTCCAAGTGACGGCAAGCCTCTTGGAGACGTGCAACGTCGTTGTGGAGGACCACGTCGATGACACGGTAAACTCGCTGAAAGTGGGAGATCACCCAGAAGACGCGGCAGAGGAGGATGTCAAGACGACGGAAGGTGGCCGTCACCTGCTCCGGCAAATTCTCGGACAGAGGAGTGAAGACACTGTTGAAACAATGTTCTTCCGCAGCACGGTTCAATGTACAGCGAGAGAGGTGCTCGTACAGTGCAGCCAGGTAGACCATCAATGCCGGCGATAAGGAAACAGAAGAGGCAACCATTTCTGTTTTTTTATAAGTACTAGATCTATATGTGGGGATGATCATCTTCGATGGCAGATGATCCTTTTTAGAAAACAAGGAATAAATTCGGAGCATGAGACGAAGAAATGCATCAGGGGAGCCGAAGCAGCATTGGTGCGATGAAGAGACACATCAGCGACGAAGAAACTCATCGGGCTTCAACTGGGCATTGTAGCGATATTATCACAGACGGTTATAACAAAAACGATGCGTGATATGTAGTAATATCACGAGCGATTATTGTTGAGAACCGTCTCGTGATGTTTCACGACGGTTCTTTGTTGGCTATGCGTGATATGTAGAATTATCACAGACGGTTATTGTTAATAACTGTTTGTGATAATTCACAGACAGATTTAGTTATGAATCGTCTGTGATATTACCTCTTCACAAACGGTTTTTAGCGCAGCCAGTAACACAGACGGTCTCTAAACCAAAACCGTCTGTGATTGCATGTAATATAGACGGTTTTGGTCAATCATCTGTGATGAGGCGTCCAATATTAGCCTTTTTGTAGTAGTGGGAGGAGGTGACCGCTGTTGTAGAGGCAGAAGAGGAGGCGGTGACCCATGTTGCTGAGGCAGAAGAGGAATATCGCACAACGCACGCTCAGCCCAGTGCATAGGCAGTTGCAGGGGAGCATGTCAACAGCATAGTGCGTCTGATGGAGATCGATGACTTGACAGCTCGGACGGAGGAGGAAGCTTTAGAAGAGGATGGTGATGACTCTTCTAAGGAGGATGAAGGTCCCATCTCGCAGGAATAGAATAGGGTGAACGTTGAGGGTCTTGCTGTGCACGACGAGCTCGAATCACCGTGGGAGTACTATGGGACGGAGGTTCGGTTTGGTGCAATGTTTGCTAACAAGGGGTCACTGCAGGATGCCATCTGTGTGTGTGTGTATCACAGATCAGATATATATATATATATATATATATATATATATATATATATATATATATAATTTGTTCCACTAAACCGTCTCTCTCTTATATATATATATATATATATATATATATATATATAGTAATAATTCAACATATAATTAATTTAGTAACTTCACCTCCGAACTAGTTTTTTTTATTTTGGAATTTTCATATGGCTATAAGCTTCTTACTAAGATTAAAAATAAAGTAGAAACCTAGAAATAAACAAAGTTTTTCTAGTGGCGGAGGTAGGCTGCTGTCTCCGTCTTTAATACTTCGTAGGCAATGACGTCGGCGTCAGACGGTTCATGATCGAGCGAAGCTTGAAATGCGTCTAACCGCTAATGCGCTCGTTCAAGTGTCTCAGCCTGGTCAACTCGGTCGCCCGTCGCCTCAATTAAGCAGTCCAAGTGATGGCAAGCCTCCTGGAGACGTGCAACGTCGTTGTGGAGGACCACGTCGATGACACGGTAAACTCGCTGAAAGTGGGAGATCACCCAGAAGACGCGGCAGAGGAGGATGTCAAGACGACGGAAGGTGGCCGTCACCTGCTCCGGCAAATTCTCGGACAGAGGAGTGAAAACACTGTTAAAACAATGTTCTTCCGCAAAGACGGTTCAACGTCTGATGAGAGAGGTGCTCAGACAAGGCTGACCGTGTAGACCATCAATGCCGGCGATAAGGAAACAGAAGAGGCAACCATTTCTGTTTTTTTATAAGTACTAGATCTATATGTGGGGATGATCATCTTCGATGGCAGATGATTCTTTTTAGAAAACAAGGAATAAATTCAGAGCATGAGACGAAGAGATGCATCAGGGAGCCGAAGCAGCATTGGTGCGATGAAGAGACGCATCAGCGACGAAGAAACTCATCGGACTTCAACTGGGCATTGTAGCGATATTATCACAGACGTTTATAACAAAAAACAGTCTGTGATATGTAGTAATATCACAGACGGTTATTGTTGAGAACCGTCTGTGATGTTTCACAGATGGTTCTTTGTTGAAAACCGTCTATGATATGTAGAATTATTACAGACGGTTATTGTTAATAACCGTCTGTGATAATTCACAGACAGATTTAGTTATGAATCGTCTATGATATTACCTCTTCACAGACGGTTTTTAGCGCAGCCAGTAACACAGACGGTCTCTAAACCAAAACTGTCTGTGATCGCATGTAATATAGACGGTTTTGGTCAACCGTCTGTGATGAGGCGTCCAATATTAGCCTTTTTGTAGTAGTGGGAGGAGGTGGCCGCTGTTGCAGAGGTAGAAGAGGAGGCGGTGACCCATGTTGCTCAGGCAGAAGAGGAATATCGCGTAACGCACGCTCAGCTCAGTGCATAGGCAGATGCAGGGGAGCATGTCAACAGCATAGTGCGTCTGATGGAGATCGATGACTTGACAGCTCGGGCGGAGGAGGAAGCTTTAGAAGAGGATGGTGATGACTCTTCTAAGGAGGATGAAGGTCCCATCTCGCATGAATAGAATAGGGTGGACGTTGAGGGTCTTGCTGTGCACGACGAGCTCGAATCACCGTGGGAGTACTATGGGACGGAGGTTCGGTTTGGTGCAATGTTTGCTAACAAGGGGTCACTGCAGGATGCCATTAAGCTGCGAGCCTTGTCCATGCAACAGACATTTCGTGTCCTCAAATCCATCCAGGAGCAGTACACTGTGGTCTGCGAGCAGGCTGGGTGTTCTTGGTGTGTGCACGTACGGAGACCCAAGTACGAGACTTACTGGATTGTCTCCAAGGTGGAGGTGCACTCCTGCTTGCTCCGTACTGTTTTGTCGAGTCATCGCAACCTAACATCCACCTTCATAGCCAATGTGATATACAGAGAGATAGTGAAGAAGACGGACCTTGAGGCCAAGCACATGATGGTGGCTATCGAGCAGAAATTCAAGTACAAGATTAGCTACGCGAAGGCATGGTGTGCTAAGCAGAAGGCTTTGGAAAGGAGGTTCAGTTCTTTTGAGGTGTCTTACAACAACCTTCCTCGTATGCTCCAGGTGCTGTAGGACAGGAACCCGGGCACATACATTGCTGTGAAGGACAAGCCATCCAAAAGACCGTCGCTAGGTTTTATGGTATTGCAGAGGGCCTTCTTAGCATTCGGTCCCTACGTCAATGCATTCAGACACATGTTGCCTGTGATCTCAGTGGACGGGACATTTCTAACTAGGAAATATAAGGGCATAATCCTGACAGCAATTGGTATTGATGGCAACAATCAGATTCTGCCCTTAGCCATCGCTTTTGTCGAAAGTGAGAATTTCGATAGCTAGTTGTGGTTCCTTTGACATCTGAAGGAGGGAGTAGTGGGCACGTCCTGATGTCTGCATAATCCATGATCACTAGCCCGGGATGATGAAGGAAATCCGAAAACTTCAAAAAGACCCCGATGAGCCATTCCCTTGACCAGACATGAGGAACAGATGGTGCATTCGCCATTTGGGGGCTAACTTCTTCAAATAATTCAGGCATCAACCATTGATGAAGCTGTTCAAGAGGCTTGCTATGCAGAACCAGCAGCGTAAATTTGATGCGTTGTGGGAGATGTTGGAGGAGCACACCAAGAAGCATGTCGTCGAGAGGAACAAATGTCTGCTCATTCCTAGGGCGGCACAACCCGAACGCCTCACACCACTGCGGGAGCTTGACCCTCCCCATTTGATGCGGAGGACCTCGAGGGACATCGGGTGCTTCTCCCATTGGATTAAAACCAAGCCATTGGAGAAGTGGTCCTTGCTGTACAACATGGATGGTGCAAGGTACGGTATAATGACCACTAACTTTGCCGAGGTGTACAACTGGGTTATTAGGAGCCTCCGTTCTCAGCCTCTCGTCGCCATCGTCGAATGCGTTCTGCACGATACAATCGGATATTTCAGGGAAAGGCATGCAAATGCAACACTTCATGCAGCTAACTCACTTACACCGTACTGCTCAAAGATTACAGCGTACATGTAGGCCAAGACCGAGAAGGCTCAGTCGCACACAGTCTTCATAATGGGCAATACAGAGCATCGTTTCGACGTGGTCCTTCGAGACAAAACCGAATTTGGGACGGCTCGGTCTCTTGTTACCCACGAAGTATGCCTTGGAGACCATGTGAATGAACCTAGCCGCACATGCAACAAGCCAAAGCTCCTTCACAAGCCATGCTCTCATGTCCTCGCCGTGTGTGGGACTATCCACATGGACCCACCGAATTTCATATCGGTGTACTTCATGAAGGAGAGGGTGCAACAGGCATGGTGCAGCGAGCTAAGAGGCTTTAGGGTTGTGGGCAACTACACTACGTTGGATATTACACAAAGGACTTGGATTCCGAATCTTGACCTGTTGAAGAGGGGGAAGGGCCGTCGGCAAAGTCATCGCATTAGGAACGATATGGACGAAGGGGAAGCTGGAGTGGTGGGTAGACGTTGTGGCCGCTGTCGCCAGGAAGGCCACACTGCGAGACCTTGCTAGGCACCTGCCGACACATAGGAACACTAACTTGTTCTTCAGCATGTTGTAACTTGTACTTCAGTTAGTACTTTGCTTGTTGTAAGCACTATGAAACTAATTGTATCGTAATTGGAAATTTTAACTTTATTTGAAGTGTCAATCTTTTGTCTTAATTGCAATGCATGACATGACCTCGCTCCACTGCGCACCACGTGACCACTCTCTACAAAGTAGGACGTGACCACTCTCTGCAAAGCAAGACGTGACCACTATCTGCAAAGCAGGAAGTGACAACTCTCTGCAAAGCAAGACGTGACTCAATGAGTCATCTTTTCAGGACGTCGTGACCCGATGAGTCAGCTTTTCAGGACGTCGTGACCTGACGAGGCAGCTTTTTAGGACGTCGTGACCTGACGTGGTAGCTTTTTAGGACGACGTGACCCGACGAGTTAGCTTTTCAGGACGACATGACCCGATGAGTCTCCTCAGGGCCGCTACCTCGCGGATGCGAATTTCCTTCAACTAAATTACAATTCAGTCGCGTACGTAGTGTCGGCTCGACATATAAGTACTACCCCTTCCACGTCGGGTTCTCCTGCATCCAGACTTCAACACAATCTCGCTCAAATGGACAAGCACTAGGAGGAGATCCGCGAAATACAAAGAGAGTATGCGGCCCAGGAGGAACAAAGGGAGCGTGCCAGGAGGCCACCTCCCCGCAATGACACCATCCCCTGTAGCAGCAACCCCTACCACAACATCCCAACCGAGCATTCGCTGCAACACCCACCCGAGGGGGAGACGCCGTCCCTCTGTTGGTGCAGGGAAAATGCAAGTTCTTCAGGTCCAAGCACCGGCTAAGCCTAGGCATGCGTTACTGGAGTTGCGCGAACTACTACAGTGACTATCCTGACCGTCGTTGGGGACATGAGCCACTATCGGCAACCAGTAAGGACAGGTAGCACTATGTTCTCCTACCATTTATCTTTCAAAGTCTGCACTAACAACCTCTCCTGTCTACCCGTAGTTCCAGGATCCGCTATGTGGCTATCGCAAGTGGATCGACCTAGAGATCCACCCACATGACCAGTGGACTCTCGACTGCGAGGAATGGGATGCCAACTGTAACATCCTGATTTTCCAAATCCTTTTAAAATTGTAAAACAAAATAAAACTATTTTGTTTTGATGAGAATTCATAGTTGGTTCGTTGGAGAGGTTTAAGTTTCATGTTGTCACCCCTTCAGTATGTTGGCAGTTCTCCTCGCCTCTCTGTTGTGTTATGTCTGGTTTAGACCTTCTCAGAGCTCGACCTCCCCAATGTTTCTCGGTTAGACCTCCCCTGGGGGCTCAGACCTTTTCTCAATTGGACGTGTTTTCATATCCAGACCTTTCTCTTTGAGTTAGATCTCTTTGGATCTCTTTGTTGGTTTGAATCTCTTTGGTTCAAACCTCCTCCTTAGGTTTAGACCTCCTTTTGGTTCGGATGAGCCTATATCTCCAGGTCTTCCTTGAATTTAATTCCTTTGAACCTCCCCATCCATTGGACCACCTGGCTCGCCTAACTTAGGAACTCCTGACCTCCAAAGATCTCCTCCCGAACCTTTAGGACCTCCTATACTGAGATCCTCACCGCCAGGACCTCCCAATGTGGAGATCCTAGCGATTAGGACCTCCCCTTGTCGACTTAGTTCTATAGACCTCCTCTCAAGACCTCCTTGAGCCCGTAGAACCTCCCTTCGTGAGAGCTTAACTGATAGGACCTCCCCGTGGGTGAGATCCTACCAGTCAGGACCTCCTTTTTACAAGGATCCCCTCAACCAGGACCTCCCTTGATGGGATCTTGGTTGTCGAACCTCTTGTCGCGTGGACCTCCTCCATGTGTATCTCGACCTCCCATGTCCGCACCTCCTCTCAGAATCTGGACCGTTAAGACCTCCCCTTGAGATCTTAATGCCTGCACCTCTCTCCGTGACTATCTCGACCGTTAAGACCTCCCATTGGAGATCTTAACCGCCTGACCTCCTTCGCTAGCAGATCGATCGTTAGGACCTCCTTGGAGATCCTAACCGCTCGCATTCTCCGTCTGGATTTGATCCTACGGCCCTAGACCTCCATTGCGGGTGAGGTTCTCCCCTTACCTTGCGGACCTCCCCGTTAGCACTTAATCTTGGCCGTTGGACCTCCTCTTTGGAGATCCAACTGTCAGGACCTCCCTCTTTGACCCAACTGTTTCCAAATTTGACTGGTCCCACCTGCCAGCCTTACCCATTCTTATGTTTCCCCACCACACTAGTACCATGAGCATTTAATGCATGTATTGTCACATTAAATGCAGCCATGAAAGTGGCTGCTCCCATTGTATGGGGTCATTCTGGGGCACTATTGGTGTCTTTTCTAGTCTCCTCCCGTAACAGTACACTATGTCCTTTATTATTTTTCTTTGACATTCCTGTACCTTTTGCCTATCTCTCATGCTCACCAAATCATGTACGCATTGAGTGGTCTTTTCACTTTCTTTGACTATAACTAGCCCCGGGAGCCCTTCATTGCCACCTTTTTCACACACTCAACACTTTGGCTCACACTCTGGCTTCTCGAGAGCCTTGTCGCCAAGAGCATCGCCAGAGCACCTCTCTTCATCGTGATTTTCACCATTGAGACTCAAGGAGCTTGGGCGTTGACCTCAACCTCCCATATCGCCTTCGACCTCCCTCCACTCGCCACCTCTCCCTTATTGTTGGTAAGCCTCCTTAAGGCCCGACCGCTCCTACTCGATCGCCACCATAAGAGGTTATGTCCCTTTCAGGACCTCTTCTTTTGGATTCTCGGTGGAACTCTATGGCTACCTCTGAAGATCACCTCTCTGGACTTTGTGCAAGTATCATCATCTTGGTCTTTTGCTAAAGCCGCCCCTCTGGCCTTCCGTGAGGACCTTCCTCATTGGACCTCTCCCCAGTAAGTTGGGACCTCTCCCAAAGAACCTATTTTAAGTATGAGATGTTTCTGTTAGTTGAGTTTTGGAGTTTCTTTTGAAGTTCCTTTGGCTCTTTATTTGGAATTTGGTTTGAGTTGTCTCCTTTTCTCCCGTATAGATCGTGAGGACACTGAGGAGCACGATTGCACTGAAGAAGAAGACTCTCAAGACAGTGAGCAAGGCAAGTCATGCTCTTGAACATATTGCACCCATTATTTCAATTTATTTATGTTCATTTCAAAGGATAATGCATGCCTATTTCTATCAAGATATTTTAATACTGCCTTTAAACACATAGTTATGCCTAATTCCTTCATATGGCCAATTTGACATTGAACCCAATCTGTTGTCACCTTAGACAAAACCTGGATTATACATTAGTGTGAACCAGGAGCAATTGTGAAACCATATGCTTAGTCTTGCTTAGACCAAAAGTACTTGATTTGGGGAAATCTTTACCTTCATGACCAACTATTGTTTAAAATGTTTTGACCATGGCATGGGGATGTCATGGGGGTATGAAAATATTGCTGGGGAAGCAAAGAAAATAAAAATTGATTTGGACTTGGACGAATTGGTTTGCTTGGCTGGTGCAATGTCTATGCACGGACTCTATCCTGGCTAAGGTGGAGGTCTAGGGGTTTGTGTTTGTCGCCCAAGTCAGTTGAGGACCGGTCTTTGAGCCGCCAATGCTAGGCCTATAATGGGCTATGCCAAAACCGTGCAACCACATGTCTCCAAGATGGGGTGTGGGACCTAGCTAAGTAATTTGAGAACTTCCACCGCAGCTTGATCCAATTGGAGGAGTGGAAGGTCTTCTATGGCCAAAATGGTCTTTATGACCTATGTTCCCACCGGTGCAAGAGGGGCCCAGATCCTCATGAGTTGAATCCAAAGGAGGCTAAACCTTAGCAAGGAGAGGCGTGGTGGAACAATGCATTGTAAAGGCTTTGTCATGAACTCTAGACCTCTTACCTTTGGTAGTGAGAGGTGGCATCGACAGTTCTTGGGATAAACTAGAGGAATCATGTCATGTGGATAAAGTGCACATCCTCTACGAGTGTAAATCTATTCAATAGCCGTGTCCGCGGTCATGGACATGCGGGCAAATGCCACTTTCAGAGTTAGATGTTGAATTTGGGTTTCTCAAAGTGTTTAATAAATTGTTTTGGGATTTCTATCCCATGGGTTGTGGGCAGGGAGCCTTGTGCAGGAGGGTATCCTTCACCAACTTGTTGATGAATGCTATCCAACTGAAAATCAAGTTTTGAAAATGAATTTTATCTATTAAAAACCTGCCTTGGAACTTAGTAATTGTAATTGAAAGAAACTTGGCTTTATGCAAATCAACCATATTATGCCTTCATTGTACATCCATGTATGCATGTCATTTTGCTACCCCACGGGTGTGACTTATGAAGCACAAAGTGGTAGTGCTCACTCTTGCTCAATGCAAACTTTATCGAGAAGACAATAGCAAAGTGAAGAAGAGGACCAGACGAGTAGGTTGTGCCCTCCAGCCATTTTGCCTGTGGTATAGTGGATGGACGTCTGTTTCCGCTCTTTTGTAAGCTTGCTTTTGGCCCAAGGCCACCTTTTGTAAACAACTCCTTTGTTATGTTGTAAATAAAGTTTATGTCATGGATGTTACCATTCTTGTATGCTGTGAAGAGCTAGCTTGAGATCCTTGGGACTAGCTCAGTTCACGCTGGGAATCACAGAGTGATTCCTCAAGTCTCACGACCTCCTCAGGTCAGGTCCTTCGACCTCCCCTGAGTTGGCCGTGGCAGTGAGGGATCTCCCCGTGACTCCCACATCCTTCGGTGGTAACCTTGAGAGGTCCTACCAAGGCCTCAATTGGTGCTGCCGAGGGCAGGTCCTACCCGAGCCTCAGGAGGTGCCACCGGACCTCCTGGGAGGTCCTAAGGGACGTCCTAGGAGATCCTGGGAGGACCTCTCGGGTGCCTTAGGGTGAGGTCGCCACACCAACAGGGACCGCGAGAGGGGGAGGAGGAGCACCGCACCGAAAAACACAACTAGTGTATCCGGCAGGAGACGCAGGCCCATCTAGAGGCGTGCAGGCGCAAGGAGAGCGAGGCTCGTGAGAGGGAGCGCGAAAAAAAGAGGGAATTGGCGGCCGGCGAGGAGTACAATGCCGAGCTCGCAAGGAAGGGCAAATGACCCCGGTCCATGCAGTAGTCCGACTCTCTTCATCCATATGTCCCATGTATTTCTAATTCCCTAAAGGCATGCCTGTACCGTTCTTAGTTCGTTAGCCTGCTTGCCATGTAACCTCTTGTTGGATCAATTGTCATGTTGTTATCGTTGCACCATTTTTCCAAAGTTCTCCACCGTGTATGAATTTCCTGGCATATCGCAATATCACTTACCTTCGTACTTACGAATCATTGCTACCTCTATCGTCCTCACAAAATTCTTTAGAAATTTAGCGCACTACAACAATATACAACGATCACAAAATGTTAGTGCAAGTCTGACAAATTTCGTACCCTTGAGATTCTACGAAAATCACAAACGGACCAACCAACCTTGTCACCACCTTTTATTTCCAACAAAAATAACATCCTACAACAGGATTTGCTAAATGTAATACCTACAAAATGTAATATTTATTCACACATAATTATTCCAATCAGATTTATTAAATAGTACAGCTACTACTTAAAATCGCCCAGTGGTTAGGTGACTTGATATATGTCACTCAACCACTGGACGACTTAGTTAAGTCGCTTAACTACCGGGCGACTCCAACACTTGGCGCTCTGTTGTTGGGTGACTATGGCCTGTCGCCCAATGGTTGGACGACTACCTATAAGTCGCTCAATGGTAGGGCGACTAGCTATAAGTCGTCCAACGGTACAGCGACTAATGATTATTTCTGACAAAAAAATAAGATAGTATTATTTCTATGATTCTCAATAAAAATAGATTATTAAAAAAAATTGTCTCTCCACCACGTCTATTCACCTCCTCCTCCACCATTCATGTCCACCACCTCCTCCACGGATGGACTGAGCCCATGAGCATCGTTGCCACCCGTCGTTCTCGTCGGCATCTACATCCACCTTCACGTCAGCCGCGCTCCACCCCCTTAGGACGGGCTCCTCGGCATCCCCAAAGCGTGCGCTAGAATGGGTGGGAAGGCGATGTTGGCATAAAGGAGGAGGAGAATCAAGAGGAAGTGGCGAGGTGGAGAAGCCATGGGGGATGAGATATGGAGGAGAGAGGGAGAGAAGAGGAAGGTGAAGAAGAGGGAGCGGAGGAGGAAGAATATGTGGGGTGGAGGCTGACTGGTGATCTTGGAGATCCTCGTCCACCTGCCACCCAAGGCCCTCCTTTGCTCCCGCGCCATCTGCGGGGCCTGGCACTGCCTCGCCACTGACCACGACCTTCTCCTCACCACCTCCGCTAGCCGACTTAGTGCCTCCTCCTCACCTGCCAGGAAGTCAGCAACTACGACGAACCCACACTCCTCAAGTACTGCCTCGAGGCCATCGACCTTCGCACCAACAAGCCCCAGATCGTCGTGCGCTTCACCGACATGTGGTATGACAACGACAGCCTCGACGCTGGCGTGTACGGCTTGCTCGAGGTCCATGCCTCATGCGACAGCCTCATCCTCCTCCTCAACTTCCTCGAACCCCGCCACGAGGTGGGGGGGAGAAGATGAGGAGGAAGAAGGTGATTTTTTAGGATACGCTTGTCCACGTACGTGCCACATCAATAAATTATTTCCTACATGTCAAAAACCATCGCCACGTGAGAAGTGAGCTTAGCTCACTTGGTTTGCTTTGGCTGGGGCCAAGCAACCCACCCACGTTCGAGTGTGAAACTCGGCTGGGTGCCTCACCGGGTGCGTGCGTGCGTGCGTGGGTGTGAGTGTGTGTGTGGGGGGTGGGGGTGGGGTGTGTGTGGGGGTGAAGAGGTTGTTTGAGGACTGAGCTGGGCCTCAGTTGGCAAAAATAAGGGGAGCTATAGGCTTTCAGCCTGCCACGGTTTGAGTGCTGGCTCTCGTGGTGCCTCGCGAGATTATGGTGCTTTCTTCTTAACGCGGACCGGATGGGGAAAAATCCGGGCATTCAAAAAAAAAAAACCACCGCCACGTCAACTTAAAACCAGATTGAAGTGAATGGTATTGATAGTTAAGGAGGTCGGATGTCTGATTTAGTAGTTCAGTGTTGATTTCCGAACTTTTGAAAAAGTGTAAGAACGGGCCAGATGCACTGCTACAGTGTTATAAACAGTGCTGCGCTACATGTTATGCTACAGTACTCTCAAACAGTATTCATAAACAGTTTTTATGAACAGTTGTTTTGCCACAGTGTTTTAGTCTCGTCCATTTATTTTCGATCCAACGACTGTTACCTGATATCACGGAACTATGTACCCGTGACATTGCTTAACTCGTTTCCTTCTAGGTTGCACATCAGCATCATAAAGGGCGTGTACCAGAACAAGTACAGGACATTGCAGGCGACGAAACGTGAAGAGGTCGATGCTGATCGAGACAATGGATGGATTTGATAGGGTGGTTCGGTCCTTGCCACAGGATATCCCTCGGGACCTAGCGCCCCGAGAGAACCGCTACGTGTCGACCCCCGCCAGCATCTTCGTCCAGTGACCTCGCCTCCTCAGTAACATCGCCCCCTCCCTTCAATTCCTCCTGCTGCCCCATCCACTTCACACCCATCTCCTTCGACATGATCGATCATGGTCAGACTCTCGGACATAGAGTATCATTGTCAGACTCTCGGACATGCAGTACTCGTAGACATCCGAGAGTATCATTGTCAGACTCTCGGACATACAGTACTCGTAGACATTATATATATATATATATATATATATATATATATATATGGGGTACTAGTCTTATAATCAGTGACTAGTACACATAATTATAATATTGGGTGTTCATATCTATAAGTAAAGTGGTACTTAACTAAAGCGATTGAGTTACTATATCAATAGCCGACCGGCCAAATAAAAACAAATACCAACAGAGTAACAAAAATAGCAGCGAAAGTAAAGGTGATAAAAGTAAATAAATTCTAGCGGCATGCACATCCAAAACCCTCAGACAACCGACAAGAAACAAAGTCTAGATAGACCCGTCACCGAACCCTCCAGTTCCGGATGCGAAGAAAGCGTCGTCTAGCGTCAGCTCTTCCTCATACTCCGAACAACAATGTAAGCAAGAATGAGTACAATACGTACTCAGTAAGACTTGTAGTGTATCACAAATTTTATATAAATGCACGGCTAACAAAGGATGATGCTCTACTCTACAAGTTATTTTGCTTTATGCTAGTTTTATTTGAAATACCCATACATAGTAATTTGCAACGAAAATTACAAAAGAGCAGTTAAATAGATACAAGACACTAAGTAAGTAATTGAATGCATAATAACAATAACTCGTAACCCTTCTCGGCTACGAGCAACAATTCATTCTCAGTCATAGACATGGCAAACAACTATAAATCATAAAACCATTCCCTCATGTTTCAAAAGAAACATTTTTTGTGAAAACTAAGACTATACCCATTAAGTCAACAATTTAAGCACGCTCATGATCACGAGCACGACTATTTAAATAGATTTACGCTCTGCAGAGTTATACAACTTTACCCACAACACATGAATTCTCTAGTTTGTTTGGCATCTGTCGGTATCACCGCTCACTACCTTTGGTAAGCAGTCTAGAGCACGTGTCGAAGCCTTTACATCATCTAGTCCTACTCTTACATTAGCCCAGCAAATGAATACCCTCACTTCACCCAGGTTTACGCTCATGTCTCAGTGAGGCATTCGTAGTTGTGTCGGCAAGCTTTGTTCCCAACGCCTCGATGAAGGGAGCCCCTTCGGACATGTCAGTACATTTGGTCATGCCCGCACTACTACGGCCTACCTACGTGCAAGTCTAGTTTTCAATAACTTAATTAGCTAATGCCATACCATACCATACCAGTACATGTGGTTGTACGCTTAGGCTTAGATTGGAGTTACTAACATTCAGTCCTTAATTGACCTTGGCGAGAATCTCCCCCTATCTACTAGTGAGACTCATCTCTTACTCTTCTCAAAATATAATCTAACTCGCCCGCGTCGAAAATTAGGTTTTTTATTTTTATTTTTATACAAAATAACAAAGGTACACCCCTCTGGACATTTTTCGTAAATCTCCCTAATTCATGTTTATCATATTGTCCTTTATAACCTTTAGGAAAAACCATCGCTTTAGTAAGTATTTGTGTGATATTCACACTCAAAACTCCCAATTGACATTATATATTGTCTAACCTATAACCTATTGGCCACAACAGCTAGGACATCAACATATCAAGGGGATCCATGCATCGACTAGGATTTACAACTACCGATATCCCGAACATAGCAATTTCATATCAAACATACACGCATGCATAATAGATTTTGCAAAAATAAATACAATAAGTAAAATAATAGGATCAATATGATCAAACGGGGTGCTTGCCTTGCTCTGACTGTTCTGAGTAGGAGGATGGTTGGTCGTCGAAAATGTCGTTCGAGCAATCAACGTCTATTCCAAAAAGAGCCGAAAACAACTTAAATAAGGCAAAATAATTCCAACAATAACCAAATCAAAATGATTTTGCATATTCAGGTAGAGCATGATTTCATATGAATTTAGAAAAAATATTCATCTCATTTGGAGTTTTTATGCAAAAGTTATTAAGGTTTTAAATTGGTTTGGTTTGAAAATCCTGAAAAATAAAGGGAGTGAGTGAGAGAAATATCTCGCTGACAAGTGGGACCCACTGTATTTTCTTTTTCTTGTTGATTTATTTTATAACAAAAAATGCTCAGTGAATGACAAGTGGGTCCAAAAAAATCCTCTCGAAACACATGATGACTCAAGTGGCGGGGAGAGGAGTTCACTGGAGCGCCGGCGACGTTGTGGCGGCGTGTCGGCCGAAATGGAGTTTGTGATTTCTTTGCGGTTTTCACTCAGTGAGAATGGGAAGGAAGGAGAAGATCAGGAGAGTGGCTTGGGGAGGGAAATGGCGAGGAAGGGAGGTGCCCAGGGCATCCGGGTGGCCTTTAAATAGGCAATGGGCGGAGAAAACGCGAGGAGGCCCAAGCGAATCCTAGCAGCATTGCGCTCGGTTGACGCATGGCATGGACGACGCTGAGTGACTCGGCCGGGGCAGGTAACTAGCACGGGCGATGCGAGCGAGGGGAGAAAACCAGGGGTGCGGCCGAATTTGGTGGGCGAGCTTTGGTGGAGTGGCACAAAGACGAGCGAAAGTGAAGTCGGTGTCTTTGGTGCTTTCATGAAATGGGCGCAAAGACGTGGAGTAAAAACCCTGCCGGTGGGGTCCACCGGTCAACGGGAGAGAAAAATAGATTAGGTTTTTCTAGAAACCCTAAAAGGCTGAGGGGGTTTAGTGAATTTTTAAGCATAGATGCCGAGCTCCAAAAATTAGGAAAATTTTGGGAGAGGCTTATGACACAGCGTAGATCCTTGTAATTTTTCTAGGGTTTTGTTTGTTCTATATTTTGCTCTAAAAATGTTTTAAGTTTTTGTTTGCATGCACTTTTATTATTTGATTTGAGAAAAATTTGCAAAACATGCTTTAATTAATTCCCCTTTTTGTTAACAGTTTGGTTATGCCGAGTTTGGATTTTTAATTATCATCTTTTGTTCCAATTTATTCTTATCATCAATTAGGTTTATGTTTCCAAAATTGATGCTTAGGTTTTATAACTAGGCAAAAGCCTTGAATGAAAATCCAAGGAAAACAAATGACAATAAGAATGCATCAAAAAAAAAATTTTAAATCACATTTTGACACATTTGAAAATATGCCCTAATTTTGGGATGATACAATCATCTAGGGCAGTGGGGCATCACGCGTCACCCCACTACCATACCTTGCAGATCCATGGATTCTATCTACACTGATCATGTATGCTTGTCTATGTTCCATAAGCGTTCGTCTCTTTTCGGTGAGTGGGTTAACAGGCCTGTTGTAGATGGCAGCATACATAGATGGGATGCACAGGAAATGGTCACGAAAGAAATGCCCTCCTTCCTCTTCCTCTGTACAGGACATATTGGGCACAGTCTGTGGATGATGAGGATGGCCGTATATACAGTATAGACCAGAGTACAAGATGGAGATGGTCAATGTGTCATTGTACCAAGTGCCCCTGCAGTGGAAGTAGCAGCACCGAGCCTCATCTCCTCAAACAGTGCTCCAGAGCAAGAGAGCGTAGATGTCAGCTCCCAGGCGCTTGCACCCATTGTCCCAGTCCCAGCACAACTCCAGTTCACAAATCATGTCCACAGGGCTCGTACCCAGGTGAACAATCACAAACACTTCGTGGCTTGTCAGAAGCAACAGGCCAACTGAATCTCCTCCGGCTTTTGCCAAAGAAAAGTCATGCATGGAGTAGGGTGGCGGAGATCATGTCCACAGGGCTCGTACCCACGTGAACAATCAAAAACACTGCGCGGCTTGTCAGAAGCGACAGGCCAACTGAATCTCCTCCGGCTTTTGCCGAAGAAAAGTCTTGCATGGAGTAGGTTGGCGGAGATACCGGAAAACCGGGCACTTGGAAGATGTCCACGCAGAATTGCTGGCTCACTTGGTGATGATAATAGTACAAGGCTAGCTAGTACAGATGGTAAATACCTGCTTTGGTAAGATTTGATGGCAGCCCTCAAAGTTGCCCTCAAAGTTTTATTCCGAAATGAAAAGGAAAAGTACACAACAAGAATTGATATTAAACAACAGGTTAGTATTACAACAGAAGTACTGTGATTTACCTACAAGAGACTAATTTAGTGTCACGGAACTCTAAATCTTACAGAAATAATATTTATCTTAACACATGAAGCAAATCAATCAATTAAAATATGATGATACATGCGAGCATCACATTAGTGCAACACGATAGAACAAGAACTTTTTGCGATAATTCTGGAAATAAACGGTAGCAAACAATATTTTTCTATAGTTTACTTCAATACATAAATAACTGACGTACTATCATGTAAATTAAGTACAAACCAACACATAAAATAGGAAGCTTCCTATGACACACAATTTTAGATAACACTTTTCTCATATGACCCGATCTTCTTGTTTTTCAAGTGATTTGAGGACCCGGCCTACAACCATGCTTTGCACATAAGCATGTGTTGGATAGAGTTAGACATGATTTCTAGAGTGATCTGCTGAAATTAAATATAGCAAAATAGTGTAATATTGCTTGCTTCATCAGAAGAAAAAAAAAGTATTGTCACCAAAAACTCTTAGTCCATCTGAAGCAATCGATGATGCTGAATGGGATAAATTGGTTTATGCAAAAACAACTTTTGAAATGTAAATTTTCCATATAGTCCAATGAAAATAGTGGTTTTCTAACTCCTGTATTGCAGAAAACAGAGTTAACCGTTAAGCACTATTGTTTGCACTTAACAACTTATCACTAAAAATGAATGATTTCTAGCATTCCCAACTCTTAGCAACCAAGTCCAATTGTTTGTAAGATGAAATCAAGGTTTCCAGCAAGAGACAAACCATCATGTTGTTAGAGCAGAAGAGCCAACTGGAACTCTGCATAAGCACCTAATGCCAATATGCCATGTGAATACACATTGTGGACCTGACATAGGTATACTATTCTGTGAATAATTGAGTCATGGTTAAAGCACTGCAATAATGCATCGCTGCATGTGTTGCAAATAGCCCTCGTACCATATTGTCTAGCTTCTAGCTTCAAGTAGCTCACCTAATGCCAATCTGATATAGGTATACAACCTCAAAGGATCAGGCATTCAGGTGGATCCAACAAATTTTACACAATACTACTACATTCCTAGGATCTTTATTAAATATGCTACAACATGAACCAATGACCAGTTTTGAATGCAGGGGAGAAAACAGGATTGCAAGAGTAAGGGTCAAGTTGTATCGAAATTATTTAAATCAGTGAATACATGTAAAAGTGTACTTTTCAATGTAGTGAAATATTTATAGGAACTATTGACGGTTAATTCCAGGGATAGTTCAAATCCATATAATGATCGAATCCACTATAGCCACTCAATCCAAACCCTAATTATGTTCACATTTCCCATGCAGGCGAGCTGCTCTCTAGCAGAAACGAAAAAACAGGCACACAAATTGATCCATTGAAAAATCCAGTCAACACGACCCCCAATTACATCCATATGCAATGGAACCACGTCATACATCGAATTGAAAGATCATAGGTCGCATGGCATGAAAAACTAAACTTGAACAATTTGATGTGCACATGCACTTTCAACATCAATCGAAATTAACCCAAATCAATTGTGCAATTTAGGGAGATTAGTAATTCGCTTGTCGAATTAGCCAGTAGGAAGATCATTAAATCATTGCAGCTTATGAAACCACTGTTGAGGAAGAAACCAAGGGTACTGAACTGAATTGATGATTTCACAGTACAAAGAAAGTGGAGAGATTTAAGTTTTATTCAAAATGAAAAAGCATGCTAAAAGCAATGGGGTATTATAGAATATTGATCATGGTGGAGCTATTTTCACACGGTCAACTAAAATCATGACCCAATGGGCAGGAGAGCTGTAGTAACAACATGCAATAGACAACATTATTCGTTTGTATGGTTTCAATGATTGTCAGTTTGAATATTACTCATTTTTTCCATTTGATTAAAGTAGATGGTAGGAACATAACATGTGATGTACTTGCGTAACAATTAAATAGGTACTGAAAAGAACAAAAGAGCAATATAATGTGAAAGAGAATTGCAATAATTAAATCTTCCATCCACAAACAAATGTTCTTGCTGCATTGAATTTGTAATTGGACAACTATTTCTTAGTAGCTAAAACTAAGATTCTTAGCATTCACAAGTTCTACTGTGAGATTATCAACTTGTGACTCTAAGTCCTTGTTCCTAGCCATGGTGAACTCTAATGCTTTGTCTTGGCTAAGTAGTTGCTCAAAGATAGTATCACATCTAGCAGAGAGAACTTCATCGGATGGAGGTACCTCATCGATGTCATCATTGTTGACAGAGTCGGCCATGAAGCACATGCTAGTGAAGTACTTTGTATTCCCTTTCTTCTTGTCTTAAGGGAGCTCCTCCTCCTTGTCCTCCTCGCTACCGGAGTCCACATCGCTCATGGATTGCTCTCCAAAAGCGGCAAGGACCCGGTGAGCGGCCTTCATGAGCTTGGCAGCATCAAACTTGGACTTGTTCCCTTGAGGCTTTCTCCAACCTGCTTTCTCCTCCTTGTGGTTGCCCTTCCCTTTTAGCTTGCGCAGTTTGCTCGGATATGGTAGAGCTCTCCACACACATAGCATATCACAGGGGCCGCCTCTCTTCTTGTTTCTCACATTGTTATAGGCCTGTATGAATTTTTTGGCTAGAATGGCTAACTCAGCCTCAGGAATACTCTCAAATTCCTCTTCATGGATTGCAGATAAACAGGCAAGTGAAAATCTAGAGGAAAACTCAGAAGAATCATTAGAAGTTCTTTTGAGAGGATCAGCCACCAAAGCCATGTTCTCCTTCTTAGGATAACTAACTCTCTTGATCTCATGAGTCTTGAGCTTGCTATAGCGCAGCTCCAAAGAGTGATTAGAAAGATTGACATTCTCCTCAATAGCAGTAGCCTTCATCTCCCACTCCTTGGTGTTGATTGCGGCCAAGAGATGGGTGGCATTCTCAGAATGAGAATACTTGATGTCTACTACTCTCAACTGATTAATCACCTTTTTAAAGCGAGTGAATACATCATCGATGCTCTCTCCAGGACACATCTTGAACTTATTGTATTCTCGCTTGAAGACCGTCTGACGTACTTGCTTAATTTGGGATGAACCCTCATGGTAGGTTTCGAGGGTGTGCCAAATCTCGTGCGCGGTCTCAAGATTACAAATCATGTCATACTCTTTCCTATCAAGCCCGACATATAGGAGATTCTTTGCCTCATGGTTGTTAGCCAAGAGGGCTGCTGAAGCCGGTGTAGCCACTCGGGCAAAACGAGTGGGGCTCGAACAACCTCTCATATGGCTTGACCTTTGCTCTGAAGGAAGACACGCATGCGATTCTTCCAATAGGCATAGTCGAGCCCATCGAAGATATGCGGCATGGTGGAGTACTTCTCCATCGCCAAGTTCAGTGACCGGTTAAGATCAAGATTGAACTAACCGGGCTCTGATACCACTTGTTGGACCGAAAAGGCGACTAGAGGGGGGTGAATAGAAGCACGATCTCTTTTTCACCTTGATCGGATTCAACGCGATTTTTACTCCAATAGCTATGAGAGCTATGAACATCAATGTACAAGCATAGCGGAAGACTTGTATTGAATCCAATCAAAACCCCGAAGCAAAACGACCAAAAACATCAAAAACTCACTTCATAAAGAGTTGGACGGTCAAACCACTCACTAGGGGCAGTCTGACCTCTCACCATGGGCGGTCTGGCCTCTCCTAAGGGGCATTTTGACCTCCAGTCCTATGAATAGTAAAATCAGCCCAAACTCGAAATCACAAATTGGTCTAACTTTTAATTCACAACTTCAAACTTCACGAAACTTGAAACATACCTTCTCTAGGATATCAGGAACCTATTCCAATTAAGGATCGTGAAGATCATTGCTAAAGTTCTGACCTTTTTCTGTTTGAGTAAAGGTTGCTTTAAAACCGAGTTAAAACCAAAACATGATCTAAAAACTTGCTCGTGGGTAAACGATGATCAAGATGATCCTAGATGCATTCCCACATGTCACAGCAAGCAAGATCCAGGCCAAAAACTAAAGGAAAACCAACGGATCAAAGAAAGCCCTAAAATCACAAAATAGAGAACAAGAACAAGAAGAGATTCATCTTGAGGAATCTCGCTTGGATTGATTTGAGATTGATGTTGGTTCACAGTCACTCCATCCAGGAGGACAAAAGCTCAACACTTAAGCACACAATTAATCCAACTCCCTAGAACCCTAATCTCTCCACTATCCTCTCCCTAAACACAAACTAGAGTTTTTCAATACAAGGGTTGGGGTGCAAAACCAGCAACCTCCCCTATTTATAGTGGAGGCTAGCTTCTAGAAGGATATTCCTAATGGGCACCCGTTAAGCCCACACACAAAATGGGTTTCACTTACGCACGTATTTCAAAGCTCCGTCTTGATCTTCTCTTGACCTAAACCACTTCTCCTTGCGCTGTCTTGCACCACGGTTTAGCCAAAAGCCATCAAAGCGGTATTTAGGTGAAGTTACCAAAATACCCCTTCTCGACCATTCTCCAAAGACCGAGTCCAAATCTTTATGAAGCAATCCCATGCTTCGCCACGTGTAGGTTGATCATCGGCTCTATTCATGTTGGCAAGTCTCTCCCATCCGGCTCCCACTGAAACCACCATGGCACTTGCACCGACCCCCGCGCCGCTTGATGCAACCCGTCGCACCGAACTTCCCGTTCGGTTATCCTTGTCCATTTTGCGCCAGGCTTGAGTCTTCTGACTTCACCTGGCATCTTCGATCGTTTTGAACCTCAGCTCTCCATGCCTAGTCCCGATCATCCTCGCCATTGACAGTCGTTGACCTCCAAACTTCCTGCACAACAATAGACAAAGAAATAGATTATGGGAATAAGTTCTTCGCAACTTGACCCACGTTAGTCAAATCATGCATCATACAACATATATGCGCTGAAACCCATGAACTTGACCTAACCAACAAACATCGCTGCCAAGCTGGCCAGCGAACAAGTCAAAACCGGTCAGGTCGCCACCCCTGGCCGGTCTGGCCGCCACTTGGCCGGTCTACCCGCCTAGCAAGGGACTTAGCCAAATTTCCTCCCTGAAAATCCGAAACATCTATGAAAATTTCAAATGAATAGAACTTTTGACTTGAAGCTCCAAAAATTATGAGACCAAGTGTAGAAGAATCCCCTCTCTTGCCTACACCCTCTATTTTTGGCTTGGCTCCAAATTCGAAGTCCTTTATGGCTTGGCCGATCATGACCCATTGGTCTGGCCCGACCTCCACCCACTAGACCAAAGCCTTGGCTGGTCTGACCACCACCTTGGCCGGTTTAACCACCTGGAGCCTGATAGAAACTGAACTTTACCGAAAACGCGTGTTTTGACAAACCTTCAATGCCATTGCCAATTGTATCATCATCCTAAGATCATAAGCATATCCCCATAATATCCACACACGCTCTAATGCAATTGTATCTGAGCTTCATGATCATCTTTTGGGGCAAATGACATAGTAATGACATTCCTGTCAAGCAGGTATCCACCAAAGCTGGCAACACCACATCCAGGAAGTTCTTGTGTGTGTTCCCCATTGAATGCCCCGCATTATCTATAAACTAAATTTATCATAGGAAATTAAAATATGACTGCGTGAGAAAAAAAAATAAGACATGACAAAGAAACGGATGGCAGCATTCCTAGGAAATGTTTAAATGACTAAACCCCAACAAAGAGTAATTATTTCAGCAATGCAAGCACACTGCACACCTAGTCATCACTGCTGAGAAGCACTACCAAAATCCACATGAGCAAGACTAAACTCCAATGGGTTTCTTGGCAAAGGAAGGTCTGAGAATGTCTCCATTGCTTGCTCGTTTCATCATTAGCTATAAGATTTACATGGATGCCGAACAGCTTAAAAGCTCAAGAACTTTACATCCAGATGATACAGAAGAACCATTCCAAGGACACATTAGGCAACTAAAGAACAATTTAATTTGTAGACCTGCAACTATGCAATCAAACAAATAGGTATGCACTTAAAATGGCCATACCTTCAAAGAAATATAGGATCGCTCTTCAAGAGGCGCTGGTTAATGCTCCAAAGACCAAGCAAAGCTAATATCCTTCTAATGAGATATAGAAGAGATATTGAATGAACAAAATTTTGTCAACTAACACAACATTCGTCAATGCTTTTCCAGTTGCCCCAACCTACATTCCAAGAAGTAGCAATAAAAAATCTTTTATGTTTGTACCACATTTACTAAGTACAAGAATTGTTTCAAGATTACCCATGATCCACTCCTAAAAGTTTCTGAAAACTACTTGATTTTATCTTTAACACTCCAAACTTCGGGGACCACATTCATGTTATCTTTGTTTATGATCAAGGCTCTTGGAGCCCTTAGAGCTACATGAAGCAATCGACATTCTCCGTGCTATTTCTCTAACAAAACCAATCAAAGTTACGTTAGAAATTTATTCCAGCAATTTCATACAATTTATGTAGACCTGGACAACTTAAAGATGGCCAAAATGTTTGCCTAAAATTATTCCAGCAGAACTCAATTTTATTTTTTCTCGAGAACACACAAACTGTCAAGCTTTACTAAGCAATTACATGCAAGCTAAAAAATATGTATACAAAATTCCATGGCAATGTACTTTTTACATATTAGTATATACTTAACAAACAATTGTGATGGATCAACTGAACAATGGTTGCGAATCGTAGTACTTACCCGATCACCTCTAAACATCTTTTCAATCTTTTCCTTGAGCTTTGCAGCCTACAATAAATCCAATAGATATCAAATTATTACGCAAGAGGACAATCCACCACCTAAATGATGCAAAGAAAGTATCAAACAGGCATCACCTCTACCAAGTTGAACAGCTTCTCGGAGAAGCAGTTAAATCAACAGTCCACACATTCATTTAAGTTTGACACTTTTAGGTTACTCAATTGTTGTAACAACGTAAGAAATGCATTGTGCACCAAAATATGGTCTGTGAGACCATGAGAGACACTTAACAGATGTACTTGTGTGACATCAGGGGTCTCGTTCTGATCCAAAATTACATTTTTCTTCAGGAATAATGTCCGCCAAATGGAATGTATCCAAAACACTTTCTTCATGATAATTTCGTCCAAACAGCATGTATCCAAAATAAATTTCATAACTCTTAAATCTCAAAGTCTACATGCTGCTTTATAGGAAAGTCACTTCTAGTCCAAGCAAAAAAGAATCAATTCTCTAATGTCCTCCACTTGGTGGAATGCTACGATTTTTGGAATGTCAAGACTATGAAGGAATCAAGTGGCATCTATGGAATGGCTTACATTGCCAGATTGTTGGAGATGCTAATAGTTCAAAGACATGCCTCCGTTCCTTTGCCTATGTTCAAAGACCAAGAGCTTAATTTATATTACTACATTGAGATGCAGATAGTCCAGCCTGAGAAGCAACTAGATTGACCTTCTTCTGCAATGGATCCGTTTCTTTTCAGCAACGAAATCACCAAAAATGCAAAACACACGGAATAACGATAACTCACAGCCATTGCTATTTGCTACATGAGCAAGTCAGCATGTAGATTGCAGAGAATAGGAATAAATGAAGGTAAAAAATCGCATTAATGCAAGGTAAGCCGAAATGATCCGATTAGAATACACTAATAAATGTGAAGAAGCATTAGACTATGCCTAATGGTATGAAGTATGTACACTTCAAGACATTAAAAAAGGTCAAAGAATATCCCCCAAAAAATGAACTTTGCGTAGGCAAGCATGAACCCAAAACCAAAATCTATTGGCCAAGCCCAAAATTAGCCATAAATAGCCGCTAAAATTGAGTGTATAGAATTTATATGTATATTTCCATTTTTGAGGTGATGACTTATACGAAGGACCTCAGGTTCAATAATCGATAGCAGTATACTGCTAGGCAATCAAAACTAAGCAATCTCTTACCCCCCCCCCCACCGACCATTTTCTTAAGCTAAATTGGCCCCAGTTCCATCACAGATCGGGCAAGCGGGAAGGATTGTACATCAATTCCACGAGTATTAGGACGACAAGGGGTAGCAAATGGCAGCGGTGACAGGGAACACCTGTAGATGGCAGCATGGCCAAGTGGATTAGCAGGGGCAAATGATGGGGAGTTTTCACAAGGAGGAACAAGGCGGAGGTGGCGCATACCTCGGAGGGGCGGTAGAGACGCCGGCAGCGCTTGCTGGCCGGAGAGTACTGGCGGGCCACCACAGCTCACGCAATGGCGGGGCCACTACCCGACCATGGTGGCGGGGAGGAGACAGGACCATACGGCAGGGAGGCCTGGCAGCATGGGTGTAACATCCTGATTTTCTAAATCCTTTTTAAATGTGTAAAATAAATTAAAACTATTTTATTTTGATGAGAATTCAAAGTCCGGTTCGGTTGGAGAGGTTTGAGTTGTTGATACATCCTTTCTGGTATGCTCGGCAAATCCTTCTTTAGCCTACCACTTTTGGGTTATGTGAGGTTTAGACCTTCTCTGTGGCCTAGACCTCCCCATGGGTTCTTGAGGTTAGACCTCCCTTGGGGCTCAGACCTTTTCTCACCTGGACGTACCCTTATGTCCAGGCCTTACTCTTTGAGTTTGATCACTTTGGATCTCTTTGTTGGTTTGAATCTCTTTGGATCAGACCTTCTTGCTGTCCAGACTCCTTTTTAAGTCTAGACCTCCTTGTATTCCAGTGGATCTCCTCCGTGGGATCCCTCTTTCTTGGAACCCCACCGCCTGGACCTTTCCTTTATTTGGATCTAACGGTTCGGACCTCCCCTCACTTCGAATCTAAAGGTCCAGACCTCCCCGTGCAATATTTCTCTCTGGGGACCTCACCTTCACGTTTGATCTTGGCCGTTGGACCTCCCTCTCGGAGATCCAACCGCCTGGACCTCAACCTGCTCTTGATACCAACCACGGGACCTCTTGGTAGTCCTCCAGACCTCATGTCCAAGGTCTCTCTGTGTCCTTTTAAACATGACTCTGGACCTTCTCGCTAGACCTCCCTTGATGAGGTCCTGGTTGTTAGAACCTCTCAGTCACGTGGACCTCCTCCATGTGTATTTGGACCTCCCCATGTTCGGACCTCCTTTGTGTATATCAGGACCTCTTAGCCTCCAGACCTCCTCTTAGTAAATCTGGACCATTCATACCTCCCCTTAGAGATCTTAACCATCCAGACCTCCTTTCTTGGGCAGATCCGATCGTTAGGACCTCCCCTTGGAAATCCTGACCGTTCAGACCTCCCGTCTGGATTTGATCCTACCGCTCCAGACCTCCCTGGATCTTAGCACCTCCTAAGCCTCTCGGACCTCTTCGAGGACCTCTCCTGCGGGGGCAAGACCTCCCCTTTTGACCCGACTGTTTCTAAATTGACTGACCCCACTTGCCAGCCTAGGTCATTCTCATTTCCTCCGCCACGTTAATGTCTTAGGCATTTAATGCGGGTCATGTCACATTAAATGCATCCATATACATGGTGTTTACTCTGAATTTGGTCACTTAGCTGTGCTCTGATATCCTTCCTTGTTCCTTCCCATGGCAACATACGTTGTCCTTTCCTTGTACCTTTTACCAAGGTGACACCTGCCTTGACGCTCACCTATCTTTGACCCGTTTCTATACTTATCTCTAATACGTAAGCTCCTAGTTTTCTTCACCCACTTTGGTTATGATTAGTCCAGAGAACTCTACCACATTACCTTTCTTCACGCTCATCATATTGACTCTCGCTCAGAGGCTTCCCAGGGAAGACCTTGTTGCCTCACGACCTCCCCTCCATCCGTTGGTTCCTTCTTGTCCCTGGTAAGTCACTTGGTGATCTGCTCCACTCTTATTCTTGCCACTGCTTTGAGCTGGTTGTGTCCTTCTCAGGACCTCCCCTTGTGGGCTCCTTTTGGATTTCTATGGCCTTTATATGAGGAGCTCTTCCCGTTTTTTGCAAGGACCATTTCTCAGACCTCCCCTGCTCGTTGCTTAAATCACTCCCTTGGGGTCTTTTGCTAAAGACCACCTCCTCCTGGTAAGCTTAGACCTCTTCCATAAGAACCTATTCTAAAATATAGACCTCTCCTGTTGGTTGAGTTTTGGGTCCCCTCTGGGATTCGCTTGGTTTTCTTGTTGATCTCAGTTGGTTCTTTATTTGAGCTTTCTTTGAACTTGCTCTTTTACCCGTGTAGATTGCGAAGACTCCAAGGAGTCTGAGTGTACTGAAGAGGAAGATTCTCAGGATAGTGAGCAAGGCAAGTTATACTTTTGATCATATTGCACCCAATAATTCAAATTAATTATGTCATGTTTTAATGTATACTGCATGCCTAGTTTTCCCAAGTTATTTCAATACCTGTTTTAAATTCATAGTTATGCCTACTTCCTTTGTATGGCCACTGTTGACTTCGGACTGAGCATGTTGTCACCGCTAGATCAAACTTGGGTCATGCAATAGTGTGAGCCAAGACCATTTGAAAAATATATGCTTAGTCATGCTTAGACCAAAAGTATTGATTTGGGGAAATCTTTACCAATATGACCAACTATTGTTTAAAATGTTTTGACCATGACATTGGGTTGTCATGGGAATATGAAAGTATTGCTGGGGAAGCAAAGAAAATGAAAATAGATTTGGACTGGGGCGAAATGGTTTGCTTGGCTGGTGCAATGTTTGTGCACGGACTCTATCCTGGGAAAGGTCGAGGTCCAGGGGTTTGTGAAAGTCGCCTTAGTCATTTGAGGACCGGTATTTGAGCGACCAATGCCATGCCTATAATGGGCTATGCCACAATCGTGCAACCACATGTCTCCAGAATGGGGCGTGGGACCTGGCTGAGTAATTTGCAAAGTTCTACCATAAGCTGCTCCATTGGAGGTGTGGGAGGTCTTTTATGGCCAATGGTCTTTTATAACCTACGGTTCCCACTGGTGCCAGAGGGGGCTTTCCGCCGGATTGCTATCCATAGGAAAGTGAAACCTTAGCAAGGAAAGGTTGTGGTCGAACAATGCATTGTAAAGGCCTTGTCATGAACTCTAGACCTCTTACCTTTGGTAGTGAGAGGTGGCATTGACGAATGCCGGACAAACTAGAGGACTCATGTCGTGTGGGTAAAGTGCACAACCTCTGTAGAGTTAAATCTATTCGAATAGCCGTGTCCGCGGTCATGGACGTGCTGGCAAAGGCTACTCAGAGTTAGATGTTGGTTTTGGGTTTCCAGAAATGTTTTCAAATCCGTTTTGGGATTTTCTATCCCATGGGTATGGGCAGGGAGCCTTGTGTCAGGAGGGTATCATTCACAAACTTGTTGATGAATGTTATCCAACTGAAAATCAAGTTTAGAAAATGAATTTTATCTATTGAATACCTGCTTTAGAACTTAGTATTTGTAATTGAAAGAAACTTAGCTTTGCGCAAATCAGCCATATTATGCCATCCATTGATTATCCATATATGCATGTCATCTTGCTAATCCACGGGTGTAACTTGCGAGCACGGTTGTGTGCTCACTCTTGCTCATTACAATTTTTGCCAGGAGAGGACCTTGGCAGTGATGAAGACCAAAGCGAATAGGTTGTGCCTTCCAGTCAGTTGCCTGTGGCATGCTGATGGACCTTTTGATCCTTTGCTCTTTTGTATATATGCTTGGCCCAAGGCCACCTTGTAAACAACTCTGTTGGTATTTTGCTATAATAAATATGCGTTCTGGATGTCACCACCGGTGTATTATTGCTGTGAAGAGCTAGCCATGATCCTTGGGACTAGCTCGGGTTTCACAGGGAACCTTGGAGCAAGCCCAGACCTCCATGTCCACTCCATGGAATGAACGCGTGAGGCTCTGGAGTGGTCTCAGACCTCCACGACCTCCTCTGGTGGGTCGCGGGTGGTCCTGGGGTGCCCTCGGACCTCCACGTTTTTCCCTGGCCTGGCCGTGGAAGATCTTCGGGTGCTCCCTGGCTCCAAGACCCTCTCGGGTTATGTTCTCTCGACTTCGGGAGGTCCCGCTGAACTCTGGGAGGTCTTGGAGGACTAACCGAGAGGTCCTTTTTGGACCTCCTGGGAGGTCCTGACGGACTTTCCAGGGGTTCTTGGAGGACCTCTCGGGTGCCCTAGGGTTGGGTCGTTACAATGGGGGATAGGAGGAGATAGGGATTTGGCCGGCGAGGAGAGGACGGCGGGCCGGTGAGGCGGAGAGTGAGAGCCGAGAAGGGAGGGGAGATACTTCGCAACACGACTTGGGGGCGACCGTCGGGGCAGAGACTTCTGGTGACGGTAGGGTGACCTAGGGCTAGGGGCGAAGCGAATGGGATGCGGGACGAGACTGAAGGAATGGGGGCGAAGAGCTAGAGCTGAGAGGCGAGGGAGGCGAGGGGCGGCGGTTTGGCGTGCGGCGATTTGGCGTGGCGTGTGCGGCGGTTTGGTGTGGGGTGGGGTGAGTTGAGGGTGGGGGAGGGGACGATCGTCCCTACTGCGTGTGGTAAACTCCAATCTTTATTAGTTAAGATTAGATAGTCCACTAGTACAGACAGGGTCATCACAGACGGTTGAGAACCGTCATCACAGACGGTTACGGTTTTTGAACCGTCTGAATTTGTATGTCTGTGATAACAAGCGGTTATCACAGACGGTTTTTGAACTGTCTGTGATAAGGCACAACACAAACGATTTTTTGTTGAAACCATCTGTGAAGGGCTAGTATCACAGACAGTTTCCACCAAAAACCGTCTGTGATACATAGGATATCACAAACGATTCTATTTACAAACTGTCTGTGATTGGAGACATATCACATACGGATTATAAATAGAACCGTATGCGATATCCTACGTATCATAGACGGTTTATAAATAGAACCGTCGGTGATACTAGACCTTCGCAGACGGTTTCAACAAAAAAAACCGTCTGTGATAGTTCTTTATACCTAACTTTTTTTTATTTTCGGCTAGCCTCAGAAATTGCTAGCCATGCCCTTTGAAAACAAGCATGCAGAAAACAGATACATCACAGATGAATCAATTGTTGACAACTCAAAGTGATCATTTACAACTCAAAATCAATTACAAAAGAATTTGTTCAAGTATTGTCGCTATAGTTACAGTTGGATTACAACTACTCAAAGTGAATTACAATTAAATCAATTATTTGAAGGTGGTTAAGAGGTGTCGACGGAGTGAAACTCCCCGTCGGCGTTAATGATCTCTGTCTTGATGAAAGTGCAGAGCTTCCCTCGAACATCCGAGATCTCTTTCACAACGAGTGCATCTAAATCTATGTTCAAGTCCTGTCGCTAACAAGAGTAAAGTAGTAAGCATATATATATATATATATATATATATATATATATATATAATTTATTTAAATTTATAATTAGAAAATAATTATTGCGAGATTGAGAAACCTCGAGATCCTTCATCTTAGAACTCATGATTTGCTGCATATGATGGCAACGTAGAATGCACATAGGTGATCTTGTTTTTGCTGACGGCACTGCAAAAATAGAATTACATATATAGGTATAGTCAGTTCGAGACGCATTATTACAAAGTATGATATAGGATTATTGTGTTGTAGCACGTACCGGAAATCGCGTCCTGTGTTGCAGTGTGGCGCTCGACCCCTTGTATGCCCCTCTGTCGACAACATAGGCGATGAACGACCTACATGATTCCAAAAAGTTATCATCGGCCATTTCAAACGAAAGAAGACTACAATAGAGTTATGTATGGAGGAAATGAGCATACCTGTCGAGTATTCCTTTCACAAGGGTGAAGTCATCGGTTTTGTTGAGTAGGGAATCAAGGTATATTACCTTGTTCCTCTTTGGTATAATGACTAAAAGGATCCAGTGGTACCTACTCATGTATGTCGCTATAGTCATTAAACCTAAGTTCCTGTTACGTATAAAGTACAAATGAAATTTATATAGCAAGTAGTGAAGCACTTACTTCTGGTTATAGGGCACCACTATGTAGTCCTTGTCGTCCTGAGCAAGCAATCCTGTCGTTATGTATTTCTTGACGTATGATGCATCTTCGTTGATGGTTTGCTCAACGACCACATGTGGGTCGAGGAAACCCAACGGTTCGGACCATATTCTAGGGCTTTTTTTATCATGTATCTATACATAAGCAATGAGTTGTGATATTTATCAGTAATATGTGAATGTAGAACTTGATTGTACACACTTACAGTGTCCAACATCGTAGAAGCAAGGCGTCAAGGGCATTGAGGTTGAATAGGTCGAATAAGTTATTGAAGCCCACGACAAAGTGGCCCGGCTCATGGAAGAAATGCTCCTTCGTGTATCTGATGGTGATTTTAGTGTCGCACCCCTTCTCTTTGGTTTTCCACATGTACCAGACATGCAAAGCCTGACAACCTACTCCAGCGCGGGCTAATACTGTGTCAGGGGCCAACGGATTTCCAATGGAGTATTTCCAGGGCTTGGGAGGCGCCTTAATGTTCTTCGATTTTGATTTGGCCTCAACGACTGGCCTGCTACACGTCTTCTTGTGAGACGACTCGGGAACCGATACAGCGGCACGCTTTTCTTGTTCCTTCGGTGCCTTCTCCACGGGAACCAATGAGGTGGCCTTCTGAAGCGAAGGTTGAGGTAGAGTCATCGAGGGTCCCATTGGAGAGGAATGGTCGTGTCGAGGTCGCGATACTGCTGGGTCCAGGGCGATGTCCTTCTTGGGCCACTGGATAAAAGTGTTCATGGCATTCCCTAGTGTTCTAATGTCTTCGTTCGGGTGAATCTCCAGCGGGACGGCCATGAAATTGTCATGTACACTGTCCACCTGGACCCTGGCGTAACCCTACACCAGCTGGGCACCGTGCTGCACTGTCCCTTCCTGGTATGGATACACCATCCCCCGGCCAGCCTCAATAGAAATGGACCCAACCATCCTCACTTGGAGCTTGTAGGGCGTCAACTCCTACAAAATGATACGCAATTAGCTAAGGCGTCCTATAGGTCTATGTTTGGAGCATTCCAGAGATGTACATTACCTTGATGTCGTCAATAGGTAATTGGACGTTGTCATGTTCAGAATTTAGAGTGGACGCGATGCTACTTCGATGTTAAGGAGGACTGGCTCCCAAAATAATGGGGGCGGCTTGTGACTGGTTGAGGAGTTGATTTATTTGATCCTGTAATCTTGTTATATGTCCTTAAAATTTTGCAATAAGCACCTGTTCCAACCGGGCGTCGTGCTCGGCCTTGGATCTCTTCCTACTCCTATACGTGTTAGAGTCGTGTCGGAATCCATCCCTCCAAGGTACGTAAACCCCAACGCCTCGCGTATGACCCGGGTGCTCCTTGTTTCCCAGGGCCATAGATAGTATATCCTTGTTCTTGTCTGCTTCAAAGGAGCCTTGGGAAGATTCGGCAGTCAATGCATGCTGCAAGAGGTCATCATATTATTATAGACACTATGAAGTTATAGACTTATTAACAACTAGGTAGTTCGACATATTTACTAGACGTTGGGACACTGCCTCATCTGCCGGGTTTGTGAAAGAGATGCCGCCTAAAGACATGGCTGATGCCCTTGCTCTTAACCAGCTTTGGGCACGCTCGTCCGTGATCCCAGCAAATAGCCCGATTGCGTTCTTGTCCTCCGCCGCCCATTCCGTGGTTTTACCCGCGTACCCAGCGGTGCCGAGTTTGTGGGGTGAATGTTTTGTGCCTGGCGAGCTTTGTGCGCCGCACTTTGCTCCTGAAATTCGGCCGTCATCTTCATTCGCACAAAGTCGTCCAATATATCTCGCGACAAGAATTGATACTTCATGAAGGGCGTCCGACCCGTGTTCACGTACTTCGTGACAAACGTGCTCTTGAAGGTCCTCCACGCGTGTCCCATCGCGAGCAACGCCTGACGTTCCACGCGTGCCTGGTCTGCTTCTGGGATAGTGAACGAGCCTGAAATTTTAGTCCACACCTGACCTCTCTCTACGTCCGTTGAAGACTTCCAGCTTGGTGTGATGATGAGGACCAGTTCCCTTCCAAGTATCCCGCAGATGGTCCGGAATATCGCCGCTGCTTCCTTGGGACTCAAAGGGACCCAGCGGCACTGACCTCCATGATGGTCAGTTGGTCCGCAGGCAATTTCGATATTTCTCTGCCATCTTGCTTACGTACCACTTTGCTCGAGAGATCGGGCGTTCGGCGATGTCGATGCGGTAGCGAAGCGGTCGCGACGCCATCTCGCTTACTTGCTATCTATATAAGTTACCCAGCCAATTAACTAAAATTGCCTTGTAAACACATTAATTATATAAACAAATAGAAGTTACCCATTGAACTTAAATGTAGAATACGTAGTGAAGAAAATTTGAAAACTGAAAAGGTACTCATGGGATACTAGGCACACAATCAAGAGAATAGATAAAAACACTAACTGTACACTTTCCCAAAAATATACGTAAGGAGTATGATTGGCATACGAATACGTCATAAAAATTCCATAAGGGTAGTAAAATAACCTACATATAATACCAATAATTGGCATATGGTTGGACTAGATCGCGGCCATAGCCAAATAGTGAGTTATGAGGGTGAAGGGGATAAGGGGACGATAGTATGGTCATGCATAGGGCAAGGCAAAGAGTCACAGCCGAAAGCCTCAACATTAACATCAGAAACACATCAATAAACAAAGATAAAGCATGATGATTGATGATAGTGTGTGCTCTCAGAAGGAGAGTTGCAAAAGAACAAGTCTTTGCCATCTCAACCCTATTGTCTATACTCTTCATAAATTAAACATGACAATACATATTCAAAATTTGAGCTCTAAATAATACTTTACTAGGCGTCAAATGACCTCAAAATCAAAAGATCACAGAGTAAACTTTCGGTCAAACAGGAACCAATGTTGATTGTACACGTAACTTCATATTACCAACAGGACTTGAAAAGCCTTAGTGCAATCGAATATAAAGCACAATATCGCAAGCACGCTACTTGGACAATGAAGGTCTAACCAACAGATCGCTAGTAACCACGAGCCAAAATGCTTTACAACTAGTTCCACTCAAAGGTGATGATTGACAACAGATCAAGATGACAAAGAAGAAGTAACAAAGTAAAGCTCAAATATGAATTGATTATCAGTTCAATTTCAGTATTTTACCATCTTCATCATAGAGCAGAATTCACAAGCCCACTGAAGCTAACCATGCCACCATCACTTTCAATGCCCAAGAACACCCACTATGGCCATAATCTCATCATATCTAGCACAAATACCATTAATACTGAAGAATTTGCACATAATACGGATACATCATAAAAATTCCATAGGGGTAGTAAAATAACCTACATATAATACCAATAATTCAAAACGCTGAGAGTTTTTTAAAAAATGGATTGCAGGTTGATATCCACTAGGTATTTTCGAAGATAATTTCCCTTGGAAAGATATTTTATACAAAAAAATAGAAGTTACCCAACCAATTAACTAAAATTGCCTTGTAAAAATAGAAGTGTTATATATAATTAACACTGCTGACTATTCAAGCAGAGTATCTATTACTCAAATAGTATCCAACGATACATTCACATCAATAGACAATACATTCACAACAAATGGGAGCATATATAGTTCGTACTACTCAAGGAAGTCTCCAATATAGCACCAACATTCTTTTGTTCATTCAAGCAAATATAAACAGCATACTTTGAATCAATGTATCAAACAACTGGACAACAAAGTCAATGCAACAAAAAAGGATTTTACAAACATAAACACTGATATGATTTGCCAAAAGAAGATATAGTGACAAAAATGGCACTAAGCGAGACACTAATTTAGAAATAGCACGCATAAACTTAATATTCTTACCACAAATAAGTAAATCTATAATCTAAAATACAGTCTATCAAAAGGTATACATATTTGGTTAAAAACAACAACCTAAATATTATTCTTGACACATATCAGTAGGTTAAACTACATAAAACTTTACATGCATTCATCAATCAGCAACATCGGACTCCACCAAAGTAGTAATACTGATATATACATATGAACATGAACCTAACAAAATGTAAAAGAGTAGCAGAGTATCAACATTCCACTAGAGCATAGGTCAAAAAATGTGGTCATCGTAAGTAGTAGCTCCAACAAATCAACCCCCAATCTAAAATTTCTAGCCCATGTTTCATCATCACATAGAACATTCAAACCCTACCTACATAATATCAACAAAGCAACGACGAAACGCACCGTCAGCCGCTGGAGAGGAGGGAAGCTGGAGAACCAGAGGAGGTGCTGGAGTCCGCGGCGTGAGGGAGGACCGGAGGAGGCGCTGGAGCCAGCGGCACGAGGAGGGAGCCGGTGACAGGCTGGAGAGGAGGATGGCGATGGGCTATGGAGGAGGCAGTGCTTCAGTGGAAGAGGAGGCAACGGGCTGCGTCGGAGGAGGGAGGCGGCCGCTCATCGGGTTGGAGTCAGAGGAGGATGGCCCAGAGCTGGCGACGAAGCAGGAGGCGGCCGGGTGTCGTCGATGTCGGGGGCGGTCGTCGGGGGAGGAGGCTTCAGTGAAAGAGGAGGCGAACAGGCGAGTGAGGAGTAAGGCGCTGGGGAGGGGAAGTGTCGAGTAAGGGCGCAAACCCTAGTGGTACCCTACTTAATAATGTCTGCCTATCACAGAATACACAACTATCACAGACGGTTTTTGAATAGACGATTCTAGGGCACTTAGCTACCGGGGAAAACATATCAAGGGCAGGTTAACTGCTGGCAATACATATAACTGCCGGGGAAACTCTAACTGCTGGGGAAACTATAACTGCCGGGGAAAAACAACTTTTCTAGGGCAATTAACTGCCGGGAATCCACATATCTGCTGGAAAATGTTTTTCCCGGTAGCACTTTACCGGGCAGGCAATAAGTGCGGGGAAAACTAATTCCCGGCAGATAATTTGCTTTGCAAAGCAGTTTTCTCCTACAGTTTGATTGCTCTTAATACTATGCCATGGTGGTAGTGGTGATAGCGGAGATTATCACAGACGATTCTTTTTAAGAACCGTCTATGAATTATCACAAACGGTTCTATTAAAAAATCATCTGTAATAGTTGCGTATCACGAGCGGTTCCTTCGAACCGCTCATGATAAGTTCAACTGAGCGGTTCCAAAGGAATAAATGCGTGATGGCGTTCACTATTGCTTGTTTTGCAGTAGTGGTCATCTATCATCTATGTAATACCAATCAGCCACCCTAGTACTTAGGTAAGCTTCACTAATTAGTCATCCAGAAATTAAACAATTAATATGTAGAGTGGATCATCAAAGCCCACTCAGCAGAAATGAGCAAATAAGAGCTAGTAAGATCAATCTATCAAGGATACCATGAAAAGTGTGATAATCTTCACAATATCAGCTTTGCAATCAAAGATATTGATTGATAAAGCATTTCTTCTTTCACTCCACTTTCTACAGCACAAGCCAAATTTACATTCCCATTCGTTTATTCTACCATCTGAAAACATTGAATGGTCGAAAACGGAAAATGATAGGTGCATCATGGAATGTATGTACTTCAAGCAAGCAAGCTTTTCTGCAAAAAATAATCCCAATGACTGCTTCCTTCCAAATGACTGAATATGTTGTAACCTCAATGTGACTTGGTGCCAAACTTTCCAGATAAGTTCCAGATTATTTTTCTGTTTTACACATCAAATTCGAGTTCTGAAGTTATTTTGCATTAGCAAATTGTTGGTCTCTCTGACGCCACCAATTTACTATGATAGAATCGATAATGATCTGTAGAACCATTCATATCGTACATCAGAATGACTCCTAACAGAAAGTGACAAGTAGAAAAACTGCATGTGCAATAAGTACCTGATTAATGTGCGCAGCAACACATGGGATGACCAGAAATCCGGATTGCCCGAGAGCACCTCCAAGCTGCTCAACCACAGCAACCGACACCCGCAATGTTTTCTACAGGACACCAAGGAGAAAGTCAATTAGGCAAGATGACAAAAGTTACAGAATTTTGATGTCATGACAAGAGAATAATAATTGCATATTTAGGCGCTAGTTTTGTACTACAATTGCAAGCATAAATTTGATTCAACCGGATCCATTCCCAAACAGGGCTTTACAAGAAGATTCCTGTGCAGTAACTGCTAGGTTTCTACTAGCAGCTTCCTGCAGTCACTGGTTCAGTAATGGACAAAACCTTCTACTCTCTCGAGTAAAAAAGAAAAGGTGTCATCCTAACGTGCCTGCAGTCAAACTATTTTTTACTTTGACCAACAAAATCTCTATGCCTGTTTAGAGCAGCGGTACGAAAAAGGTATGCGTAGATTTCTCTCAAATATACTTTCACGATTATAGTTTTATTAGGTTTATTAAATATATCACAATAGAAATTAGTGATCAAAATTGTATTTTAGAGACATTATCAATATCCAAAAGGCCACTTTTTGTGACTAGAGTAATCGCAAAGACCCAGGGAAGCATAATACTAGGCCAGGAGCCCAGGAACATGCTAATGATTCTTTAGTTACCGGCAGCACTAGCTATTCCAGATGAGTTGTGATTTTCCCTGTACTTCTGTCCAATAATATCATGCAATTGTATGTGTTAGATTTTGGGAGAGAAGAGAGGAATAGGGGCTGAATTGTTTATCATATTGCAAAAGTCGAAGGGACAATATATAGTGTACAAGAGAAATCATAGACTAGACTACAATTACATAACTACCCCTAACACTTACATGACCATTACACTTCTACCACACGTTACACTACTACCCTTAACACCCTTACTCAAACTCAATGTGTATGCAATAACATTGAGTTTGAAGAGGACAACACTAAAATAAAAGATAAATTCGAAGTCCGAAGTCCGAGCTTGAAAATGTCGTCGAAGCATACAACTCTTGAACAAAAATTGCCTTCGGCTCTTCACACACAAATGTCTTGATTTGGAAATGTTGAAGGCGACAAGAATAAAGAGATATGTCAAATCAAATCGATGAAGAGAGAGAGAGAGAGAGAGAGAGAGAGAGATGAGGACACGAACCAGATCCGCTCACCCGAGAAGTGAGGTGACAGTATCGAATATGCCGCTCGATGAAGGCAAAGACGACGGATCAGATCCGCCCACCCAAGATGTGAGGTGACGGTGTGGAATCCAGTGCCCGACAAAAACAAAAACAAAGAGACAGTTGATGACGACGACAAAGAAGGCCATTGGTCAAGAGTTGCAATGATGCAAAGATGTGTAGCAAGATGGCTACAAGAGAGGACCAAGAGGGCAAAGTCGCATCAACAACGATGATGGGGGTGACCACACTCGATCCAATGGACGGACCGCGGCAACCCTGTCGAGACCCCAGGTCTCCAGACCTAGGACCCTCTGTGTATATCTGCACTAGTCCCTAGATCAGTAGCTAGTGCACACATTTACAACATTGATGAATTATATCCATATAACAAAATATCGATAAAGCAGACAAATTAATATTATTTAGTAGCAACGGACCTTATGGTCAAAGAGTAAACCTACAACGGAATAAAACAACTCGTGGTAGCCATCCGACATGTTCACAGGCAATCGAGTGGAGGACGCATCCTAGTTCGCATAGTCTTCTTCAACTGCTGATCAACCAGAGGGCACAAAGTCGTGAGTACTTTGAATGTACTCAGCAAGCTGTAGAGAAATATATGCAACTAGTATTTATGCAAGGCTTGACAAGGATAACTTTATGGTTATTTTGCAGAAAGCGGTATTGACAGTAAATACAATAATTAGATTGAAAATCATAATTTAAAAGATTAATACATAGGTAAACAAGTTTATTTGAAACAATTAGTGAACACCCTGTTCACTTCCCAACCAAAAACCAAGATCCGAATCGCTTCCCAACCAAACCATTCCAATAGTTTTATCAAAATCTACCCCTCGTGTGAAATCACCAGGTATTGTCCATAACCGGGGACACGGCTATTCGAATAGTTTTACACTCTGCAGAGGTTGTACAGTTTTACCCACAAGACACGAATTCTCTAGTTTGTTCGGCATATATCTATGCCACCGCTCACTCCCTTAGGTAAGCAGTCTAGGTCACGTGACAAGGCCCTTACAAAGTTCTGTTTTAACCCGGTTCTGCTCGCTAAGGATTCGCCATTCTGGGCCCCCTCTTGTGCCAAGTGTGAATGTCTAACCCAGGGTTCACACTTCCACCAACACAGAACCGAAACAAAGCATTGCTAATTAGTCAGCCAGGTCCACCCTATAAATGAACTTGTGGTTGCACGGTATGGCCCGGATCAATGGCGCACAAAGTTAAGTCCTTAGTGTCTACTCAGGCGAGGCAACCAAATCCTGAATCGTCCTCTTTACTGCACAATCACTCGCCCGAGCATAAATTATTTTGGGTTCAATCCCGGCCAAATGGCAACCCTTGCCATGGCACAACAAGTTTTAACAACAGTGGTCGTGCCACAATTCCATATATCATTAAATCAAATTTATCATTCTTTGAGCATGTGATCATGAATCCCATCGTGACTAAGTATGACTAAGCATAATACGTAGCCATGTTGGTATTTTGTAGGACCGGAAAGGCGACTAGAGGGGGGGTGAATAGACGCTTTCTCTATTTTTCACCTCGATCGAACTCAACACTACTCTCACTCCAATAGCTATAAAAGCTATGAAGATTTGTATCTGAGCAGTACGGATAACCTCGTGTTGAATTCGATCAAACCCAAGCAAAAGACCAAAACCTCTCAATGAGAACACAAGCAAAATCCAAAGAGGTACTCACTAGAACAAAAACTAGTGGATGAAATAGAATGCATCAAGATTCTGTAAACTCTGATCTCGTCTTACGCACAGCACAAAGGTCATCAAGCCGTTTTCTTCGGCCAACACAAACACGCACAAGACTGCAGCTAAAACACCTATTCAGAGCATATATATATATATATATATATTGACAGCCACAAAACAAGGAGCTTGTATCATCAAATCAAACAGTGGCTTCAATTTTATTTTCCGGGTTGGACAGGGACCGGCCGCATTGAAGACATCCAAGCAGAAAAAAAATGAATACAAACAAACTGCTACAACAGCCTCAAGCCCAGTTCATTGGGAGCTATGCCTCACAGCGCTATACCTCACAAAGACTCTGAGAGTCCAATTTTTGCAAGCAGCGCCTCCTCCTATTTTCTGGAGTGGGTACAAGCCGCATCAAAATCCCACTGAAACACAAACTGATGTCAAGTAGAAATGCTACAAGCTGCCAGGGCTCACGATTCAACACTCGCACGATTTCTTGGTTTTGCTGGCCGCCGCCCTCGGCTCTTCTTGGAGCTAAACAGGGCGCCTAGAACAAGAGACTGCCGTCACAGGAGAAAAACATCAAAATTTCAAGCGACCCTTTGGACATCCAATTTTTCGAGACTCTGTATGCTACAAGCTTTTCTGTCGGTGGATCTCAAAGAAACGAAAGCATCAAACACAAAACTAAACTGCGATCAAGACCGAGATCTTTAATCGCATCTCGATCCAAACTAATAACAAATCCATCAAAACTTGAGTCAACTCAAAGAAATAGCCAAGCACTTTTCTTGTCTGCTCATTACGCTCCAGGAGGCCAAAGATAGGTTCCATCCGAGCATGCAGATCGAGGACCAAAATCAACGATGACAAATGCTTGGAATCAAACAAGAACCGAAAAAGCAGCTGCCGCAAGCATCTATTTTCATGGGAGAACTGACCGATGGAAACGAAAAAGATCTAAAACAGCAAGGAACGCAACATGCATGCAATTTTACAGTCTGCCCACACCAAACAAGCCGCCGCTCAGGGCAGCTCAAAACAAATAAAATAAACTAAAAGCTTCAAACAAACAACTAAAGACTTGGTTGCAACACTGAGATCTGATTTTTGTTTGCTCGAGAGTACACGGCACTGCTCTATTCTGCCAAGGGCCAAAGGCCGCTGCCAATATTCTTCTCCTGATGATCCTACAAGGCGGCGCCACAAGAGACTCTCCAATTTTTTCTTAGGGCAGTCACCAGGCTGCTAGGGGTGCACCAAAAAAAAACGCCCCCAATTTTTTTTCTCTCAGAAGCCACTCAAAAACCTAATGTCACATCTCCAAAAGCCTTTTATAAGGCAGCCTCTAATTTTTTTTCTCTCCACCGCACCTGAGGCCGCCGCACCCTCAGTCTTTTTCTCTTCTCCAGGAGACAGGGGGCGCCGCCACTCCTTCCCAGATTTCAAAAGCAACCCCAAAAATCCTATCACCTATTCCTTTTATAGGGCAACAACAAACCCTAAAAAACCTAACGGGCTTCCGTTAAGGCCCAACATCAATAGAACACACACGCACGCATCTTAAAGCGCCGTCTTCATCGTCGATTGATCTAAACCGCTTTACCATCGCCCGACAGCGCGCGCATGCTTAGTTAAAAAGGTCACAAAGGCGGTATTTGGTAAAATTACCAAAATACCCTTCTCGATCCTTTCAAAAGATCGAGTCCACAGATCATGAAGCAATCGCTGTTTCGCGTGTAGGTTGATCAACGGCTCCATGTCGTCAAGTCTCTCCCGTCCGGATCCCACCGGCACCACTGAGCACTTGCAACGACTCCCACGTCGCTTGATCCAACCAGTCGCACCGAACCGCCCGTTCGGTCATCCTCGTCCATTCTGCGCCATGCTTGAGTCCTCTGACCTCACCCGGCATCCTTGATCGTTCTGGACCTCAGCTCTCCAAGCTTAGTCCCGATCCTCCTCGCCGTTGACCGTCATTGACCTGCAAGCCACCTGCACAGCAATAGACAAACAAACACGAATCCGGGAATAAGTTCTTCACAACTTGACCCACGTTAGCCAAAACATGCATCATGCAACACATATGCATTATCAACAAGGATATGACCTAACCCATAATCAGTCCATCACTAATATCAACATTTAGCACAAAAGCTGGTCAGACCGCCGCTGACCTGACAGAACTGAAACTTTGTCGAAAACACTTGAAACTTCAAACCAAAAGCCACATTGCCAATTGTTTCATCATCCTAAGATCATGGGCATATCCCCATGATATCCACAATCTCCCCCTTGATGAACACATGGGCAATCTCTCAGAAAATGTAAGTTTGTGGTTTGAAAAGTAAAGTACTCGACGTTTTCGCACAAAGGCACAACTTGGTCCATATGCAAGAAAAAGCAAAAGAAATGACCAAGCTGGCTCCAGAATAGCATAAACAAGTGAGATAAGGCAAAAGAAAGCACAAAAGCTTCTAACTCCAGAGAATCGATAAAAATCTCACTTAAGGTCCGTATGAAAGAACAAGTTTTCTATTTGACCTTAGATCATTGTGAGTCTTCAAGATTTGCAATTCAAGTTCAGAAAAGGCAATAAGACCAAAAGAGTGCAATATGAATGCATGAATGCTCCCCCTCACTATGATCATCATTTTACAAGAGAGAATTTTCAATTTTCAATTTTTCAATTTCTCCCACTTACAAAACTACTCCCCCATAACCAAAAAGCTCTTTATTAATATTACATTTTCGCAATATCTTCTCCCCCTTTGACAATGGATTCATCAAGAAATCATCCCTTCCTCTCATCCAAAGATGACAAATGCACAAGCAAGGAAGAAGCAAAAGAAAGAGCATGCATGAATATGCAATGGGGTGGCTTCATTTTTTTAATTTTTCAAGTTTTAGATAAAAGAAGCTTTGAAGATTACTCAATTAAACAGGCTAGCATTTCTACCATTACTCAAGATACAGCAAGCCTGACAAAGCTAGCAAGATCATGTTAAGACATATATAGCAAAGCTAGGCTAATGAGCTCAATATATCACAAGTTGTTGGATTAAATTAAGCAATGCTTCAAAATTAGCAAGTTCAACAACAGTTATCTTAAGGTGATAATGGCCATATCAGAATGTCATTGTGAGATCCAGAAGCTAGCAAAGACCATCTTAGAGACAAAAAGTCCTGAAAAGAATCAATTAGCTCAAGTTTTTGTCAAAAGCCCAATTTTCAACTATTTCTCATTTGCAATGAATATTCAAGTTGATAAAAGGTCTATCTTAGTAAAGAAGATCATGGACTAGGAGCCATCCACAATCTCTTCCTAAGCTTCAACCAATTTTGACAATTTGTATTTTTAGCCATGTGCTAGATCTCAAGCCTCACTACGACCATCCCAAGCAACAAAAGCTTAAAAGAGTGGTCTAGGTCATCCAAAACTCCCCCTGAGTTCATGCCTAGTACAATGGCAAGCCGTCTCATGAGAAAGAATTGGTGAGATCAGTTTTTTCGCACAAAAGAGATCATTTTTCATTTTGCACAAGGGCTATTTTAGATTCTTTAATGAACTGAAAGCTCAAAGATGTTCAATTCTAGATTCCAGAGCTAACAAAGCAATTTTGACAGGGCCAATGTCACAAAAGGATCACTAATTGTGCAACTAGCTAAAAGATCCACAAATTGCAATTTTCAATTCAAGTTGATTAATAGTTCTAGCTCATATAGCAAAGACATTGCTGCACATGTGAAAGCATGATAATTCTAGCAAGTCAAAGAACTAGACACAATCTTGAGCAAGAATTTGAAATACCAAAGCTCAAGAGGGTAATAAGTAAAGCTTCATTAATTAAAAGAAAGAAGCGGTAAAGCTTATATTACAAGTATCTTTTTGTGATTTTTTTATTTGTATGTAATATGATACAATGAGATGCACAAAAGATGTAAAAGCCTAAAAAGATCACAAGGATCAAAAAGATCCAAAGAAGATACCACTTGAAGAAGGTATCAGAAAAGATCCACAAAAGTTCAAATGAACAAGGAAAGTTCAGATGAACAAGAAAAGGTTCACAAAAGAACTAAGAAAGTTCCAAAAAGAACCAACTCCCCCTCAAACCAACCCATAGGGATAAATTATCCCTAACTTGCATCTCAAGGTGGCAAACCTTGTTGGGTCAAAAAGATTTGAGGGAAGACCTGCCAAAAGTGCCAAGAACTCCACAAAAACTAGCACAAAGACCTCAAACGCCACACGATCTCTAGGGACAGCAACTCAAAAAGCTAGGGAGCGAAACACCAACACTAAAAAGCTTACAGGCAACTCAAAAACCTGCTAACACTAGTAATTGGGAGACAAGCTCGACCTAGGCTGTGAGAAGAATGCATCCTAGCAAATCATGGGATAAGAAGAGTGCCTAGAAAAGACACATGCTAGAACAGAGCCTCCTATCTACCCTGAACTTGACAAGCCCAACACCTGACACAATCCAGATGGTATGCAAGGTAGACTAGGGATACCATACATAAAAGTAAGGTATAGAAGCTCGAACCTGAGTCCCACTGCTTGGCAGTGAGATGTAGTCATGATGAATGAAGATCCATTCTTTGAAGCTCCAGAAAGTAGTTGCACTCACTCATCATCCTCATCTCAAATTCCTTCGTCTCCAAAAAGTGATAGTCATCATTGAAGGTACAAATGAAGAAGAACCAACAGCTTGAAATCATGAATCACATGTTCTTCTTCTCAACTGAAAAGACTACACCAAAGAGACAAAAAAAGTCTATGCCTTGGTACTGGGTTAGTGAGACAATATCTAAAGAAACAGTACCAAGACACATGACTAGCAAGGATAGCAGTAAATGATCCAAAGCTCATTTAAGCATATAATCAACAGTTCAGGAAATGAGTATGAATATAGACAAATCAATTGCAATACATGCTATCCAAGACATGACAAAGCTCAAACTATCCTTAATCAATAATAAGGCATAGGAGCAAGCAAACAAGCACATAGCATATCACTCATCATATATATACAGTCAAAGATAAAGCATGCTAGTGAAAGCTATGGCAAGACTCATGCATCCATAATTAACAGTAAGGCACAATAACCATGTAAGCATAAAGCATTTTAGAACAAATCATGAATAATGTATGCTAACATGGATATCAAGTAAGCATGTGGATACAGACAGCAAAAATCAACATGAGCAAGATAAATCATATACAAATAGCACAAGCTCATGATGACAAGACAAAACTCACATAACCATGGCAATAATGATCAACAATATAATACATGGATATATAAGCAAGAATAAAAGAAAAGGCATGAAGACAGATATCATAAGAGAAAAACATGCCAATAAGGTACAAGTGAGCACAAAGACAAGCACAACATGCCAAATATGAGTAATCAGGAAGGTAAATGCATGAAGGTATAAGATAGCTCACCAAACATGTGAAAGCACCAATCATGAAAGCACATGCCTCTTGGAGGCCATCGTTGAGGTGGAGAACCATCAAGTGTCCCGATCAAGTAATGAAGCAAAAGATCAGAATCCTTTAAGTCCATGTTCTCCAACCCGCGTTCTCGGTACCTACACATGAGAAAGGCAAGGTGTCCGAGTCTTGGGTCCCGAAGGGTTAGAGAGCAAATGCTTGGGAACCCAAACCTTGGACACATCACCACCAGAGGCAGTCGAACCATTATGTGAGTTAGCATGATGCAAATGATGGTCTATGCAAGAAGATCCAATCTCATCCTTCAAAGCACGCCGCGAGTGGACAGCTCGATGAGGAAAACGAGGTCCAACTCTAGAAAAGCGACGATGCCCTAGCTTGAAAGCACCATGATGAGAACCAACAAAAGCATCAAAGAAACTCACACAACCTCGCCGTAGGTGTGTACCTCGATGAACAAAACGAGGTCCACCTCTTGGACAACGGCGGAAATCCTGCCTCGAGGCAGCTCGTGGACCAAAACCAAAACTAAGCAAACCATGTCCACGGTGCTGTCCGACACCACTAGAAAAGGTGTCAAAGAAGCCATCAACAAATCGAGTCCTCATGCTCGGCTCTTTAGTGTGCATGTCATGAGAAAGACTATGCCCACTACGAGACTTAGAAGCATAAGCTCGGACGATCTGCTTTGCACTGCAAAGCGTAAATCCACATGATGTCCATTCTTCCCACAAAATGAGCAATGGTGTAAAGGTCTACTAGTAGACACGGTCCGAGAGGACGAAGCACCATTATGGCTCAAAGAAGAAGTCTGGAAGAACTTGCATCATGACTCGTCCTCGTATCGACACTAGACCCACACATGCCATGAGAAAGGCTATGTGTGTTCCTAGAAATCTGACGACGCACTCGGCGCTCATGTTTCAAACGGCGAAAGCAAAACCCAAGAGTGTGTCCATTCTTCTTACAAAATATGCAATGGTACTTCTCTTTTGAAGATTTAGTACCATTTGAGAAAGAAACACATTTGTCTTTTAAAATCCATTGGACAACACAAGAAGAGTCCGAAAGAGTCGAACTCACCAAAGAAGAGCTATCCAAAGCGATGCCACAAAAACCAACACCAAGTGACTCACGTTTAGCACAAAAAGACTCCAACTCCGAATGCAAAGATGCAAGAGAAATCTTAAAAACATCAATCTCGGAGTGAAGACAAATACAAGAGTCACATGACTTGGCGCTCATATCATCGCGCAAAGACTTAACCTCGCTCTTCAATGAAATGCAAGATGTGCAAGAAATTAATGATGCTTTCGAATTAAGCATGCAGTTCAAAGCATCAATTTCAGTTTCTAAACAAGCACAATTCTTGCAAGAGACTAAACCATCCTTAAGCAATTTTTCATGTTCTAAGCACATGCTACAAGGCCTAGGTTCAATTTCAATAATCTCAGCCCTAGCATTTTCTAATTGCTCAAGGTGCATGGAATTAGTCAATTTAAGCTTCTCAATTTCAACAAGCATGCCTACACAAGAATCACAATTATTTCTAGCCATAGAACTAAGATTGCCTATTTCTAACTTAGCATTGTCAAGTTCATGATGTAAGGCAATACAAGAATCACATGGCATAGAAGCGTTTGATTTCAATAATTCATTTTCAGATTTTAGGCATGCAAAAGAGTTATTCAGGTTCTCCATGTCTACAAGCAATGAATCATAAGCATTCATGGAGATTTTCAATTTGGCAAGCTCATAAGACAAATCACCTTTCTCTTTTTCTAACAATTTGACTTTCTTCCTAAGAGCAAGCAGTTTAAGATCATATGAATATAAGACATTAATGAGTTTTTCTTTGCTCACCTTGCTTAGCTCAAGTAGAGGATCGTCCTCATAAGAGTCATCACTATCATCAAAAAGCTCATCAGCAGAATCCTCTCCATCATGTTCATCCTCAAAAGCTGCTGTGCATATGTCACTGGGCTTCTTCTCCTCGGACTCTAAAAATGACTCATCCCTGAAACTAGAACAATCAAAACAAAAGGATTCGCCACAAATATCACAGGAGAAATCCTCCTCCATCGCCATTAGACTTATCATACATTCAAATATCTTGTTACGGCCAACACCATTGGTAAAAGAACCACGACAAGATGCAAGGAAACGCTCACAAGTCCTCACACTAGTCGCCATGCTCAAAGATCAATAAAGATCACAAAAGAGCAAACTTAGCTCTGATACCAATTGTAGGACCGGAAAGGCGACTAGAGGGGGGGTGAATAGACACTTTCTCTATTTTTCACCTCGATCGAACTCAACACTACTCTCACTCCAATAGCTATAAAAGCTATGAAGATTTGTATACAGGCACAGCGGATAACCTGTGTTGAATCCGATCAAACCCCGAAGCAAAAGACCAAAAACCTCTCACAACAGAACACAAGCAAAATCCAAAGAGGTACTCACTAGAACAAAAACTAGTGGATGAAATAGAATGCATCAAGATTCTGTAAACTCTGATCTCGTCTTACGCACAGCACAAAGGTCATCAAGCCGTTTTCTTCGGCCAACACAAACACGCACAAGACTGCAGCTAAAACACCTATTCAGAGCATATATATATATATATATAAAAATTGACAGCCACAAAACAAGGAGCTTGTATCATCAAATCAAACAGTGGCTTCAATTTTCTTTTCCGGGCTGGACAGGGACCGGCCGCATTGAAGACATCCAAGCAGAAAAAAAATGAATACAAACAAACTACTACAACTGCCTCAAGCCCAGTTCATTGGGAGCTATGCCTACAGGCGCTACACCTACAGCAGCTATAGGAGTCCAATTTTTGCAAGCAGCGCCTCCTCCTATTTTCTAGAGTGGGTACAAGCCGCATCAAAATCCCACTGAAACACAAACTGATGTCAAGCAGAAATGCTACAAGCTGCCAGGGCTCACGATTCAACACTCGCACGATTTCTTGGTTTTGCTGGCCGCCGCCCTCGGCTCTTCTTGGAGCTAAACAGGGCGCCTAGAACAAGAGACTGCCGTCACAGGAGAAAAACATCAAAATTTCAAGCAACCGCACTGGACATCCGATTTTTCCAGGGCTACGCGCTGCTACAAGCTTTCCTGTCGGTGGATCTCAAAGAAACGAAAGCATCAAACACAAAACTCGGTTGGCAGTCAAGACCGAGATCTTTAATCGCATCTCAGATCCAAACTAATAACAAATCCATCAAAACTTGAGTCAACTCAAAGAAATAGCCAAGCACTTTTCTTGTCTGCTCATTACGCTCCAGGAGGCCAAAGACAGGTTCCATCCGAGCATGCAGATCGAGGACCAAAATCAACGATGACAAATGCTTGGAATCAAACAAGAACCGAAAAAGCAGCTGCCGCAAGCATCTATTTTCATGGGAGAACTGACCGATGGAAACGAAAAAGATCTAAAACAGCAAGGAACGCAACATGCATGCAATTTTACAGTCTGCCCACACCAAACAAGCCGCCGCTCAGGGCAGCTCAAAACAAATAAAATAAACTAAAAGCTTCAAACAGCAACTAAAGACTTGGTTGCAACACTGAGATCTGATTTTTGTTTGCTCGAGAGTACACGGCACTGCTCTATTCTGCCAAGGGCCAAAGGCCGCCGCCAATATTCTTCTCCTGATGATCCTACAAGGCGGCGCCACAAGAGACTCTCAATTTTTCTTAGAGGCGATCACCCAGTTGCTAGAGGCGCCAAAAAAACGCCCTAATTTTTTTTTTCTCTCGAAGCCCTCAAAACCTAATGTCACATCTCCAAAAGCCTTTTATAAGGCGACCTCTAATTTTTTCTCCACCGCTTTGAGGCCGCGACCTCGATCTTTTCTCTTCTCCAGAGGCAGGCGCCGCCACTCCTTCCCAGATTTCAAAAGCACCCCAAAAATCCTATCACCTATTCCTTTTATAGGGCAACAACAAACCTAAAAACCTAACGGGCTTCGTTAAGGCCCAACATCAATGGAACACACACACGACGCATCTTAAAGCGCCGTCTTCATCGTCGATTGATCTAAACCGCTTTACCATCGCGCCGACCAGCCATGCTTAGTCAAAGGTCACCTAAGGCGGTATTTGGTAAAATTACCAAAATACCCTTCTCGATCCTTTCCAAAAGACCGAGTCCACAGATCATGAAGCAATCGCCGCCGCCACGTGTAGGTTGATCAACGGCTCCATGTTGTCAAGTCTCTCCCGTCCGGATCCCACCGGCACCATCGAGCACTTGCAACGACTCCCGCGCCGCTTGATCCAACCAGTCGCACCGAACCGCCCGTTCGGTCATCCTCGTCCATTCTGCGCCATGCTTGAGTCCTCTCGACCTCCCGGCATCCTTGATCGTTACGGACCTCGGCTCTCCAAGCTTAGTCGATCCTCCTCACCGTTGACCTTCATTGACCTGCAAGCCACCTGCACAGCAATAGACAAGCAAACACGAATCCGGGAACAAGTTCTTCACAACTTGACCCACGTTAGCCAAAACATGCATCATGCAACACATATGCATTATCAACAAGGATATGACCTAACCCATAATCAGTCCATCACTAATATCAACATTTAGCACAAAAGCCGGTCAGACCGCCGCTGACCTAACAGAACTGAAACTTTGTCGAAAACATTTGAAACTTCAAACCAAAAGCCACATTGCCAATTGTTTCATCATCCTAAGATCATGGGCATATCCCCATGATATCCACATATTTCAATAATGTCCAACTAAGATTACCCAACCTAAGGTGTCCAAGGTTACATGTCAACGTGTCATTCATAATTATTTAAGGAGTCATATTGTCAAGTAGGTATTTAACTATTCTCGAAAACCATTGATATAAAAATAGCAATGCATGCGGATATAAAACAATATAATTTTATAAAATGGGTACGACATGATCAAAGGTCTACGACTTGCCTTCATTGAAGGTTTGATATGCTTTGGTCGACGGGTCTGAGAATTCTTCGTTAACGCCGGAATCTACACAAGCGAAACAAACCAAATAAATACACAATTCCAAATAAAATCCAAAAATTATCAAATTAGCACCCAAAAAAGGTATTAAATTTATATAAATTTAGAAATGAGAATCGATAGAAATCAGAGTTCGTATGAGGGAGAACGAATGTCCGGAAGATGGCGATCACATGAAATGATAGAAAATATAGAAAATGGAATTTGCCGAAATATTCCATTTCAAGAGCTGGGATGAAAGAAGGCCGATTTCTGGGTTACTCTTGGGAGTGAGTGCGGTGATAAGCTGATGATTAACTGGCCCCTAAGTGTATGTGAGCTTATAGATTAATGCTACTCGAATAATGTCTAACTACTCTACTAAATCTGATTAACTACCTAAATATCTTAATGTCTCTTTTAATCCAACAAAAGGGCTAGCGTTCGCTAAAGTGGGATTGTGTACAGGTGTACACGTCTAAACCTGACTACAATACTTTGCTAATTACTAAACGACTTAAGGCAAACCTGTAGCTACAAAGTGTCCTACTAATACATTAGCTAAACTAATCACTACACTAAACTCTAATCATTTCTAGCAATCTTCTACTTACATGGTTCAAACAATCAACTAATATTAATTGGGCTCACCATACTACAAGAACTTACAATGGCTAAATAGTCTTCTGACAAAAAAAAACCCTAAACAGCTAACTAAGCTTAGTGTAATCCATCTACAAAGCCAAGGCTTACTGACAATTTCATCTAATCTGATAATATCACACTAACTGACTTAACAAATCTTCTTCTACTGAACTTCTATGCATCGCAACACAGGAAAAATGAAAGAAAGGGCCTACTGTCAGCTGCTAGCACACGCACACAGGGAGGGCTCAGAGAGGAAGCAGGGAAGGAGATGGCGCTCGGGGCGAGGGGCTGCCGGCGGCGAGGCGGGGCCTGAGGAGCTTGGTCGGCAGCCAAAATGGGCCGCCGGGTCCTCTAGGAGACGGCGTGGGGTGTCGACGCCGGTGGAGAGGCACGATGGCAGTGCGCGCGGACAAAATGGCGCACGGGCGGCTTTGGCGTGCGGTGGCGCCGACGGCTCAGAGGTACGACGAGCAGGATAGTGTGCGCACGGGCACGACGTCCACACGGGGAACACACCGAGCCGCTCGGGGAGGCTTGGGGTCGAGCTAGTGGGTGTGGCGGCAGCGCCGGTGGAGAGGAAGAAAGGGGCGGCGGCGGCACGACACGGGGCGCAATCGGCCAGGGGGAGGGGGGAAAGTAAGAGAGCTCGGGGGCACGTCGTGACGCGGCTGCGGAGGCCGGGGCTTCACCGAAGAGGGAGAATAGCGTCGGGGTGGCACGGCCGGTGGTGGCGAAGAAAAGGCGCGGGCGGGAGCTCCGGTTTGGGGGAGAAGCTTCGGTGAGGAAGATTGGAGCTGGAGGGGAGGAAGAGGGTAGAGGAAGGAGCGGCACAGCTTAAATAGAGAGAAGGGAGGTAGCTCGGTGTGGCTGGAACCAAGCAAGGGCGATGAGCGGCGTGGGCAAGGAAGCGAGCGCGGGCTGCGGCGAGGCACGGACTGCATGGCGCGTGGACACGTGAGGAAGTAGCGCGGTGGCAGATCGGTGGTGCCAAGTGGCGAGCGGGAGGAGTGGCGTGGTGCGCATGCACGTGGCAGCGAAGCGCAGGTGTGGCGGTGTTGGAGCGACGGAGCGCACGAGGAAGATGAGCAGAAGAGGCGCTGACCAGGAGGGCCCGCATGGCAGAGAGAGCGGAGGGGAAAACGGCGAGCTCGGCTGCGGAGCGGGCCGGATGGAGCTGGACTGCGCGGTGGAAATAGAAACCGGGCTGAGAGAAAAGTTGGGCCGCGGTTGAGATTCGGCCCAAAACCGATTTTTTTGGATTTTTGGAGATTTTGCCAATTTCAGAAATAGGATTAATTCAATTAGGATTTTAGAAAATAAAAAGACAGGGTCCAAAAAGTCTATAAAAATTTAGATAAATTCCTTGAGACATTTTTGACTTAAATAAAATATTTTCAACTTAACACGAGATATTTATAATTGCAAATAAATTATTTCTCCTTTAAAATAATTAGGAAAAATCTTTTTTTTAAATCCAGAAATTCAAAGAAAGTATTTAAGTTTTGTTTTTTTTACCAAAATCGAAATTTTGGGATGTTACAAACCCGAAAAGGAAGAAGCAATCGACTAATCGACAAAGGACATGATGAACTAGCACAACTTCGGCAAACTCAAAGAGATATGCAGCGGACTTGGATGGACTCGATGGAAATCAAAGGAAAGTAGACTTAAGATATTAGCAGCAGATACTAGCAAGAGGATACAAGCAGCAGATACTAGCGGTGACAACAAACAAAGACAAAGAAAGACAAAATCAACCGAGAGAAGACCAAAGAGGACAAGCTCCTAGTCACGTGAAGATGGCCAAGTGCAAATTGGAGCTGTGCAAACCGAAGGCGGTGCAATAGCCATGGAGCAGGTGTCGATAGCAAGAAGAGGAACGGAGCAAGAGCTTGGAGATGAAGATGGCCAACAGTGACAACAAAGCCGGCATGAAGGCTAGCCCCAACGGGCACTAGTGATGGAGATGGACGATGAAGATAATGAAGCCAACGAAGATAGCTAGCTCCAACAGGAGCTAGTGATGGAGATGGGCTGGTAACGACGAAGAGGCTGATGATGACGATAGAGTTCACAATCGAGGAAGACGATGGCCGGTGATGGAGAGGGTCGGCTGCTGCTTCTGCGGTGCTGCTACCTGCTCCCTTCTCTACTCCCCACCACCACCAGGATGAATAGAGGTCGACGATGGTCAGCAACGGTGGTGGAGCACGAAGATGATGAAGGCAACCTCGGAGCCAACGAGCTGGCGAGAAATGAGCTCAGCATCAATGAGCAACGCCAGAATCCAGGCCCACCGACGAGGAAGACGACGGTGGAGGCCAGCTTTGTGGAGGAAGGCGATGAAGGGTGACGAGAACTACTGCTGCTACTGTCGGTGATGAAGATGACTGGCGATGAAGAGGAAGCCCGGATCTGTGACCGACATCGATAGATCTGACCGGATCTAGCCGAGGAAGAGCTGGCGACGAAGGAGATGAGCTCTGGCGACAAGGATACAACTAATGGCGTTGGATCCAGCCGGGAGCATTGCAAAGGAGCCATGGCGCAGTAGGCGACACGAATCCAGGTCGACGGCGCTGGATCCAACCGGGAGCATAGCATCAAGAGGCGACGTCGAGGGGGGGCTCCACCAGCTTGGATCCTGGAGCAGCAGCACCGGATCCGATGGTGATGAGGCCCGGCGACGATGAAGCTGATCCAGCTAGAGTCCGGTCGAGCGACAAGGCGGCGACGTCGGGTGACGCTAGATCCGAAGAAGCACACGACGAAGGAGACCTTGGTTAAGATCGACGCAGCGCCGCGCAGATCCGATCATGCTCAGAGACTGGACTGGGCGCTTGCGCATCCGTGGCGGAGACGATAGGGAGGGCGACGACGTTGCGGAGGAGGCCGTCGGGGAGCGCGCTGATGCGGTCCTCCTCGTCACCATCGGAGGGGAAGGCAGCGGAGGGGGAGGAGGCCCTGGAGCCCGAGGGCAAGCGTAGGCTTATAGTGGAGACGAGGTCCACCCAGGATAGGCAGCGCCACAGCAGGTTCTCGCTCTCGGCGAGAGGACTAAAGATTGAGGAGCAGTGCTGCTAGTGAGGAGAGAAGATTAATGGTCCTACTGCTAGTAGAGGACCAAGCCAAGATGAGTGTTGCTGATTGGAGCTGCTGCTACATGAAGAAAGATGGCTGCTAGCTGCTGCTACACGAAGAAAGATGACTGCTAGCTGCTAGTACTACTTGATATTAACAAACTACAGATGCTAAAGATAAAAACGAGATTGAGTGCTGCCCCCAGGAGTAGAGATTGCTCCTCCCGGGGGCGGTTTGGGTTGAAGAAGATGGAGGCTAAAATTTGGATCTAAGCTCTGATACCATGTTAGATTTTAGGAGAGAAGAGAGGAATAGGGGCTGAATTGTTTATCCTATTGTAAGAGCCCAAGGGGCAATATATAGTGTACAAGAAAAACCCTAGACTATACTACAATTACATAACTACCCCTAACACTTACATGAGTATTACACCTTTACCGCAAATTATACTACTACCCTTATCAGTATGTTTATGTCACGACCCGAGTTTGCCGACAAGAAAGAACGTAGAAAATAGGAATGTGATGGAAGTGGACGAGGAACCGAACACTTGCGCCAGGGTAGAGCTATGGTGACAGCGATGCCCAAATGTAGGGCTCGGAGGTAGGAGATGTCTCCTGATAATTCTTGCTTGCTTCCAATAGCAGTTCAGCAGGCTATTAGGGTGTGTTTGGTTGATGGGATGATGTTGAATGAGATGAGATGATACATGTGAGGACCCCGGTTTATTAGGCTTGTAATACTTAGTCATCCATTGACCCTAGCATCACAAACATAATAATCCGTGTCTTCGAGATATGTATACTTCCCAGAATACAGTATACACACCCCTTTTACAAAATCGTGCATCCAATTCATACAAGACATAGAACCAAGCACGAATTAGAAAGAAACAACGACATACATAATATAGAGAGAGTTATTACAAAAGGGGCCGACCGGCCAAAAACAACTAAGAAAGATAAACACAGCGGAAGCAAAAGCCATAAAATGGCGATAAACAGAAGAGAGCCACAAGGTTTGCCTTTAGCCCACAAGGCAACCAACCAAGCCGCCTAGCTAGACTCCCAACCGCAGCACATCTCACAAAAGTAAAGCCCTTTGGGCCCTACCTCCTCTGCAACAAAGTTATTAAGCAAAGCAAATGAGTACAAAAATGTACTCGCAAGACTGACGTGTGGTATAACAGAACTATAGTTTAACTACATGCAAGCTTTATTTAAGTGGATGAGGCTTTGGACTTATTTTAGCATAAAGCAAGTTTTCATTTGCAATATTTAAATAGATTCCAAAGCAGTTTTGCAATTCATTTTTAATTTGAAAGTAACAATGAGACAAGTAACATAATAACAATAGATAGATGACAACAACAATCCTGGAAGTGACTAACCCAATAGCCACCACAACAATAGTATGAACATCCATTCATACCAACCCATCAAGTTTTAATTAAAGGTTGTAGTCTAGTTCTTGCACGACCTTACCAAGCATGTCCATAACCTAGGACGAGGCTATTCGAATAGATTTAACCCTGCAGGGGTGTACCAATGTACTCACACGTCAGACCGCCTTTTCGCCAAGCTATTAGCACACTTTCTTTGGTATGCCGGCATGGCTAAGTCCTACGAGGCATTTCCAATGAGCGATACTAATTAAGAGTCGCGACAACCCGAAGGAATCGGAGACACCGGCCCAGCCTAAGCAACTGCGGGTGCTCTTACCTTATAAAAATAGTTTTAACCACCTACGACCCCCAATTAACACCTCCCAAAGTACTTAGCCAAGAGGGGTTCCCAATACCCTCGTGTGGTTAGCACGCATAAGCGCTTGGCTTAGTGACACAAGTAACTCGGTCCTTGGGGACCTAGGCACCATTCCATTCACACCCAACATATCACACCAACATCCATTATGCCCAAGTCAATAACAATTTTGTTTTTATTTTTGTTTTATTTGTTTACAAAGTAACAAAGCACAAGATGGATATAATGGAATAATAATTTTTGTGTGATCAAGGTCATCGACATAATATCGACAACCGCCTATTTCTACCGTTATCTAAGCATTTCTAAGCATTATCAACGCAAACTACTAAGTGATAAGAGTCCATCCATCGAACTCTAAATCACAGCAAGATAATCCTAGGCTTAGTAGTAGAGAATGAACATTTACCTACAAGATATGCATCTATAGGCTCAACTAATCGATATTTTAACACAAAGTAGCATGCATACATACAAGTGAAACAAAGTATTAAACTTTAAAGTAATGGGACAATAATGGGATATGATCAAACTGCTTGCCTTACTGTGGCTGGTCACTATGCTGCAAAGGATCACTCACGGGATCAATGCACTCGTCAACACCTAAACGAAAAGGCGAAAAGAACCGATAAGAACGAAGAAAACTAAAAAGACAGCACAGCAAACAAATTCCAAATGCTCTGAAATTTTTACAGCAGCAAGAGGATGATTTTTAGAGAATTTAGCAATAAGAACCAAATGATTTGGATTCTTAATGCAAAAGATATGAGTAAAACAATTCTGCTCAGCCTCTAAAAATGCAAACTAGTACTATTCACTAATTTAATTGTTTGGCAAAAATTTCTAGAAAGGTGGTGCAGCTGAGATTTTTATAGTAAAACAAGCACCTCACAAGATGAACAACCCAATTGGATTCATCTCATTTGGAGCTATTATGCATATTTTATAATTTTTCAAAGACATGAAAATGAGCACAACTAAATTGCACCCACAATTTTTATGAAAACAGTGACATGCCTAAATCCTATCCTAACATTTAGTGCACTAACAGAGGAAGCCAACAAAGTTGGATTCACTCAGAAATGAGCTCTAGAGAATTACTTATGCATTTTACAAGTTAAATGAGTTTTTAATGTAACATATAAAGTTAGTTTTGAAACCTATTTGGCAATTCCATTTTCTGGAGCTGAACTGAGCTCACAACCATTTTTAGGTTAGAGCCCAGGTCAAGCCAGAGCTAACACAATTTGAATCACCTCATTTGGATTTAAAATGAAATAGTTATGCATTTTTGAAGTTATTACCTTTTTCAGTTCACAAAATAAGAGCTCACTGGATTTTCTAAAAACCAGTAAAGACGTGGGAGGACATGAGCCATTGATCCTGGATCGGACGGCCCAAGACCTCCCGGTGATAACACGCACACGCGCCTGCGCAGGTCCAGAGGACATGGGCCGTTGATCTTGGATCCAACGGTCCATGTCCTCCCTACAACGCTGCGCGCTAACGAGGAAGGAGGTCGTGGCCATTGATGCTGCATCCAACGGACCAAGACAATCAAGGGAGGACCGGGACGGTCCAGATCTAGCGAGGGAGGACCTGAGCGGCTGAGATCTTCCAAAGGAAGGTCTAAACAATCAAGATCTCCCCAAGGAAGATCTACACGGTCAAGACCTCTCAAGGGAGGTCCTGGACGACCTAGATTTTCCAAGGGAGGACCTCAATGGTCTAGATTGTCCGAGGGAGGACCTAAATGGCTAAGATCACACGGGAAGGTCTTAATGGCTGAGATGACCCCGAGGAGGTCCTACGCGGAGGAGGTCTAAACGGCTCAGACCTCCAGGGGAGGTCTGGACGGCTAAGATCCATAGGAGGAGGTCCTGGACGGTCAAGATCTCACCAGAGGGGAGGTCTTGAAAGGTCCAGATCCAAGGCCTAGCGTTTTCTTGTGTATAAGCAGGCGAGGAGTTAATGCGCGGGACAACGAGGAGGTCCAGGCGCGCTTAAGACAGCAGTAATTGCTCCCAATGATTGAGCAATTACTGACCAAATCCATGTCCTAACGACATGCGCTGGACGACACGTTCCGACAAAATTCCAACGCAAAGAAGTGGTCATCGCCGGCGATGTAGACCTCGCCGGCGACATCCAAGGACACCATTGGGACCGCAATAGCCATGCGCACCCAATGGGCCTCCTCTCAACGGCGGCGGCGGCGTTGAACGCCGACGAGCCGGAGAGGAGCATGACAGCCAACACGGCCAAAAGGACAAGCAGCGATATTGAGCTCCGCAACGACATACAAGCAGGTGCCCAGCTCTAAAATGACTACCAGGAGGTTACCTGGAGGTCCTGAAGGAGCTGAGGAGGTCGGAGGAGAGGAGGACCGGCGATGGGAAAGACAATGTGCTCCACGGCCAAAAGCTCCAGCTCCACTTTAGCTCGCTCCTGAAGAGGTCAACCCAAGATTAAGTTAGGGTTTAACTCCAGGAAGTTAGGGGAGCACAAAGGAGCAAGAGGTCGTGAGAGGGAGCCACTGGAGTACTCAAAGCACCAAGGAGCTCCAAGGTCATCAATGGCGATTTGGGGGAGGTCTGTGGAGGAAGAGCTCAGCCAAGCACAGTGGCAAGGCAAAGCTCAATGGTGTGCAAAGGAAGCCAAGGGAAGATACCAAGGAGGTCTTATACCCCAGGGCATAGAGGTCATGAGCCAAGGGTTAAGCTCATGGTGAGCTTAGCCCATGGTGCGGTCCATGGCTTGGATAGGATGTGGAGGTGACGGGGGTGTAGGCCTGGGCATGGCCTAGGGGGCGGAAAGTGCTGCCACGCATTTAATGCGCGCAGGCACAGAGCCGTTGGGACATGATCGGACCTGCTCACCCACTGCCATGGCTCACGCACGCGTGACAGAGGAAGGAGAAGAACAGGACCTCCTATCTACCGTTGGATGCGAAGATAGGGAGGTCACAGCCCTCCGATTTGATTTGAAACGGTAAGTTTTAAAAAGGAAGGGAGGAGGTCACAGCCCTTGGATCAGGACTGGGGAGGTCGTGACCTTTAGATCACCACCGCGCGGAGGCGCAAGGAAAGGGGAGGTCACAACCGTAGGATTTTCATCGCACGATTGCGAAATGATAAGGAGAGGTCATGCGCTGAAGGGATAGGAGGTCTTGGCCGTTGGATTGCGATCCAAGGGCACACAACAAAAGGGGAGGTCAAGACCGTTGGATTTACATCCAATGGTGCTGATCAACTGAGGGAGGTCCTAGCCATTGCGCATTGCGCGATGGGAGGTCGTGGCGGTTGGATTTTAATCCAACGGCACACAATGATGAGGGGAGGTCATGGGCGTTGCGCATGACACAAGAGAGGTCGTGGCTGTTAGATTTTGATCTGACGGCAACGAGATGAGTGGGGAGGTCTTAGCCCTTGGGCAAGACACTGGAAAGGGATGGGGAGGTCCAGGCCGCGAGATTTTCATCGGCGGCGATGAGAGGATAGGGAGGTCGTGGGCGTTGGATCGATCTATGATTCACGACCTCGACTAGGTGGGAGGTCTGAGGTGCTAGAAAGCGAGGGGAGGTCATGGCTGTTGGATCTGATCCAACGGCTATGACCTCGATGAGGTGGGAGGACTAGGCCGCGATGGTTGAGGAGGAGGTCGTGGCGGTTAGATTTGAATCCAACGGCTATGACCTCACGCGGGGGAAAAAGGAGGTCTGGGCTGAGCTGGCAATGCGGTTGGGTTCAACCCAAATTGGAAAATAGCTCAGCCCAAGGAACAGTGACAAGCCAATTGAGTTTAAACTTAACAGCTGAAACTTTAAGGATTTATTTGAGATAGCAAATCAACTCCAAAATTTATAAAATTTTAACTGGAGCTTGCTGACTTTGGGATTAACCTTTCATAAAATTTCTAGAGGTTTTTGTGCACTGCATTTTGCTCCAGAAATTCCTAAAGGCTGTTCTAGGGTTTGATTTACCTCCAAAAATTATCAAACAAGTTTTACAACTTATGATATTTTTCAGAGGAGTCCCACATCAACTCTAGAACCAAGGGAAAATGTTTTCCTAAGCTTGGCACAAGATTTACGACAAGTTGAATAAGGGTTGGACTTTAGTCCACAGGAGGTTTAGGTTTTTGAACTCCACAACTTTTGATAAGAATTAAAGATGAGTTCAAGAGTTTCAAGATGTGAGAAAAAGTTTTAATTTCTACACATTTTCTTACATTTGAAATACACACCCATTTATACATTTGGGATGTTACAATACATATAGGGTGGAATCGTCCTGTATGGAATGATACAATCATTTTGTTTGGTTGGTTGTATAAGATATACATAAATGTGTTTAGTTGATTGTATGGAATAATACAAAATTGTTTTGGTTGAGAGGATTGAGAGGATGAGGTTGATGCAATAACCTCCTCACTACATGAGTGAGGTTACCTCTACATTATTTTTCTTTTCTTTTCTTTTCTTTTCATTCTTTCTATTTTTCTCTTTTTCTTTCATCAAATGGGAGCGTCCCGTTGATTAGCAGCTAGTACTAATTCGATAAGCCATTTTTAGTCTTTACTGCTGCAAAAAAAAAAAACAATAATAACAGCAGATTTTTCCCAAGGTGATAGGATTGAAATGAAGTCAATATGAAACGAATCTGAGACTGGATTGTGATTTGGTAGTGTGATGAGGAATCGATACAAAATTCAAGTTCAAACTGTACCCACACAAAGGCTTTCAGAGTCTACATGTCAAAATCAGCTCACAGTATGATCAGAATTAGCATCCTTTCTGATGATCAACAAAAAGCGAAAATCTATGTCACTTGTGAAGAACAGGACCAACTGGATAGAATTAGTACTGCACCACTATTAAGTCTATAACCACGAAATAAGCTATCTGACTCAGCTCCAACTATCCCCCAAAATAGCCATTGTTTCTTGTTTCTGTATGAATCCATTGTGGTACCCTTGACCCTTCTCTTCACCAGCTTCAATGATTTGCATTTCTGTTGCATCAACAGTAGTTCTGAACCGAAGGCGCTTCTTAGGAACTGCAAGAAAATATTGATCTTAGGACACGACCGTGTGGCAGGTAAAGGAATTCTGTTATTGCTAGCAGCATTTGGTGAGAAGAGAACATAATAGAAAGGTTACTTGCAAACTATCAGGAAAACATGTGGAAAAATAGCTGGATGAACCAGAACCTGAAGGCAAATGGAGATGTAGTTTCATTGTTTATTCACCCATATATTTTTGCCATAGGCACAAAACTAGACATTCAGTGCTAGCACAAGCTGACAGAACTATTATATACTTCAAGATAGCCACTTATAGTTTCACCTTTGAGGGTTAAGAGTAATCTAATACCAGGCTGCCAGCCATACTGGTCACTGGTCAACAATGTCATCAAATTTTGCGAATACATCCAGCACTAAATAACCTAGTGAAAAGCAGCACTTCAAATAGTATAGCACTGAGCACATGTTTAGTTTAGTTATAGTAAGCAATCAAAATCCAAATTTGGAGGCATTTGAATGAGCCTTGAGACAGAATTTTACTAGTTGAAAACATCCTTCATCTCTGCAATTTACAAAACTACAGCTGAAACATTCATACTACCCATGAAAATGTCTCCAATATTGATGCTATTCGCTAGTACTTTGATGGTTGGCCTATACAAAAAACTTTTTTTGTTCTGAGACGAAATACAAGAATCTTAATGTTCCAGCGAGAACAATATCATGGGTAATACCCATGGATGGCAGTTCATGGCACACAAGCTACTAAACTAAAACTGAACCGCACTCAATCATCGATGCGCTGTTAGCAAGGTAGGAGAAAAGGAAGGACGGCCAGTAGCCGAGAACATAATCCTTGCCAAACTGCATCCACCAATTCCCCTTTCGGATCCTGCTCACACAACATATACAGTAGAAATCGTTAGAAGCCATGCATCTGAGAATGTGATGTATCAATAATACCAAAACATTTAACATTGACATATAACGTATGAAGTGATGGATAAGTCTTGTGTTGGCTTATGCTGTCCTCCAAGGACAGCATCTTTAGGACAGCATCTTGGACTGCTTTAGGACAGCATCTTGACTGCTTTAGGACAGCATCTTGACTGCTTTAGGACAGCATCTTTGGGACAGCATCTTGACTGCTTTAGGACAGCATCTTGACTGCTTTAGGACGGCATCTTAGACTAGCATCTTAGCATATGCTTGGCTGGTGCCTATAAATTTGTATCCCCAACCCCTCAAAGTTGGCATGGCATTGTGTGAGAAATAAACAAAGAAAATTGCCCCATCTCCAAGTGTCATCCTCCCAATGAGAGTAAGGATCTTGCTATCACCAAGTGCAAGAGTCCGGCTGACTAACAAGTGGTATCGAGCCGTAGTATCCTGCAACTGAGCATCTCTGCTCAATCCCTTCTCGACCTCGCCTCGGCCAGCGGCCCAACCGATGCAGCAGCTCTCTCTCCACGCAGCCAGTTCCGGGCGCGCCATGTCCGCAGGCGATCTCAGCCTTCGATCGCCTCGAGCCTGGGCGGGAAGAAGCCGAACTTCATTTGTGGCGAGGAACGCAGCGGCGGCAACCTGGCCGCGGTGGCGAAAAAGCGTCGAGGTCGGCGGCAATGAGCGGGCAAAGCTTCAGCGGAGGTGGAAGCGGCGGCGGCGGCAGATGCTGCGCGTCTTGGCAGCGGCAGGTCGAGTTCTACGCGGCAAGCAGCAGCTCCATCTCGGTGATAGCAAGCCGACGCGGACCTTGAGCGGCTGGAGGGAGGCGTATGAGGCGTAGTGGCGCGATGGGCAACCGCGACACGCCCAGCCTGGCGGGCAGAACAGTAGCAGCGGACGCAGCGGTGGCGCTCTGGAGGAGACGCGCCGCGGCGGCAGCGTCTGGTCGACGGAGAGCGCGGCCTTCCACAGCGACAGCGCTCTCTCCCGGTTGATCCGTGGTCACCACAGTACCAGTTTGTCGTCGAGGACGTCGGCCCCGCGGAGTGGCCTACCCTCACCAAGACCAACTTCGTCGAGTGGGTCGCGGTGATGAGGGTAAAGCTCAGTCGCGGCATATGTGGGATCTTGATCCGAGACGGAGAGCGTCGACTCTGACCCGGGATCGTGGTATTGGATGCTCTCATCGCTGCGATCCCTTTGAGATGCGATTTCGCTACCAACAAGCGGATCGCCAAAGAGGCTTAGGGCGCCATCGCTGCGAAGACGCATCGGCGGCGCACCGCGCCCGCAAGTCTACATTGCGGGCACTACGCAAGAGTGGGAGAACACGGCCTTCAAGCGGTGAGGGCGTTGATGACTTTGCTCTCCGTCTCAACACTCTGTTGCGAAGTTAGTGCGATTCGGCGGCGACACCTCTGGCGAGGAGAGGCGTGGAGAAGCTCTTCCGTGCGTCCACGAGAAGTACAAGCGAGATGGCTCGCTCGATCGAGTCTCGCTAGACCTCTCCACGATGACGATCGAGGAGGCGTTAGGTCGCCTCAAGGTGGTTGGCGGCGATGCCACCCTGGCGTCTCGGGACCCGTCACCATTGGCGGGAAGCTCCTCCTCGCTCGGGAGCGGTGGGGTCACGGCCAAGGTGACAGGAAGAAGGGGAGCCTTCTTCCACGACAGTGCCGCATAAGCGTGGCAAGCAAAAGCGCCGACGAGACAACTCTTGCCACAAGCTGCGGCAAGCCCGGTCATTGGGCCAAGTTGTCGGCGACCACGAGGTGATGACCGTGGTGGGCGCCAGTGGCTGGCTGGCAAGCAAAAGCCGCGATGTACGAGGCGACTCTTGCCACAAGCTGCGGCAAGCTTGGTCATTGGGCCAAGGATTGTCGGCACCACGACAACGCCGAGCCCACGTCGCAAAGCGGAGGAGGAGGAGGCCGGCTCTGTTCATTGCTCATCACGAGCATCGAACTACCTCCAGTACTGCACCGCCGCGGCTGCCTTCCTCCACCTTGACGAGCCAAAAGCACATGCCCTCCTCGGCGCAGTTAAACAACAAGACCGACGGGTGGTGCCTCGACACCGCGCCACCCACCACATGACCGGGCGACGGAGTTCTTCTCGAGCTCGACTCAAACGTTCGAGGCTCCGTCAAGTTTGGGGACGCCTCCGGCGTGAAAATCAAGGGCGTCGGCTCCGTCATCTTCACCGCCGTGTCTGGCGAGCACAGGCTGCTCACCGGCGTCTACTACATCCCCGATCTGCAGAACTCCATCATCAGCTTGGGACAGCTGGATGAGAACGGCTCGCGTGTCGAGATCGAGCACGGGGTGCTGCGGATTTGGGATCTTCGCCGCCGCCTTCTTGCCAAGGTAACCAGAGGCGCAAATAGACTCTACATCCTTCACGTGCAGGTGGCACAACCCCTCTGTCTCGGCGCTCGTCGGGACGACGAGGCGTGCAAGCGATAACGCAGCGCTTTGGGCACCTTCACGCCCGAGGCCTGGCGGCTCGGTGCCGCGGAGATGGTGCGAGGCTGCGCGTCCCTTGACCATGTGGAGCGATTCTGCGGCGTCTGCGTGTTGGGAAGAGGCGACTCCCTTTCCCAAAGGCGAGTTTCCGAGCCAAGGAGAGGCTTCGAGCTTCGTGCACGGGACTTGTGTGGCTCCGGTGACACCGCCACACCGGAGGACGACGCTACTTCTGCCGCTTTCGTCGGCGACCTCTCCGCTACATGTGGGTGATGGTCCTCGGCGGCAAGGGAGAGGCTGCGGGCGCCATCAAGCGCGACGCTTGCTGCTGCGAGGCGAGTCTGGCCGTAAGGCTGCAGCGTCTTCGCGCAAGACAGAACAACGGCGGCGAATTCACGGCGGAATTGAATTCGCGTCGTCTTGTCTTGATGAGGGCATTCAGCGCCACTACTCCCGCCGTCTGACCGCAGATGAAGCAGCGTCGTCGGCAGCGCAACGAGACGGTTGTGGGGATGGCTCGGGCCCTCCTCAGCGAGGGATCGGTATCTTCGGGAGAGCGGTGGTGACAACTGTCTACATCCTCAACCGCTTCGCCTACCAAGGCACTCGGCGGCGGGACGCCGTCGAGGTTTGGCATGGGCGCAAGCCGGCGGTTTCTCACTTGCGGGTCTTGGCTCCCTCGCGTTCGCCAAGGAGCTTAGCCGCCGGCAAGCTCGGCAGCAGAGCACTCGGGAGTGTTCGCCGGCTCTGCGGAGGGCTCGAGGCCACCGCATCCTCGACCACGACACCACAAGGCGTCGCATCTCGCGTGGCGTTGTGTTCGGCGAACGGGCGGTGGACATAGGACAAAGCGGTGGGCGGCGATTGACTTCGATTCCCGAGGACCGTTGTCGACACGTCCATTTCGAGAGCTGGGGAGCTAGCGGCTCGTCTTCACCGAGCTCGACATCTCGCTTCGCCACCGGCTCCGGCGAGTGCTCCACCTGCCGGCACCGGCTCGCCCACTCTTCACCACCGCCACTCCCGCACCGGCTCACCACTCTCTGCCGGCAGCCACACCACCGGATCGGCCCCGCAACCGGTCCACGGCAAGCGGCAAGACGGTGGAGTTCGCTACTCCGATGTCCCACGCGAGATCGCGTCGACGCCTACCACGACGGCGAAGCCTCTGCGCTACCGTACCATGGATAACATCCTCGGCGTTGCCGTCCTGGTGGCGCAAAGACGACTTCGGCGGAGCTGCGCTTGGCGTCGACGGCGGCGGCGAGCCCCTCCTTTGCCGAGGCGGGGAGACGCGGCGTGGCGTGTCGCGATAAACAAAGATGGGCGCCGTCGGCGGAACCGGGCGTGGGGCTGGCGGATCTTCTGCCGGTCTGCGATCACCCTTAAGTGGGTGTTCAAGGTGAAGCGGGATGAAGCCGGCGCCATCGTCAAGCACAAGGCTCGCTTGGTGGCACGAGGCTTCATGCGGCGAGGGGATCGACCGACGACGCTTTCGCGCCCGTCGCGCGCATGGAGTCCGTTCGTCTTCTCCTCGCACTTGCGGCCCAGAGGGTTGGCACGTCCATCACATGGACGTCAAGTCCGCCTTCCTCAGCGGCGACTTGAAGGAGGAGGTCTCGTCCGTCGTGGGCGGGATTTGTCATCCCGGCAAGGAGGGCAAGGTCCTCGCCTCGCAAGGCCCTCTACGGCTTGCGGCAGCACCTCGAGCACAGGCGCTAAGTGGACTCCACCCTTATGCAAATGGGGTTCGGCAGAGAGCGCACACGCAGGTGCGGTCTACCGGCGGGCAAGGCGGCAACGCCTGGCTGGTGGCGTCTCGTCGGCGACTTAGTGATCACCGGCTCCAAGGAGGCCGAGGTCGAAGCGTTCAAAGCGGAGATGAAGACCGCCTTCGGATGAAGCGACTTGGGGCTCCTCTCCTTCTACTCGGGATCGAGGTCCACGGGGACAGCTCGTATCTCCCTTCGCCGGACCGCCACGCCAAGCGCATCGTCGAGTGGGCGGGCTCGCCGCCGCAACCCAAACCCACACTCCTATGGAGGAGAGGAAAGTCGAGCTGAGCGGCAGACCGGCGGAGGAGGTGGGCCTTGACGCATCTGCGGCGCATTGTGGGCGACCTTCGCTACCTTGTCCACCTGGCCGGACTTAGCGTTCGCCGTCGGCTCGTCGGTCGGTTCATCACGGCGGCAAGCGGCGAACATCGGCGAGCCGTGAAGAGGATCCTCCGCTTCGTTGCGGGCACCTCCGACTCGGCTTGCACTACCCGAGGTGTCGTGGCAAGACTTCATCGAATAATGACAGCGACCACGCAGCGACATCGACACCGGCAAAGAGCACAAGCGGGATTCTCTTCTTCCTCGGCAAGTGCCTCGTTAGTGGCGATCGATCAAGCGGCGGTGGTAGCCTGTCGGTGTGAGGCCGAGTACATAGCGGCCTCCACCGCTTCGACTTCAGCGCTCTGGCTCGTTCGATCGCTTGGTGATCTCCTCGGCGAGAGACTTGAAGCGGTGGCGCTCGGGGTGGGCAACAAGTCCGCTCTGCTCGGCAAAGAACCCGTTTTCCATGAGCGGAGCAAGCACATCCGGGTGAAGTACCACTTCATCCGAGGCTATTGGATGAAGGCGACATCAAGGCGAGCTACATCAACACCACGGATCGACTTGCGGACACCTTTCACCAAGCCTCTTGGGAGGTCAAATTCTCGAGCTCTGCTCGGGATCGGGATGGTTCAACTCTCCCACAAGGCGGCGCACAAGACTTAGGGGAGAATGATGGATAAGTCTTGTGTTGGCTTGTCTTTGTCCTCCAAGGACAACATCTTTAGAACAACATCTTGGGCGCTTTAGGGCGACATCTTGGCCGCTTTAGGACAAACATCTTGGCGCTTTAGGACAGACATCTTTGGGACGACATCTTGATCGCTTTAGGACTGACATCTTGGCGCTTTAGGGCGGCATCTTAGACTAGCATCTTAGCATATGCTTGGTGGTGCCTATAATTTGTATCCCCAACCCCTCAGGTTGGCATGGCATTGTGTGAGAAATAAACAAAGAAAATTGCCCCATCTCCAAGTGTTATCCTCCCAATGAGAGTAAGGATCTTGCTATCACCAAGTGCAAGAGTCCAGCGACTAACATGAAGACTTCGGTAAAAGGAATAGCATCACCCAGATATTTAAAACAGGCTATATAACAGTACCTTGTAATATCAAAAGATAGTTTGAAGAAAAACCGAACTCCCAGGATTAACATGGTTATAAATATGATGTTCCCTAACAATGCATCACCCAGAACCTGAAGAACAACACAACATAGGATACATTATTAAAACAGTGAGCAGTGGAAACATCAGATTATTTTAATGCTGTCAACATTAATCACCTTGCCGCAATTGAAAATTGTTGAGAACATGCTCCTAGAAGAATCCCCATCGGCGATTTCTTGGACAAGTTCGCTTTGGGCTTGAGCCACGCCTTCACCTCGTCCATTTGTCCCCGCAAAGAACACGAGCAAATTAAAGTGGTTCTTGACAGATTTTGGTTCTTGTGTGGATTGGATTAGGCGGTTTCTTGGACAAGTTCGCTTTGGCCTGACGCGTGGCTTACAGGTGAAATCTTCGATTGGCAATGGGCGGCGAGGCGGATGGCGGCGCTGACCCTCAATGAGTTTGAGGTGAAATTGCTGGTGGTGGTGCTCGTTGAAATCTTGGCTCATGGAGTAGCATAGCTCGAGGGGGAGGTCTTCTTGAGCTCGGGGATCTCGTCGTGGTGGCCGAAGCCAGATCCACGCACCTTGAGCTCCTCGAGGTCGTCGTCGGTGAGGCTCCTCGCGCCCCCCGTCCTCGGCGAAAGCACGACGGCCGGCGAGCGCGCCACGCTGTCTCCCACTGCGTCCCGCGCCACACGTCCTCGGAAGGTGAGCTCAGAACAAGGATCTGTGCGAGAGGATGGGGGGGGGGCGTTGATCTGGGAGGGTGAGCTCGAAAGGGGGTTCCAGCGTTGGGAGAGAGTGAGTGCACGCAGCGGAGCGAACGAGGAGATGCTGAACCGCGTTGTTCACTGATTTTCGTCGAACGCGACGGTACCGCATCAACGGCGAATATTCGCCTCGGTTGAACACTGCCGTCCGAGACCGATCGGTTCGGTACAGCGAACCAAACGCATGAACACGCATATTTCCCGGACCATCTCGTTTAGGACCACTCCATCCACTCATCCAAACACACCCTTAGTAGCCGCCCCTAACAAACCAAACTAACAATCTTATCTCTAACTTGAAGAGCTAACAATCTTATCTTAACTAAAGAGATAAAGAGCTGACTAGATAACCTATTCAGTTGGCACTGAATCGGATGGACTTGGCTCCTGGGCTGTTGCCGGTTGAGCCTGTTGGCGACGACGACGTCGCTGGTAGCAGCACCCCCACATGACATACTTGCAACAAGAATGTGAAACTTGGGTTGAAATCACCTATGAGCATGGGATTTTTGGATATATGCCTTTGGGATTTTTGGATATATGCCTTTGGGATTTTTGGACTTTCGGACTCACTACTGTTTTTGAGCTAATTGGTGTTGGTGCAACTAGAAAGTAAAGTTTCTTCAGAATGTGCCTCTGACAAGGTCAAAAGATGTTGACTGAGGAAAAAAAGACTATTGTGCCCTTTCAAATTAGCAGAATTTCACATTATATTTTTTATGTTCTTTATCATTCTTTTTTTTTTGAGCTGGCCATTTCAACGAACACCTCGTAGTCAACAGACAACAGCAGGCAGCAGTGGTGCACGCGGTGGCCAATGGACAAGGTGAAGCTTGGATTGCACCATCGCAATCCGCATGCTACCACAAACTCACCACCCTGCTGCCTGTGGAGAACTCAGTTGTGCCACTTGCCCACCCACCACCAAGGTTGGGCCCTGCTGGCTGCTGCCCCTACTGCGGCCAAGCTTACTGCATGTTGCTGCCATCGATATTGGTCTGCATTGCCGCAACTACTGCAGCGAGCACAGGACGCTTCATCGCCACAGTATGCAAGCTCAGACAGCGTCGCCACAGTGTGGGAGCTCAAGACGCTCCACCACAACCACGTGCAAGTCCGTAGCTTGTGGTCCGTTGCCTCACGCAAGACACCGTCTTCATCCACACACACCTCCTGCCGTTGAGTGCCGAGTGTGCCACCACTGTGCACCGTGAACTCCGCAGCAGCTGCACGCATGTTGGCGAGAGGCAGTGGCCTGAGATGGAATGAGAGGTAGAGGAATTGGAGGCAAAGAGAAAGGGAAAAGGGGGGGAAGAAAGGAGGAAGAAAGATGCAAGGGCACTTCTGCCATTTTGAGAGAAATAAGTCAAGAATTGCATTTCCGAGGGAATTTTTTAAATCACTAGCTTGAAACCAATGACCCAAAAAAACAATGGCAGCTTTAAAAATACGTTATTTTCCATTCGCACAGAGCCACATATCCAAATCTTCCTATGAACATTCATAAATAAGACAAGCCCAGGAAAAAAAGCCTTAAACCCTATGCCCTCAAGTAGCTGGTATGCTAACAATTCTAGCCAACAAAACTGATTACCAAGGAACTGGCAGCTTCCCAAACCTTGGTGCCAGCTAGAGACAGGCAAGGTCAAAGAGATCATGAAAACGATTACCATCACGAGTTGGATCAGTTTCATTTACAAAATTTATATTTCTGTTAATGGTGATAAAGACTGACCTGACTGGCCACCAAAATGACAGCTCGTGCATACTCTTTCCTTGCAAAGACTGACTCTTCCTTCTGTTCAAGACATGACAAGATCTGCAGTGCTGTAGCATTGAATGCTAGCAGAGCAAGATGTAGAAGCCTGTGACAGCAAATATGCATCTGTTAGAAAACAAGATACGATAAAGTAAGCCACACTGCCACAGATTATATCCAAAGCAGAAAAAGGCTATGCATCGCGAGTGGCAAAAAAGAGTCTAGTTAAGAGTCATTGCAAGCAGAATATTCTTCATTTATTTATTTCTTTTTACTTGCGACAATAGCCTTAATTCAACTTGGCTGCTGGTTACTTAATAAGTGTGTAAACTGGGTAACAATGCCCCTAATCCCACCCAAAATGACACTACCAGCAAACGGTATAAAAAGGTGTCAGTATCACAATTTTTATCTAACACTGAATAACACCAGTAGGTGCTTCTATTTATCAAGATGTAACGAATTGGAAGCGCCAGTTGTCATGCACGCGTTTGAGTGAAGGTGAACAAAATGTCAGTAGATGTGGTTAGAAATTGAATTCAACAGTAGTGCATTATACTGAATGCCAGAAGGCAGCAGGACTGGAAGTCAATTCATTAGGCAAATTGAAAACATAAATTTATATTCAGTCCAAATTTTGGAAAAGTGGTGACAATAGTAACTAGATTGATAATTATGAAGAATGATTTCAAGCACAAACTTCACCTAGTCAAATGACATAATGACATACAGGATGTGCAGTTTTCTACAGATAAGGAACACAGACATTTTAAAATACATGTTCTGGTTTTTAAGTTCCATACCCACTTTTACTTTTTAAGTTCCATATCCGCATTACAATATCTACAAACATTCTCACTATGATAAGATCAGATAAAAAACGTACACTCCAATAGTCACAGCAGTGGCGAAAGCTTTTGCTTGAACAGACAAGAGCAGCGATCTTGATCTACTTACTTGTATCCATGGGACCTGTGAAACGGAAAATTTTCAAGCGTGCCCTCCAAAGAGTGTAGATAAGCAAACTTGTAATATATTCAAAACAAACTACAAAAACAGCACAAAGTTAAGAGCAACTCTGAAAAGTGTGCTCCCATGTAAAGGCAAAATGTGGATCTCAGTTCTGCAGCTCTGCTATATTTGAAAAGTTGGACTTCTAGACTTCTCTTATTATCAGATGTCTCAAAATACTCTATTTTCATCACCAAACATGAATTAACCACTGACTACGGTACACAAATTTCCTTCCAAAAGAGCATAGAGTATTCTCTCTAGTTCGAACTAAGATAATAAGCGTTAACACACAATACCAAAGTAAAGCGCCGCTAAAGTTCTATAGTTTCTGAACTAGTACAATGCATTCTCTTAAATATTTATTAAGTTCATCAATTCCCCTTGTCCTGATTTGGTGGTTTTTCTCTTCTTTTTCTTTTTAAGTGAATTTTTGGTACACATCTATCCATCATCATCTCTCTCCACCTTGATCTGAATATATGTTCTGTTGTGGTAATTGTTAGGGTATGGGTCCGAGGACTGAGGGTAGGGCACTCGCCCTCATCTAACCGCTGGCAGAGCTCTTCTCTATCGAGGTAGCGAGACTCTGAGGCTTAGTTGAACTCTTGATTACTCATTGTTTATATTGATAATGGATACATGTTATCCCTTTTATAGGGACAACCCGACTTGACACCTAAGAAATAATCTATAAGGAAACATATCAATCCAATCTAATCTTTCCGACTATTAAAAATAACATTCCTAATAGATAAGATCTTACCTCTAATAATAACTTGATGAATAAGAAATCCCAAAATAACTTATCTAACCAGTTATTTTTTATCCTAGGAAACCCAACAACCATGCTTGGAAAAATAATGTGCTACAGTACCAATGGCTATTCAAGCGGTACTGCAGTGAGTGTACTGCTCATGCGTCGCTACAGTACCTAGGCACTGTTCACTCGCCTGCTGCGGTGCCCAGCTTCTTGCTTCATAACATGTTCCCTCTATTCGCATTGCTACAGATACAAAGAAATATGCTTTGTACATGTGCATTACATTTCAAACCATTTATATGAATAATCTGACTCGTAATAATTTGCTCCTAGAGAATTTATCAAATAATTTATAGTATTCATTACATGTATCCATTTCCCAGTCTGCAGAAGTGATGGACATTAAAGATACCACTTGAAATTATAAGTTGAGCAATGTGTCAGTGCCAAAACAGCTTCAATTTGTCACGCCAAAAACTTCAGAGCCAGTCCCTTAATTTGTTCATCATCTCTCAATTAACAGATTCAGATCTAAAACAATCAATATATCTTTCAGAACAAGAAAGGCCATATTGAAAATTTTAAAAAGCTAAAGTAAGCATCACCGGAAGCGCTTCTAGTGTAAACTAATTGTATACAACAGAACAAATCAATACAATAAATAAATGCATTTAACTATGGTGAATATATTCATGCAAGAAAAAGAATGTATCAATCCACATGTTTCATGTTAGAGACATACTAGGCTGAGAAGAACAGCACTTGCAACTGAAAAGCCCTGCTGATTTCCATCAACAAATTCAGCAATACCTACATAAGGAAATACACAAATAAGGACACTACATTAATAACTTGGTAAGTGAGTAAAAAAAAGGAAAATATTAGAGTCTGCACACCTTTAGAGGTTTCTCGAGCAACCTGACAAAGAACAAACCATCATTAGTGTCTTTGATAAGCTTCCATTATTTCAGGCCTGCACTAACGCAGTAAAAAAATGCATAGCTCTGAAGCATAATACTGAGAATGAAGTAATTAATGACTTCAAATTTAAGCCTGCCTGCAACACTTGGTTGAAGCACAGGGAGAGTGAGTAAATTCAAAGTTCTAAGGAAAATAATTGTCGGACCAGATTTCGCAATCCAGAATCCTCTATGATTTCCATCGCACTATTTCCTAGATCAGTAGGTAGTGCTCACAGTTACATTACTAAACATCAAAAACATATCATGTTGAAGCATAAATATAATAGTGGACTTACTCTGTTGTGGACTCATATTGGGGAACACATTATCAGAGACGACGTCGTGCCAACCAGCTTGGAGACGCACAAGTGGAAGGTTCGGACGGACAGGCTGGAACCAGCGAAGCATCAACAAAGGAAAGCCTGTAGCATATACGACAATGCACTTGTTATATGGTAGTCTTCGGAATTGCTTTCGAGTATGTCTTTCATTACAGTTTGTATACGAGTCGATCTAGTTAACTAGCCTTTAAATATCTCTGGCAATCCTGTAATCAAAAACTCAAGCAAGAAATACACTTTGTCTTCCAATTGCTATTATCTGTCCTCTGAATTTCTCTGCCTACCTCCGCTAATTTGTTGCTTCAACGACGGCACCCGCCCGTAGGCTTCGAAGGTCTCGATCGCCAGTACTACATCCATACAACATGCGTAGTAGAAGTCGGCTACGTCATTTGGTATCAGAGCCAACCATCATGCCTTCTGGTGCGGACAAGAACGGCGAGCCATCTGAGGTGATGGCAACGATCGCCGAATTGAAGCTAGAATTGAGCAAACAAATACGTGACGGTTTTTCGTCCCTAGAAGCGCGGGTGATCGCTCTGGAGGAGCGGCCATCCAACGTCGACGAACACATCAGGAAACTAGAAGACCAAACAGGGTACGCTGGTATTCTGGAAAGTTTTCAACCACCATTGGCGACGTCATCGTCCGAGGCCAAACTGGAACAATGGAACACATCTACTACGGAGGCAATTCCATCGGCACCCTTGCCGGTTGGATCGTTTCAAAAAGCTCCGACTGTTGCCAGCTTTGGGACGACACCGTTTGCCAGGACAATGCCAACATATCCTGCATACCTGCCGTTCATACCCCCAAAAATTTCCGCTACGGGTGGTTCCACAGATGTCAGCAGCCACGCCTCCTCTAGCAAACATAGCGGGGGTTCCAAGGTATCACAAACTTGATTTTTCGACTTGCGACGGCAAGGAAGATCCCCTCAGGTGGATCAACCGTTGTGAGCAGTTCTTCTGGGGTCAACGCACAGATGAAGGATACAAAGTATGGCTTGCAGCTTATCACATGGTGGGGGTAGCGCAGTACTGGTACATACAATTGGAACAAGACGAAGGCACACCAACCTGGCCTCGCTTCAAGGAGCACTGCCACCTTCAATTCGGTCCACCCATCTGCTCCAACCCTCTAGGGGAAATCGCAAAATTGCGGATGACTAGTACGGTGGCAGATTACCAAGATAAGTTTTTGGCTTTGCTTTGCCGAGCCGGTCTGTTATCCAGCGAGCAACAAGTTCAACTATTTACATCAAGACTAACGGATATCTTGCGCATTGATGTTGAATTACAGAATTTGTCAAATCTACAGGTCACAATGAGCTTTGCACGGGCATATGAACAGAGGGCGGTGCTCGCGGCTGCACCAAACCAGCGAGGTTGGATGCACAATACTCAGTTGGCCAAAGGAGCACCCTCGGCTAGTCGCGAAGCACCATCGTTGGCATCTCCAGCTGGAGGAGGACCGGGATCGTCTAGTCTCGACGGGAGGCAATTCAAACGTTTAACTGCCGCGGAGATGGCTAAGCATCGTGAAAAGGGTTTATGCTTTAATTGTGACGAAAAATTCAGCAGGGGACATCGTTGTCTGTATTGCTTGGAGTTCATACAGGACGAGGATGAAGCAGTTTCAGCAGACACCGGTGACGAGGAGGATCCACATGTGTCACTACATGCCCTTACTAGAATTTGCGCCGGCCAGACTATGCAATTGCGAGTCCGAGTCGGCGACACAGAATTACTAGCCCTTATTGACTCAGGATCCACGCACAACTTCTTGCAGGATAAGGTGGTTGATCAATTGGGACTTACAATGCAGTCTCGGCGCGATTTGAAGGTACTAGTTGCCAACGGAGAAAGGATCTCTAGCTAAGGGCTGATACGTCGCTTACCAATTGTGATCAGTAAGGAGAAATTCTACATCAATTTTTATGATCTTCCCTTGGATGGGTTTGATATGGTTCTTGGCATTCAATGGCTTTGCGGTCTTGGGCCAATCATCTGGGATTTTGATGTACTCACCATGTCGTTTTGGCACGGTGATCACCAAGTTTTGTGGCATGGTTTGCCAGGGAAAAAGCTAGGTATGCAAGTCCAGAGCAGCGCCGAGCAGGATTTGATGGCTACTTTGTTTACTGAATTCAGTAATCTTTTTGTTGAGCCGACGACACTGCCACCCTCTCATCCATGCGATCATCGGATTCATTTGTTACCTGGTACGCAACCAGTGGTAGTCAGACCATAACGTTACCCTATGTTGCAAAAGGAGGAACTGGAAAGACAATGCCAGGCAATGCTTACACAAGGGATAATCCAACGTAGCACATTGGCATATTCATCTCCGGTTTTATTGGTAAAGAAACAGGATGCTTCATGGCGGTTTTGTGTGGACTATCGAGCACTCAACTCTTAAGACTGTGAAAGACAAGTTTCCAATTCCGGTTATTGATGAACTCCTTGATGAACTCCGAGGAGCTCAATTTTTCTTTAAATTGGATCTTCGCTCCAACTATCCTCAAGTCCATATGCATTGGAAGGATGTGGAAAAGACAGCTTTTCGAACTCACGAAGGTCTTTTCGAGTTTCTCGTTATGCCGTTCGGATTGACCAATGCTCCGTCCACTTTTCAGGCATTGATGAATGAGGTTCTACGACTCTATCTCCGTAAATTTGTGCTCATATTTTTTGATATCTTGACTTACAGTCGAACATGGTCTAAGCATCTCAAACATGTGCGCACGGTTCTTCATTTATTACAAGCCAATCGGCTCTACCTTAAGCGGTCCAAATGTTTCTTCGGCAAAGAATCCATCTCCTATTTAGGTCATGTAATTTCGGCTGAGGGGGTTGCCATGGACACAAGCAAAGTGCGTGCGGTAATGGATTGGCCTATTCCAGGGTCAGTGCGAGCTTTACGTGGATTTTTGGGCTTGGCGGAATATTACCGAAAATTCATTCAAAATTATGGTATTATCGCAGCACCTCTTACTCGTCTTTTGAAGAAACAAGCATTTTCTTGGTCGACCGAGGCTTCTCAAGTTTTTGAGGCCCTCAAACAGGCTCTCGTTGTTGGACCTATTTTGCAACTGCCAGATTTTTCTCAATCATTTATGGTGGATTGTGATGCCTCTGGTACTGGTTTTGGGGCGGTTTTGCATCAGGGGGGCCGGCCTATTGCATTTTTCAGTCGACCAGTAGCCCAACGACATTCCAAGTTAGCTGTGTAATGTGTATGAAAGAGAGCTAATTGGTTTGGTAAAAGTCATCCGACATTGGCGATTGTATCTTTGGGGACGACAATTTATCATCAGGACTGATCATTACAGTTTGAAATTTCTTTGGATCAACGTTTATCTACAATCCCACAACACCAATGGGTAAGCAAACTATTTGGCTTTGACTTCACTGTACAATTTCGGCCAGGAAGATAGAACTGCATGATGATGCGTTATCCCGTCAAGAGGAAGCGGCAGTGGTTTTGTCAGCAATCTCAGGTCCTCATTTTCACCTTATAGATGCAATCCGCCAGGAGCTACAACACGATCATGAGTTGATAGCACTCAAACAACATATTTCAACAGGCGTATTGGGACTTCCGTGGGCAATTATTGACGGGTTGGTAACGAAGGCCGTACATAAATCCCTGTTTCTTCTATATTAGTCCAACAAATTCTTGAGTCTGTTCATGGTATGGGACATATGAAGAATCTAGACCCGTCATTATGTGTTAATGGAGTTTTGGTTATTAATGACAAATCTATTTGTAAAACTAACACTCTTATAGATATACCAATTGTCTAGTCTCAGCTTGGATATAAAGGTGAAAATCAAATGAGGTATGCATTCCAAATGACAAATCCATTTGTGAGACTAACACTTCTATTGTTATACCATGTTTAGTCTCAGCTTAGATATAAAAAGAAAAATCCAAACAGGTATACATTCATAATGATAAATCTATTTGTGAGACTAACTATTCTATTGCTATATCTCACGTTTAGTCTCAGCTGAATTTAAAAATCAAGAGGTATGCTTTTAACATCATATTCTTATATATTGCTGCATTCCTCGGATCCAAAATATAGGATGAACTCCACCAAAAGTCTAACTTGAATATGTGCATATGGTTCCATTACATATTTGTGTATGCACACATTTAGGGGGGTCTAACTTGAATATGTGCATATGGTTCCATTACATATTTGTGTATGCACACATTTAGGGGGAGGGGAGTTCACTCTATGTTTTGTGGTTTCATTAGTATTGATTCATATTTCCTTTCCACATATATTAAGGATCTTTACTTTGAAACATATTCTTGAGTATATATAACTTGTGTAGTTAATATATTCATACGAGTATATGAGACTTGTGTAGTTCATATACCCTTTGAGTATATTCAGCTTGTGTAGTTCATATATACTCATACCAATCTATTCAATTACTTGCAATTGAAGTGATTATCATCAATTACCAAAGAGGGAAAGATTATGATATCTTGTCCCACCATTATGAGTTAATGGTATGGTGTGGTAATTAATGATAATCATACTGTGGAACTAACATTTTCCATGAGTTGGATAAGCAGGTTAGGTTCCATGATGATAAAGACTTTGGATGGCATCATGTGTTGATTGTCATCAAGTCAAGATTCGGGATAAAGAAAATCATCATGTGTTGATGATGTTCGAGTCAAGATCCCGAAGTGAAGAAGATCATCATGTGTTGATGAGCATCATATCAAGATTCTTGAAGAAGAGGAAGTCATCATGTGTTGATGATGTTCAAGAAGAGAAGATGATCATGAGTTGATCATCAAGTCAAGTGAAGAACTCATCATGTGTTGATGAGCATTCAAGTCAAGAACCCGGACTTGAAGTGAAGATGCGTGTCATCAAGCTTTAAGTGTTTACTCAAGGCAAAGGTATGACTAGCTAGGGCTAAGGATGTGGTCCTAGTCTTTTACCGGTCTTGGTGTTTGGATGGAAGACCGGATTGCTAGTATAGGTTGTCGTACTATTAAGAGGAGCCTTGACTAGTAGCTTGAGTTAGTCATATGTTGATAGCTCGTTGTGCTTGCTCTAGCTCTCTTTAACATGTTGCCAATATTTACGAATGTGTTTTGCAAATAGTTGTGGCTCATGAATAATCCTTGTATCATTTGACTATAGTTTGCAAATATGTTTTGCAAATGGTCTAGGTCCATGCACCTTATCCTTGTGGCATAATGCTATTTGTTTGCAAATGTGTTTTACAAATAGTTGAGGCTCATGTTTGATCCTTGTAGCATGTGACTTTAGTTTGCAAATGTGTTTTGCAAATGTCTTAAGTCCATGTACCTTTTAGTTGTGGTTTTGATTCTAAAGTTGGCAAATGTGTTTTGCAACTTGTTGAGAATCTTGCCTTCATGTTTTGTTTGCATCACGCATCAATTTGGCAAATGTGTTTTGCAAATTGAGTTGAAGCAAATGCAATCTGTGTTTTCTCTGGAAAACGGTAATACCGACATGTGTTGTGCGGAACTACCGCTGTGCGGTATGACCGATGGTTCCTTGGCGAAACTACTGCAACCCTGTTGAGCATGTGTTGCTCTTAAGGTGCGGTAGCACCGGCGATATCTTGGTGATACGACCACGATGCGGTAATCTACCGGCTCTTAGCGAATTACCGTGTGCCGATCGGACCATCCGAACGTACCCTTGATCGAACGGTTTAAACCGTGGTCCGAACGGCCCAATCGATCTGAGCCGTCCATGTGTGAAGTCCGATCGGAACTGTGTGTTTCGGTCAGATTCGTGGAGCGGTAGTACCAGCGCTATGTGCGCGGAACTACCACAGGCCGGTCGTTCTGAATCTTTAATGGCGGTACGTAATTTTCAGAAAAACTCCATTTTGGTTTCGGTTGCAAACCTTTGGAACGATAGTACCGGACTTGTTGAGCGGTACGACCGATGATCGGAACTACCGCGTGTTGAACGGTGGTAGTACCACTCCACCTTCTCAACGGCTAGTTTTGTAGCCGTTGTTGTGTGTCAGAGGTGGTGCGGTAGTACCGGCCATTAGTTGGCGGTACTACCGCTCGAGTGATTACAAAGACAATTGTCTCCCAATGACTAGTTTGTGTGTGGGGACTATAAATACCCCCTTGGCCGGCCTTGGGGAGGTTGCTGAAGTCCCATTCTATTCCTTTGAGCTAAGAGCAAGTTCTCTCCTCTCATATGTGCATGTGTTGCACTTATGAGCTTAGAGAGCAAACCTTAAGTGCATGTGTTGCTTTAGGTAGTGGATTGTGTATCCATTTAGCTTAGATACTTGATTAGTTCAAGTAAGAGTCTAAGACTTGTTACTCTTAGTGTTTGCCGACACCTAGACGGCGTGGAGATGTCGTGCGTCGATGATCTTCTCAAAGAAGCTTGTGAGAAGACCCAGACGGTTTGTGAGTGGTGTGGTGCTCGCCATCTCTGGAGTGGAGGAAAGAGCAACCCTAGTGAAACAAGGTGTTGGTTCGGTTTGGAACCAGTCCAAGGAGTTGGGCTTACCTCGGAGGTGTTGGCTTAATTTGTAGAGCCGGTCCAATTGGTTTGGACTTACCTCAACGTGGATTAGGGGAGACCGGCAAGTCTCCGAACACCACGGTAAATACATCGTCATGTCATTGTGATTTGCATTTTTGTGCTTTACTCTATTGCAATTTATATTCCTTGTATTAAATTGCTTACATATCGTTGTATGATTACAATTGTTATCAATAGTCTTGTTGTTGTTGGTGCACTTAGTTGAACCTAGGTGATTTTGGTTTTGATTGTGCAAAACCGTTTTGATTTTAGCTTCCGCACTAGAAATCGGTTTTAGCCAAAAGAATTTTTAAAACCGCCTATTCACCCCCCTCTAGTCGGCCTCCTTGATCTTACAACATGAGGGCCAACAGAAAACTCCACCGTCTTCGAGTGGATTTCAGCATTGCTGGTGATCGCAAATTGGTTGCCGCTTGGGTACGATGTTGTGCAATTTGTCAGCGCAATAAAACGAAGCATTTACATCCCGCGGGACTTCTTCAACTACTGGAGGTTTCCGGGGAAATTTGGGTCGATATTTCAATGGATTTTATTGAAGGTCTTCCAAAAATTTGTGGCAAATCTATGATTTTATCTATTGTTGATCGGTTCTCCAAGTACACTCACTTCATCACATTGTCCCATCCTTACACGACCAGTTCAGTTACTCATACATTCTTTGTGGAAATCGTGAAACTTCATGGATTACCATCATCCATTGTTAGCGATCGTGATCCTGCTTTTACAAGCAAGTTTTGGACAGAGCTTTTTAGTTTATCAGGGGTCAAACTCAATTTCAGTTCGGCCTTTCATCCCCAAACTAATGGTCAGACCTAAGTGATCAATCGAATCATTGTCATGTATCTTCGGTGTCTAGTGGGTGATCGTCCGCGGGATTGGATCAAATGGCTACCATGGGCAGAGTATTGCTATAATACAAGCTTTCAGCGAAGTATCAAAACTAGCCCTTTTCGAGTTGTGTATGGAAGGGAACCTCCGACAATGAAATCTTATGAGCCGAGCTTGGCCAAGGTCAAAGCAGTGGACCAGTCTTTGATAGATCGGGATGAATTTTTTATTGAAATTCAAGAGAGAATATGACTGGCACAACAGTCAATGAAGGACCAGCATGACATCCATCATTGGGACCTAGCGTTTCAAGTTAATGACTAGGTGTGGTTGCGTTCACATCATAGACAAGCACTTTCTCTTGTTGTTCGCAAATATTCCAAACTAGCTCCATGACATTATGGATTGTTTCAGATTATTGAATGCATTGGTAAGGTGGCTTATCGCTTGAAATCACCGGTGGGTACACGAATTCACGATGTGCTTCATGTCGGGTTGCTGAAACGTTTCCATGGTGATACTCCTAAAGAGATTCTAGTGTTACCACCGATTATGCATGGTCAAGTGGTTCAAATTCTAGAAAAAATTATTCAAACTCGATGCCGCCGAGATCGGTGGGAACTACTTGTGCAGTGGGGCAAGGGTTGGCGGTTGCTGAAGCCACCTGGGAGTTTTTGGATCAATTTAAAAATTTGTATCCGGAGTTTCAGCTCGAGGACGAGCTGTTCATTGAGGGGGGGGGGGATGTTGTGGACTCATATTGGGAAACACATTATCAGAGACGACGTCGTGCCAACCAGCGTGGAGACGCACAGGTGGAAGGTTTAGACGGACGCGCTGGAACCAGCGAAGCATCAACAAAGGAAAGCCTGTAGCGTATACGACAATACACTTGTTATACGGCAGTCTTCCGAATTGCTTTCGAGTCTGTCTTACATTACAGTTTATATACGAGTCGATCTAGTTAACTAGCCTTTAAATATCTCTAGCAATCCTGTAGTCAAAAACTCAAGCAAGAAATACACTTTGTCTTCCAATTGCTATTATCTCTCCTCTGAATTTCTCTGCCTGCCTCCGCTACCTTGCTGCTTCAACGACGGCGCCCGCCTGTAGGTTCCGAAGGTCTCGATTGCCAGTACTACATCCATACAACATGCGTAGTAGAAGTTGGCTACATCATACTCATGGGCCGATCAGGCCGAAATCAATAAAAAGCAACAGCGGAAATGAAAAACTTCCTACAGGTGGGACCCTCAGGACACGCCCACAGGTAAGCCAACTGGGGTTCACGACCTAGCTCTTGGCCATCAATATTTGGATCCTCGAAATACACACCATGTCCTTCGTTCACAGCTTCTGTGGGTTTTGGAGAGAGCGAGAGTGAGCACAAACAACCGTGCTCGCGAGCCAACACACAAAATATATAATAATACATGCAAGGCTTAACAAGGATGACTCGGGTTCTTTTATTTGCCAAAAGCAACCTTTTCAAATACCATAATTAGAAATTCCTCACTTAGCATTTTAACCAAATCATATTTTATTAAAGAGAATAAATGTACAATATTAATAACAACGAAGGTTACCTCCACCTTATGCTTAATTTTGATTGGGGCTACCTCTACCTATTAACATCACTGGGTACGACCACCCAGGAAAATCCAATTTCAAGGCTAGGTGAGCCCGACAAGTTTTTCATCCCACCCACAAGGGTTTTTGAAATAGAACTAACTCTACCAAGTTCTCATGTTCGCCTTTAACTGTAGACATGGCTGTTCGAACAGTTTATACTCTGCAGAGACTGTACACTTTACCCACAAGAGATAATCGTATTGATATACACACACGTTTCCTTAAACATGTGAATCAATGGGAGATCACCACAAGGCCTTTACAATGCATCCCTCAGTATTAGTTACACCCGCTAAGGTTTCACCTGAGAAATGTTACACTCACATAGACCCGTCAACCCTTAACCAGACCCCCTCTTGCGCCATACGGCTTACGCTCATATAGACCCGTAAGTCGTACACCCCAACCTGTAACCTTGAAGGCTTACGGCGTAGCGAGTCCTCCAATGGTGCAACTCGTACTGATGGACACAAATTATTTAGCCAGGTCGACACCATTATAGACTTATGGTTGTACTATTTTACATTGGGAGATTATCACAGGATTAAGTCCTTAAAGTCATCTGAGCGGTTCATACCACATTCCAACCACTCTCGTGCTACGTCAGCACCCACAATCATACTATCCACCCAGATGTGGTAACAGCAATTTATTAGAGTTTTGGGGAGCAAATTACATTATCTCAAACATTCCAGTCATTTACCTACAATGACTACCCAAAACCATTTTCATGATTAAAAGATGATGAGTAGGGCAAGTAATGCCCTAGTACTTAAGCAAGACTAGCATGGCGCTTAAGTACGACTTATAGCTAGTAAAGTTACCACTTAATTATCTAGGGTGACAAGAATCAGGTGATTCAAGTGTCAAGGGTGGCACATTAATATTTAATTACCAAGTTGGTACATAACTACCTCATAAAGATTTAACATACATTTGCATAGTGAATTAAGCATGCAATTTGCTAATTTAAAATAATATAATTTGCATAAAATGTAGGTTCAACATGATCAAAGTATTGACTCGCCTAGGTTAATTTACCGCGGCCTTGATCTTACTCAAAACCTTCTCAGTCAGTGGTCTTGAAAGTCTTGAGCTTCGTCTTTATCCGAATCTTGATCACGCTTGAGTCGTTGTTTCTTTGGGACTCCGACTCGACTTCTAATTACACGATAAACGATCGAAAACCAAATAAATCCAAAGAACTTCAAAAGTCCAAATAAATTCAATTGAGTTTATTTTAGTTTTGCTATGATCAAGAATATGAGAGAAGATTTAGCGAATGGAGGATGTTTTGACAAAGTCAAATGATATTAGAGCGAAAAGGAAAAACGACGGAGAAACTCTGTCGGGACGGAAAACAAGGAAGGATCAAAGTTAAAGGAACCTTTACAGGAATATTCTACTTCGGATTGGAAGATGGCAAGATATCGCCGATCGGGGAATGTCATGGCTCGATCTGAAATTCAAAAGCTTCTTTAATTATTGGATATTTATTAAGGATGTTCCGTGAGTTGGGTTAGACTTATGACAGATATGAGTCTAAAAGAACACTGGGCATTATTTGATGAGTTTTAACCATTAGAGATTTGGGTGTGAGTTCAACATGCGTAGAGTATAATTTTAGTTCGTCGATTTAATCTTGGAGTCCATATATTACCAGAGTTCTCTCTTAATGTGGTGCCTCGAACTGTTGATACATTAATTATTCTTAATCACCACTGGTGATTTAAATCCGCAGATAAAGATTAATGGTACCCTAATTATGCTTGAGAATTTCTTAATTGTGTACAAGGTAATCTTTTAATTATCATTGATAATTTTAGATATGGGGATAAAGATAAGATAGCTTTCATTTGGACCATAGAATATTTTATAGGATCTGTAATTAAAATTCAAGTTTCTAGAGCAAGATATTGAGATCATCATAATTATTTTTAATATCTTCAAATTCAATTTCCGATAATTTGTAATTTAAATTCGTGCATCTCACATCTTTACACATTAGAGGAAAGATTATTTAAATTAATTTTATCAATTAAATAATAATTATTTATAGAGAGGTTGATATTTGAAAGTTATCAAATAAGTTTTTGCAAGAATTTCTATTTGAAAGATAAATTGATTAAACCTAATTGCCTCCATTTAACTCCTAAAGCAAGAGGGCCCACTGGTCATGAGAGAGAGAGATGGAGAATTAGCACACAGGAAAAACAGAGGGCTCGGTAGACAGGGAACCAAGGGGCGCGGTGTGGGCTGCTGAACGGCAGCGGCGGGGACCAACAAAACGGGTTGCCAAGGAGGGGAAGAGGCCAAGGGGGGTGGCGTCACGGCCGGGGCAGCGCGGGGGAGGAGATGACGGCGGCGGGAGCGGCCAGGCATGGGGGCCAAACGGAGGCGATGGCGGTCGGAGGGAGGGGAGAGGAAAAGGAGGTGAGCACGGACACGAGGGGGTGCAAGGAGGCTTACTGCACGGTCCATGGAGGCGGAGGAGCTCTGGACCGAGCCGACGGTGTGAGGCCGGGGCGACGCGGGGAGGCTTGCGGCGGCGGCAGCCTAGGGTGGCATGGGGCTTCGGCCGGCGGTTGGGGAAGGTCAAGGGTGCCAAGGTGAAGCTCTTGCTACGAGGAATCGACCCGAGGGGCGCCGAGGAGGCGATGGCGGCGGTTGAGCTTGGATCGGCCGGAATTGGGGAAGAACGGCGTTCCAGCGATTCCTGTGGACCAAAAGTCGATTAAATTGGTGGGAAGCTTCCTTGGGGGCCGAAACATGAGATGACACGGTTGGCACAAGAGGGTTCACCGGTGCGAAGAAACGGGCGAAGGGGTGTGGCGGCCAAAAGGGGGGAGCTTGGGCCTTCTTCGGCTGCTCTTGGCGACAGAGAGGGAGAGGAAGGTACAGGCGAGGAGGGGAGGTAGGAGGGGGCTCAGGGCTTCTTATAGCCGGGGAGGTGGAGCCGTTGGAGGCATCTGAAAAAGACACAGGCCGAGAGCGACAAGCTGAGCATGGGCGCGTCTCGTCTGGTGGCATGGCGAGCAGTGAGGCGAGGCGGCGAGGGTGACAGCTTGGAGGGTCGGGGCAGGTGGCATGGCGCTCTAGCGCGCGCAAGGGATGGGCGTGGACCGGCGGGAGCGGCATGGGCGCACTCTGTAGCCAGGCGAGTGGTGGCAAGGCGCCTGGGGTGGTGTGAGGAGAAAAATTTGGGAGAGGGTAGGAGAATGGGCTGAGCCCACTAGGAGGATTTGGGAGAAAACTCAAACCGGAAATTTTGAAACTTGAGAGGTTTTTTGAAAGCAACTTTTGAAATCAAATTTCAAATTTGATTAACTTGGAAAGAACTTGAACTTCCACAAACATGGGATGTTACAATAATATTATGCATTTAAAAGGAGAGGAGTTCAAATCTGATAGGCATTCCTGATTATTCTCTGCCATGAAATCAACAGAAATAAGAAGTTCTACTGTACATTCCAGTCTGAGGATTGATACCATATTCGCACTAAAAGCATATCCAGGCAGACCAGACCTCACCAAAACTGAACTCTGTAAACTTATGCTAAAAATACTGTTTATCATATAAATTTTTACCATCGACACAGTCACAGTGTTACACATGAGCCTCAGAATAAGCCCTACTCTTATTCCACTTCAAATTTTTAACTGAAAGAACAATACAATGGCACAATCATATTGTATTCAGATCATAGACCACTAAGCTATGGTGTGGACTGTGGACTACAGAGATATGAACATACCTTGCCTAAAATAAGGGGGATTAAAAGGGTGTTGACCAGACTTTTGAATAGTTGCACAGTAGGCAAAGATACCCCAGCCCCCCAGCACCAACGTACTTTGCAAGAGAAAGAGGTACCTAATTCCATGATCACAAGAAACATGAACAATTTTACTAGGGAAGGTTTTTGCCTTCGGAAAGTGAAAAAGCAAAATTCAGCAGGATGATTGTCTAAAAACAACTAATTTGGCTGTGTGTTCACTATCAATTGACTAATGCTGAATCTAGGAGGTCTAATGCTACTCAGAAGTCTAAATATTAGTTAATACCACTAAACTTCAACATCTCAGAATTGTCCTTGGCAAAACTGACAGAAGTTTATTACATATTACTAGCTGAGTACCCGTACGTTGCAATGGATCTCAAATAAACATATATAAATGCTAAACTTGAAAAACCAATATACATAAGGTAATTATCCATACATCTAAAAGTTGCATACATAATTCGCATTCTATCAACAAGCCACAAAGAGTCTTATCACAGACCACATGCGTAGATGATTTAATTGTCCACAGAAGATCCTTATAGTAACATATGTATGTATGCACATATCTATCCATAAAAGATATCACTAACTCATGAGGTAGGGAGGTAGATGGCAGACTCACCATCACCACCAAGTGTTTTTTTATAATAGTAAAGATAAACTTGAATAAATTCTAAACTTTAAAAACCAATATACTTAAGGTAATTATCCCTACATCTAAAAGCTGCATACATAATTCTAAACCTATCAACAAGCCACAAAGAGTCTTATCACAAATCACGTGTGTAGATGATCTAATTGTCCACAGAAGATCTTTATAGTAACATATACATATATGCACATGTTCATTCACAAAAGACCCCACCAACTCAAGAGGTGGGAAGGTAGATGGCAGACTCACCATCACCACCAAGTGCTTCTTTTATAATTTACATATTATTACGCAGGATTTCAGTCAAGAATCCAGTTTTTCTATAAGGGTTAATCTACCGGACGGAGGATTGCATTTAAGTAACTCCCACACAAGAGGGTAATTTTTACATGTAAAAACAGATCAAGACTCACATGAATTATCTCATAGTCAAACTGGAACACGAGAAAATAAATAACATCTCGCTGCATTATTTAAATTTTCAAGCACTCAGCAACAATTTATATTCAACGGCTTATTGAACAAAGCTCCATTTCGTCAGGAAACACTCAATATAGTTAAATCTGTAGCTCAATATTGGGTAAATTATTTCAATCACTGGTGATGCTGGACTACTAAGTTAAAATTACAACAAAGATGTGCTTACAAACATAATGCCCAGTAAGTTGGATATGACTGTCATTGCAAGAGCAAGTGCAGAGTTACCGCCAACAAGCTGCACAGCAGTGATAAATTTGATTAGATTGGAATGGTGGTCTAGCTATCCAAGAAATTATACATAGTATTGGATGTTAATGGATAGTAATTAGGGATGAGTAGTGCCTGTGTTAGAGCGACTCCACTTGATAATGTTGTTGGCATGCAACAAAATATAGCTAACCCTGCAAGATGTGCTGTCAATATTTTTTTTTTAAAAAAAAAAAAGCTGTAAGTTGCATAAAGGTATGAGCTACCACATTGAAACAGGAAATGACCGGATGTGAACAGAGAAACCCATTGAGAGAATTGGAAAAATGGACATGAAGTTGATCCTATATACCAGTGATAAATTCACGAGGGGAGAAATGAATTTGAATAATAAACTGCGCAAAAAAGGTGTAAACAGCAAAATTGAGCCCTGAAATGAGAAACATAACAGAAAGAGATGTCAGCAAACTTTTTGAGGGTAATCGATAAAAATATGGGAACTGACAGCTCTAACAAAATCAGAAAGGCATCATTTGACAACAAGTAAATGCTAGAAAGTTATTAGAATACTTAATAGCATGAGAGGTGGTATGCAATATTATTTTAGATTACAACGCAGGGAGAAAAAAATATTTTCAAAATAGATACAGCTACAGCCGAAGAAATAGTATTAGATCATACAAGTGAAACATGGAATAAACATGGGATCATACTAGTCCAAAGAGTCCAGCAGGCCAAGTTTCTAACGCTGCACCAAGCTCCTTGGTTCGCAGAGTCAGTCCTATGCAAAAGGAAACCATTAGTATTATTCCTATTTTGGGAGATAATCAATTATTCCTATTTTGACAGGGAATATTTGTGAGCAAGGCATCCAAGAGTAGGATCCAGGAGCCACAAAGCGATCCCAGAAATGAGAACTTAACAATAAGAAAGATAAAAAAAATCCACTTAAGTTCATAACCTGAGATGTGCACACACTATTATCGTCACTACAGCAACATAGTGCAACCAAGAAAATAAAATAGGTTTTTTCTCCGAAAAGAATAAGAAAATACAATAGTGAGCAGGGACCTTAATTTTTAAATCCCAAACAGTTCTTTCCCCATCCGAACTTGCTGCATTTGTGAAACAAACCCATCTAAATTCTAACTCTTAAATCTCTAACCCCGTATGTCTGTTCTGTAGTAAAATGCCAGGATCATACACAAGCAAAGTTACACGCAGACTGGAGCTCATACTTTATACTTACAATACAATTGGTGTGCATGTAAATGCCAATTGTATCTGAATTTGCTCGTAAAATTTCGCAACTGTACACCTTAGACACGCATTACATTGCACACACAAATCCGCAGTACAAAATCACCCATCAGTAGTAGCATGCAACTAGGCACGAGCTGAGATCGCGTGGAAGCAGGAAGCTCACCTAGTGGGAGGAAGTTGCTCCAAGCGAACTCGAGCACCGCGGCTCCCAGCGGGGGAGGCGCCGCGCGTTTTCCTCCATCGCCACCTAGCTGCGGCGTGACGAGTAACTCGAGTTGGAACGAAGCATGTTATGAGAGTACGAGAGAGTTTGAGACGCGGTGTTCCGATGGGGAAGAGGCGGCGACGCGCAGAGGCCGCAGGCGGAGGGGCGACGGAGGAGGAGAGGAAACAGCGGCGGGTTATCATCGCGGCGGAAGCGGAGGAAGCCGGCGTGGCGCCCAAGTGGGGTGGGAACGGCAGGGAGGAGCACCAGTCCAGGCTGGCAGGCTGTACCGTCGGCCGGCTAACCGCTCGATTCAGATTTTGGAGTTAACAGACGGGCCCAAGGCCAATTCAAACAAAAAGATTAAGGGGACAGATTCTATTTTGAGTAAATTCTACTTTAGACTATAATGTTACCGTGGTTTCATTTTGTACCATTTTTAACAAATTCTTTTCATTTAGCATAACCTTTTTTAACATTTTATTTCACTTTGTAGCAGAAAAACATCCTATCAGCGAGAGTGAAACCTGAGAAACGTACAGAGAGCCTGCTGACAGTGAGACGCAGCCAACGAGATGGCATCAACCCAAAAAATAGAGAAAGAAAGAGAGTCATTTTGCTGTCGCCATCGTTGCTATAGCCACCGTCGGCAATGCTCTAGCTATTCTTCTGCCCTTTTTGACCTATTTTATAGCTTCATCTACCTCCACTCTCTTCATCCCGTGCATCGCCGATGCCTCCCTCATCGTCTTTCACCGTCGACGAGTACCGAAGAAGGCGGTTAACTTCTTACCCTGGTGCAAAGTATAACACATGGTAAGAAGAGATAGTGCAAAATAAAAAGATTTGCTAAGGATAGTATAAAGTGGAATTATGATAATATTACATTATCAAAGTAAAATTTACTCTTTTATTTTACTGTCCAGAAAACAACAGTTCGATAAAGGGCCACCTTGCCGTATATCCCTCGTCGGTGTGAAAAGACTCCTGCAGAACTCCATTAAAACTAACATAGTACTGACAATGAGCCGTACAGGCCGACGCGGCAAGTGATGGCCGCCTGGCCCCCAATCAGCAGGCCCCACCCCAAGTATGCAAACACCGGGTAGTATTAGTATTTGGCCCGATGGCGAGTCGTTCTTGGCTGCAGTTCTGACTTCGACTTAGAGAAGCATCGAGTCCGTATTAAAAAAGAGAAAATAGTAGTAGTAGCGTCTCGAGAAGCCACACGCACATGCAAACACACGACTCGGCTCATGAGTCCTCGGCGGCAATGGCGGCGACGCGATCGGCGGGCGACACGCCACGCGAGACGCGCGAGCTCGCAAGACGCATTTATTCTTGTGACAGGCGACGGCGAGACCGCGAGAGGCGAGACGCGGACTCGACGCGAGGTCGCATGTGTGTGCGGTGGCCAGCGATGGACCGGCGGTGGCGAGGCGAGACGCTGCGAGCTTCATGACCTGTTGCATTGCGTGACGGCGCGACGGCGAGACCGCGAGGCGAGGCATTTGGGCGACTGGACTCGGACGCGACGCAGCTGCGATCTCCGCGACTTCGCCGATCTCGCCGTCGCCGACTCACTTGAAAGTGCGACCCTAACCAATGACGACAGAATCGACGATCGGCGGTGAGGCACTGTGAGCCAAGAAGACGAGTAGAGTAGATGAGTTAATTTGTGAACTAATTGTTTTTGTAAATTTTAACGACATCATGTCATCAAGAACAAGAAAGTATGCTTATGGTAGTGAGAAAAGGAAAAAGAGAGCACGAGTAGATGAGTTTATACAATCACAGAGGGTTCTATCTATAAGTTTTTGAAGAATAATTCAAACACTTTAAGAGATCCAAACCAGGTTGGCGATAGTTATGCGGAAGGAACCAACACATATTGTTCCGAAGATGAAGGTCCTACGAAGACAATGTCGGCATTGGCGTGGGAGAAAACAATGTGAGTAATGATGAGCACGTATTTAATTCAAATCTTTGCAGAAAATACTAGTCTTGATGAGGAACCGATTGTGTCACATGGATATTTATGATCCAAGAAATTGGGATAATCTTGATAACAAATCAAGGGATATATTAGTTGAAAAGGGCCCATAAGAGAAGATAATATTGTATTCCTTCGATAATAATTTAAGGCATTTTGCATATTCTCATTATCATAGAAAAATGAGTAATGGAGAGCTACATGACGAGAAAATGGCTAGTTTATTCCAAACACTTGGATAAAGTATTTTGCTTTTCTTCGCAAGCTTTTAATTCTAAAAGTGCAAGAGTTCATTGGCGAATGATGGGTATAGAGATGGAAACATGTCAATGAGAGGTGAAGGAACATGAAATTAGTGTTGAGCACATTACCAATATGAACTCATGGAATGAATTGAGAACTAGATTGGGCAAACAAGAGACAATTGATAAAGAGTTACAACAACAAATCTCCAAGGAGAAAGAGCGTATAAGGCAAATCTTGATGAGAATAGTTGCCATTGTAAAGTTCCTTAGTAGGCGTAATTTGGCTTTTAGAGGATCTAACGAGCGACTTTATAATAACCAAAATGGCAATTTCTTAGCTTGTCTTTGAGATGGTTGCGAATTTGATTTGGTAATGCAAGACCATCTTAGGCGTATTCAAAATAATGACATTCATTATCATTATCTCACCACAAAATTGAGAATGAGCTGATTTCTCTTATGGCTTCCGACATTATAAATTCTATCATCAAGATTATTAAAGAGACCAAATATTTTTCAGTTATTCTTGATTGCACCCGGATGTGAGTCATCAAGAACAAATGACTTTGTTGGTTCGATGTGTTAACATGAGTGAAGGTAAAATTAAAATAGAGGAGTACTTTCTTGGTTTCACGAAGGTAGATGACACATCCGGTTTTGGGCTCTTCAATGTTTTGGTTGATTCCATTAAGTCCTTTGGTCTTAATATTGATGATATTAGGGACAAGGTTATGATAACGGTTCTAATATGAAAGGAAAACACAAGGGGTTCAAAGTAAACTGCGTGATATAAATCCAAGAGCTTTGTATATGCCATGTGCTTGCCACGATCTTAATCTTACTCTTTGTGATATGGCTAAGTCTTGTAGCAAAGTCGATGCCTTTTTGGGATTGTGCAACGGATATATGTCTTATTTTTTGGTTCTACTAAAAGATGGAAGTTTTTGCTTGATCATGTTGATGGTTTAACTGTGAAATCTTTGTGCAACACACGTTGGGAGAGTCGTATTAAAAGTGTTGCGACAATTAGATATCAAGCTCCTCACTAAGTGCGACTTTACTTGCATTGAGTAAAGACAGAGATGTAGAACCAAAGGACGGAGTGATGCAAAGAATTTATTTCAAGTACTTGGCGACTTTGAATTTATATTTGGCATGGTTATTTGGCATGATGTTTTATTTTTGTCAATAAAGTAAGCAAGAAGTTGCGATCACCATCTATGTGCATTGAGTCCACCATGCGGCAGATACAAGGCATAATGGATTACTTTGAAACCTATAGAAATGATGGGTTTGCTTCTAGTAAGGTTAATGCAAAGGAAATTGCATCTGAAATGGGAGTTGAGCCATCGTTCCCAGTAAAGCGCCGTGCTCTTAGAAAGAAGCATTTTGATGAAAATAATAAGGAGGAAGCAATCTTGGAAGGTGAGAATCAATTTAAAATTAGTTACTTCGTGGTTATAATTGATATGGCAATCCGCTCATTGGAGACTAGATTTGAACAATTGGAATCATTTAGAGAATTATTTTGATTTTTAATGAGTTCAGCAAACTTGAAGGCATTGGATGGTCCTGAGCTAAAAGTGTGTTGCACAACACCGGCGTGATTTTCTCTCAAGGGGTTCATCGACTTTGATTTAAATGATCTAATTTCGAGTTAAGTGTTCTACAATTCACTTTGCCAAATACACCAATGATGACTATGGAGATTTTTGAGTTTGTTACAAAAGTGATTGTTATCCTAATGCTTCCATTGCTTATCGGATCTTGTTTACTATGCCTGTGGATCGTGGCATCGGTGAAAAAAGCTTCTCAAAACTAAAATTGTTGAAGAACTATTTGAGATCTACAATGTCTCGGAGAGGTTAAATGGTTTGGCAACATTATGCATTGAAGCGATTCTTGGATGAGATCGATATTGATACCATCATCGATGACTTCGCATCGAGGAATGTTAGAAGGAATTTTAAGGTAGTTTTACATTTATGAATTGTTGCATATGAATATTGCTTTTGCATACGCGATTAAGTGTTTATATATATGTATTTACATTTAATACTATCAACTTCATGTATGTACAAAGGGCCCGGATTTTAGTTTATACTGGCCTCAAAAACTCGTATCGGCCCCACGACGATAGTGACACATTGCATTACCAGGAAGTCAAAACTTCCAGAAAGCGCCAATCAACACGATCATAGGCTTTCGACAGATCAAGCTTGTAAGCACAAAATTTCTTCTCATGATTGTTGCTCGACTTAATAGCATGCACACACAGATCAGTGAATTGCCAGTACTACAATGCACATCTTCAAATTACATACTGTCTCTGCCAACTCAGCATCATCTACTTGAGCATCTCTTTCAGGGCTTCGCTCTAGATCCCTGATTTTCATTTACCACAGAATGCAGGTTCTCCTCACCATCCTTCTTCGACGGACTAGCCGCTGAAAATGAACCACCAGAGCGCCCCACGCTATAACGCAGTTCTCGTGCCCCAGAGTAGGCATCCGTGGCAGGAACATATCAATGCTTATGCGCAAACTTCTTGTAAGGGGACACCCTAAGGTCAAGACCATAACACGTGCCTACTTTGTCTTTTATCGTAGATATTACGAGGATATGCTCGAGATCTTATAATAATAATATAATTAGTAATAGTGGTGAGGGTTTGTCGAAACACTTGTTTTCGGCAAATTTCAGAAACTGTCAGGCTTTAGGCAGTCAGACCAGCCATGGACAGCGGTCAGACCGGTCAGGGCTTTGGCCAAGAGGCTGGCGGTCAGACCGGCAAAAAAAGGTGAATTTCAAGTTTGGAGCCAGGCCAAAAAAATAGAGGTGTAGACAAAAGAGGGGATTCTTCTGCAATTGGTCTCATAATTTTTGGAGCTTCGAGTCAAAAATTCTTTTCATTTTGAATTTCCAGAGAAGTTTCGGATTTTCATGGAGCAAATCTGGCTAAGCCCCTGTGCTGGCGGTCTGACCGATTTTATCCTGTTTGCTGGCCGGCAAGGCGACGATGTTCGTACGTTAGGTCATTTTCATGGTTTTCAATGCATATATGTTGTATGATGCATGATTTAACTAACGTGAGTCAAGTTACAAAGAACTTGTTCTCGGGATCAATTTTTTGGTCTATTGTTGTGCATGAGGCTTAGAGGTCAACGACGAGGATGATTGGGACTAGGCTTGGAGAGCTGTGGTCCAGAACGATCGAGGATGTCGGATGAAGTCATTGGACTCAACCATGACTGAAGAATCTAAACCCGTCATTATGAGTTAATGGAGTATTTTGGTAATTAATGGCAATCGTTATGTGGACTAACATTTTTCATGAGTTGGTGAAACAGGTTAAGTCCTATGATGATGAATACTTATGATGTCATCGTATGTTGATGAGCATCAATATAAGATTATGAAGTGAAGAAGATCATCATGTGTTGATGATATTAAAGTCAAGATCCAGAACTTGGAGTGGAGATGTTCATTATCAAGTGATCACTTCAAGATGGATGCTCAAGACAAAGGTATGACTAGCATAGGTTAATGATGTGTTCCTAGTCTTTTACCGGTCTCGGTGTTTGTGTGGAGACCAAATTGCTAGTATAGGTTATCGTACTATTAAGAGAGGTCTTGACTAATAGCTTGACCGTGTCATGTGTTGATAGCTCTTAGTACTTTCTTTAGCTCTCTTTAGCATGTTGCCAATATTTGTGAATGTGTTTTGCAAATAATTAAGACGCATGCATAATCCTTGTAGAATGTGACTTTAATTTGCGAATGGTTTAAGTTCATGTACTAAATTCCTTGTGGTGTAATTCTAAAAGTCAGCAAATGTGCTTTGTAACTTGCTGATAATAATGCTTACATACCTTGTTTGCATCGTACATCAATTAGCAAATGTGTTTTGCAAAATTGAGTTGAAGTAAGATGCAAAATCTGTTTTTCCCTATCTCTAGCGGTTTGACCGCAGACTAAGGGCGGTCTGACCGACCCCTTTTGGGTGAGACTGGGCTAAGTGCCGATTAGCCGTTGGGAGCAAGTTTGCTGAAAAATCAACCGAGGCTGGTCTAACCGTAGGCAATCGGCCAGTCAGACCGCAGCCCCTCCAACGGCTATAAAACTAGCCGTTGGACCAAATCCGGACTAACCGCCAACCGAAGGCTGGTCAGACCGGACCAACCCGGTCAGTCCGGCAAATACACGCCGGTCAAACCGCACAAGCTAAAAACCAGAAAATCACTTCTCTGGAAAATGCTGACCGCTCATTTGGTCCGAGAGACCGGTCAGTCCGGCCACACAACGTCGGTTAGGCCGCACCAGAGATCAACTCTGGATTTTGCATTTCTTTTTCAATTCAAACTTGCAAAACACATTTGCAAAAAATATGAAATGCAAACAAGGGTTCACGTGAGATTCTCAACAAGTTGCAAAACACATTTGCCAACTTTTAGAATCACACCACAAATTGCACTTCGCTTCAACTCAATTTGCAAAACACATTTGCCAAATTGACACGCGATGCAAACAAGGATTCAAGTGAGATTCTCAACAAGTTCATGGACTTAAACCATTTGCAAAACACATTTGCAAACTCAAGTCACATGTTGCAAAGATTATCCATGAGCCACAACTATTTGCAAAACACATTCGCAAATATTGGCAACATATTAAGGTGAGCTAGAGCAAACATAATGAGCTATCAACACATGACAAACTCAAGCTACTAGTCAAGACCCCTCTTAATAGTACAGCAACCTATACTAGCAAACCGGTCTCCCAACCAAACACCGAGACCGGTAAAAGACTAGGAACGCATCCTTAGCCCTAGCTAGTCATACCTTTGCCTTGAGCAATAACTTAAATGCTCATCAACACATGATGATCTCTTCACTTGACTTCCATCAACACATGATGGGGCTTCACTTGATGATCAACACATAATCATTTCTTCTCCTTGAACCTGACATGCATCAACACATGATGCATCCTTTGCTTCAAGCTCTTGATCATCATCACATGATGATCTTCTCTTGACTTGATGATCAACTCATGATCATCTCCTCTTCTTAAACATCATCGACACACGATGATTTTCTCTTCTTCAAGAATCTTGACTTGATGATCAACTCATGATCATCTCCTTTTCTTGAACGTCATCAACACACGATGATTTCCTTCACTTGACTTCCATCAACACATGATGGAACTCCTCTTGACTTGATGACAATTCACACATGATGTCATCCCAAGTCTTCATTATCATGGAACCTAACATGCTTATCCAACTCATGGAAAATATTAGTTCCACAATATGATTATCATTAATTACCACATCATACCATTAACTCATAATGGTGGGGACAGGATACCACAATCTTTCCCTCTTTGGTAATTAATGATAATCACTTCAATTACAAATAAAATGAATGTAGATAGACAATGAGTATATATCAATTACACAAGTCTTATATAGTCTTATGAATATATATAACTACACAAGTTATATATATACTCAAGGATATATGAGCTACACAAGTCTCATATATTCACATGAATATACTAACTACGCAAGTTATATATTGACGAGGATCTAATAATCCTCATTTTATCTTTTATCTGTAATTCTTATTATAAGTAAATATGATGTCATGTGGCCCCTAGGCATACCCTTTAAACCTACAAGGGAGAAGCCTACCAGGTGGTCGTAAGTTCTTCTATGACCGCCCCCATAGTCGTAAGTCCTGCTACGACTACCTTATGGTCGTAAGTTCTTCTACGATCACTACCCAGTCGTAAGTCATTCTACGACTATCCCATAGTCGTAAGTCTTGTTACGACTACCTTATGGTCGTAAGTTCTTCTACGACCAGGTCAGCTACGACCACCTTATGATCAATAAAACCTACAGGCGAGTGGGTCCAATTGATTAAGGAATTCAAGCGGTCAACATACACTGTTATTATACGAAATAATAACACATAATACCCCATTATCTCTGACAAGTAACTACCAGGCGGAGTAACCATCCCGATGATTACTGCAAACGTGCGTCCGTTACTAGATTTGATGAGGCGTCTCATCAGCAGGAGAAAACGGCTATTCATTCACAACTATATAAAAGGCAGCGGTCAGAGAAGGAAGGGGACAACCCAATCGGAGGAGAGAACAATCAATCAGGAAGACAGTCAAATACTATCTTCTGTAATAGCCTTAGTCTTTTCTCTCGATTGTACGAGACACACTCAATACCATACACACACAGGAGTAGTGTTGTTATTCTCTCTGGAGAAGGCCTGAACCTGTATAAAAATACCCGTGTCAATCTCTCTGCGTGATTTCTTTCTAGGAGACCCCCCGAATCAAACAATCTTTACGTAAGTTCGGTTCTAAAACACCGACATATATATTCAAGGATATGAGCATATATGAACTACACAAGTTATATATACTCACATGAATATATTAACTACACAAGTTAAATATATTCAAGGATATATGAACTACATAAGTTTCATATACTCATATGAATATATTAACTACATAAGTTAAATATATTCAAGGATATGAGCATATATGAACTATACAAGTTATATATACTCATATGAATATATTAACTACACAAGTTAAATATATTCAAGGATATATGAACTACACAAGTTTCATATACTCATATGAATATATTAACTACATAAGTTAAATATATTTAAGGATATGTTTCAAAGTAAGGATCCTTAATATATGTGGACAAAGGAATATGGATCAATACTAATGAAACCACAAAAATATAGAATGAACTCCCCTACATGTGTGCATACATAAATGTGTAATAAGAACATATGCACATATTTAGGTTAATCTTTTGGTGGAGTTCAACCTATATTTTGGATCCGAGGAATGCAACAATATATAAGAACTATGAAGTCGAATGCATACCTCTTTTGTTCTTTATATCCAACTGAGACTAATCATGAGATAAGACAAATAGAAGAGTTAGTCTCATAAATAGATTTATCATTATGAATACATACCTGTTTAGATTTTTTTTCCTTTTGTTTATCCAATGAATTGGATTTGTCATTAATCACTTGCATGCTTTCATGGTTTTCACCTTTATATCCAAATAAGACTACACAATATGTATATGAATAAAAGTGTTAGTCTCATAATTAGATTTGTCATTAATCACCAAAATTCCATTAACACATAATGGCAGGTCTAGATCCTTCAGGTGCGGGCTGGGACCGAGCCGAAGCCAGGCAGAGCCGGAGGAGCCGAGACCGGGCCAGGCTGCAGTGGAGCATGGGAGGCCGAGCGTAGGCGGCGCGGGCCGGAGGTGAGCCGGTGGCGGGCGAAGAGGGAGGAGACGGAGCTGGAGGGAAAGGAGCGGGGAAGAGGAGAAGGGCAACCCAACCGCATTGGCTCGAATCCGACGGTCCGGAGCGGAGCGCGCGCGGTGGCTGCGAGAGGAAGACGCCGCCGACCGTGAGAGAGAAGAGGCGAAACGACAATGGAGAGCGGGAGGAGGCGGGGAGGCGGCGCGAGGGAAACGACAGCAAGGCACGCGCGAGCAGCCCTAAGGAGCGGACGAGCGGAGCGGACAACGCGGACGCGATCGGACGGCTCAGAAATGGCAAGGCGCGATCCGACGTCATCCGAATCCACGCGCGCGAGCAGAGCAGGTTGGACGGCCCAAAGCCCACCGAGGCACGATCCGACGATCCACCTTTTCTTGGTGACGTGTACGCGCGAGGAGACATACTTTCTTCCAGAAATGTATAAGGGTTAATGTCATGCCTGCTGTTCTAGTCGGTCGAAAAAAAATGTAGGCTAGAACCAAATGGACATTTGTACTATCAACAGCAAAAAAAAACATGTGTATGATACTTGGAGAATAATATAGGTACGTTTTCTACTGAAAACATTCAAAACATTTTGCTAACATTGTTTCTATCCATAGTATTATATAAAATCAAACACATAATTTATGAAAACATTCAAAACGTTTTCTACTCGATCAAATGTTTGAAGTAATGCTTGGATTTTGTAATTTATTTTCTCCCACGTATACGAAGTATCAAGTCATAGATACAACAATTTAGAGCCACCATTGTTGCAAAGATTTATCATCACTGCAAGCTTACTAAAAACATCATATTCGATAGCTTTACTACATTATTTATTTCAAACCAAAACACAAACATATTAGGACATGTACAATGCGAAATACTTATATATGAGTGCTTAAAGAAAGATAATATAGCCACGTCGTCAATCACCTATGTAAAAGTCATTTCTTCTAATGCAAACATCTCTTTTGTAGGTGCTTAGATGATTGTATTACCTATTAATTATATATAGTTATATACATAAGCATCTCTTAGGGCATGTACAATGGTATAGACAGCTGCTGTCTATAGCAACTCTCCATATCACCTATAAACAGCACTAAAAACAGCTCATACAATGGTATAGACAGCTGCTGTCTTTTTAGTTGTCTTTATAAAACACACAATCTTTTAATGTTTTTCTTGTTTCTTATGCTATAGTCGGCTACAGGATTGTAAACAACATCTTTTTCTCTCTTTATTATCTTTCATCCACGTCAGCAAAAATCCTACATAGCAATGACTATAGACAGCTAACATAAACTCATTATACATGCTTTTAAGCACTGGTGTCTAATCAAACATCAATGCTATAAAATAAGCACATTATCTGTCCTACCTAGAAAGAAAAATCAGTTTTTTCTTTGCTAAACACCTATATTATACATGCTCTTACTACAAATGCTAAAAATTTACCCTCTAGCATTGACACATTATTAGCAAACCGGCCCTTAAACATTACAAACCAGGCCATTCAAACCCGAGTTTTTGTTTGTTTTTTTATTTAAAAAAAGGCCATTGAAACTCACGGACGAAACTCAGGTGGAGAGAGACCGCCGCCGCTTTCATCCGGCCGCTCCACCGCTCTCCGCTCCGCATCCGAGCCCCACAACGCCTTCCACAACACCTCCCCATCTCTCGTGCCCTTCCCAATTCACCGGGCCCGAGAGCGCACCCACGCCTGCATCTGCATGGGAGCGGGCGGCAGGCGACGTGTCGCGGGGGACGCAGGCGAGGGCACACATGTAGCCCAGCCTCGGCGACACCCAAACCCCCCCGGCCCCCCTACCTCCCGCCTCCCCACTCGCCTGCCCGCCTATTTATACCCCGTGATAATGATGGATCGAGACGCTGATGCTTCTTGCCGCCGTCTCTTCGTTGTCCGGCCACCATGGTCCGCTCTCGTGCCTCATCGGGTCTTTGCATTGCTTTAATCTGCAATTGTAGTATGGCGTAGTATTATTGTCTGTATGCTCCCTTGTTTTCTTTGATCCTTTGCTGTTCTTGGTTGCGAGCTAGTACATGGATAGGTTCTTGGCGTTCCATTGCAAGAACTTGGTTAGCAGTAGTTAGCTTAGCTAGTACGATGGCGCGCCTTGCTTGATTGATTGATGTCACCAAGACTGGCTCGCTGAATCTGATTGGTGATGAGTATGTAGAGTTCTTACTTCTTTTTTGTAGTTAACATGTCGTTGGTTCTTCCATTCTGAAATGCTCCCACGTGTGATGGATTTAACTTAATTTAGGAAGGGGATAGCTCCCTTAGTCTACCAATCATGGCTGTGGTCCCACGTATTTTTTACTTTTAACTGTGAAAATAGACAGGGAAGAAACTAATCGCATTTGGCATGGATCTTGAGGATGTAAACATAGTACTACTACTTGGTCACTTTTCATCTGTACAAATTTTGCTATTCATAATGAGACAGGATGTACTTTATTAGAAGTTTAGAGCTGTGTGTTGTAGGTTTCACTTAAGAGTGGGAAGATTTGATTATTTTCTTTTGATTATTTTCTTTTCGATGTATGTATGGTGCATCAAGGTGCAACTTTGCATATTGGTCCATGTAGGATCATGGCTAATATATGCTGCTAATCTAACCATTCAATTCTTGTGTTACCGCATAGCTATGGTTATTTTCAAACGAATTATGCTCCCTTTGTTCCTAGTATCTATATGTAGCTCAGCAAATTGTGAACTGTTGATGTCCTTGGAGGTACACGAGACAAGATCACGGACGCTTGCGGCTGCTCATGAAGAAGGGAAGGCTGCCCCAAAAAAGCAGAAGGCAGAAAACAAAGAGCAGGAAGGGGGGCAGCAGGTCCCCTCCAAGAACAAGATGTCGGTTGAGAATAAAGGGCATGATGGGGAACTGGAGGCGCCAACAAAGAGCAAGAAGCTCAAAACTGAGGAATCTGAGCTAAATGGGAAGGAAAACGCTGCGAAAGAGTTCTCACAGTTCTGCAAGGCCATAAGAGAACACATCTCTGTCGAGGACGTGCACAAGATTCTTCAAGCCAATGAGCAAGATGCTTCTGGATCAGAAGATGTAGTTGTTCCAAGATGGTATCATCTAATTAAATTTTTTAAAGCTTTTATATTAAAATCACTGCTACCTTTGTTCATATGCTAAATTTTCAGCTAGTGCCTAACAATTTGCTCCATGACTGCAGTGAGGATGTGATGTTTTACGGACCTCTTGAGAAGTGCCCAATATGTGGTGGTCAGCTTGAGTGTGAGGGGTGGAAATACAAGTGCACCGGTAATTACAGCGAGTGGGCTAGTTGCACTTTCAGTACTAACAATCCTTCAAGGAGAGGTGGTCCTATAAAGGTCCCTGATGACGTCAGTAATGATTTTGTGCGCAAGGTGACATATTGCATTTTTAGTATTTACTAGTGCGGCATGTCTGAGTCAACGGTTTTTATCTGCATTTCACTTGTTCTTTCACAGTTGCTGAAGCAACAAGAAGGGAAGGGGTACCCTAAACGTGATATGGCTGAAGAGGCCCATATCTTCTCAGGCATGATGATTGCATTGTCTGGCCGGATGTCGCGCTCACATGTAGTGTCTTTGAACCTTGTTCCCACATCCTATAATACCGAGTTGCATGAATCTATTTCTGCTGATACTAAAAATGGCCAGGCTTATTTCAAGGAGCAGATTATGAAGCATGGAGGAAAAGTCAATAATTCTGTGCTTGGTGTGTATCATACAGTACTGTCCTGTCAGTTGTATCATGTATGATCTGTTGCACATTTGATAATGCAAGATAAGCTATTGGTGATGTTGGTACTTCGTGACGTTGTGTTCGCAGGTGTCACCTGCGTAGTTGCTTCTCCAGCTGAGAGAGATAGAGGTGGCACGGCAGGATTTGCTGAAGCACTGTAATCCCTTGCCGAGACACATTTTTGTTTTTTTATTTGTTCCATGCCTTGGACTGTGATAGAAGTAGATTAACACGGTTCAATAAAAAAATTTCCCACAGCACATCACGCTGCATCTTATTAATTTTCTTCTGATATCTGGGATCCTGCTTGCACAGGGAGCGTGGAACTCCTATTGTGAGTGAGAATTGGATAGTTGATAGCATCCAGAAGAAGGAAGCTCAGTCTTTGACTGCTTATGATATTGCAGCTGATGTTGTTCCGGAAGGCCAAGGACTCCCTCTGGACAAGCTCGGTCCAAGTGAGGAGGCCATCGAGACCTTAGCTGCAGAGGTTGTTTGTCTTGCACTAGTGCATTTATCATGAATTGCAGCTTTATTTTAGTTTCTCAAGAGCAATGCTTGGATTGAGCAGATTAAACTTGCCGGTAAAAGAGCAGTGTACAAGGACTCTAAACTGGAGAAAGATGGAGGGCATATCTTTGAGAAGGATGGAATCATCTACAACTGTGCCATCTCCGTGTGCGATTTAGGATGCGAGATGAACCAGTATGTATTTGTATTCTCATATGTACTGAGGACCTGGATGGGAATGAAGTATACTTTGATTCAAAAACCTAAAAACTGTTTCTATGCAGATTTTGTATTATGCAGCTGATCATGGTACCTGAAAATAGTTTACACCTTTACTACAAGAGGGGTCCAATTGGACATGACCAGATGGCAGAGGAGCGAGTTGAGAATTTTGGTAGCCTTGTGAATGATGCTATTAAGGAATTTGTTCGTCTTTTTGAGGAGGTTACTAGAAATGAGTTCGAGCCATGGGAGAGAGAAAAGAAGTTTGAGAAGAAGAGTATGAAGATGCATCCCTTGGACATGGTACTATACTCTTTTTAGTTTATTTTTCTCTGATTTTAATCTTTGAAGTAGCACCAAGGAACGTGATTGTAAATTGTTCCTTGGTAGGATGTTGGTATTGATGTGCGTCATGGCGGCGTGGCACTTCGTCAACTGGGAGCTGCAGCAGCACACTGCAAGCTTGACCCTTCTATTTGTTTTCTCATGAAGCAATTATGCAGCAAAGAAATATACAGGTGTTTGATGAGTAACTTCTGAATTACTAGTTGAAAATGCAAATATAATCTTTCATTTGGTCTTTGGGAAATTGCCTGTCCTTTGTGTCCTGGAGAAATCATTAATATTGGAAAATCACCTATCTTGTGTTTCTTGGGGGAATCATTAAAATGGATGCAATCAGTCATTTAGTCTTCTAATTGATTGCTAAACTGAAGGAACGATCTCTGTCCAAACCTAACCCCAGCCTAGACAAATAGAGTAGAGGGGTGCAAATTTACCTGCCCTGTGCTCCCTGGGAAATCATCGAAACTGACTCTTAGTGTTTTGTTTCACAGGTATGCTTTGACAGAGATGGGCCGTGATCTGCCTGACCTTCCAATCGGGATGCTTACAGATCTCCATTTGAAGAGAGGTTCGGCTTTCAACGTTTCTATTTGCCCTATTTAGCAATCTATCATCAATTGTTCCAATTGCCAGGGGAGGAGGTGCTACTTCAGTGGAGAGGAGATGCAGAGTCGGCTCCGGAGTCTGGCCCTGCTGCTGACGCATTCTGGATGGAAATCAGCAACAAGTGGTTCACCCTATTCCCCACAACTCGACCGTATACAATGAGGGGGTTTGAACAGATTGCGGACAACGTACGGTGTATACTTTCTTCTCTGTTATTGTCATTTTTTGGTTGCAATACTTTGTTGAAGTTTTCTCAATTCCTATGGCATGCAGGTGGCCTCTGGTTTGGAGACAATCCGTGATATAAACGACGCTTCTCATCTTATAGGGGATATGTTTGGCTCAACCTTAGATGATCCACTGTCTCAATGCTACAAGAAGCTCTGTTGTTCAATCAATCCTGTTCTTGAAGATTCAGAGGATTACAAGATGATTCTGAAGTATCTGAAGAGAACATACGAACCTGTCAAGGTTGATGATGCGGTAAGATGTCATATTGTTATACCTTCATCTTTTTCTCCCTCCAAAGTTCTGTCTCATGATTTGCTCTCTTGCAGGTTTATGGTGTGACTGTTGAGCGGATATATGCTGTTGATTCCAGTGCATTTCCTTCTTATGATGAAATAAAGAAATTACCAAACAAAGTTCTTCTCTGGCGTGGTATGTGTTTCTACTCAATCCTCCAAACCATGGATCCATGACACAAGCATGCTGATGTATTATCGGTATTGCCACTCTGGTTTAACTCGCAGCCTCTTGTTCTCCGCAGGAACTAGAAGCTCAAACTTGCTTAGGCATCTACACAAAGGTTTCCTGCCTGCTGTTTGTCATCTTCCTGTGCCGGGATACATGGTAACTCGTTGGTCATGTGATTCATCTCTAGTAGGGAGACTGGGCACTGTGCTGATTACTAAAAGCTTCAATTCCGTTGATGTGGTTTGGCAAAGCCATAGTCTGCTCAGACGCAGCAGCTGAAGCTGCTCGCTACGGCTTCACGGCGGTGGACCGTCCAGGAGGATACTTGGTCTTGGCAGTGGCTTCTCTGGGGGAAGAGATAAAAGAGATAACAGGCACACCAGGGGCAGAGGTACTCGACCTACCGTACCTCACCTTCAGTAATCTTGAACCTGTTACTCCTGGTTGGATGCTGATGCTGCCTTTTGTTCTGAGTCCGACAACAGGATGCAAAAGCTTTGGAAGAGAAGAAGATTGGCGTGAAAGGGGTGGGGCGGAAGACGACCGACGAGTCGGAGCACTTCACCTGGAGGGACGACGTGAGGGTGCCGTGCGGCAAGCTGGTGCCGTCGAGGAACAAGGATGGCCCGCTCGAGTACAACGAGTACGCCGTGTATGACCCGAAGAAGGTAAATGCTACCTACCAAACTAGGCGCACTTGCAGTCGCAGGTGATCGATACGGCGACCAAGATCAACCTTGATAACTCTTGTGGCTGTCGCTGTAACTCTGATGCTTGGCGGTTGTGTAGGTGAGCATACAGTTCCTGGTCGGGTTGAGGTACGAGGAGCAGAACATGGAAGTGGTGCCGGACGAGTGAAGAACCTGGGGCCTCGGTCACGGTCAGATCAGTGGTAGTTTCCCGCATTTCGCAGCAGAGCGATAGCGGTTGTGAACTAGTGATGCGTCCATTTTGGGCTGCCTTCTTTTGGTTTCTTCGTCGCTCATGTCTCCTAGGGAAATGCCCGTAAGCATGCATGCTTGTACCTGTATCAGTTTGTACTTGGGATCTTCATGTTACCGCTCCTAAATTAGCTGTGCACTTTTGGTCTCGTGCATCCTTCCTAGTTCCTAGTCTCTGTTTATTGGATTCACAGGCGAAATTTATCTAGGCGGAAGCATGCGCTACTCTCTAACGTCTGGTTCGAAGTAAGCATAAACTAGAAAAGACAACTGGTCTTCAGTAGAAATGAAGCCTGGTTTTTGAGAGAGAACAGGCACATATATCACGTACTTGTTTCTTTGCGCTCGGCTCAGCTTCGCATCTGCTCGTATCACCGAATGATCATTATGTTTCAGGGTAGTACTCCGTACCATTTGGCACTTGGCATTATGATTTATGATCAGGTGCTTCACAGGATGCATGCATACAAATTTCTGTCTGGCTGGTCCCTAGGCCCCTGGCTGAGACTTATTATTAATAATCATGCTCATTGCTCAGTGACTCAGCATTTGCTTGGAATGTGCGAGAATTAGTGACCAGATTTCTATTGTCTGTGTGCAATTAGTGATTTAATCATATTTACATTAAGCAAACAATATATCTTGTCCGTGTGTTCTTTTCCTTTTTCCATATTGTAAACCATCTTATTCATTTGTCGCAAATCTAACTTACTACCTAACTTACAAGTAACACGTCCCATGATGGAAGAAAAATCATCCCGCTATATGTATAGATTTTGGCAAGTCCTTCGCAGTTGCTACAGCTGAGATAAGAACATGCTGATGTTGTTTGTGATCATTGCACGAGTCCTTGCAAGGTGAAAACAATTCTTGTGTAATAATTTTGCAACAAGATTTAATTTTGAAATAAAATGAAGTAAGGAACAAATTGAGGATGATTGCTTCAAGGGCATAAATTCTGCGACTAGTTGGTGTCTCGCTCCTTGTGATGTGATCCTAGTCATCATCTCTTGTCCGGCTCTTGTTATCTAGCTCTTTCTGATATTTCCTTTCATCCTAGTTAAGCAGTTATTATCTCCTTACACAGAAGATGGCCCCAAGAAAAGCAAGAGGCCTCAGGTGTAAGCGGTGCATATGATCCTTTCTCCCCTAATCTTTAGAACCTGGTGAATGAAAGAGCAAGCATGGTGAAGACAGACATAGCAAAGTTCATATTGTTGGTTGGGTGGAGTAGTAAATTAATAAACTTAACAAACGAGCAGGCTGGTGTGTTAACGTGAGCAAGGAACAGAGGATAGCATGATATCAAAGAGCTCCTGGATTTTTGGATAAGTAGGACAAATGAAAAGGCAGAATGAATGATGCTGGCATGTGCAGCACAGGAATCCTTGTACAGTCTTGGACTATCTACTTGTGGCTAATCATAGTATGGTAACAATTGACAGGTGGGAAAACTCTGAAGTAAAAAATTAGAACCAGACTTTTTTTTTTCATAGTTGTGCTTCTATACTGGCCCTGAAACACACCAGTTGGACCAATTACCCCTGTATGTTAATGGGTACACACGTGTAATTAGCTTCAAGTAGTTGTGTTTATCACCACCATATGCGTATATTCTGATTTGCTTGATGGATTTAATATGACAGAAGTGATCACTAATGCGCATGCAACTTTGATCTTGAATGCCCGATGACAAGGCAAATATTGATATAATGCAGAATATGGCGCTTTCCGGTGACCGGACTCATGTAATCTATTATATGAAGATTAGCATTCTCTCTGTATGAACTTATGCGTTATTACGCAAAAAGTCTGCTGGGTGACTGTTTGACCTATTCGTGCTTGGATTAGAATGATTCAATACACAGATAAAGGTTACACATGAGTTCCAACTTTATGAGTTTTCATGCGTACTGACAAGATCTTTGAACACACAGCTCCTTGCATTATTGTCCTTTTTCAAAAGGAAAAAAAAAGAGTTAACTTATGGTCTTCGTCAATTCGTACTGAAGAAGATAGGAAAGTAACCAGCTAACTGTTGGGCATGAATACGAAAACAAGATGGAAGATGTTGCTAAAAAAGATCCAACCACGCATATGTACCTCCAATTAAGCTAGACAGCAGCTATCCATTACAAGGATGCTGCTACATTTCAGTGGGCAGGAATTAAGCTCCATTAAGTTAAAACTACACAGATTTAACCTTCCTAAATAACACCCAGAACTGGTTAAAACAACAACGCCATAACGAGGACGTACTACAACACTAGTTCAGGCTGGTGGCGACTTGGACTTGGGGGCTGCCTTGTCCTTGCCAGTCTGAACCAGCGAGGCGGCGCTGAGGTCGGGGAAGGCCACGCGGTTCGCCGCCGCCGCCGCGTTGTTGTTGCCGCCGGGTGCCGCCGCCGACTTGGCGAGCCGGTGCTTGAGCTCGGATAGCAGGGTCTGGTTCTCCTGGTTGAGCAGCATAGCCGCCTTGCGCAGCCGTTCGTTCTCCTTCACGATGTAGCAGTTCTGCAGGTACAGCTTCGTGTTCAGCCTGTCCATCTGCTCCTGCACAAACATGAAGAAAAGAAGAACAAAAACATCAGCTTTATACGGGTGCCATTGACATGTAGGGCCATTGTTTCAGCCTCTACACATCATTGCAAAAGATGGGAGAGGGAACACTTAGTGTACATTGTGCTCGAGATCCAATAAAATATCCCAAGATGCTACTATGCTCTACATATTGACAATGTCAGCACAACAACAACAAAAAGATGCAGAAGCTCTGAAGCTTCTTCACCTCTGAAGCTTCCATTCCATTCCACGCGGCCAAAGATGAGCAAGAAGAAGAAGAAAAAAATACTGCCGCTCATTATATAAGCATACGCGTGAATCCATCATTACAGCCATATCGAAAAGCAAGAGGTCATCTCAAGCACATAAACAAATCGACGGAGGCATGCAGAACAAAGCAAAGTAGAAGCAAACAAAAAGGGGCAGCCCGCCATCCACAGGGCACGCGATGCACATATCATTACACCAAGACATTAAGGAAACAGAGAACTAATGCCGGCTGGCCCCATTCCCATTGCCAAGCCTACATGATTCTGCAATCTGTTCAAGGAAAAAATGGAGCGGAGCACAGCAGCAAAAGCGAGTGAGTGAGCAGGGAGCATCATCGATCACCTTGCGCTCGTGGAGTTTGAGGAGATGGAGCTCAAGCTAAGCGGCAGCAGCGAAGGCAGAGGCTGATGAGACTACGGCCGGGATGTTCGTGCAGTGCAGTGGTGGGGCTTATTTATATGGGCGCACCCTTCCTACTCCGATAGGCAGTGGTATGTGACGGTTGTGGTGTAGGGCTAAAATGCGGGACGTCGGTCGGCCCGTGCCGGGTCCACGTGTCAGTGGCACCTGTACGGGAGTTCTATGGCTATTTTGGGCATCGAGAGATCTGGCCAAATAGAGACAAACTATCATGTATGGTCGCTTCGGCCCCATTGGAGCGTGAAGGATTCTTCTAGTTTATATGAGAGCACTGAACTGTTTCGTGTAAAATTACTGTGAAATTCCTAGTTTGCTTCCCTCTAAGGTGGAACGGTCCCTACCAATGCATTTTTGACATCTCATAGCTTCGGCGGATCACTTAGCCCCATTCATCTTCAGCACAAGGGCGCTCGATCAGTGAGCTATTGCACACTCTTTAAAGGGTGGCTGCTTCGAGGCAAACCTCATGCCAGTCTTTACCCCCACCCACCGAATGGTCATTTACGTGCCTTAGCTTGTGATCTGGGATGTTTCCCTCTCGATGATGACAAAGCTTATCCCACAGGCCTCTAATCCATTCTTTTTCGATTGTGGCGGGGAATAAGTCAGAATAGAAAAAACTTACAATAGATTTAGGGATGAACAGCCAGCGAGGAGTGTGGTAGGTGAGTTTGAGGAGACGAGGGCAGATTTGGGGGGGTGGTGAGAGAGAGGAGAGGAGAAAGCTCCGGCCGGGTGGGATGAGAGGGCTTATTTCCAATGATGATGATGATGGGCCTCGATCGGCCGGCCAGCCGGCCCAAGATTCGTAATGATGGCTCGTCTTCGGGTCCTCTCCTCGCTCATCATCGCATGCTCTACATTTCTCGTCTTCTTCTTTGTCTTCTTTTCTTTTCGTTTTCCCCTTCTCTCTTCTTTTGATTCTCTCCTACTACAACTATTGTCACTTACTGCTCATCCTTCCTTTAATACCACCCTTGGCTATCATGATCTCCTATTCATCCGATTGATTGCCCCACAATTGGTACTACTATATTGTAGTTGTAGCTCTTTTTTTTTACCAACCCTGTACACGTTGTTTTAGAGTTTGTTTGAATCGATACCTGGTACGCGGTGGCCTGACCAGGGCACCACCGGATGTCTGTTAGGAATTCGTTTGGTTGCAAACCTGGTTATCTCCCTGGTGCAGACAGCCCCTCTAAGTTAGGCTCAAAAAATAAACGCCTGGTCCAGGAACTCCCTCCAAGCAGTGAAGGCTTTCTTCCAAGCACAAGTCACCAACTAAACACTATATCCTCAGACTTGTCTGATCAGGCAAAAATCATCTACTTTCCAAGATACCTTCAAGCACCACCTTTTTCCAAGCATAGAATCCAAGGCACCAACCGAACAAACCCTTACCGCGTTGCTTTTACCCTTTCGCACTTTCTGTTCTTTCGGTTCTGCTATGCAAGCCAATCGCTGGATATGATGGATGTTAAATAGAAGTTTGAGATACGGTGATTTGCTAATATTTGCGCTGCTGCTACTTTGTGTCGTTGCTACGGCACCACTCTACGTAGAGGATCCGGATCCTAAGTCTAGGGGGGTCGATCCGTGGTTGCGCCAACGCCATAGCATGAGACGGCACTGTATGAATTAAAAGAAAAGAATCATCAGCAATGATTCCTGACAGGCTGGAGTCTGGAGTCCTCACTTGAGCATTCTCAGGAACAACGCTTCAACCTATTTAGGGTTTGTTTGGACATATTGTAATTTGATTCAAACTCTTCGGATTAACTCGAAATTTAAACTAAAACTCCTTTCAATCCGAAGAGATTGGTTCTCGTCCCTCTCTATGAAAACAAGCCCTTGGGCACATGTATGCATAAACATCCGCTTTGCACACTCGGTCAAATGACGCTTCTGCCCTTAGTTTGGACAAGTGCTGCACCAATCTGTTGCACTGTACTTTTTTAAGCACCTAACGTGCAAGTGCAGACACGTGTATATAATTTAGAGCATCGCTTGTCAGTCCAAAAACTCCGTGTATATGCGCGGCTCTTTTTCTTACCTTATAAACACACGTCTAGATTCGGTGAGGATTCTGGGTTACGAACTCCTGATCTGAAATGAAGATTTTGATCATCACACATCTAGATTCGGTCTGGACTCTGGATTACGAAATCTGATTTTGATCTGGGTCGTGGAATCTTGACCTGAATCCATCCTGAACAGGCTTCATTTCGTTTCACCAGTACACTGCCCTGCACTGTTCCTTTAAATTTCCTTTCAGAGAAATCCGTACTGTTCCTTTAGAAACAGCAAGCGATCGGTCTGGTCTGACCACGGGTCCCTGCCATTGCAATCATTACCGCGACACAGTAACAGATGCATCGTATGATGCGCATAGATAGGCTCCTATTGCAGTTGCAGGTAGCTGCTGCTTCATGGACACGGAGCTAGCTAGCTAGAGCAGCAATCAAGATCGCGTAGTGGAGTAGTACAAATTATGATTACAAATTAAAAGCAAAGCCATCATACCCTCGTGCTCATGCCGCATTGCCGAACTTTTTTTTAAAAAAATAATACATTTTTTTATAAAAAAAATATAGAAATAAATAGTTAAAAAAATTACAAAACTAAACATCTATACGCAGATTGAATTGGCGGCGACAGCCTCTGTCGCCGATTGAATTGACGATAGGGAGTTGAAATAGCGATATGCTTCCTGTCGCCAATTGAAATAGCGACAGAGGTCTAGTTTTGTAATTTTTCTTTTTCACTATTTATTTATGTAATTCTTTTTTTAAATGGACTATTTTTTAAAAAAAAAATCCCGCGTTGCCAGCAATAGCATTGCCTTTTACAAGCTACTACGTAACTACCCTCGAACTCGACGCGCGGCCGTCGAGCTTTATTGGTGCGGCCGCCCACTGGGAGAATATACTAGGGCGCTCGATCGATCATGACAAGGGAAAAAGAGAAGCCTTCTGTTCTGACTCGATTTGGCCTGTGTTGGATTCTTCTTCTCACCTGCAATTTTTTTCATCTTCTTCCTTTGGGATGTGCTGCAGACCAGAGTTTAAGGAAAATAACAATTAATCTGTATAGGGAATAGGGATGCGATGTTGCAATTGCATAGCCAAGTACTAGCCAATAGCTGCTGTTGGCGATCCACGTACTTGTGCTCTGTGTACAAGTGCTGTGCATCATGGTGTCAACCATTCGTTTCATGCGCGATCACCTAGCTGCAGTTTACGTCGGTTGGAGCAATGGTTTTTTTAACGTAACATCCTAATTTTTTTTAGCTTTAAAAAAAATCCTTTTATTAGTTACTAGTTGAAAATTCATCATTTAGATTTATTTGAATTTAATTCAAAAGCTTAACTTGGACTTTTAGTACAAAAATAATTTAATTTGAATAATCACAACATCAAAAATTGTCAAAACTATTTTATTTGGATTCTATGTGCTTGGATATATTTTCTAGATTTTTCTAGAATTTTGGCTGAAACCCAACTTCAATTCCAAACTCATCCCAAGCCGCCGGCCCATTTTTCGCCCGCAACCCGCTCCATCTCTCTCAGCTCGCACTGGTCCCACCCGTCAGCCGCAGTACCGCTTTTTGCTACCCGTCCTCACCCGAGCCGCTCCCGCTGTCATGTGGACCCACCTCGCCATGTCACCGTCGTCTTCCCCAGGGACTCTAGAGTCTGTGTCCGAGTTCTTCACCGCCGCGCCGTGTTCCTCGCGGACACTCCTCCTGCAGTCCTATTTAAAGACTCCGCCCGTGTAGAAAATCTTCGTATCTCTTCTCTCCGCCGAAACCCTAAAGTCATTTTCCGGATTGCGCCGCCTCTTCGTCGAATTGGGCCCTAGAAGCTCAGCGTTGCTGCTGCCTTCTCTGTCGTCTTGTGTCACGGTCAATGAGCCATTGTCTTCATCGTCGCCAGCATCGAGATCGTCGTCTCACGGTCTACGTGATGCACGCCCTCTTGTCTCCGGAGAACCCCCGCATCGCCTCGCCGCCATTCAACCGAGCCGTGACACCACTTTTCTTGTTGTCGTTGACGAGAGTGGACCGTGTCATCACGTTCACCGTGTCACGCTCGTCCTAGCTCGCATTTCCGTCGTCGCCGGGGAGCCTCCAACCGCCAAAACCGCACTTGTCGGAGCTTCGCTGACGTTTTGACGTCGTGGAGTCCACCTCGCCTGCCATCTCATCAGCCGCGTCCGCTCCTGTGCTTGCGTGTCGCCTATTTGGCATCCCAGTCGGAGCCACATGTGCGCTTACACGACAGGATCAGATCCAATCCAAAACCCTGGCTCGGTGAATGTAACATTCTGATTTTCTAAATCCTTTTAAATGTGTAAAATAAATTAAAGCTATTTTATTTTAATGAGAATTACAAGTTTGGTTCGGTTGGAGAGGTTTGAGTTGCCCAGACCTCCTTTCATTAGGACCTCCGTGTGTTCCAGTGAGCTTCTTGTTCGCCTGCGGATCTCCTGAATTCATGTAAATCCTCTTTTGATATCCTTTCTTGGCGAAAGGACCTCCCTTGTCTTTGGATCTAGCGGTCCGCACCTCCTCCCATTTCTAATCCAAGGGTCCGACCTTCTATGCGTTGTGCCCTTCGTGGACCTCCCTTTGTTCTCAATCGAGCAGTTCGGACCTCCCCTCTGTATTGAATCTAATGGTTCGAGACCTCCTCACTTTGAATCCAAGGGCCCAAACCTCCTCGCGTTATTTCTCTCTGGGACCTTCCTTCATACGATCTGGCTGTTGGACCTCCTCTCGGAGATCCAACCGCTCGAGACCTCCCGCTAGACCTCCTTCTTTGAGATCCCGACCGTCGGGACCTCCCCTGTCTGGACCTCCTCAATCTTTAGACCTTCCCGTCCTTGGGCTTAGGACCTCCTAAGCCGCTCGGACCTCCTCGAGGACCTCTATTGTGGGTCAAGACCTCCCTATTTTGACCCGACTGTTTCTAAATTGACTAGCCCCACCTGCCAGTCTTAACCATTCTCAATTCCTCCGCCACATTATTATATTGAGCCTTTAATGCGGGTCTTGTCACATTAAATGCATCCATATACGTGGTGTTTTACTTTGAATTGGGTCACTTAACCGTACCCTGACATTTTTCCTTGTTCCTTCCCATAACATCATACGTGTCCCTTCTCGTACCTTTTAACCAGGGTGGTGGTGACACCTGCCCTGCCACTACCTACCTTTGACCCATTTCCATACTTATCCTGGACTCGTGTATTTCTAGTTTTCTTCACCACTTTGACTACAACTTGTCTAAGAAATTCCACCACTCCACCTTCTCCATTTTCACTCTCTCGGTTTTGGATCAGAGGCCTTCCCGGGAGAGCTTGGTTCTTACGACCTCCCCTTTCATCCATAGCTTCTTGCCCTTGGTAAGTTCTTTGATGATCTCCTCCACCTTTGTGTTTACCACTACCCTGAGCTGGCCATGTTTTTCACAGGACCTTCTCTTGTGGGTTTCTTTTGGAATTCTGTGGTGCTCGTGTGAGGACCTTCTCTCCGGACCTTGCGCAAGCATTTTTGGCCTCGGGACTTCTCTGCCCACTGTCTAGGTCACACCTTCGGGACCTTTTTCCAAAGACCCCTTTTTCCTTTGGTAAGCTAGACCTTCTCCAAAAGAACCTACTCTAAGACATAGGCCTTTCCGGTTGGTTAAGTTTTGGACTTTCTCTGGGAATCTTTTGGTTTCTTGTTAATCTCAGTTGGATCTTTATTTGAATCTTCTTTGAATTTGTTCTTTCATACGTGTAGATCGTGAAGACTCCAGGGAGTCTGAGTGTACTGAAGAGGAGGATTCTCAGAGTAGTGAGCAAGGCAAGTTACACTCTTGATCATATTGCACCCAGTAATTTAAACTAATTATGTTCTGTTTTAATGTGTACTGCATGCTTATTTTTATCAAGTTAGTTCAATACCAGTTTTAACTTTATAGTTATACCCATTTCCTTTGTATGACCTCTGTTGGTTTTGTCTGAACACATTGTCACCATTAGGTCAAACTTGGCTAATCGAGAGTATGAACCAAGATCATTTGAAAAACATGTGCTTAGTTATGCTTAGACCAAAATTGTTGTTTTGGGGAAATCTTTACCAACATGACCAAGAATTGTTTTGAATGTTTTAACCATGACATTGGGTTGTCATGGAGGTATGAAAGTATTCTTTGGGGAAGCAAAGTTAATGAAAATGGATTTTGATGAGCTAATTGGTTGACTTGGTTGGTGCAAGTTTATGCAGGATCGTGCCTTATGGTAGATCGATGCCCTTGGGTTTGTGGAAGTCGCCCTAGTCATTTGAGGACCGGTCTTTGAGCGACCAATGCCATGCCTATAATGGGCTATGCCACAATCGTGCAACCACATGTCTCGAGAATGGGCGTGGGACTGGTGATTAATTTGCAAAACTCTACCATATGCTGCTCCATTGGAGGTGTGGGAGGTCTTGTTTGGCCAATGGTCTTTTATAACCTACTGTTCCCACCGGTGCAAGAGAGGGCTTCCCACCGGATGGCTATCCACAGGGGGTGAAACCTTAGCAAGGAAAGGCTGTGGTGGAGCAATGCATTGTAAAGGCCTTGTCATGAGCTCTAGATCTCTTACCTTTGGAAGTGAGAGGTGGTATTGACAAACTAGAGTACTCATGTCGTGTGGGTAAAGTGCACAACCTCTGCAGAGTTAAATCTATTCGAATAGCCGTGTCCACGGTCAAGGACGTGCTGGCAAAGGCCACTTGAAGTTAGATGTTCATTTTGGGGTTTTCCATAAATGTTTAACAAATCTGTTTTGGGATTTTTGTCCCATGGGTTTGGGCAGGGAGCCTATTGTCAGGAGGGTATCCTTCACCAACTAATGATGAATGTTACCCAACTGAAAACTTGCTTGTTAAAATGAATTTTAATTATTAAAGATCTGCTTTGGAACTTAGTAATGGTATTTGAAAGAAAATTGGCTTTGTGCAAAATAACCAGATTATGCCATCCTTTGATTATCCATTTATGCATGTCATATTGTTAACCCACGGGTGTAACTTGCGAGCACAGTGGTAGTGCTCACTCTTGCTCATTACAATCTTTGCCAGGAGAAGACATTGATAGAGATGAAGATCAAAGCAGCTAGGCTGTGCCCTCCAGTCAGCTGCCTGTGGCGTGTTGATGGACCCTTTTGAGTTCTTTTGCTTTTATGTATCTGTGTTTGGCCCAAGGCCACTTTGTAAACAACTTTGTAAATGTTTTGTTTGAATAAAGGTATGTTCTGGATGTCACCACCTATGTGTTTGTGCTGTGAAGAGCTAGCCATGATCCTTGGGGTGGCTCGGGTTTCACAGGAACCCCTGAGTATGCTTGGACCTCCATGTCCACACAGTGGAGTGAATGCAGGAGGTCCTGGGGTGGTCCCAGATCTCCACGACCTCCTCTAGAGGGTCGTGGGAGGTCTTGGGAATGCTCTCAGACCTCCTCATCCTTCTCTGTTTTGCCGTGGTAAGGCCCTCGGGTGCTCCTTGGCTCCAAGACCCTCTCGGGTCATGATCTCCTGGACCTCCAGGAAGTCCTACTGGACCTCCTGGGAGGTCTTGGTGGTCAGTCCGAGAGGTCCTTTGTGGACCTCCTGGGAGGTCCTGATGGACTTTTCAGAAGGTCATGAAGGACCTCTCGGTGCCCTAGGGCTGGGTCGTCACAGTGAATGTAGTCCACCATGAGCCGTCTCAATGACCAATGGGACCCACATCAATTTATTTTTCCTTTATTTGTTTCTTAGCCGAAAATCCTCCACTGACATTAGCCTACGTCATTATTTCGATTTTTTCCTTTGGAAAATAATTCGGAAATTCCAAATAATCAGATTTAGGGTTTTTCTTTAGATTCAAACTTTCAAAGCCCATATCTTTTGCATCCGAACTCCAATTGAGCCCATTCAAATTTCTAAATTCGGTAACTATTTATTTGAGATTTTTATTTAATTTTTAGAGTTTGTTTTCTCTCTGTTAATATTTGTTTTGTTTATTTGCTTCGTTTGCGAGTATACGTCGATACTTCAGGGAACTTTGAAGAACAAGGAGTGCTTCAAGAGCAAGATCAGTATCTGGACCTATTCCAAGCCAATTTACACCTTTGATGATGTTGAACCCAGTTTTCAAAATACTTTGATTCAAATTATTGCATTATTGCATTTACTTTAAGTATTTATTTAAATGCTTTTAGGTGTAGTTATTAATCCAATTTGTTATATCCGCCTCGTCTATTGTTATGTCATAATCTTTTGTCACCCTAGATTGGTTCATTATTTAGTTGGTATTATCGTAGCACCAACATGGGTTGGTTGGATACGATTAGATTGCTTAGCCACAGTGGCGGAGCCAGGATTTTGATGATGGGGGTGCGAACTTAAAACACATCCATTCCAACACAAGTTCAAATGACATACTAAATAAGCTCAAATGTGTCAAATTACATGTTTGCATTATGAGCAACATCACAAAATATTTTAGAAAATTACAACTTGATACGGCGTTCCTTCATGCTTTGAAAGCGATTGATGATAGCATCGTCACTAACTTGTAGAAAAAATTCACGCTCAATGTACGTAACTAAACAATCATTCAAATATTGTTCACTCATGCTATTTCTTAGCTTGTTCTTCACATAATTCATTGCCGAAAATACCCTCTCTACACTTGCAGTAGCCACAGGAAGGATCAATACCAATTTAAGCAGCAAATAAACAAGTTTATAGCGATCATGCTTCTTTGTCTCAACAAGTTTAATAGAAAGCTCACTGAGATTCTTCACTTCTCGAAACCTTGTATCTTGACGCATGTCAGTGATAAACATATTAAGTTGCAAAGAAAGTTGGATCAAATCTGTGTTCGAGAAATCTTTAGGATAAAACTTAGCAAGTTTAAGAACTTTATCCTTATCATATGAAGCAAATGAATCAGCAGGATGCAAAGATGCCATGCAAAGAAGTAGCTCTGTATTAACTTCATCAAACCTGTTATAAGAAGCAAATATATTAGTAGGAAGCAAAGATGCGTTGGAATTTAGAAATAAATAGTTGTAACAAATTTAACCAACCTGCTATTGAGCTCTTGAAGTTGCATATCAATGACACTTAAAAACATTTCAACATGGAAGCGATGGGAATTCTTTACTTTTGCAAAGAAACGCTTTGGTCTCCCCAAAGGGACATAGAAACTATTCATGTCAGGAACTTTCATGCGATGCTTAACACAAAAAGAAGTGACATCCTTGAGAAAAGTTTCCCATCCATCATCTTCCCGCAACAATTGCAATTGAAGCTTAGTCATGTATACAAGCTCAACAGCATTAACAATATCTTGATCCCTCTTTTGCAAAGCATGACATAGTTCATCTGAGTATCCCAATATGGTTAGCAATAAATGTGCCATGAAAACAAAGTCAAATGACTCAATTATCATCAAACAATTTTGAGCTTTCAGACGCTCCGATTGAGTGCGATCCTTTCCAATCATTGTGAGAACTCGATTGAGCGTAGGATACAAAGAGATAACATGCAAAATAGTCTTATAGTGAGATCCCCATCAAGTATCAGCCGGCCTGCCTAAGCCCATCTCTTGATGTAAACCTTGTCCACTTTCAATTTCACCTAACTCTAAGGCTTCCAGAATCTGTTGGGCTTGAACTTCTCTAAGCATGTGATGCTTCTTACAAGAAATCCCAACAACATTAAGCAAATTACTAAGGTGATCAAAGAACCAAACACAGTCATCATTTTCCTTGGCAACAGCAACAAGAGTTAATTGGAGTTGATGTGCAAAGCAATGTATATAATAAGCTGAAGGAGACTCTTCCATAATTTTTGTTTTCAGACCATTAATATCCCCTTTCATGCTACTAGCCCCATCATATCCTTGACCACGACATTTAGATAAAGACAATGAATGGTCCATAAGTAAATACTCGATTGCAGTTTTAAGTGTCGAAGAAGTAGTGTCAGGAACATCAATAATACCAAGGAATCTTTCAGCTACCCTCCCTTTTTTATCAACATAACGCAAGCAAAGAGCCAATTGTTCCTTTTGGTACACATCACTAGATTCATCAGCAAGTATTCCAAAGTAGTCATCACCAAGGCCTTCAATGATAAGTCGACTGGTTTCTCTGGCACAAGAGTTGATGATTTCTTTTTGTATGAAAGGAGAAGTCATTCGACAATTCTGTGGAGCATTCACTAAAGTAATCTTCTTAACATCTTCAAAAAGTTCACCTAGCCAGTTCAAGAGTTCCAAAAAATTTCCCTTATTGCTTGATGTCTTAGTTTCATCATGTCCACGACAAGGCAATCCTTGGATTAAAAGAAACCGCAAGCACTTAGCGAATAAGTTAAGCGGGACTTATATAGAGCTTTTTCTTACGTGCTATAATTCTTTGAAAGACAACTGCGATTGTTGATTTTTGTTGGATGAAGAAATTAAATTTCTCTTGAGCTCGGTTATGGGTACTATTAATACCACCAACATGCTTGTCAAACCCATTAGGTTTGTTCCAATGCCTAAACCCCCATTGACAAAAGCATCACCCCCAACATAAGTAGTTTTATCCTTGAACAAATAACAAACAAAGCAATAAGCAGCATCCTTTTCCACACTATACTCAAGCCAATCATACTTGTCAAACCAAACATCACAGAAGCGACGCATACCTCCAATTTGTCTTTGTGGAAAATCATGTGTCCTTGGTTGACATGGCCCTTTTGCAATATATCCTCTTCTCACTGCATCTTGCTCATTTACAGAATAACAAGTGAAGGGGATTCTCTTTGCTGGATCATGTGGAAGAAGATCAACATCATAAATTATCTCCTCAGGCTCCCCACTATCAATATTTGTTTGAGCCTCAGCAATTGAAGGCAAAATACTCTTTGTCTTGCTTTCTCTATTTGAGCACGGAGTTGAAGAAGAAGAGATCTTCTGTGCCTTTTCAGCTTTAGCAGAATGAGCACCCCATAAAGATGCTAGATCTTTATTCTTCATATTTTAGTGCTCTACAAACCTACATTTACAACAGAATAACATTTGACCATAAATCATTTTAACCCCCAAACTAGACAATAAGCAAATCATTTGACCCTAACCATACATCAATAATCAATCAACTAATCAAAGCAAAACAATAACATCACTACATCACTCATTCACAGAGCACTACCATTCTACCAAAGCATGGGGATTCAATCATTCAATGATCATTGATCAATCAAGTAACATCAGTCATCAGACATTGACATCAGTACTACATCACCCATTTCCTATTGGACCAATTCTGCCGACTGCCATGCACCTACTGATAATGCCTGATGCCATTCACATAATCTGATAATCACATTTTCACAAATCACAATCACAGAGCATAAGTCTAAAGTCGATAAGTCACTCACCAAAGCGATGAAGCATAGAGAGAGAGGACCGGCCGTGGCCGGAGGCCGAGCCAGGAGGCGGGCGGTGAGACCGAGAAAGGCCAGTGGCGTGGCAGAGCAAGATCTTGAACTGTCGTGTCGCTGCGGAGTCTGTCGCCGTGAGCAGTGACGCGTGGACGTAATATGGGAGGCGGAGGCGGGCGGGCCGAGAGCGTGGTGCGGTCGGCGGCGCATGTGAGGGAGTGGGCAAGGCAATGATCGGCGAGCCTGTGACAAGCAAGGGGAGAGCCGAGAGGCGACGGCACCGGGTGAGGGTAGGCCGGCGGGCGCCGGGGAGGAGGAGGCGATCGACGGCGGCAGAGGTGTCGGTCGAGCCCGACGAGCCGTCGAGGAGAAGCAGCCGCCGGGCGCCGGGCCGCCGGCTTGGTGCTTCACTGCTTCAGATCTGATTCTCTGGAGAAATGAGGAAGAGTTGGATGGGGAGAGGTTAGAGGAGAAGGAGGCTGCCAACTCCTGGGACCCTGGCCGACTTGGGCCGACGCCAAATGGGATCCTTGGGTGGAAATGCCGAGCAAAGTCTTCTTTGCTAAGAATGTATCATTCTTCTTGAGAACATTTTACATGTATATTAATATTACACATGTATTAAGGGGGGTATATATCAGTTTTTTGTGCAAAAATTTTGGGGTGCGTTGTACCCCATGCACCTCTTGTAGCTCATACCTTAGCCATGCTCTGAGTCGCCATCTCATGTGAGTTGCAAATATAAACTGACTAAGTGATTATGAAACTTTATGATAAAACTGTGTGTACTGTGTGCTATTACTCATTGATAGCATGTGTTGCACTTAACCAACTGGGTGGTAAAGGATTTAGACTGAGACAAGTGGTGGACATTACGTAATATGGTGGAGTTGTGTGCATAGGAATTATAAGCTACATGCATATTTAGAAATTGAAAGTCTTGTCTTGATCAATTAAGGACTTAACTTGAACCGGTTCACAACTTGAACCAACACCTCCGAGATAAGCCCAAACGCTTTGGACCGGCTCACAACTTGAGCCAACACCTTAATCCACTTGGGGTTGCTCTTCCTCCACTCCAGAGATGGTGAGCACCAAACCACTCACAACCGTCCGGGTCTTCTCACAACCTTCTTTAAGAAGATCACCGGCACAACTCCTCTAAGCCGTGATGGGTCTTCTCTTGTCTTGATGATCAACACATGATCATCTCCTCTTTGAGATCTTGATATGCATCAACACATGATGCATTCTCTTCTTGAACCTTGACTTGATGACGATCAACTCATAACGCCATCCAAAGTCTCCATCATCATGGAACATAACCTATTTCACTAACTCATGGAAAATATTAGTCCACATGATAAATGTTATTAATTACCAAAATACTCCATTAACTTATAATGACAAGTCTAGATTCTTCACTATGTCTTACTTCAAAACTTAACGTTGTAGAACTTAAACCCATGGAGGAAGAACATGTACCCTATATTTTACTATTGTGTATTTCATCTTCGTACAACAAATAAGAACAAAAAAAATATGCAAAAATCAGTATTGTTACCTCCTTTCCTGACTACAGCTGGATTTTCAAAATTTGAATATTTGGCAAAAATATTTCAAAATTTGCCAAATTATCACAAATAAGATAAATAAGATCAAAGTTTTCACAATAGAATTCTGAAAAGATAGTGAAGGTTGGATGGTGATTGAATGGGGGGGGGGTGGGGGGAATCTGCCTATTTATAGAATTGTTTTGAGACTTTTTTTTAAAAAATCATCTTTTTAAGCTCACGACGGCTAGAAAATTCAAAAAAATGATTGTTACCATGCCAACCGTGCCTAACGAACCTAAACATGTTGTGTCATGTCATGCTAGCAGTACTACAAAACAAGCTATAGAAGATGCCTCATCACAGACGCTTCCACAGGAACTGTCTGTATTGGGTCTGTCGGGTCCAGGTACCAGCCTATCATAGACGGTTGTTATTATGAACCGTCTTTGATAGACACCTATCACAGACGGTTTTTAATAGAACCGTCTGTGATAGTTCACAGACGGACTTTGCTGAGAATCGTCTATGATAATCTCCAGTATCACAGATAGTTCTTAACAAAGACCGTTCGTGAACTATCACAGCCAGCTCTATTAAAAAACCGTCTGTGACAATCTCCGGTACCACAGACGGTTGTCAACAAAGACCGTATATGAACTATCACCGACGGTTCTATTAAAAAACCGTATGTGATATGGAACGTATCACAGACGGTTCCATAATAGAACCATCTGTGATAGACCCTCATAACCCTAGGCTCGCCCATTATCTCCCCAGTGCCGCCCATTCATCTCCCCAGTGCTTAGCCCGCTCAGCTCTCGCACACTCCTTCGCCTCCTCTAAGGTTCGCCCGTTCACCTCCCCGTAAGCCCCGACGCCGTCACCTTCGACCTCGACGCCGCCGCACCCGACCTCGACGACGCTGCCGTCCCCGACATCGACGACGCAGCAGCCGCCTCCATGCGCGGCCTCCTCCCCGTGTCGGCCTCCTCCCCTGAACCGGCCTCCTCCCCCGCGCCGTCCTCCTCCCATTCACCGGCCTCCTCCCTACACCAGCCTCCTCCTTGCACTGTGAGTATTGCAACAAAAGAATGTTAATTATGTATCTTTGATAATCTGTGAATTGAATGAACAAAAGAATGTTAATTATATATCTTTGATAATCTGTGAATTGAATGAACAAAAGAATGTTAAGTATATATCTTTGATAATCTGTATCCATGTATGCACAAAAGAATGGGCTGGGTTGGCTTCAAATTCTATATTAGATTGTGCACTGCGAGATAGCAAAGTGGTTATGTGGGCTCGGTTGATCAGCTCTATGATGAATGTCAAATCTGAAATCAATTTGATAATTGAAAATAATCTTAAGCTAAAACTATTGCTTTCTGTTGTTAGGTTTAATATATAGCTTTATTCCTTTTGGTTGTCAGTTCTGCATAGTTCAGATTATCCTTGTATGAGCTAGTTGATTTTTGTGAGATACTTACATAGTTATTCTCAATCATGGATAATCCTATTTCTTTGAAATGATATTGTGATTATCTTGATATCATTGCTCGCTTACATTTTTCATAATGATTGCCTTTTGTTGTCTCGGTGGATATATTGACTTTGATAGTCTTTGATAATATGTGAACTGAAAGTTTTTTTTGCTACCGTGAGATAAATTTGACATTCAACAGGAAAGTTTTAGGTTCAGCTCAAGATCTGTTTGATAATTGTTAAATTTGATTAGTGAAGATATATTGACTAATGTACTGAGATTGCAAAGGTTAAATCCTTTGCCTCCAGCATACTGGATGAGATGGCAAAGACTTGTTCTTTTGCAACTCTCCTTCTGAGAGCACAAACTATCACCAATCTTTTGCAACTCTGTGCTTATTTTATTCATATACATGTGGTATATGTTTAGCATTTCAATCAATTTAAATGACTTGAATGATTTACATTTGATTATGTTAATTTGGTCATTTAAATGATGTTGGATTAATGCTTTATTATTTCATATTTATGCTGGAATTAATTATTATTATTTGCTAATATTGCACATGTTGAGCATATGTAACTTATATAGATAGCAAGTAAGCAAGATGGCAGAGGCGCCGTCTTCGCTGTCGTCACCGACACCCCAGGTGGAAGAGGCACCGTCTTCACCGCCGTCACTGACGCCGCCTAATGCGTCTGGATTTCTGTCGACGATAATGATACGTAAGCGAGATGGCAGAGGAAAATCGAAAATACCTGCGGGCCGACTGATCATCACGGAGGTCAGTGACATTGGGATCCCTCTAAGTCCCTAGAGATCAGCAGCGAGATTCCGGACCATATGCGGGATACTTGCAAGGGAACGGGTTGTGGAGACCCAACCCTAGGGCACCCGAGAGGACCTCCCAGGATCTCCTAGGACGTCCCTTAGGACCTCCCAGGAGGTCCGGTGGCACCTCCCGAGGCTCGGGTAGGATCTACCCCCGGTAGTACCCATCGAGACCTGCGGGACCTCTCGGATTACCATCGAGGAAGTGGGAGTCACGGGAGATCCCCAAGCGCCACGGCCAACACGGGAGAGGTCGCGGGACTGACTGAGGAGGTCGTGAGGCTTGGGGATCACTCTGTGATTCCCAGCGTGAACTAAGCTAGTCCCAAGGATCTTAAGCTAGCTCTTCACAGCAAACAAGAATGGTAACATCCACGTCAAAGACTTTATTTACAACATAACAAAAGAGTTGCTTACAAAAGGGGTGGCCTTGGGCCAAAAGCAAGCTTACAAAAGAACAAAAGCAGAGGTCCATCCACTATACCACGAGCAAAATGGTGGAGGGCACAACCTACTCGCCCCTGGTCCTCCTCTTCTCATTGTTGTCTTCTCCTGATAAGATTTTGCATTGAGCAAGAGTGAGCACTACCACTGTGCTCGCAAGTCACACCCGTGGAATAACAAAATGACATGCATATGTGGATATACAAAGGAAGTTCTGCAATTTACTTAGCTAGGTCCCACGCCCCATACTGGAGACATGTGGTTGCACGGTTTTGGCATAGCCCAACATAGGCCTAGCATTGGCGGCTCAAAGACCGATCCTCAACCGACTTGGGCGACAAACACAAACCCTTGGACCTCCACCTTAGCTGGATAGAGTCAGGTGCATAAACCTTGCACCAACCAAGCAAACCAATTAGCCCAAGTCTAAATCAATTTCCATACTCTTTTGCTTCCCCTGACAATATTCCATATTCCCATGACAACCCAATGTCATGATCAAAACATTTTAAACCTTATTTGGTCATGAAGGTAAAGATTTCCCAAAATAAGTACTTTTGGTCTAAGCAATACTAAGCATTTGGTTTTCAATTGCACTGGTTCACACTAATGCATCAACCAGGTTTTGTCTAAGGTGACAACAGATTGAGTTCAATGTCAAGTTGGCCATATGAAGGAATTAGGCATAACTAAGTGTTTAAAGACAGGCATTAAAATATCTTGGTAGAAATAAGCATGCATTATACTTTGAAACAGAACATAAGTAAATTGAAATATTGGGTGCAATATGATCAAGAGTATGACTTGCCTTGCTCCTTTGTCTTGAGAGTCTTCTTCTTGATGCTCTCACGCTCCTCGGTGTCCTCACGATCTATCTTTGGAGAAAGGAGACAACTCAAACCAAATTCCAAATAAAGAGCCAAGAGAACTTCAAAAGAAACTCCAAAACTTAATCAACTGAAACAACACATACTCAAAATAGGTTCTTTGGGAGATGTCTTAACCTACGGAAGAAAGGCCCAATGAGGAAGGTCTTATAAAAGACCGGAGAGATGACCTCGCCAAAGACCCCGATGATGATGAGTCTGTGAGGATCGAGAGGTGATCTCAAGCTAAAGCCATGGAGTTCAAGGAGAATCCAAAAGAAGAGGTCTGGAATGGGCATAACCTCTTACGGTGGTGATGAGAACAAGAACAGATCGATGCACAAGGAGGCTTACCAAAGAAGGGGAAGAGGTGGCGAGTCGAAGGGAGGTCGAAGGCAATCTGGCGGTTGAGGTCAACCCCAAGCTCTGCCGAGCCTCAATGGTGATAATAATATGATGAAGAGAAGTGCTGGCGATGTTCTTGGCAACGAAGCTCTCCAGGAAGCCATTGGGTGTGAGCAATAATGTCGAGTGTGTGAAAAAGGTGGCAAGGGAGGGCTCTCGGGACTAGTTATAGTCAAAGAGAGTGAAAAGACCACTCAATGCGTACATGATTTGGTGAGCATGAAAAATAGGTGAAAGGTACGGAGTGTCAAAGAAAAATGATAAAGGACATTGTGTCTTTATTACGGAGGAGACTAGAAATGACACCAATAGTGCCGCAGAATGACCCCATACAATAAAAGCGACCATCGGCTTGGTTTGCATTTAATGCGACAATACATGCATTAAATGCTCATGGTACTAGTGTGGCGGGGAAACATAGAATCGGTAAGCCTGTGTAACACCCCAATTTTCAGAACCTTAAAAATCATTTGAATAGTTGATCAGGAGAAAATTCGCCATTTGGGATTTATTTGCATTTAGTTCAAAAGCTTAAACTTGGACTTTAGTAACAAAACAATTTAATATGAATAATTCCAACATGAACAATAGTCAAAACTATTTTATTTGGATTCTATGAGCTTGGATATATTTTCTAGAATTTTCTGGAATTTTTCCAAGATCTGTTGCTATTTTCCATTGCTTTATTTGAATTTCTGGTATTTTATTAAAAAGAAAAAGCTATTTAAATCTCCAAATAGAATTCGGGCAATTCCTTCGCCCATCCTGTTCATCTCATTAAACTCTCCTCTACCGTTGGATCGTGGCAAGCGGTCGATCTCGCCAAGGCCGCGCTCTCTCTCTCTCTCTCGGCGGGTGGGCACTTCTGGTCGTCGTCTTCGTCGCCTTCGTCTTGGCGTTAAATCGCGAGCAACCGCCATGGCGGTCAAAGCCGAAGCTTCACGCTGGCGCCTCAACCTCCCGTTCCTCGCGAGTCGCAAGACGACCTCCACGACCACGCCGCCACCTCAACACCCCTCATCCCATGGTAGGTTCGCCCACATCCTGCAATCGCCGCCGCCACGATCTCCACGTAGCGCGCCTCGGGCTCCCGGCCCCTATAAAGGCACCCGGGATCGCACCGCCTCCTTTTCCCAAACCCCAACTCCTCCTCCTCCCGAGCCCCAGCAGCCGCCGCAATTGGAGTTTTAGAGCTTCGCCACGGTGGAATTTCTTCGATTCTTGCTGCCGTAGCCGCAGCGTGCGTCGGGAGCACGCCACCGGGTTCGCCATCGCCTCCTCTACCTCCGGACCCCTCGCCGTCGCCTGAACCTCATGGGCGCTTTGCCGCAAACAAAACCCGAATCGCCGCCGCTCCGACCTCGCCGCCGTGCATGCCGTCCACCTCAACCACCCGGAGGTACCTCATCGTGTTCGCAATAGCGTTAGCTCTGCGCCGTACCACCATTCTCGGCCGGCGAGCCGCCGTTCACGGGACCCTTGGTTCCGTGGCGCCGCCCACGTCGGCGTCGGCTCGGCCCCATGCTTGCGTGTTCGCCCATGTGGCGCGCGTCAACGTCTGCGTGTGCATGCGTGAGTGCCCACGTGGCGATCGAGCGGACCAGATCCGATGGCTCGGTGGACTTGGTCCACCGTGAGTGGTCGCCGACATGTGGGTCCCACATGTCGATTAATTCTTTAATTCTTTTAAATTCCGAAATCCTTCACGGCGTCACCTTGTGCAATAATTGGAATTTTCTTTAGAAAAACAATTCGGAAAATTGTTAAATAATGATTTAGGTTTAAATTTGTAAAATTCATAACTTTTGCATCAAACTCCAAAGTGGGTGTTTCAAATTTCTAAATTCATATAAAATTAAGATCTAGCTAATCCAACCAAAATTATTTAGATTTGACTTTTGTTTAAACTTAGAAATTCAAACTAAATTTCAAAAGATAGGTTAAAACTTGTAAAATTCATATCTTTTGAATCCTAACTCCAAATCTATCCATTCAAATTCCTAAATTCGTCTAAAATCCAGATCTATCTATTGGGGCTTTTTATTTATTTTATTGGAGTTATTTGCCTCTGGTTTTATTTAGTGCATTTGTTTGTGTGGTTCATGAGTAGACTTGACTTATTTCTTTGGAAGAGTTGAAGAAGAAGGACCTTTCCAAGACCAAGATCAATTCCTAGATCCTTTTCAAGGCAAGCTATGCCCTTGACCATTTTGCTTCCCAGTTTTATAAAAGTATTTTAATTCAAATTCTGCATCTTAATTCAAGTATTTATTTAAAAGTTTTGGGTGCGATGAGTTAAATCCAAATTGGTATGCCTCCTTGTGTAATTGTATTGCCTTGATTCCTTGTCACCCTAGTTGATAATTAGTTGGTTAATATTGTAGAACCAACGTGGGTTGGTTAATCGATTAGGCTGCTTAGCCATGCCACGAATCATTTGTCATGTAGATTGCTATATGAAATTGACTAAGTGAATATGCAACTATGTGATAAAAGTTATGTGTACTATGTGTCTGTGTGGCATGTGTTGCACTTAAAACCAATGGGGTGGTAAAAGGATTTGAGCTGAGGCAAGTGGTGGAAGCTGTGTGAAAGGGTGGGTGTGAACTGTGTGGACTATGTGAATTATAATAATCGTGTGTCTATGTGGTTTGGTTAGCTTGTGGAAGTCTTGCCTTGGTCAATTAAGGACCTCACCATGTGCTCTTTTGAACTGAGCTTTCTGTACGACCACATGCCTGTTTTGAGACGGGCCTAGCATAGTAGGATAAGGTATCTGAAATGCTTTGTTATGATTAGTGTTAGCTACACTAATTGTATCTTGTGGGTAAAGTGTACAAACTCTGCAGAGTGTACTTAATCTATTCGAATAGCCGCGTCCGCGGTCATGGACAATGCTCGGGGATTTGACACTAGGGGTAGATTTTCATAAAACTGTGTGGGAAGGGAGCTATGTGATTAAATCATCTAGCTATGTGAATAACCTGTTAGGCTGTGTGTGTGTCTTTGTGAAATAACTTGTTAAAATTATTATCGTCTATTTGTTTTACCTGTCTTTAATCTATTAATTGTATTCAATTGCAAAAGTTGCATTTATGCAAAAGAGCCTGAATGCCTTCCTTTGTAAAAAGCCGCATATGTATATATTTGCATTTACGTGGTGTGGCTTATGAGTGCGGTGTGTACTCACGCTTGTTTTGACGAATCAAGCAGAGGAGGAGTCTTCACCGACATTTGAGGGCGAGTACATCGAAGGTGCTGATCGTGAGGTCTTGATCGATCGGTTGCTGTGGCGAATCGATGGGGTGCCACTACCGTTTATGTTTCATTGCCGTTTATTTCCTATGTTAGCCTGCGTGGCTCAATATTTGTAAACTTCGACCTTAAGGTCAAAACCATTATTTGTTAATCAAAGTTAACCGTTTATGTTATTATTAAGCTTGTATGGAGCGAATGCCATCTTTGTTGACACGTGTGCACTAGCATGATCACAGGCTAGTCGTTAAACCTGAGGGTCCCGAACCATAGTTTTGGGACCCGACTGACTGGCAGTGGGACCGATCAAATCTAGAAATAGTTGGGTCAAGGGGAGGTTACGGCAGTTGGATCTCCAAAGAGGAGGTCCAACGGCCAAGATGAGTGCTAACGGGAGGTCCGCGAGGTAAGAGGAGAACCTCACCCGCCACGGAGGTCTAGGGCCGAGGATCAATTCAAGCGGAGGTGCGAGCGGTTAGGATCTCCAAGGGGAGGTCATAACGATCAGAACTGCCAACGAAGGGAGGTCTTGGTGAGGGATCCTTGCAAGGAGGTCTGTTGGTAGGATCTCACCAGCGGGAAGGTCCTATCAGTTAGGCTCTCATGAAAGGAGGTTCCACAGACTCGAGGAGGTCTAAAGCTGAGTTGACGGGGAGGTCGATCGCTAGGATCTTCACAATGGGAGGTCTGGTGTGAGGATCTCAACATAGGAGGTCCTAAAGGTTAGGAGGAAATCTTTGGAGGTCGGGGTTCCTAAGATAAGCGAGTAAGGAGATCCAATGGATGGGGAGGTCCAAAGGACTTGAATTCAAAGGAGGCCTAAACATATAGACACGGTTTAACCAAGAGGAGGTCTAAACCAAAGAGATTCGAACCAACAAAGAGATCCAAAGAGATCTAGCTCGAGAGAGAGATCTGGACATAAGAACACGTCCCATTGAGAAAAGGTCTAAGCCCCCGGAGAGGTCTAACTTCAAGGACCCTTTGGGAGGTCGAACCCTGAGAGAAGGTCTAAACCAAGACATAACACAAAAGAGAGGGACCGAGGGAGAGGCGGCCAACATACGAGAAGGGTGACAACATGAAACTTAAACCTCTCCAACGAACCAACTATGAATTCTCATCAAAACAAAAATAGTTTTATTTTGTTTTACAATTTTAAAAGGACTTGAAAAAATCAGGATGTTACAAACGGGTCCCCATCACTACACCAAGCTGGAAGTCCTTGACAAAAGAACAGAGAGGCGCGCTGTGGATAGAACTTTCAAGCAAGTTCACTATCGAGCGAGACATATGGCGCGATGGAGCGACAAGCGTTGCTCTCGATGGATCACGCGTGGAGGACCTTCAAGAGCATTCTTGTCACGAAGTACGTGAACACGGGTGAGACGCCCTTCACGATGTATGGATTCTTGACTTGGGAAATATGGGACGCCTTTGTGGCTATGAAGACGATGGCCGAATTTAAGGAGCAAAGTGCGACACACAAAGCTCTCCAGACACGAAACACTCACCCCTACAGACTCGACACCACTGGGTACACGACTAAATCCACGGAATGGGCGGCGGAGGAGAAGCATAGCGGGCCATTTTCGGGATCACGCAGACCAGCGTTCCTAAAATTTGGTTAAGCGAGGGCAAAAGTCTCGCCTTCTTGATGACATCTCTTTCACAAACCGGCGAGACCGAAGTGTCCCAACGTGTGGTAAATATGTCGAACTACCTAATTGTTAGTAAGTCCATAACTTCATAGTGTCTATAATAACGTGATGACCTCTTGCAGCGTGAATTGACTGCCCAAGCTTCCCAAGGCTCCTTCCAAGCAGACAAGGAGAAGGATATACTATCTACGGCCCTGGGAAACAAGGAGCACCCGGGTCACATGCGAGGCCTTGGGGTTAATGTACCTTGGAGTTATGGATTTGGAGACAACTACTGCACGTATAGGAGTAGGAAGAGATCTAAGGCTGAGCGCGAGGACCGGTTGGTACAGATGATTACTGCAAAATTTCAAGGATAGATAATAGCATTGTGGGATCAAATGAATCAACTCCTGAGCTTGTCGCAAGCCGCCCCCATTAATTTGGGAGGCAGTCCTCCTCGACATCGGAGTAGCGTCGTGTCCATGCATAATTTTGAACATGACGACATCCAATTACCGATAGACGACATCAAGGTAATGTACATCTATGGAATACACCAAAGATAGACCTATAGGACACCTTAGCTAATTGTGTATCGTTTTGTAGGAGCCAACGCCCTGCAAGCTCGAAGTGAGGATGGTTGGGTCCATTTCTATTGAGGCTGGACGGAGGATGGTGTATCCACACTAGGAAGGGCAAGCGGTCAAAGACGGTGCCCGGTGGCGCAGATGTTACTTGAGGTCGATTGGACATGGTACATGACAATTTCATATTGTCCCCATGGAGATTCGCCGACGAAGACATCGAACACTAGGGGATCGTGCACACTTTTATCCGATGGCCCAAGAAGGACATCATACTCGACCCACAAAGTCTGCGATCTCGACACGCCCATTCCTCTCCAACGGGACCCTCGATGACTCCACCTCATGAACCTTCGCTTCAGAAGGCCACCCCCAATGGGACCCTCGATGACTCCACCTCTTGAATCTTCGCTTCAGAAGGCCACCCCAATGGGACCCTCGATGACTCCACCTCTTGAATCTTCGCTTCAGAAGGCCATCTCATCGGTTCTCGTGGAGAAGACACCGAAGGAACAAAAAAAAGCGTGCCGCCGTATTGGTTCCCGAGTCGTCTCGCAGGAAGACGTGTAGCGAGCAAGTCGTTAGGCCAAATCGAAATCGAAGAATATTAAGGTGCCTCCCGAGCCCTCGAAATACTCCATCGGAAAACCGTTGTGCTCCGACACAGTATTAAACCGCGCTGGATTAGGTTGTCAGGCTTTGCATCTCTGGTACATGCGAAAGACCGAGAAGAAGGGGTGTGATACTGGAATCACCGTCAGATACAAGGATAAGCATTTCTTCAACGGGCCGGGCCACTTCGTCGTGCGCTTCAGCGACTCATACGACCTATTCAACCTCATTGCCCTCAATGCCTCGCTTGTACGATGTTGGACACTGTAAGTGTGTACAATCAAGTTCTACATTCACGTAATACCGATAAATATCACAACTCATTGCTTATATACAGATACATGATGAAAAAAAGGCGAGGAATGGTCCGAACCGGTGGGTTTCCTCGACCCACATGTGGTCTCTATGCAAACCATCGAAACGGACGCATCCTTCGTCGAGAAATACATAACGGCGAGATTGCTTCGTCAAGACAACAAGGACTACATACTGGTGCCCTACAACCAGGGGTAAGTGCTTCACTACTTGCTATATAAATTTCATTTGTACTTTATACGCAGCACGGACTTAGGTTTAATGACTATAGCGACATACATGAGTAGGTACCACTGGATCCTTTTAGTCATTATACCAAAGAGGAACAAGGTAATATACCCTGATTCCCTAATCACTAAGCAGTAGCGACTTGAGATTCCGCGAAATACTCGACAGGTATGCTCATTTCCTCCATACATAACTCTATTGTAGTCTTCCTTTGTTTGAAATGGCCGAGGATAACTTTTTGGAATCATATAGTTCGTTCACCGCCTATGTTGATAGGGGAGGACTATACAAGGGGGATCGAACAAGACAACGACATCTGAGGGCGCAATTTCGAAAGGCGCTACAACACAATAATGCTATATCATACTTCCTAATAATGCGTCTCGAACTGACTATACCTATATATGTAATTCTATTTTTGCAGTGTCGCCAGCAAAAAAATGATGAGCTATGTGCATTCTACATTTGCCATCATATGGAGCAAATCATTAGTACTAAGAGGAAGGATCCCGAGGTTTGTCAATCTCGAAATAATTATTTCCGAATTATAAATTTAAATATATATGCTTACCACTTTACTCTTACTTGCGACATGATTTGATGATAGAATTAGATCCACTCGTTGCAAGAGAGATCGTGTACGTTCGAGGGCACCTCTGCGCCTTCATCAAGACAGCTATCATTAACCCCAACCCTGTCGACGACCCAATGTTTCACCCCGTCGACACCTCTCGGCCACGTGCGAACAATTGATTCAATTGTAATCCAATTGTAATTATAGCGAGAATACTTGAACAAATTCTTTTGTAATTTATTTCGAGTAATGATCACTTTGATTTGTCAATAATTGATTATCTGTGATGTATCTGTTTTCTGCATGCTTATTTTCAGGGGGCATGGCTAGCAAATTCTTGAGGCTAGCAAAAAAAAAAATGGAGTTAGGGTAATGAGCTATCACAGACGGTTTCCATTAAAAAACCGTCTGTGGTATGATGCCTTCACAGACAGTTTCAACAAAAAACCGTCTGTGTTATGAGTATCACAGACGGTTTTTGAACCGTTTGTGATAACCGACGGTTTTTGAACCGTCTGTGATAACCGACGTTATCACAGATAAACTATCACCGTCTGTAATGAAGCTGTATGTAGTAGTGTAGGTTTGATACTATTCATTTTGTGTCGGGCAGGCCCGATTACCGAGGGCGTGATCCAAGCACAGCACAGTGTATCGTGTCGAGTCAGTAGCGTGCTTCAGGCCAGCTCGGCTAACACGACCCATTTAGCCATTTGTAAGGAAAAATTTGAGAAGTTCATATGCAGAAGGGAGCGCGGGAGCAGAAAATCTACTAGATGCATAAACCAGCTGCAGAAGAAGAAGTGGGCAGTCAGTGGCTGCTCCTTAAGATGGTCAACGCGATGCATCGATTTGATCCATGGAAAACTTTTTTCTTGGTACCAGCTAGACCAAGAAAACAAGCATATGGATGCATGTTGCCCATGTCAGATGGAAATTATCATGGGGCAGACCCGAAAGCGCCAACTATAAGCTTAGCCGCAACCGGCCATCTTTGCGTGCAGACCTAATATACCCCATCGCCATCACCATCGTCATCACCATGCTGTGCAAGGGTCAGCTTGCTCCATTACAGCTTATTTGGATGTATTATGATCCAACTCAATTCCTTCGGATTGACTCGAAATTTGAACTAAAATCCCTTCCAATCCGAAGAAATAGGTTCTAATCTCTTCCTATCCAAACAAACCTTTAATGGTCGTGCCGCAAGAGATGGCTAGTGTAAGACTGTTTATATAGCTGCTAACCTCTAGATTTTGCAGTCTGCTACATTATTGTGACGCATGGCGCTGAAGAGAAGATGCTGCATGTGTGGTTATCATTTTAGGCGCGCGAGTACGTATAACATGAACAATCTCATACTAATTAAAGCGTATCCAAAATTCAAAATATTTTAAAGATAAACTGATTCGCCACTATAATATGACTACAGATCTCTATGTCTAGCGTCTACGTTGCCATGGCTGTTGGCTACACATGCAATGTAACATATATAGGATAATGATGCATTGCGTTGAACATCGAATCAGAAACTACCCCCTTTCCCATCATGGCAGCTGAGCCGTGAGGAGGATCATATCGATCGAGTGCATGCATGCATGCATCTCGATCAGTACTCCCTTCTCGTCATCATACCGCGCACAGCAGCAACTAGCTAACTAGGACGTGAAGGGGAAAAAACGACGTCTACAGATAACACATTGTAGCTTTGTGCCCTGCGCTTGAATTACGTAGCAATGGTCGTCGATGCAGAATTGCAGGTCAGCAATGGCCGTGTGCTTGCCTGAGATGAGCAACGCAATAACCGAGGAACCTTCCTGGTAGATCAGGGAGACACCAATTTCTACGTGAAAAATCCTTTTTAAAAAAAAACAACAAACACACGACGACGATCTTCACTATATCAGAAAAAAAATTTACAAAGCGCAGGGATTTTAATGAGTCATCGACTCTTTCTGTGCGACTTATAAGTATATAGTGACATAAAACTAACTCGAATCGAAGACGAAAACAAATTCGAAAAAGAAGAAAAATTCGTACCACAGGGAGCGGACCCGCCTCCCCGGTCTACATCGTGGGTCTCCGTATATGCCAGATCGTCTGTGTCTCTCAACCTTGGCCACGTATCAACAACATTTGCGTAGCTACAACCTACAAGCCTCGTTTCGGTGGTGGCGCAAGCGTTTCGATCTTGTCTCGTGCAATGCAGCAGGGCTAGCCAAGCGAGTAGCTAGGGAAAGGAATAGAATCCTAGCTGCCAAGCGCAGAAGAGAGCACATGCAGACAGAGTAAGGATTGCACGGTCAGAAGCTCAGAAGTAGCCACGCACCCACTAAATGCCTTCACATGTACTACTACTGCTGCATATACTGACGCACGCACCTTGCCATCATGCCCCTTGACCACATCGATCGACCTGCATTTCCGATCCTCCTCCCTGTCCGTCCTGAGTCCTCACAAGGTGCTGAATGTATACTTGTACTGGTTACTGAAACGACCGGCAAGATTGTTCTTTGCACGCTCTTCCTGTATCTTTGCTCGAGCTGACCGAAACCCGTGCTTAGTTTGCTGGGATCAGCTGGCAGCTTCTATGTGCAAGTTCCCTGCATATATGCCGACCTCTTGTCATGTCTGACACATGACATATATAGTCTTCACCCTCACTTGCATGTCCCCATGCGATGCGTTTGTATCGACGCACGGGTAAAAGAATCTTCTTCTCAAACATGCACGTACTGCTGTACTGGCTAGTATGAATATATGTATGTTTCTAGTCGATCGATCCATCACGTCCGTCCATCCCTCTCTCTCTCTCTCTACACATATACATCAAGGCAGATGGATGGATGCATACTGATAAGAGATCTGTACGTGGTGGCCTGTACTATCGAGATCGAGTGCACATAGTACGTGTTCGGGGTCGAGCGGAATGCGACAAGGGGCTAGCTAGCTAGCAACTGGATCGTGCGTGCGTACATATGGATTAAGCGAAACACTGTTGCAGCTGCAACGACAGCTACTCAGCAATAATTCTGTCGATCGCGCTACATGCGCCACGCGATCGATCGATCGATGGCGTTCGCCCGAGGATCGGTCGACTTAATTGGGGCACTGATGGCCAGCAGCCAGCGGCCAGCGGCGAGCAGACGTGCCGACGGATGCGAGGGGCGAACGATCCGTGGAGTGATTAGGGGCATGTACAATTGTATAGGTAGTTATTGTCTCTATCGTATATCTCTATATCATTTATAGACAGCTCTTATAATGAGTTGTCTTTTTACATGTATCTGTAGACAACTCATCTATTTATAATATGTCTTATTTCTTATATTACAGCCAACTACTTTATAAGAGACAGCTCAATTCTCTATGCTCCCTCTCTCTCATCCACGTCAACTAATGTTATACGTGGTAAGTTTTACAGACAGCTGACGTCACACTATGGTACATACTCTAACTGTGTGATGTTGTGCCTTAAGGCCCCTTAATTAGGCTCAAGTGACCAATCGCCAAATGCCAAAACAAACAGGAAACACCCGAGAGGCCCATGTTCGGGAGTTGCTTCTATGCATCACTGTTTGAAAGTTGCACAAATATATATGGATGGAGAGTGGATGGTGATCTTCCTTTGCTTCAAGATCCGTGCAACTTGTATTGAGAGGGTGATGCATAGAAGCACTACTCTTGTTTCTCCGTCTCTGTCTCCTGGTTTTCTATGATTAATAATTTATGCACATTTTTTGTCAAAAAATAAAGAAGAAGAGGAAGAACTTATGCACAATTTATTTGGTCAAATTTTCCATCGATTATTGTTGATACTCGGTTAACAGAACCACGTAAGGGAATTATTGACAGACTATAGTCACGACTTTGCATGGAAAACAAGTAGAGATGTTAGTATTACTCCATTATCGATGACTTTACATGACTGCATATATATGTTCAAACAAATTGCTATATGGGATCATTCGAGTCGTAGGTTCACGGTGGGCTTGTTAATTAGTTTTGCATTGCAGGTGATAGATGATAGTTCTCCCTGACCATGCAGGTTTTTGTTGATGCGGCAAGGCATATAACAAACCCGCGCTTGGGATGCTAAACTGCTACGCAACAGTATACCCATTCCTGGACAACCAAATGCGGCCGTGGTCCAGCCCAATTCAACATTGTTAAAGCCCTTTTTTTTTGCAGAACGACGGAAACCGCGGAGGTTTTTTTTTTAATAATACAATTTTTTATTAATATTACATAAATAATAGCCCCCCCCCCCCCACCCAAAGTTGTCGTTGTTTGAAAAGGTGACAGATGATGTGGAGCCTGCCTAGGTCCTGCGTGGCAGGAAGCAGCTCTCTATAGCATCGCCTTTTTCAAATGGGGCAACAGAGACTTTGTCGCCATTTCAAATGGCGACATAGGCTATTTTCTTTTTGTATTTGTTTGAATACTTTACGTGGGTTTTAGACGATTGTAATGTTTGTCTACTAGATATAATTTGGGCTACCGGAGACACATGTTGGAAGCATAACCATATGGTAGATAGAGAAAATTAGAACCACCGAAATTAGCTAGGTTTTTTATTATGTGATCAATTGGACTGATATTTTTATAAGCTTCGGTTTGAGGGAGAATACAATACCGAAGATAAGATTCCAAGCCCGACATAACACTTGATAAATAAGGCTATTTACATAACGTGCAAGGTTTGGTTGGGTCACTACTACAGAAAAGGTCTTCACAGACGGTTCAAAAATGACATCACAGACGGTTTCATGAGCCGTCTGAGTTTATAGGTCAATGATGACGGTTATTAACTTAAAACCGTTTGTGATGTATACTATCACAGACGGTTATTAACTCAGAATCGTCTGTGATATTCGACTATCACATACGGTTTGTAGATGGAACCGTCCGTGATATCTTATGCATCACAGACGGTTTGTAGATGGAACCGTCCGTGATATCTTATGCATCACAAACGGTTTGTCCTAAGGAACCGTCTGTGATATTCTTTTTGTATTTGTAAATCTATTTCTGTTTATTGGCTAGCCTCAGGAAATACTAGCCATACCATCTAAAACAAGCAGAAACACAACAAGTACATATCCAATTCACATTCATTTCAGAAACAAGCACATCTAATTCACATTCATTTCAGAAACAAGCACATCCATTTCATAAATCAATTAACTCAAGTGAACTAAAATTAACCATTTATGAACAAATATACACACATGTTCCATAAAGTTCAATCTTAACCCAATCAAATTCAATCTACATTGTGGAACTTTCCATTTGGGCTTATGACCTTACGCATCAAGAAGGCCACAAACTGTCTTTGAATGCGTTCGAGCTAGGCCTGTTTCAACGGAGTTTCAGTGATAATTGCAACTTGTCGCTAGGAAGATTAAAGTAGTGCATATATAAATTAATAAATATGAAATAATTGTTGCAAGATTAGCAAACCTGAGGATCTTTGGTCATTAGGGAACCGAGGAGTAGTTCTATGTTGCGGTAAATATAGTATCCATAGGTGTTGCCCAGTGGCTGCTGGTGGCACTAAAAAAATAGAATTGGTTAGTTCGAGAGGCGTTACTACGAAGTGTTATATAAGATTAATGTGTACTAGCGAATACCAGGAATTTGAAATCATGTTGGAGGTTCACTCGCTTGTATTTCCCTCCCTTTGCATAGTATGTGCAAGGTAGTTAGGATCGCGATCCAAGTCTTAAAGTCTTACGACTCTACGAACCCACGACAGCCTGTCGATCCAAGTCTTACTGCCGATCCGATCCTACTCAAGGTAGGTAGGATCGCGATCCTACTCTTAGAGTCTTACGGTTCTCTGAACCCACGACGACTGTCGATCCAAATCTCCTTGTCGATCCTACTCGTGAGAGACTTAGGGCAATTTTTTTAGGGGCTAGGCTTTGCGATATTTTGTTTTAGAGCAAAATTTGTTGATATTAATTTCTGAGAATGACACTATAAATAAACAAGGAGCATGCAAAATATTGTATCAGTGTGGTAATGCTAGTACAAATATCTATATTATGGCATGAGCAATCTTGAGCTTGATAATGATAAGCTATTTTTATTCCTGGAGTATGTCTAGCTACTTTTAAGGAACATGCAAGTGGTAAACCATATAACAATCATACAAACTTATAGTATAGATGTTAAATATGTGTATTTTTACAAATCCGTAGAATCGTCGATTCTACGATTCGATACTACGATTCGATTCTACCGGAGGCAAATCGATCCGACTCGGGATCTCGACTCTGACTACCTTGAGTATGTGATGAACGACCTACGTGATTCCAAAAACTTGGCCATAGCCATTGCAAAGGAAGGAAATGCTACAATAGAGTTATCTATGGAGGAAATGTATTTACCTGTCGATTAAGTTTTTGACAACTGTGAAGTTGTTATTAGACCTTTTTAGGGAATCAAGGTATCTTACTGTTGGAAATATGCCCTAGAGGCAATCATAGAGATGATTATATTTCATTATGTTCACAATATTTGATAATATGTTATCTTGTTCCTTGAATGAATCATCAGTCATGAAGATTAACGAGTATGTGACTTATTGGTGAAGCTCTTTTTAACTTATGATGATGTCGTTCTAAAAATATCCCTGGTCGAAAGTCCTTTGGTGAACACTAGTGACTCCACGACCAAACACATGTATTGATTGATGACCACGTTTCACCGGTCATGGATATAGGGATATCGAATCAATAATGTGGACACGTGTTAGAGAACATGGTGTTGGATAAGACCCACCTTGAGACACTATTGAGATTGTTATAATTCTATATGTCGTTAGTTGGTCTCAAGCAATGATGATGTATAATCCTTAGACCCGAGATCGACATGGTTTCCTACATGTGTAATAGCACTCTTAGGGGTTGCCAAACGCCGCTCAGAATCGGGTGGTTATAAAAGTAGCTTTCGGGTATGCTATGAAACATGCGAGAGGATGTGATTTGGTGGGATATGGATTTGCCCTCCTAACATAACAGAGAGATATCTCTGGGCCCTCAAGTGATCGGATAAAGAAAGTGCATGGCCATGCCCTTTGGTGGTCGAAGAGTTCGACCACATGAGGTTATCCGATACTCGATCGAGAAAGCATTGAGCAGATCCATGGATGACACCACATCTCACCGGAGTTCAACCAGATATCGTGAGGCAAAGGGAGAATACATGAGTAGGTGCTTAGTTCGACCCGACTACGGACAAGTCGTATGGAGATACAAGCAAGTCGAGACCGGTCGAGCGTAATCATGAGTGGTGAAACCAAGTCGTAAGGAGTTACGAGTTGGTCGTGATCAAATCGAACTGGTCAGTATAGAGATAGGACACAGTCGTAAGTGATGAGGACACAGTCGTAGATCATATTGCATTAAGGTTAAGTCGATATAATTTGTGTGTATTCGGGAATCGTTATGTTCGCTAGGAACCGCTTCGACTCGTGGTCGGAAAGGGTTTTCAGTCACAACCGAACTACACATAAACCTAACGGGTCACACACTTAACGGTTGGAACAAACCCGAGACGAATACGATTAAATGGCGTGTTTGGATAGGATCAAATCACGGGCCTATATAAAGAGATGCATGAAATTTGTTGGGAAAAGGGTGAGTCGGCGAGTTGCCCTACTGAAACCCTAGCCGCCATTTTCTTGAGAGCCTCCCGTGCGATTTGGTGCTAGCACACCGCCAGCGTCGGTTGTTCCTTCCACGGGCGTGTGGATACCGAGTAGGCGCTACTACGATTGTTGCACTTGAGGGCGATCCGCAATCTTCACAAGGAATACAGAGGTCATTTGGAGGAGACGATCGACTCGACCACTACCGACGTGCTCTTCGTTGGACCAGGCTACTCCAACCCTTCTTCCGCTGCTCTGCGCATCTGGTGGTAACGATCTATGACCATCTACTTGCTTGGCATCCTGGTTTGCGTAGTAGAAAATTTTGTTTGTAGCTATTGTAGCCTACCCGTATCCCAACAGTGGTATCAGAGCCATCCTGCGTAGTTTTTGATCTGCATCGGTCGCATATACTTGATATGTGGTAGTAGTAGATTGGATCTATTACTTGTCGTATCTGGAAACCTAGGCCCTGGTCAATTAGATCGATCAGTTTTCGGTGGTAGTAGATGGGTATACGAGGAGGTACAAGTTAAGAGCACCAGATGATTCACTCGACTTGTTTTTCGACTACCTTGTATAATACTCCTACCGGTCGGAATTCCGCCATCGGAGTATGTCGCATTATGTGGTCGTATCAAAGGCGATGTCGATTGGCTCGGAATAGGGTTAATATGATTAATCTGATGATTTCCAAAGCTCGGAAACATGGATAAGGTTCATGTCTCGGAAAAATTTTTCGAGCGCCCTCGACTAGCGGTAGCGCCTTCGAACCCGCCCGCTAACTTAGGCTAAGCGGGACCGCCGTCTTGGGCATTAGTACCCACGCGCTATAGGTAGTGTGTGCTCATGTCGTCCGTTAGAATTGGATTACATGCATTACTTGTTTTGCGAGGATTGATGTGAATAGTATGACCCATGATGTTTCATGTATGAGATGCATATATCGTGTAATGTTCATGACTGCGTGTCATGTTAATTGCGACCAAGGTCAGTCTATACTTGTATAACGCCCGCGTGTCGAGTTGTGATGCTTCTTTACTCCTTGTGTTTCATTACTAATGCTATTAGAAATAATGGCTTAGTGGGAGTGCTTGGAGGAGTCGGCCACTTGAAGACATGGTGAACAGGATGCATGGCGATGGAGATTGCCATGAAGAAGGGTCATGCTATATCACAATGCAATTTGATTATCTGTGAATGCCTTTACATTCTGTTCATTTATTTCTATGCATGTTATTTTGCTTCAATTGCTTTTAACATGGTAGAAGTAAAATTCCCTCACATAATGTTAAGTTAAAATTGATGCCCCTTCAATAAGCTGCACCATCAAAAGTCTTGTATTTTAATGGTAGGTCTTGCTAAAGCGGAATGCCATTAACTTTCCTTGACTAGATGGGTTTGTGTCGGACACTCACACGCATTGCATTGGTTTAACTTGACAAGGTCATCATAGCAGTTATGGACCTTGGGGCATAGGGTTGGGTTAGAAGCATAGAGATCTTGCCCAACAACAAGAGTCATATAGAGATATGATTAGCAAAGGGTTGCTTACCAATTTCACTAATCTTCTAGCAGTGATGCCAAAGCTCACTAGTTGATTAAATGATTATGGATCTTGAATCATTAAATGTCATAAGAGGGATATGGGATTTAGTGGGAGTATATTTATTAAATTGTTTAATAGAAGTTACTTTTCTTGAACATATGTCTTAGTTTTGCGTATTTTATGTTGTAGATCATGGCACCAATCGCTGTACCAACATCGGTTTTGCTTTACGTTCGATACTTGAAAAAGAAAAAGCTGAATGGAACAAATTTTATGATTGGTCCCGCAACCTAAGAATTGTTCTTAGGCAAGATAAAAGGAACATGTTCTAGAGGAACCAATTCGGATGTGCTCTTGATATTGTTGCTACTCTTAAATCCGCCTATAAAAAGGCATGTGATGAATCCTTGATGTTAGGCATCTCATGCTTGCTGCGATGAACTCGAGACCTTGAAGCAGTTTGAGAACATTGAGGCCTCACGATATGATCGTGGCGCTCAAAGGCATGTTTGAGACACAAGCAAGAAGCAGAGATTTGAAATCTCAAAGAACTTGTTTGCATGTAAGCTAGCCGAGGGTAGTCGGTGAGCCCACATGTGATCAAAATGGTTGATTACACACGAGCTTGGAAAAACTTGGTTTTCCTTCGAGTCAAGAGTTGGCTCTGATTTGATTCTTGCTTCGCTTCACGCAAGCTATGGTCGATTCATTACGAACTTCCATATGAATGGCTTAGACAAGAATCTCACCGAACTACATATGATACTTAAGACCGCAGAGACAACATTAAGAAAAGCAACAGGTCATGTGATGATGGTGCAAAAGAGTACAAGCTTCAAGAAGAAGGCTAGGACTTGGGTCAAAGGAAAGGGCAAGAAAGTTTGGATGGGATCCAAACTAACAAGCCTAAGCCCAAGACTAAGTCCGCCCGACTCAAGAGAATGAATGCTTTTCTTGAAGGAACGGGACATTGGAAAAGGCGCAAGAAATACAGGCTGATCTAAAAAGAATGGTGGGACTAAACCTTTCACTTGGTATTAATGTTATAGATGTTCTTCTTGCGATTCTTACGTTAACTCATGGGTATTTGATAACGATTGGTTGCTCATATTTGCAATTCGATCTGAGTCTAACAAAGAATAGGAAAGTTGCAAGAGGAGATGGATCTTCGCGTCGGAAATAAAGCAAAGGTTCTTTGCATTAGCCGTCGGGACTTTATCATTGGTTTTGCCTTGAGTTTATTATGGAATTAAATAATTGTTATTACGTTCGACCATGAGTAGAAACATTATCTCAAACCTCATGTTTGATAGCGAGAGGTTATAAATTCATTATTGAGGACAATGGTTGTTCTATATTTTTAAATGATATGTTTTATGGCTATGCTCCTGTTTTGAGCAGGTTGTTTATTTTAAATCTTGATAATCGTCCATCTATAATATTAATGCAAAGAGGCTTGACCTAATAATAATATAATTCCACTTTTATCGGCATTGTCGTTTGGGTCACATAAGTGAGAAGCATGAAGAAGCTCCATGATGATGGAATTCTAAACTCATTTTATTTAGAATCATTTGAAGCGTCTTGAGTCTTGCCTACTCGGAAAATGACCAAGACACCTTTCCACCGGTCGGAATGAGAGGGCATCCGACTTGTTGGCACTCGTACATCTTGATGTGTGTGGACCAATGAGCACGACGACTAGAGGTGGTTTTCGATGCTTCATTACTTTACCGATGACTATAGTAGATATGGATATATATACTTAATGAGGCACAAGTCGGAATCCTTTGAAAAGTTCACGGAGTTCGAGAATGAAATCTGAGAATCAACTTGGCAAGACAATCAAATCTTTACAATCGATCGTGGAGGTGAGTTTTAAGCGAGAATTTGGCAATCATTTGAAACAGTGTGGAATTGTTCCTGACCACGCCGGGTACTCCACAATGGAATGGGGTGTCCGGCGGCGTAATAGAACCTTGTTGGACATGGTTCGATCGATGATGAGCCAATCTGATCTGCCATTGTATTTTTGGGGTTACGCTCTAGAAACAGCCGCTTTCACTATTAAATAGGGTATCATCTAAATCAGTAGATAAGACACCATATGAGATATGGACTGGGAAGAGTCCTAGCTTGTCTTTTCTAAAGGTTTGGGGATGTGATGTCTATGTTAAACGTTTGACGTCTGATAAACTCACACCTAAATCAGATAAATGCTTCTTTATAGGATATCCTAGGGAAACCGTCCGTGATATCTTATGCATCACAGACGGTTTGTCCTAAGGACTCGTGGTTATAATAAATTTTTATTGAACTTAACGGTGACACCCGAGCACCGTTGTACACCTGTCTTTTTGGCTTGTTCAATATACCATTCATGCAATCTCTGGGAAGCCAATCCTAGGGTTTTGTTGTCCTCTTTCGGGACAACCAACGGCTCACCATGCACGAATTTCCGGGCCAACAGCAAGAAGTGGATATCATCGGGCTGCTTCAATTTGCCCTTACCGCCTCGTTTTTTGGAGGTCGACCGGGCACGAGGTGTAGATGCATCTGATGTACCGGGTCCTTGCCGCATCGGTACAGGTAACTCTGGTGTAGCTAGCTTCGGTGCAGATACTTCTCGGGAAGTTGACACTGGTGCAGGTAGCTCCGGTGTAGATACTTCTCGTGAAGTTGACACCGATGCAGGTAGCTCCAGGCAGATGTCTCTCTTGGACCACTGGATGATTGCTCCACTGGCTTGCCCTAAAGTCATGACCTCGTCGTTTGGGGGCATCTCCAGTTGGACGACATTGAAATTGGCATAAACACCATCCACATTCACTTTTGCGAAACCCGGCGCTATATTTACACCGTGCAGCAAGGCCCCGACACCAGATAGATACGTCTAACCCCAAGCAGCATCCAGGACAACGAAGCCACATCTCACTTAGAGCTTGCACTTCGTAGCCACCTACAGAACGATACAAAATTAGCTAATCCAACAGGCCTATCAATGGATCGAGCATTCCAGGGATAATAATTGTTACAAGGATATCATCAACAGGAAATCTGTTACCGATTTCTAGGTTATGGTTGGACGCGCAGCTACTCGGATATTTTTTTTGGGGGGGGGGGCTTGCTAGCACAGTAGCGGCAGGGGCTTCCAACTGATTTGTGAGGGATGCACGTGTCTCCTCTTGTGCGACATCCCGCATATCTTCTCTGAGGAATGCACGAATCTCCTCTCGTAGCTATGCTTCGCGCACGGTTTTGGCTCTCTTACTACTCCGGTACGCCCCGGAATAGGCTATGAATCCATCTTTCCATGAAACATAAAGACCAATGCCTCTCATGCGACCCGGATGCTCCTTGTTTCCTAGGGCTTCGGAGAGCATATCTCTCTCTCTATCTTCCTAGAATGAGCCTTGGGAATATTGTGCAGTACTCAGCTCTTCCTGCAAGAGCCCGACATGTTAATTCACTTTCTATGAAGTTATCGAGTAATTACAAATTAGGTAGTTCGATATATTACCAGGCGTCGGGACACTTCCAAGTCTAAGGGGTTTGGAAAGGAGATGGCCCCCGAAGACAGGGTAGATAACCTTGCTCTTAGCCACTCTTGGGCGTGATCATCAGAGATCTAGGCAAATAGCGGGGAGGCGTCCAACCGTCTTGCATGCTCGTCCTGACCCCTCCATTGCGGGAGTTTACCCGCATACCCAGCGGTGCCGAGTCTGTGGAGGTGTGTGTTTTTTGCTTGGAGAGACCTGTGCGCCTCACTTTCACTCCTAAAATCATCTGTCGTCTTCTTCGCCACAAAATCTTCCCAGTACTCCTCCACTAACGGATACTTCTTGAAGGGCATCAGATTCTTCTCCACGTAATTCTTGACAAGCGTGCTCGTGAAGTTCCTCCACGCTTTGCACGCCGCTAGCAACGTGTATCGTTGCACGAAGGCTTGGTGTTGTTCCGGGATCAGGAACGATTGTAAAATTTCCGTCATCAGCGCATCTTTCTGATCTTTGGTCAAGTCCTTCCATGAATCGTAGGTGATCTTGACCCGTTGGCGTGCAACTATTTTGACCGTTGTCCGAAATGTAGACGCTGCTCGGCGAGGACTCAGAGGGGTCCCAGATGCATCAACTCTCGTGATGGTAAATCGGCCCTTGGGCCTTTTCGATATTCCTCTTTCCTTACGCTTGGATTTTCTAGAGGACAGCACATCAGACTCATGAGGCGACGATAACGAAGAATGAGCGGACAACATCTTCACGAGAAATAGAAGTTCTGACACACATGAACATATTATCATAAGATTCTCTATGTGTATGGGTATACAAACCAATTAAATGACATAATTGACATATAAACACGTAAATCCTCCAAGTCAGCCAACAACACTTGATCTACTGATAGAATAGCATGTATTATGAATGGGATCACAGAACCTAGAGGTTCAACCAATTAACCAACCGAAAATAACAAACCAAATGCTAAAGATCAATCAACAGTGGTAAGCATTCCATTACAATTAGAGTTCAAAATAATTTCAGTACAAGACTATTATCATCACAGAGCATTCATCTCAAGCCCACTACACCACATTGCAATATGAACATATCAAATGCAAAGGAGTAATTAAATTAAAATGTTGTGATGCTCACAAAGCGACAAGCAGGGAGCACCGGAGAAGCAGGGCGGCGTCGAAGGGGAGGCGTGCCGGGCTCGGGGAAGGAGGAGGCGACACGTGCTCGGGGGAGGGGAGGAGGCGGGCTCGGGGAGGAGAAGGCGACGTGTGCTCGGGGGAGGAGGGGCACCGAGTTCGGGGAAGCGACAGCTCGTGCTCGGGGAGGAGGTGGTGGGCTCGGGGGAGGAGGCGCGCTGGGCTCAAGGAGGAGGCGGCGACGGGCTCGAGGAGGAGGGATGTTAGAGAAACTTAATCGTTTGAGTGTGGGGGCGGCAAGCCCTAGAGTCCGAATATAAATAGGGTTGGATATCACAGACGGTTCCAATAAATAACCGTATGTGATATATAACATATCACAGACGGTTCTTTAGATGAAACCGTATGTGATATATGATTACAAACGGTTTGTCCTAAGGAACCGTCTGTGATATTCTTCTTTATTGCTACATCTATTTCTGTTTATTGGCTAGCATCAGGAAATGCTAACCATGCCCTCTAGACAAAGCAGAAACACACTAAGTATATGTATACATCCAATTCACATTCATTTCAGAAACAAGCATATCCATTTCACAAATTCAAATATCACGCATTCTCATATACATAAATGCAAATTCAGAACATATGACACATAAATATTTCATTCATCATTCCACTTGCTTATCTCCTTTAAAAATTAGCCATTCATGATTATCGACGCGTATGTAGCTAGTTTCATCACGTTGTTCTTCCTCGACCCTTGTGCCATTTTTGAAAGGTGGCAACTTGTCAAATTGATTGTATTCTTCCTCGTCCACTGCATTCTCAACTCCGACAATCCTCCTTTTTCCATGAAGAACTACGTGGCGCTTCTTATTTGCCTGGTCGGTTACATAGAGGACTTGAACAACTTGGTTAGCAAGTACGAATGATTCGTCTTTGTATTTGACACGTTCGAGGTCCACAGTAGTGACGCCATACATGTCGACCTTCACCTGTGGGATTTGGACCCAACAGCATCGAAACAGGGGGATCTTGAAAAGCACGTAGTCGAGCTCCCAAATCTCCTCTATGAACCCATAGTAGGAGCTCCTCAACCCATCGGTACTAAACGCATCTATGCGGACACTGCTGTTTTGGTTAGTGCTCTTTATATCCTGAGCCTGCGTATAGAATGTATACTCATTTATATCGTATCCTTGCCATGTCACAATTGTAAAGGTTGGCCCTTTTGCCAACCATGTCAACGTATCACTTGACGATTTCCTAGCGAGTCGCTCCTTCAACCATTGGTTGAACCGATCACATCTTTGTCTCGTGATCCAAATATCCGGTAGCTCAATTCATTGCGAAGCACGTCCTTACGCTGGTTGATATATGGGGACACTTCAGTCATGTGTTGCAAGACCGTGAAATGAGCTTGAGCATACGCTCTTATCTCTGGAATGATTTCTTTCCTTCCGATGGTCCCAATACCCTCGAGCGTCCCCTCATGGAGAAATCGAGGCACCACCTCATCCTGCAGATCATCTAGTCCTTGGGGATCGATGACCTTCTGAGAAATTGTGTTAGAGAAATAACACAGCCTCATGATTGTCTCTCGGACCTTGATTGGCAAAAGACTTCTAATTGCAATAGAGAACATCTGTCTCATCAGCACATGACAATCATGAGGCTTCATGCCAATTAACTTCAAATCTTCCATCGAAACAAGTTTCTTCATGTTGGCAGAGTAACCGGACGAAACTTTCACACCAAGTAAGCACTAGCACAGTTCAGTTCTCTCGGCCTTGGACAGAGTGTAACAAGCAGGGGGAAGGTACGTTCGTCCTTTATCGGTCTTTGTCGGTGCTAACTCAGGTCTGATGCCCATATCAACCAAGTCAAGCCGTGTATTGACACCATGATTTGTTTTGTCACGAATGTTCAATAAGAGACCAATCAAGCTGTCACATACATTCTTCTCTACGTGCGTAACGTCGATGCAGTGGCGCACTTCTAGGTGCTCCCAATAAGGTAAGTCCCAAAATATTGATCTATTCTTTCAGATGTTCTTCTCACGGGTCCTCAATTTACGTCTCTTTTCGAGCACAACATCTAAATCCTTAACCATATTATAGACTTCTTTTCCGCTTAAATTCCTTGGAGCAAAACTGTCCTCCTTCTCTCCGTCGAATTGTTTCTTCATCCTGCGGTATGGGTGAGCCCTCCGGAGGAACCTACGGTGACGCATGTACACAGTTTTACGCGAGTGCTTCAACCACACACGCTCGGTATCACCTAAGCAATGAGTACATGCTTTGGCCCATTTTGTACTCTGACCCGACAGGTTAGCAAGGGTGGGATAATCATTTATGGTGCAGAACAACAAGAAGCGTACAACAAAGTTCCCTCGTTTGTACGCATCCCATATCTATACCCCTTTCGATCCACAGTATTTTTAGATCTTCCATTAATGGTGCTAGATACACATTAATATCATTCCCAGGTTGCTTCGGCCCTTGGATAAGTATCGACAGTAGATACAGAGAATCATGGGCTAACTACTATGTCGGCTGCTCATGTTACCGAAAGGATTCATTCTATCTGTACTCAATCCAAACCTTATATTCCTCGGTTCCGCACCGAAGTCTGCAAACCTCCTATCGATGTTTCTCCACTGGGTGGAATCAGTAGGGTGTCTTAGCTTTCCATCCTTCTTACGCTCCTCCGAGTGCCAACGCGGTAGTTTTGTCTCCTTTGGGTTCGCAAAAAACCGCTTCAAACGGGGAATTACAGGAAGATACCACGCCACCTTAGCAGGAGGTCCTTTCTTCATCTCGATTTCCTCGCCGTCATCTGATTGATTGTTACGCTTGTATCGGGATGCGTTGCACACCGAACGTACATGCATGTTTGTGTATTCTTTACGGTAGAGGATACAGTCGTTCGGACATCCATGTATTTTTTTTCTACTTCCATTTCCAATGGACAAAGAATATTCTTGGCTCTGTAGGTGGTTTTGGGCAACTCGTTTCCATCCGGAAGCATATACACTAAGAAACCTAATAGCGCCGTGAAACTCTTATCGTATCAACCGTTGCTTGCCTTCAATTTAAGCAATTCAAGCACGAATGACAACCTTGTGTATTTCGGCTTGCAGCCTGGGAACAAAGGCTTCTCCGAGTCCTCCATCAAGCCCTCTAATTACCAAACTCTCTCACTATAGTTCACTTCTGCATCGCGAAGCATCTGACCCAGATTGTCATCGTGCAGCCTATCTGAATCGGAACCACAATCGACATCATCCGGCGGCATATCGTTGACTTCGTCGGCGATGTCGTTATTACTATCTTCCTGTATAATCTGCTCTTCACCGTGACTGGTCCAACGTGTATACTTCTTTTTGAAACCCCTTTGAATCATGTGTGCTTCGATCTGCGCTTGGTTCTTAAATATTTTCAGATTCTCGTAGTTAATGCATAGACAGTACATATATTCCGCCCCTTTATTCAACATATCCTCCTCGACGGCTCTTGTAAAAACAGACACGCCATTAATTTACTCTTCACTCACACGGTTCTTAGCGTACATCTAGCTTCGGTCCATCACACGGTTCATATTGAAAACCCTGTAAATAAATAAAATGTGGCTTTTCTCATTTTTTACATTTTTTCAGATTTTATTAACTTACATGTGGGCCCTACTTGTTAGTGACTCGTCTTTTTATTTTATGATTTATTTTATAAAATCTATGGCGGCACCACATGTCAAAGACTCATTAGTTTATTAACTAAATGATTAAAAGCAGCAGGATTTGAAGCTCAAATTGGGCTAAGGGGCTTCACTAGCGATTTCGGCCAAACGCCCAAAACTACTCACATAAAAGGATGTTTAGGCTCCAATAGCTCACCTCAATCACGAGAAAGGTGTCAATGAAGTCAGGGAGGTCCAAGGCGGCTGGTTGTCGGTGAATAGAGGTGACGGCGGCAAGCTCCTCAGCGACAGGTCTTCTCGATGGAAATAAACTGAAACGAAACACATGCACAGCTTTAGGGGGACATATAGGTGGGGAAATCGATTTTGGTGGGGTAGAGGATTCACCAGAGAAGAGTTGACGTCGATGGCGGTGGCGGTAACAGAGAGGTCCACGGTGACAACTCGGTGTGGGCGACAATAACTGAAATAGACCACATGAGCGGGCTTAGTGAGGTGAGGCGATACTTAAAAAAAGGCACGTAGTGACGATGGACTCACCGTAGCGCCAGAGATGGAGAAGAAGACACCGTCTGTGAAGAAGACTTACTGTACTGCACCAGATGATTATTAAGCGAGCAAAATGGCGCACCGTCTGTGATGAGTTAATTATCACAGACGGTTTATTGTTGGAAACCATATGTGATAAGTATCACAGACGATTGTTTGGTGAAAATTGCCTGTGATATGTAGAATCATCATAGACGGTTATTGTTAAGAACCGTTTGTGATACTTCACAGAAGGTTTTTATTATGAACCGTCTGTGATATTACCTCTTCACAGACAATTTTAAGTGTTGCCAGTAACACAGACGGTCTCTAAACCAAAACCATCTGTAATTGCATGTAATACAGATAGTTTTGGTCAACCGTCTGTGATGGGGCGTCCAGTATGAGCCTTTTTGTAGTAGTAGGTGCATATATTTGCCTCGCTACTCTTTACGGTACAAATGGCAATATGCACTAACCATGAACCCACAATACAACTAAGATACATGTGCGTCTTTTGGAATCGAAAACACTTGGCGGATGGGAAAAACTCCGGCTTGTGGACATACGTCCTACTCCCTCCTGTGGGCGCGAGCCTCCCATTACTCGGCTCAAGGATCCTTTTTGGGCTTTTTCTCGTCTAGAATAATCTTCGGTGCAATAGGGTCATTAGGGACCATCGCTGCCTTTCCCTTCTTTTCTCCATTCCCGGATGATGGAGGTCTCCAACAGGGTAAATACCTCAGGCGCAACTTCATAGCTCAACATGTATTTTTTATGAATAAATGCCTTGTCATACTCCTCCAAGCCATCGATCCATTGGAAGAAGTAACAACGCTCCTCTGGTTGTCATGCATGGATAAAGTTACCAATATTTAAAATACAATATAAAATATAAAATATGAGGGGACGTCACTTACGCGGCAATCCCCACATATGTAGTAAGCCCGAGCGGTGGTACTAGGATGTGCGGATTTCTTGATCCATGTCGGGTTACCATAGTCGCATTTGGGGCGTGGAAATTATGGTGGTATAGGAGCATCCTTGCAAGAACTATTTGGGCATGTTCCTACCTTCTTGCCAACCCATTTTCGCTTCCGGAGCATCTCCTCGTAGTCCGACATCTCTAAACTGGGCGGAGTGACCTCCTCTACCTCTCTTCTCCCTCCCATGTCCTTGTTTTATAAATTAGATCGAATGGAGTGTTGCTTGTAGTGATGCAGTGTGCCGCAGTTTTATAGGCGGTGATTGTGTAGTGTTGAGGGAGTAAATTTTGATGAATAGAAGTGCACTCACGTCCACGAGGAGTAGTCTTTCGGTGTAGGATAGCTTAATGAGTTGTCAATTCACTGAGAAAAGCTTGTGTGTGTTGTCAATTCAATCTTAAAAAGGTGGCATAGTATGGTCACTTCAGAACGAAAAGCTAGAAGAACGCATAAATAGATCTATAAAAAAAAATCCATTCTACTCTCTACAAAAATACGGTTCCATATTGACCTAACTAACCGATCTAATATTCTAAAACTAATCGGTGTACTACAACTAAATACTTTGGGAAATTAATAGACGTACAACAAATTACTCTAAATAACTATATATCTAAAACTAAACTATCTACCCATATACCTACTACCCAATACAACTACGAATCTAATCGTGTTATTTGCTAACCTATCATAGTTTCAAAATAAAATTTACAAAGAAACAGAAAACTCACCTATAGTATAAAGATATCCCCTGTTTCTCCCCTCTCTTCCCCGCCTCCTCTTCTCTCTTCTCCCCTCTGTCTTTTTTCTAAATAAAAGTGAATTTGACGATAATAGCTCGTCCCTATTTCGATTGGCGATAGAGTTATTATCGCCATTTCAGATGTTGACAGTGGTATATTTATGTAATATTAATAAAAAAATATTATAAAAAAAATCAGAAACCGCGTATCCCGGCCGGCAAGAATAGCATCCTCTATCAGGTAATGCTCCCCCCAACATATCAAACCCTCCCTCAATGACAACGTAAACGACAGAATGAAAAGAAGAAGAAAAATAGGACACCTTGCTTACAAGTCCAACCTTCTTTTAACAAACCCGTCCCCCCTCCGATGTATCCACTTGCACATTTTTCATGTGTTAGTGACGTGTATGAACACGTACGTAGTAGGTAGTACTACCTACGTACGCTGAGGCTCAGCTGGCTGGCTAGTGCGAGTGCGACCATCCTCATTGTTTCCATCGAAAAACAATCAACAGCTAACTAACCCGGCGACTTGTTCGCACGGCTCGGGCCTAGAGAGAAAAGCTTACGATTAAACCCCATGCAAGTCTCCGTCGGATTTCTAAAGCTTTAGCTAGTGGCGGTCTCACGGCAAAGGCAGGGGAGGGAAGGGAATCGTATTGGGCAACAGCAGAAGAGGAGCATACTACCATAATTTTTCTCTAATCTTACACGTCGTCTAAAAAATAGACAACCCATATCACATGCTACGATACAAAGGTACGTCAAATCGCTACAACGATGTTACAGTGCTTTGCTGTAGCCGGAAAAACGCTCCGGTCCTTTGTCTTTTGATGGGGGATGGCTATGAAGAAAGTCGCACTGCTACGTCCGTGACTTGTGTGTCGACTCGAGGGTCCGGATGTCCGGATCCCCTGAAGGGCAGCTCTGATGTCGGTGTCAGCGCGGAGGGTTAGAGGCGGCCATCTCGATCGTTGGTGTGTGCTGCTGCTACGTGGGGATGCAAGAAAATTAAAGCAGCGCGTGCTTTAATTTGCTGCGCTTATGCTTATCCTTCCCTTAGGCCCATCCAGGACTTTGTTTCTGTGCTTTTTGGATCAAGAATGTGATTAAAGAAAAGCGAGAGGAATCGGTCCAATTCGGAGGCATCACGTATCCTCCTCCGCCTTGCTTGTCCCTCGCTTATTGGACCGCCTCCCTGTTGTCTTCGTATTACCAGAAAGCCAGCAGGCTTGTTTGCTTCTTCTTCTTCTTCTTCTTCTATGGCTACAGCCTACAGCTACAGGGTACACGATTGACCAACAAGGATCATGATAACTTCACAACTATACGGAGGTAGCAGCACAGGGCGTTCAATGTTATCCACTCTGGGATTCAATCAGCAGGTCTCCCATCGCTCGAATAAAACATCAATTTTCGAGATGAAGATGGACGGGGGCTTTACTACTCTTGAAAGTTGTTAGCGGGTGCTGATCCCTCAGAGACGGGGAGAAAGAAATGGTACAGCTAGCGTGCGTACGTAGGCGAGCACGCATGCTTGCGTTGCGCCGTCTTCCATTGCAGAATCAAATACTATCATCGCAAGATCAGTGTTCGTCACGTTTGCAATTCAATCGCCGTCTAAATCCTGGCAGCAGCAGCAGCAGCTAAATACGAGAGTTAAAACAGGCTTAGAGACGATGATGGAAGCAGAGTTTATTCGAAACGAATTTCCATTTCGATGGCTGACGATTTCATCACCAGCTTACACAAAGTTACACCAATAACATTGGGGAACAGCATTGAGATCCTTCTTCTCTTCCTCCTCCGTATCGAGCTAGGAGGAGGGAAGGGAGGTGAGTGAGGTCATGACCCGGCGCCCGGCCGGCGAGGACGTGCCGTGGGATGATGGGATCAGATCTTGTCCTTGAGCTTGTCGCCCTTGATGACGGGGTTGGCGCGCGCGATGGCGTCGCGGCCGGCGGCCTTGAAGTCGAAGCCGCAGGCGTGCCGCTCCGGGTACCGGTGGGCCCCGCAGAAGGTGCCCCCGCACCGGCACGCGAACCCCGTCGGCCCCACCCGCTTCCTGCAGCTGGCGCACCTGCTCGCCTTGGCGCCCGCGTGCGCCGAGGACGGCGACGATTCGGAGGCCGCGACGGGCTCGGCGGAGGCTGCAACGAAGGCAGCCTCAGCTGACCCTGAGGCGGAGGAGGAAGGCGAAAAGGCCGGGGAGGAGGAGGCGGCGGGTGTTTCTTGCTGCTGTCGGTCGCGGTAGCACTTGGAGCAGAGGTCGAGCGTGGCCGGGCTGCCGAAGAAGCCGCAGTTGTTGGCGCAGAGGCGGTGCCCCTCCTGCCACCTCTGCTCCTCCGCCATGACCCGAGCAAGGATATGGATATGAGCCTTCTCGCAAGGAAGGCAAGGTGAGCAAGATTAGGGCGGAAAGTGAGGGGGAGGGAGGCAGGGAGAGGGGATTAAAAAGGCAGCGGCCGAAAGGTGGAGCGGAGGTGGGATCGACTTGGCTTTTGTTTCAAGCGACGGGAAGGGATAGCGACAACGGTACGACAAATCGAGAGGCAGCCTAAGGTGGCCGCACGCACGGCGAGCGGGACGACAGCGACAAGGAGGACGGTTGGGTAACAGGGTTGGGCTGCAGCGGCGGGGAGCAGCTGGGCCAGGGCGGCGAAGAGAGACGATCGTCTGTTACGTCTTAGGCCGGCCCGTCGTGTTTGGTCGCGACCTGCATCCGCCGCCGTATTCTGCACTCGGAGCTCCGCACAAAACAGAGGATGGTGGACGAAGTGAAAGACAGGCAGGACAGGGCGAGCCTTTTCTTGTCTCGCTCTCGCGCCTCCTCTCCTCTGTCTGCCGTCTCTGTTGTATGTAGAGCTAGGCATTAGGCTGTGCCGTGTCGGTCCGGCTCAAGTTCATCGTGCTTCGGACTGTGTCGTACCGTGCCGGCTCGGTCCGGTCACCCCGCCGTGTCGTGCCGTGCAGGCTCACCTCGCCTCCGGTTAGGCCCAGACACGGCCCAAAGCCCATCGTGCTAGGGTCGTGTCGTGCCAGCTCAAGTCCAGCCCAAAATAACTATAGACAGCGGAGACGGCGATGGCGGCGGCAACCGTCATCTTCATTCCTCTCGGCCAGAGGAGAGCCGGAGAGGGAGGAAGGCGGTGCGCAGAGGAGAGAGAGGAGAGGGAGGAGGAAAGCGGTGTTTGGGAGGGAGGAACCGAGGTGGTGGGGTGGAGGCGGTGTGTGGGATCGGGGAATATGGATTAGCGGGATGGGGTTAGGGTTGGGTCAGGCCGTGGGAGGGAAGAACGGGATTGGGTCAGGCTACCAGGCCGGGGAGGGATAGGATTGGACCAGGCTAGGGAGGGATAGGATTGAACCACGCCGGAGGAGGGATTGGAGGATTGGGCTTTTTTCGTGCCGTGCCGCCCAACGGGCCGTATTCTCAGGCCCAACCCAACCCGGCGTTCATCTTGCGTCTTGGCCAGTCGCAGCGTCTTGTCGTGTCGTCTTAAACTGCTTAGATCTGCGTCTTGATCGGGTTTGGCCACCGTAAAAAGCGGCCCAAATCCCAGCTCTAGTTGTATGTAATGTAACAACGAACGCAAGCTTTGTTTACGTCGTCTTGCCACCGTACGAGCAGCAACATCCGCCAGCGCAAGCTAACCATAACTAACCCGGTGGCGAAAATGGCGGAATTACCGACGTTAGCCGGCGTTTGCTAGCACTAACGACCTAACGACGAGACAGCGCTTCTTCCTGTGGCCCCTAGCCCAAGGTGCGCACGCTGCTCTTCTGGTTTCTCGCCAAGATTCCCATGCTTCCATGTGCGGAGAGGAAAACTCAACCTCAATCCCCACTTGTATCACGCTCACTTCTCCGTCACTGCCACCCAGTGGTCCAATCCCATCGAGCAAATACTCGCGCCACGTGTGCTAACGAATCTATGCAAACTACTCCTCTTAAATTCAGCTGCGGATCCAGGTCCAGGCCTGGCCAAATGGGCGTCCGGCCCGGCCCGTTCCAGTCTATGTACTATTTGTGTCAGGCCGGTCAACCTGAGTCCGTTTGGCCCGTCGGGACAGATCTGGCATGTTTGGTCTATTAGAACAAAAAAAATTCTAAAAAATTTAGAAAAATATGTAGAATTCATAAGTAGACATAATTTTTTTTTTTAAAAAAAAAAGAGACAGTCATATTGAAAATGTAATAAAGAGCTTTATTAATGTCCAACTGGCTACCTCGTTAAAACCTTCGCCAAGTAAAAACTTAAAATGAGAAAACATTGACAAAGAAAAAGGAGTACAGCCTATAGCTCTACAATTCTACATACATGATACATCTTTGTTCTATGTGTCGGTGTCATTGTCTAAGTACAGATTTTCGAGCACCTCCGACAACTCTGGATTTTCCACAGAGTGTTGTGTTCGTGAATCAGCTTGTTCCCAACCTTCACAGTTAGAAGGATCTCCACCATCTCGCTTGTGAGACTTGTTCTTCTCTCCTCCAATATCCTTCTAGAAAGACTGAAAGGACTCGGAGGAAACCAGAGCGAGAGCGATTAACACATCACGTGCGGTATGGATAGCACGGATATGTTAACTTATGGGCTTGCCACCATTGCAAGATGTCGAAGCCTTCTGAGTTGAAATCCACCGTATCGCTGTCCAGATAGGTGGATAGTTCTCTGCTCCTTGTGGATCTTGGCTGAGCAAGCGTTGGTGTAGAAAAGAAGAAGAAGAAGCCCTGGACCTGGACCTGGAGGAAGAGGCACCGAAGATCGCGCCCCACATATTTGTCTTCCCACTTGAGGTGGGGGCTACTGGAGGTCGTTGCGAACAGACTCCCCGGAACCTATCTTCATACCTTTGGTAAACCTCGTATAACCGAGAACGAACTTTTGCAAAATAGGAAGTATAGTCTAGCCCCGTAGCATCATTAAGAAGATCAAGTACAGTACCAAATGCATCAATTTTAGCCCTAGGATCTAAAAGAAATGCAAATGCATATAGGTAAGAGATTTCTCTCCAATATTTAAGATATTTAGATTTCATGGAAACAACTGCATCGCGTAAAACTATGTCATTTCCAAAAATTTTCAATTGAGTAGCAATCCGTAAAATAGTATACACAATGATAGGAGATGTTGGATAGTAGACAGCGGACAAAGCAACAGTTGCTTCATAAAAAATTTCTAAAAACAGCAAGACCTTTTCAAAGAACGAATCAATGTTGCTCGATTAATAACATAAGTTATCGATTGCTAGGAGGATAGTGCATTTGAATAAATCTGAGAAAAAGTGCTCTTGTATGGTAAAAGATTCTTAAGCATGAGGTAAGTAGAGTTCCACCTTACCTCCATGTCCAAACCGAATTTTCTTGGGCGTACACCCATCGCCTGCGAAGTTCTTATATTGTGCTATTCTTACGTTAGAATTATTCAAGAAAGAAATCGCATCATAAAAAACTTTAATATCTGAGACTCAACCTCTTCAAACCACATTTGACTATAAGGTTGATAATATGACAAGCGCATCGTTGATGTAGCGTAAAGGAATAAATCATATGTACTCAACACTTTGGAGTAAGAATGTCCATGGCCCTAGAGTTTGAAGCGGTGTTGTCTAAAGTAATTGCGAATATTTTATGCGAAAGACCAAAGTCTTCCACGACTTTGATAATCTGATTCATAATATTCTCCCGTGTGTGCTATATCAATTAATTTCAAAGCTATAATCATTTTCTCCATTACCCGATCGTCATTAATATAATGTGCAACTACACTAAGGTAATCCTCCTAGCCCGACCACTCCATATGTCCGAATCGGGGCCACCAAAATGTGCACGCGTGCTAAATAGTTCCTTTATTTTATTACGACGTTCATTATAGTATTTCACTAGATCCCTAGTTGTTGTTTGTCTAGAAACAGAAGTAAATCTAGAATTGTGCGTAGTCCTAATGCAATTTTGGAAAGAAGCAGACTCGCCAAAGCCTAACGGTAAATCCTCAGAAACAATTAAACAACAGAAAGATTGGCGGGCTACTTGAGGATCGTAGTCCCAGCTAGATACCGTACCGTCGAGGTTGTATTGTAGTTGCATCTGCCTCATCGTCAATCCTTGTTTGGTTCGACACCTTGTAGCATGTCTAATCAAGTGCCCCATTCCACCTGTAGACTTTGTAGACAATTCATGGCGATAAATTTTACAAATAGCATATGGTACCTCATTTCCCGCTACGTCTTTCTTGGTTGTTGTAATATCCTGATTTTCCAAGTCCTTTTAAAATTGTAAAATAAAATAAAACTATTTTGTTTTGATGAGAATTCATAGTTGGTTCGTCGGAGATGTTTAAGTTTCATGTTGTCACCTCTTCTGTGTGTTGGCCAGTTCTCCCCTCAGTCTCTCTTTTGTGTTAGGTTCGGTTTAGACCTTCTCTGTGGCCTGGACCTCCCTCAGCGGTTCTTAAAGTTAGACCTCCCCTGAGGGCTCAGACCTTTCTCTCAATTGGACGTGTCTTCATGTCCAGACCTCTTCCTTTGAGTTAGATCTCTTTGGATCTCTTTGTTGGTTCGAATCTCTTAGATTCAGACCTCCTCCGTAGGTTTAGACCTCCTCTGGGTTAAGGCGTGCCTATATGTTTAGGCCTCCCTTCGACTTCATGTCCTTTGGACCCCCTTGCTCGCTTAACTTAGGAACTCCTGACCTCCAAAGATTTCCTCCCGAACCTCTGGGACCTCCCAATATTGAGATCCTCACCGCCAGGACCTCCCATTGTGGAGATCCTAGCGATTAGGACCTCCCCGGGTTGACTTAGTTCTTTAAACTTCCTCTCAAGACCTCCTTGAGCCCGTGGAACCTTCCTTCATGAGAGCCTAACTGATAGGACCTCCCCGTTGGTGAGATCCTACCAGTCAGGACCTCCTCTTTGTGAATATCCCCTCAGCCAAGATCTCCCTTGATGGGATCTTCGTTGTCAGAACCTCTTAGTCGCGTGGACCTCCTCCATGTGTGTTTGGACCTCCCAACGTCCGGACCTCCTTTGTGTATATCAGGACCTCTTAGCCTCCAGACCTCCTCTTTGTAAATCTGGACCGTTAAGACCTCCCTTGAGATCTTAATGACCCTGACCTCCCTCCTGAACATCTGGACCGTCAAGACCTCCCCAATGGAGATCTTAACCGTCTAGACCTCCCTTCTTTGGCAGATCTGATCATTAGGACCTCCCCCTTGGAAATCCTAACCGTTCAGACCTCCTGTCTGGAGTTGATCCTACGGCCCCAGACCTCTATTGCGGGTGATGGTTCTCCTTCCACCTTGTGGACCTCCCCGTTTGCACTAAATCTTGGCCGTTGGACCTCCTCTTTGGAGATCCAACTGTCAGGACCTCCCTCTTTGACCCAACTATTTCTAGTTTTGACTGGTCCCACCTGCCAGGCTTACCCACTCCTATTTTCCCCGCCACCTTAGTACCAGGAGCATTTAATGCATGTATTGTCGCATTAAATGCAGCCATGAAAGTGACTGCTTCCCTTGAATGTAGTCAATTGGGGGCACTATTGGTGTCTTTTCTAGTCTCCTCCCACAAACAGTACACAATGTCCTCTAATATTTTCTTTTGCCATCCCCGTACCTTTTGCCTATTTTTCATACTCACCAAATCATGCACATATTAAGTGGTCTTTTCACTCTCTTTGACTATAACTAGTCCCGGGAGCCCTCCATTGCCACCTTTTTCACACACTCAACATTGTTGCTCACACCCAGTGACTTCCTAGAGAGCTTTGTTGCCAAGAACATCGCCAGCAACTTCTCTTCATCGTATTATCACCATTGGAGGCTCGGCAGGAGCTTGGGCTTGACTTCAATCGCCCAGATTGCCTTCGACCTCCCCTTCACCCGTCACCTCCTTCTTATTGCTGGTAAGTTTCCTTGTATATTGCGCTGTTCTTGTTCTAGTCGCCACCATAAGAGGTTGTGTCCCTTTCAGGACCTCTTCCTTTGGATTCTCGGTGGAACTCTATGGTCTTGTCTAAAGATCACCTCTCTGGATCCTGCAGACTCATTATCCTCTTGATGCATTGCTAGAGTGCCCTACGGTCTTCCGTGAGGACCTTCCTCATTCGACCTCTCCCGAAGAAGTTGGGACCTCTCCCAAAGAACCTATTTTGAATATAAGATGCTTAGTTGGTTGAGTTTTGGAGTTTCTTTTCAAGTTCTTTTGGCTCTTTATTTGGAATGTGGTTTGAGTTGTCTTCTTTTCTCTCGTATAGGCGTGAAGGTCTTGAGAGCGTGAAAGCTTGAAGAAGAAGACTCTCAAGACGATGAGCAAGGCAACTCATGCTCTTGAACATATTGCACCCATTATTTCAATCTATTTATGTTCATTTCAAAGGATAATGCATGCCTATTTCTATCAAGATATTTTAGCACCTGTCTTTAAACACATAGCTATGCCTAATTCCTTCATATGGCCAACTTGACATGGAACCCAATCTGTTGCCACCTTAGACAAAAACCTGGTTGATGCATTAGTGTGAACCAGGAGCAATTGAAAAACCAAATGCTTAGTATTGCTTAGGCCAAAAGTACTTGTTTTGGGAAATCTTTACCTTCATGACCAAATACTGTTTAAAATGTTTTGACCATGGCATTGGGATGTCATGGGGGTATGAAAATATTGCTGGGGAAGCAAAGAAAATGGAAATTGATTTGGACTTGGGCGAATTGGTTGCTTGGTTGGTGCAAGGTTTATGCACGGACTCTATCCTAGCTAAGGTGGAGGTCCAAGGGTTTGTGTTTGTCGCCCAAGTCAGTTGAGGACCGGTCTTTGAGCCGCTAATGCTAGGCCTATGATGGGCTACGCCAAAACCGTGCAACCACATGTCTCTAGTATGGGGTGTGGGACCTAGCTAAGTAATTTGCAGAACTTCCACCGCAGTTGATCCAGTTGGAGGAGTGGGAGGTCTTCTATGGCCGGTGGTCTTTTATGACCTATGTTCCCCTTGGTGCAAGAGGGGCCCAGATCTGAGTGAATCCAAAGGAGGCGAAACCTTAGCAAGGAGAGGCGTGGTGGGACAATGCATTTTAAAGGCTTTGTCATGAACTCTAGACCTCTTACCTTTGGTAGTGAGAGGTGGCATCGACGGATCTTGGGATAAACTAGAGGAATTCATGTCGTGTGGGTAAAGTGCACATCCTCGATCAGTGTAAATCTATTGAATAGCCGTGTCCACGGTCATGGACATCTTTGGCGTGGCCACTCGAGTTAGATGTTGAATTTGGGTTTCTAAAAGTGTTTAACAAGCTGTTTTGGGATTTCTATCCCATGGGTTTTAGGCGAGGAGCCTTGTGACAGAGGGTATCCTTCACCAACTTGTTGATGAATGCTATCAACCGAAAATCAAGTTTTGTAAATGAATTTTATCTATTAAAAACCTGCCTTGGAACTTAGTAATTGTAATTGAAAGAAACTTGGCTTTATGCAAATCAACCCTATTATGCCTTCTTTTGTATATCCATATATGCATGTCATTTTGTTATTCCACGGGTGCGACTTGCGAGCACTGTGGTAGTGCTCACTCTTGCTCAATGCAAAATCTTATCAGGAGAAGACAACAGCGGAGAAGAGGAGGACCAGGACGAGTAGGTTGTGCCCTCCAGCCATTTTGCCTGTGGTATAGTGGATGGACCTCTGTCTTTGTTCTTTTGTAAGCTTGCTTTTGGCCTAAGGCCACCTTTTGTAAACAACTCCTTGTTATGTTGTAAATAAAGTTTATGTCATGGATGTTACCATTCTTGTATGCTGTGAAGAGCTAGCTTGAGATCCTTGGGACTAGCTCAGTTCACGCTGGGAATCACAGAGTGATCCCCCAAGCCTCACGACCTCCTCAGTCAGTCCTGCGACCTCCCTGTGTTGGGCGTGGCGATGGGGATCTCCCGTGACTCCCACTTCCTCGATGGTAATCCAGAGATGTCCTGACAGGGTCTCGATGGGTACTACCGAGGGCAGGTCCTACCCGAGCCTCGGGAGGTGCCACCGGACCTCCTGGGAGGTCCTAAGGGACGTCCTAGGAGATCCTGGGGAGGTCCTCTCGGGTGCTCTAGGGTTGGGCCGCCACAAGAGTGGTATCAGAGCCATTTGACTGCAGGTCGCAACCTAATAGACTGGCCATAGAACTTCAAAGCTTATTTTGTATAAACAAGAAGAATAAAATGTTCTTCCTTATCTGGGTCATCTCTCTACTCTCACCTCCTGCATGGTATTCATTGGTACCTTAAACAAATCTCCTCTGGTCTCTTTCTATACATTGATTTGCAATACTAAGTGGACCTCCTTACCTTGCAAAATTCTATTAGAGGTCTGTCGAGTTAGGCTTGGTGCTTAAGACCTCCTTCAAAGTGGTAAGAAACGAGTAGAACGATGGTTATTTATAACAGTTTTTGAAGAAGTTCGTTCTGCTGTTTTCTTTGCATTGGATCTCCTTGTTGAGTGGGTTGTTTTGGTTAGTCTTCCTTAGCCTTTTCCTTTTCTTTCCTCAGACTCTGGAGTCTAGCAAAATGGTGACCACCAGAAATGGTAGTGGAAGTTCGAGCCACCAGAGTAGGCAAGCTGAAGGAGAATCCGAGAACCCAGCTAGGTGGAGTAACCAAAATAGAGGTGTCGAGGGCGTGCAGCAGGACCCAACCTCACAGCCGCCACCTCCTCCAGTTGATGGTCTTAGTTGGGCCCAAATAATGGCCAATGAAGCTCAGCTTATAAGCTTGCTGTCTCAGTCTATTGCCAATACCCAATCGCTACAAGCTGCAGCAGCAGCCCAACCTCAAGCTCCAGTTCCACCTCCTCCAAGGTCCAGCATTGCCGAATTTATGAGGCTGCGCCCTCCAACATTTTCCAGTAGCACTGAGCTAATAGAAGCTGATGATTGGTTCAGGACAGTGGGCAGGAAATTAGACATGGTGCAGTGCACAGATCATGAGAGAGTTCTTTTTGCTTCTCACCAGCTTAGTGGACCAGCTTCTGAGTGGTGGGATAACTTTAGTCAATCTCATGCTGATGCTCAGGCCATCACATGGGATGAGTTTATGCGAGCTTTTCGTCGTGCCCATATTCCATCTGGTGTGATGTATTTAAAAAGGACAGAATTCCGCACCTTGAAGCAAGGCAGCCGCTCTGTGAATGAGTATCTACATAAGTTTAATCAACTAGCGAGATATGCTCCAGGAGATGTTGCCACGGATGAAAGTAAGCAGGAGCACTTTATGGAGGGGCTTAATGATGAAATTTCAGTTCACCTTGTTTCACAAGAGCATTCTGATTTTCATCAGCTTGTAAGCAAGGCTATTCGGCAGGAGAGCAAGCTCCAACAGATGGAAGGCCGAAAAAGAAAGAAGTCGGCACATAGGTTTAACTCTGGGGGTTTTCCTAAGTCTAAGACCTCCCATCCTTAGTCCTCCCATCATAAGGTCTCTCAGACCTCTTCTGCAAAGACATCCAGCACAGTGCAACACTCAAGCAAATCAAGCCACCATAAGACTTCCTTTGGAAGTCAGTCTCACAAGAAGCCATCTACGACCTTTTTTGCTGAAACTTCAATGGTTGCTTGTGTTTGCAAAAATGTATTGGGCTAGTGGTGCATTTGTCATCACCATCTGGTCAATTAAAATTCCATTAAAAGTGAAAATATTCTTTTGGTATCTCAAAAGAGAGGTAGTTTTAACTCAGGATAATCTGCTCAAAAAGAAATAGGAGGGAAAACAAAAAATGTTGTTTTTGTATTAACGAGAAAACAATTCAACATATTTATATTGAATGTCTCTTTGCACGTCTTGTATGGTGGGTTGTTCAATGAGTATTTAATTTATCTCCTCCTGTGAGTATAACAAACATGTTTGGGAATTGGTTAGTCGGTATTCCAAATATTTTAAAGCCATAACTCCTAGTGGGAGCTAGTGTCCTATGTTGGTCTATCTGGTTATGTCGAAATAAGGTCATCTTTGACAAAAAGATTGTCACTAATCTCTTGCAGGTTATTTTTTTGAATGGGCACTGGCTGAGGGATTGGGCCAATTTGCAGAAACCAGCCTAAAAGGAGTCCATGTTGGCCGGAAACGACAGACTGGAGATAGTGACGAAACAAATTTTAAGACGTTACGGGTGGCAGTTTAGTTACATGATTTGTAATGATTGAGATTAATTTTCAGTTATTGTTTGGTTGTAAGGCTTCAAGCCGATTTTAACAGCTTTGATAACTTCGGTGTTTTAAACTCATTAATAAAATGAACTGTGTGCATTCTAAATGTAAAGACCGAAAGAGTTTTCCTTTTTCATTATCTAAAAAATGAGCTGGAGAGATTAGCTTGTGGTCTGGTGGTGCTGCGTGCTGTTTCCGAAGAAAAAAGGCTGTGTAGGTATGAGTGGTGATGATGTGTTCGTATGTGTGTTTACTGTTTAGTTCCAGTCATGTGTTTTGAGTCCTACTTCTGTGAGAGGAGATGACAGAGCTGCCTTTTCGTGAGCTATTGAGGGAAGCATTTGGCATTTGTGCTTTGTTTACAAACATTGAGTACCATAGTGTTTTATGCATGGTTGCCGTGTTGTTATAGTGCTAGTACTATGTGATTACATTAGATTATCTAGTTTTATTCTTCATGAATTTTCATAATTTCTCCTTGAACTCTTTGTATGTTATTTGGATTTTATGAATTTTTTTCGATTTTTTTAATTGATTTTAGCAGATTTATGGTTACCTTATAACTTTCTGGACTATTTTTCGAATTTTTCTATACTGTTTTCGCAATTTACTTATTTTATTCGAATTTTCGAAATATTTTATGATATTTTCGAATTTTACGGGCTTTTTTTTTTTTTGGAGATTTCTAAAAGGCCTAATGGACTCTTTTGTCTCAGAGAAGATGAGTTCAGAGCTGCAGGCCGAAGATGCGCCGAAGGAGATTCCGTTCGAACTGTATTCCATGGTTAAAATTCGAAATCCTCTGACACCCCGTTTGGCAACCATGAATCGGCTCTGGAATCATAGAATTGGAATCCAATTTCAAGAATGGGGCTGCTTGGCCGCCACTGAGAATTGGAATCCACCTCTCAGAATTGGAATCAATGATTCCAGACAATTCCAAAGAGGCAAAAATCAATTGGTATCAATTCTTTCCAATTATCCGTCAATTGTGTGGAATCGAAGCTCCTCGTCCACTTCTTGCGCTCGACTCCGCCCGACTGGTGAGCGTCGCCTAGCCGGCTCTGGTGAGCGCCACGGCGCCACCTGCCCACCTTCCATCACCGGCAATCGAGAGGCAGCGTGGCGGCGGCTGGTCGACCTAAGGTTAGGAGGCGATGACTGCACCAGAAGGAAGCAGCAAACAGCTGAGCACCGCCATGGTCGCCCTCTCCAAGCTCCTGCATCCGCCACCGCCTCCGCCATCTCCAAGCTCCTGTTGCCATGGATCATCTGCAGCCGCCGCCTCTCCTCGTCGGCACTGAGCGCCACCATCTCCACATCCAATCCCCCGTCATTGGAGTGCCCCACGTCTTCGGCTCGCAAGCAAGATCTCGTGGAGGGTTGGCAGGGAAGAATAGAGTGGTGGATTTGGGAAGAATCCGAGGACTGAGTAGAAAGAGAGGTTGCCAGGGAAGAGTAGAGGGGTGGTGGGTGACATGTAGGGCCCACAAAGGAGAGGGGCACGAGGGGATCAGGAGAGTTGGGTGTAGATGCAGTAGTCCTCCTGATGTTGTTGTTTTTCTTTAATTTCATCCAATTCCAAATCCAAATGGCACCCAGACAGAAAAAAAAAAGATTTTGAATTAGCCTGAATCAAATTGAAATCCTATTAGAATAGGATTTGGATCCAATTGAATGAATCAAAATCAATTTTAGGGAGACAAATGGGGTGTAAAGAGAATTTTCTTATATGACATTGCAAAGTTTCTGGATCCCTGAAATATCATTGTAAAATTGTTGTTCTCTTATTTGCCGCTCCCTTTTGAAAACAATCCCCTCATTGCCACTACTGTTAGCACCGTTAGATTATGCCGCTACCACCCCTCCTTAATACCCAAAATGCCCTCATTCTCTCTCTAAGGCAATGCCTCCTCTTCCACCCCTCCACGAATCGAGGCTTCGGTGGCGTCCTCATCCACCCCTGCACGAATCGAGCCTTCAACGACGTCCTCTTCCTCCCCCTCCACCTACGGAGGTGGCATCCTCTTCCTCCACCTCCTCGTCGGCGTAGACCTCGGCCTCACGCTCGAGGCGGAGCCGTTCCTCCTCGCGGCGACGCTCGAGGTCGACCTGGGGGACATGCCGTCGCCGCTACTGCGACCGTCCCTGAGCAGCAGAACCTGAACCGGAGGAGGCGGAGCCGCGCATGTGTCGCCCAGCAACGACGAGACCACGTCGACGACGGCTGCGTACAATGACGTCGCCACCTCGATCTTCGCCGTCATGAGGAAGAAAGAGAAGAAACAAACGAGGGGTGAGAGATGAGGAAGATGACATGCGGGCCCGGGGGAAAATGGTCTTTTCTTACCTCCGTCCCGGCTTGACCGCCGGAAAATGGTCAACACCAGCAGGGAGGGGATTATCTTGTAGAAGTGGCAAGTAAGGGAACATCAATTTTGAAATGGCATTCGAGCGTCTGGAAACTCTGCAACGGCGTATGAAGGCGATTGATTTGATACTAGCGTTCTGCAGCACTCTTGGCCTTCCCTTGGAGAAGAGAATCTCACAAGCAGAAGTAGCACTTGTACATTTGTACTGCACAAGGGAGGATGTTGTACTTCTGGTACTAGCGTACTACCCATCCAATTCCAAGGTCAGGCCAGGCCGGGTCAGGTCGATGCGTGTTTGGTGCCTTGTGCTTTCTTTCTTTGACGAGGATTCTTCTCACCGGAACCCGGTCGTGCCTTGTGCTTTCTTGCTACGCATCGTCTTATCTCTATTTAAGTAGCCTCCAATCCATGAAGCCAGGGCAGGCAGGCACCAAGCTCTCTTCTCTCCCCCGCCCCCCTCGGACGTAGTTCAGCATCCCTGTCTTGCAATTCTCCTTCTGTTCCAGCTTCTGCTTCTTCTTCTTCTTCTTCTTCTTCCTGCAGCTGTGAACCATGGCCGCTGAGGTAACATCTCCTTCCCTGCAAAGCCTCTCGTGTAGCATAGTTTCGTAGTAATGGATTCTCAATTATGTAGTGACCGAATCAAAAAAGATGAATAGAAAGTAGGCCATGGAGTTGCTGAATTTTGGCTGTGCATGAATCCCCGTGTCATATAACTTGATAAGAATCGCAATGTCGAATATAACAACATAAAATTATTCGTCTTGCTATGCAGACTGTTGTCCTCAAGGTTGGTATGTCATGCGAAGGTTGCGCGGGGGCAGTTCGAAGGGTGCTCACCAAAATGGAAGGTTATTTCTCTCTGCGACCGTTCTTTTATTCCGGATTATCAATGTTTTTACTTCTGTTATAAAAATTTGACTGATCGAAGACGAATACAATGGCTACAATTGAAAAATCAACGGAAAACTTCACAGTGAATTGGAATTGAATCAGGGTGTTAAAAGTTTGTGCATATTACCCACGGATCATTGTTGCTTATGCTTGGTCTCCTGGAATCAGGCGTCGAGACCTTTGACATAGACCTCAAGGAGCAGAAGGTAACAGTCAAAGGCAACGTCAAACCAGAAGACGTTTTCAAAACGGTTTCAAAGACAGGGAAGAAGACCTCCTTCTGGGAGAGTGAAGCAGCTCCTAGCACCACGGCAGAAGCATCTGCCGCAACCGCACCAGAAGCACCTCCGGCCAACGCTGATGCTTGATGGTCGCAGATGATGCTGTGACCTCTGAAATTAACGCCAAGCGATTGCCCCCTTACATTAGTCTCTACTAAGCTGGGAGAATGAGTCTTCTGGGATTTGCATGAGCCACGAGGTTGTTGCCAGTCTAGCAGTTGACTCCGAAGTATGGAATAAATCCAGTGTGTATGATTCTAAAATGAACGCGTTCCTCGCATGATTGTTGTGCAATGAATATCAGCTTTGTCAGAGTTATACAGTTCTTTTTCATTCACTGCTGCCTCTTTTTTTTCAGAAAAGGATTGTCTTAGGGACGGTCCTCTTGTAAAATTATCAGTTTTAGCAAATATTTAGAATTAATTTCAGCGGCATTAATTATAATTAAAACATATTTTCAGCAGCTTTTAAATGACAAAATTAAGATATAAATATGTAAACTCTCAATGTCATTTAAACATGATAATATGCTCAACACATAGAATATGTGGACAATTGAAATCAGCATAGTGCTCAGATTTAATATTTTGTTCATTGCTCTCAGTTGTCATGTTGCTCGAGATAGAATCTGGGCCTTCACAACATTTATATCAAAATTTAGATCACAAATTGCATATGAAAAATAGTAGATTAGGCATTGATCTCAAAATAAAAACTTGCTATTCTAATCAGACAGGTTCAGGCAAGTCATCAACTTTAACTTTGCTGGACAACAGGAACAGATTCTATTCATCAATATACTACCAACAGAAATATAGAACAGAGACCGAAAAGGATTCACAGATAGCAAACTATATTGACTGAAATAGCTACAGTGAACATCACGTATAACAAGATGAATCAAATGCTCAGAACAAAAGAAAAACAACAGGTGATCTGACAGCTCAAGACCAATCTATACTCAATGTCACATTCAATTTCAGTTTTAACATCAATTCATCATCGAGCATTTAAACCGAGCCCACAACACCACTTTGCAATATCTCCCAGTACTACAGTTAATCAAATCAACACAATTTGAAACTTCTACTAGCACAACACATGCAAAAGTACTGCAAAAAATTGGAATACAGTAATACTCACGAACCAATCGCCCTGCTGTGCCACGAAGAACGGACGATGTCGTCAGAGATACAATACCAATTCGCAATTTCGGGACACACCAAAATCACGAAGTCGAGGTACACAGATGCCGCACAAGACCAACCAACAAGATACCCCGGCCGAAAGCACCAAGGAGCACCAAGTCGCCAAATAAAAACCGAAGTTCTTCTTCCTCAGCAGGATCAAGCTAGAGAGCACACCAGAAATTCCTTTATCGACGCAAATTCAAGAGCCATCACAGAACACCCAACAGAAGAAGAGGGCGCAAGAGGGAGCCGACGGGATGCACTAGAAGAAGGGTTCCGGTCTCACTACCGACGGCATCAAGACAAGCACGGCAGCGCCGAAGCTCTAAGGGATCAAAAACCAAACACAAATCGGAAGGGAAGAAGAAGCAACAAATTTGGGGAAACTCACTAATTTGCTTTCGGATCGAGGAAAGAAAAAAGGGAGAGCCGGCATAAGAAGAGAAGGAGGAGGAGCTACTACCACCAACGGACGCAGACACTGGTCGCTCGAGCCGACGGATCCGCTCCTCGAAGTCGCATGCACGCATTGCCACTCAACCAAGGCCAAGGCCCCAGAAGCCACCTCTTGCCAATTGGAGATTAGGTCTCTTGACCTTATCCCTCTCCTCATCTCTATGACAAGTGGGCCCCCTCCATTTTTTTCATTTTCTATTTATTCTTTTCTCAAATGAGAAATTACCAAATAGCCCTCATAAAATCAACAGTCTCCACCAATTTATCAATTTGATAAAAGATGCTCAAAGTCTTGTTTAATATACAGTTGTTCGACGATGGGTACCTTTCGAGTTTGAACCTAAATCCTAGTAACAAGGACTACGACTCTGCACAGGCAAAGGAGGACTTCACCTTGATCCAATGCCTTGGTGTGGGAATCTTCGCCCAAGTTACATTCTGTACTGGGTGGCTTGCCCTTTTCCCTCTCGAGTTGGGACGTTACGGTCGTGTCCTTGTATCTAGCTCATGAGTACTTAAGAAAGTATACTGTTATCTTCCTTTGATCGTGACCTCACGATCATACATAAGTGAATTCTTTAGGGAATCCTGTATGACGATTCCCGATGCCATATAGTTATCTAATTCATTAAGAGCTATTGCTCAACCTCCCATACAGAAAGAGCACACTACAGCTAATGGGACCCTTAGTTGTGCTCTCTAATCCCACACAGTTTGTTGTTCTAAAGCCTAGTTCACGGGATCTCCGATCTATTAGGATAGGTTACCACCAATGTGAGCATTTACACGGGTATGAGCCCCATTCCCTTTGACGCTACAAGGATGGCCTTCCGCGCATTCCTTTGGTGAAAGGATCTGCCAAGTTCCTTTCAGACTGGATGTATTCAACAGAAATTACACTCGTCTCTCTGGCATGCCATACCGACTTAAGTCGTCTCTTTATATGTCTTGAGGATTTCATATTGTCCTTCCCACTCTCTGCCTTGATCAAAATGGTTTAGTTATCACAGTAGATTAATACAGCTGGAATTGGCTTTTCCAGTACAGGTAGGCCAGAAAGGAGTTCTTTAACCCATTATGCCTCTATAGCCGCTGAGTCTAGTGCTACCAACTCAGCCTCCATGGTGGACCAGGTAAGGATAGTCTGTTTAGAATACTTCCACGAAACAGCCCCACCTGCTAGAGTGAAAACATAGCCAATCGTAGCTTTCTTGTCATTCGAGTCATTGATTCAGTTAGAATCACTGAATCCTTCTAAGACTGTCGGATGGCCAGAATAATGTATTCACAAGTTTGTGGCTCCCTTTAGGTACCTAAGTTCCCTCTCTAGTGCTATCCAATGATCATCTCCTAGATTGGATGTATAACGACTCAATCTGCTTACAACATATGAGATGTCAGGTCTTGTTGCACTAGTTAGATACATTAAGGATATAATTATTTGAGAATATTTAAGCTAGTCTTTTCCATGTCTAGTGTTTTTATGTATCTTAACATTTGGATCATAAGGTGTGGCCGCTGACTTACAGTCCATGAATCTAAATCTGGTTAGGGCTATGTCCACATAATGGGATTGTGAAATAATAATCTCATTCTCACCCTTTATCAGCTTGATGTTTAAGATAACCAAATCTGATTAGGGCTATGTCCACATAATGGGATTGTGAAATAATAATCTCATTCTCACCCTTTATCAGCTTGATGTTTAAGATAACATCAGCTTCACCCAGATCTTTCATATTAAAATTCTGGAAGAGGAAAGACTTTGTTTTGTTGATTGCATCCATATTGGTCCCAAACGGCAACATGTCATCCACGTAAAGACACAGAATGACACCTTCACCCCCATTAAACCTATAGTAGACACATTTATCGGCTCCGTTTACACAAAAGTCGACCGAGGTCATAATATTATCAAATTTCTCTTGCCATTGCTTGGGAGCTTGCTTTAGGCCATACAAGGATTTAATCAATTGATATACTTTCCTCTGTTGCCCTTCAACCACAAAACCATCGGGCTGTTGCATATAAATTTTCTCATCCGACTCTCCATTTAGGAAAACGGTCTTTACATCCATTTGATGTACTTAGAGTTTATATGCGGTAGCTAGTGCTAAATGCACCCGAATTGTGGGTAAACGAGTCACATGAGAGTATGTATCAAAATAGTCTTCACTTACTTTTTTGCGTGAAATCCTTAGCCACTAAACATACCTTATACTTTTCTATAGTACCATCAGGTCTACGCTTTCTTTTAAAGATCCATTTGCAGCCCACTAGCTTGTATCTAGATGGGACGTCCGTAACCTCCCACATTCCGTTAGCTATAATGGAATCCATCTCGCTACGGACTGCCTCCTTCCAGTAGTCCACATTCGGGGATACATATGCCTCTCAAAGGGTTCGTGGTTCATCATCCACGACATATGTGACATAGTCATCACCAAGAGACTTTTCAATTCTTTGCCTCTTACTCCTCCTCAACTCCAACTCTGGAGCGGTGTTATCCACACTAGAAAGAATAGAGTGTTCATCTGAACCATTATGGTCAATGACTTCATTTGGTCTCAAAGGGAACACATGTTCAAAGAATGTCGCATCACAAGATTCATCATTACATTTGTTGCGATGTCATTCACCTCGGATTTGACCACTATAAATCTATATGTCGTGCTATTTTTAGCATATCCTAGAAAAACATAATCAACAGTCTTAGGACCAAGATTTCTTTTCTTCGGTAACAACACATGCACTTTTGCAAGGCATCTCCAAGTTCGAAGAAATGATAAGTTATGTTTTCTCCCCTTCCATCCTTCATAAAGTGTTTCCTCTTGATTGCGAGGCGAAACCCTAATTAGGACATAGTTTGTTGCGAGAATTGCTTCATCTCACCAATAGTCCGACATACCAGAACGTTGTAGCATGACATTAACGAAGTCACAAAGAGTTCTGTTCTTCCTTTCGGCTATTCCATTTGATTTGGGTGAGTATGGTGGAGTAATTTCATGAATTATTCCACTTTCTCCATAGAATTAAGAGAATTCATTTGAGACGTATTCACCGCCTCGGTCCAACCTTAACCGTTTCATTTTCTTTTCTAGTTGATTTTGCACTTCAGCTTTAAAGATTTTAAAATATTCTAGTGCTTCATCTTTCGACTTAAGTAAGTAAATGTAGCAGTACTTAGTCGCATCATCTATGAGGGTTAGAAAATATCGTTTGCCACCTTTAGTTAATATTCCATTTATTTCACAAATATAAAAATGGATTAGCTCAAGTGGGGAGGTGCTTCGCCCTACAATAATACGAAAAGGTTTTTGGGGTTGCTTTGCTTGCGCACACACACTTCACACTTTAAACCCTTCTCAAAATTACAGCTTGGAATTAAACTGATTTTGGTTAACCGCACAATGGCTTCAAAGTTAACATGACATAAACGAGAATGCCAAACATCATGAATTTTATTGCAATGGGAAACATTAAACATGTTTACATTATTAAAATCAAGAATGGATAAGCAGAACATGCCTCCGTGTCAGGACCCGGATTTACACATCCGAAACCCTTTGTGTATTCAGAACTAACACAGGAAACATCGATGAAATACCATCCATTTATCGATTTAACTAAAAAGATTTCAAAATAACAAATAGTAATAATAACTGGACCTTATGGTCAATGTTTACTAGAAACAAATTTGCTAGAAACAAAAGAATGGGAAGCCCCCGAGTCAAATAAAAGCTAAGTGATGCAGAATTGACAGGAACGCGTCTGAGAACCACATCAGTGCATCATGTGCCTCTTTTCTTTGTGACATGTGTGACACGGCCCTTGATAACCTTAGCGGCGGGCTTCACACTTGAGGCACTTCCTTGGCCGATGCTCCTTGTTCAGATCGGATGATGCAAAGAACTTGTTGCTTCTTTGGGCACTTATTAGCGTAGTGCCCAATTTCATTACAAAAAAGCAGTCACTCCTACCGAGGAGGTCATGGAAGGTTTCTTTTGAAATTGACTCTAAGAGGTCCTATGATAACTTGATTTGCTAGTACGCGTTGCTCGACCCAGATGCCCTTGAGGAGGTCCGTGAGGACTTATTTGAGAGATCTGGGACCGAGAGGTCCTAGACTTAGGGAATCCTCTGGATTGAACCTCTGTGCGATTTTCTTTCTCTTCGGCCCTCCATCTTTTGGAGTTTATCCTCTTGTCGGATGGCCTTGCTCACAAGTCTTTGGAAGTCGGTGTGTTCTGGGAAACAAGATGAACTGAAATATTATCATTCAACCCTTCCAAAAGTGTTCTTGCTTGCTTTCATCAAGAGTAACATCCCGGAGCATATCTTGCTAATGGTTAAATTTATGCATATACTCATTGTGATCTGTTGCCTTGCTTCAAGGTACGAAATTCATCCTCTTTAATGACATCATCTTAGGGTGGGAGATGAGCACGATGAAATGCTTTCTTGAACTCATCCCATGTGATGGCACGAGGATCGACATGGGGTGATTAAAGTTGTCCCACCACTCGTGAGGTCGGGTCCATTGAGTTGGTGAGAAGCAAAGAGTACCCTTTCATGGTGCAGTACATTGCACCATATCTAATTTCCTACTCCTTTGCTCTTAACGGTCATCGGCATCCATGGGCTCAAAGACTCTTGGAGAAGGTTGGAGGACGTAACCTCATAAATTCAGCAATGGTAGATCTTGGTGGAGGTGGAGCTTGAGCTTGAGGTTGAGCTATCTGCTGCAGACTTGCAGAGAGATTGGGTGTTGGCAACAGATCGTGAGAGTAGGTTTATTAGATGAGCTTGATTGGCCATTATTTGAGTCGAGTAGGACCCCAACTGGAGGTGGGGGTGGTTGTGTTCTTTGGTTGCCCTTGCCCACCCTCAACTCCTCTATTCTCGACCTCTCCTCGGCTTATCGGCTATGATGGCTTGAGTGACCACTTGTCATTTCCAGAGGTGGCCATAATGTCCAAACACCGTGGTGGGAAAAGAGAAGAGAAGAGGCTAAGGGAAACTAGCCCAAACCAAACAATTCGACAAAAGAAAACCAAGGCAAAAGAAATAACAGGGAGAACCTTTTCGAGGTTTATAATCACCAAACATCATGCTACTCGTGTCTTACCTTTTTGAGGGAGGTCCTAAGCATCAGACTTAACTCAAGACCTCTAATAAGAAGTTGCAGGAATAAGGCAGTCCATTTAACTTAACAAATGGGTGTGTAGAAAGAAACAAGGTAAGATGGGATTGAGGTAAGAAAAAGCAATAGAAGGAAGGTAAGGATGAAAAGATGACCCAGGTAAGAAAGAACATTTTATTCTTCTTTTATCATAAAATAATTTTGAAATTCTATAACCATTCTACTAGGTTACGACTACGATCGAAGTGCTCGATACCACTTTTGTGACGACCCAATCCTAGGGTTCCGAGAGATCCTCGGGACCTCTGGAAAGTCAAAGAGACCTCCCGGAGGTCCACAAAGGACCTCTCGGGCTGACCACCAAGACTCGCCGGGAGGTCAGCCAAGACCTCCTGGAGGTCCAGAGATCACAACCCGAGAGAGGGTCTTAGAACCGAGGAGCACCCGAGAACCTTTCCATAGCTAAACAAAGGAGAGCGAGGAGGTGCGAGAGTGTTCCCAAGACCTCCCACGAGCCTCCGGGGAGGTCGTGGAGATCTGAGTCCACCTTAGTACCTTCGCATACCCTCCTCGGTGAGGACATGGAGGTCAAGCTTACTCCCAAGTTCCTGTGAAACCCGAGCAGGTCCCAAGGATCATGGCTAGCCCTTCACAAACAAAATACACAATGGTGGTATCCAGAACACACCTTTATTGAAACATAATATTTAACAGAGTTGATTACAAGGTGGCCTTGGGCCAAGCACAAGTACACAAGAGCGAAGAAAGCAAAAGGGTCCATCAACAAGCCACAGCAAATTTGGAGGCATAACCTAGTCGCTTTGATCTCCATCACTACCAAAGTCTTCTCTGGCAAAAATTGTAATGAGCAAGAGTGAGCACTACCATTGTGCTCATAAGTTGCACCTGTGGATTAACAATATGACATGCATAAGGGATAATCAAGGATGGCATAATATGGTTGATTTGCACAAAGCAAATTTTCTTTTAAGTACCATTATTGAGTTTCAAAGGTGTCTTTCAATAGATAAAATTCATTTTACCAAAGCAATTTTTAGGTTGGATAGCATTCATCATTATTTGGTGAAGGATACCCTCGACAATAGGCTCCTGCCCAAACCCATGGGACTAGTCCCAAAACAGATTTGGAAATCATTTCGAAATTCCCAAAGTCAACAACTAACTTCAAGTGGCCTTTGCCAAGACGTCCTTGACCGTGGACACGGCTATTCAATAGATTTAACTCTGCAGAGGTTGTGCACTTTACCCACACGACATGAGTACTCTAGTTTGTCCCAAGCATTCGTCAATACCACCTCTCACTTCCAAAGGTAAGAGATCTAGAGCTCATGACAAGGCCTTTACAATGCATTGCTCCACCACGACCTTTCCTTGCTAAGGTTTCACCCCTATGGATAGCCATCCGTGAAGCCCCTCTTGCACTAGTGGGAACAATGGGTCATCAAAGACCACTAGCCAACAAGACCTCCCACACCACCAATGGAGCAGCATGTAGTGGAGTTTTGCAAATTATTCAGCCAGGTCCCACGCCCCACACTGGAGACATGTGGTTGCACGATTTTGGCATCAGCCCATTATAGGCCTAGCATTGGTCGCTCAAAGACCGGTCCTCACATGACTAGGGCAACTTTCACAAACCCAAGGGCATCGATCTACCATAAAGGCACGATCCCGTGCATAAACTTGCACCAACCGAGCTAACCATTTTGCCCTAGTCCAATTCATTTTATTTTCTTTGCTTCCCCAGCAATACTTTCATACCTCCATGACAACCCAATTCCATGGTGAAAACATTTAAAACATTATTTGGTTATGTTGGTAAAGATTTCCCCAAATCAACAGCTTTTGGTCTAAGCATAAGCGAGCATATATTTTCAAATGGTCTTGACTCATACTCTTGTATCAGATAGCCAAGTTTGACCTAAAGGTGACAATGTGTTACATGCATCAAACCAACAGAGGTCATACAAAGGAAATGGGTATAACTATGAAGTTAAAAGCGGTATTGAACTAACTTGATAGAAATAAGCGTGCAATACATTTTAAAACTGGACATAATTAATTTGATATACTAGGTGCAATATGATCAAGAATGCAACTTGCCTTGCTCACTACTCAGATATTCTTCTTCTTCAGAACTTTCGGATTCCCCGGAATCTTCACAATCTACATATATATAGAAGGCAAATTCAAAGAAGATTCAAATAAAGATCCAATTAAGAACAATAAGAAGACCAAAAGAATCTCAAAAGAACAACCAATACATATTCAACAGAGGAGGTTTCAACTCCAGATTGGGTTCTTAGAGAGGAGGTCTAGCTTACCAAAGGAAAAAAAAGGTCTTTAGAGAAGGTCAGAAGATATGACCTAGGCAGAGAGGCGAGAGGTTCAGAGGCGAGATGCTTGCACAAGGTCGAGAGGAGGTCCTCACACGAGCACCTCGAGTTTCAAAAGAGGTCCACGAAAGGAGGTCTGTGAAGGACAAGATCATTCGATACACTTGGTGAAAACAAGGGTGGAGCAGATCATCAAAGGAACTTACTGTAAAGGAAGTGCGGTTGAAAGGGGAGGTCGTAGGAGCCAAGGTCTTCCTGGAAAAGTTCTTGGGCGAGAGCCAAAGTAACAGAGTGTGGAGAAGGAGAAGGGTGATGTGTTAGAACGTTTGGTCTATGTGTAGTCAAAGTGGTGAAGAAAACTAGGTACTTACGTGCCAAGGATAAGTATAGAGGTAAGTCAAAAGTTGGTGATTGTCGGGACAGTGTCACCACCACCCGGTGAAAGGTACATTAAAAGACACGAAGTCGCTATGGGAAGGAACAAAGAAAAATATCCATGTGCGGCTTAGTGACTCACTTCAAAGTAAATACCACGATGAGAACGTATTAGGCGTGACAAGACCTACATTAAATGCCCGGTACATACGTGGCGGAAGAAATGAGAACGTCTAAGGCCGGCAAGTGGGGCGGTCAAATTAGCATGATCACGGTCAACCATAGGGAGGTCTTACCCCATGAGAGGAGGTTCTCAAGGAGGTCCGAAGCGACTTAGGAGGTCCTAAGCCCAGGGACAGGAGGTCTAAAGGTTAAGGAGGTCCAGACAGGGGAGGTCTGACGGTCGAGGATCTCACCAAGGAGGTCTAGCGAGGAGGTCTAAGCGGTTGGATCTCGAGAGGAGGTCCAACGACCAAGAGCAGCATGAGGAGGAGGTCCTCAAAGAGAACAGACGCGGGGAGGTCGGGCCTTTGGACTCAAAGTGAGGAGGTCCAAGCCGTCGATTTAGATCAAAGGGAGGTCTGAACCGCTTGGATCTGAAACGAAGGGAGGTCCATGAAGGGACATAACGCATGGGAGGTCTAGACCCTTGGATTAAAAATGGGAGGAGGTGCGGACCGCTAGATCCAAAGACAAGGGAGGTCCATGCGAGTGGTTCCGAGGACATTTCACTCAAGGAGGTCTTCTTGGTCCAGGCAAAAGCCAAAATGGTTCAAATGATCTTAGGAAAAATCGAAGGCACACAAGAGAGCCATTGGGATGCATAGAGGTCCGAATGAAAGGAGGTGCAGGCATCCAGAGGTGTCGAACGACAAGAAGTTTAGGCAAGAGAAGTGCGAGCAGAAAAGAGGTTTGAACCTAAGAGATTCAAACCAACAAAGAGATCCCAATGACCAAGCTCAAAGAAAGGAGGCTGGTCATACGAGTATCTCTGGTGAGGCGAGGTCTAAGCTTTAGAGGAAGTCTAAACCTACAAGACTTGAAAGAGATAGGTTACAGGGGAATTGTTGAGCTTTCCAACAAGGAGGCACAACAACCCAAATCCTTCCAATAGAACCCAAATTTGAATTCTCACTAAAGCAAAAATAGTTTTAATTTATTTTACACATTTTAAAAAGTATTTAGAAAATCAAGATGTTACACTATTCCAAGGGAAAATGCATGAATCACAATAATTTGCAAAACACATTTGCAAACCTAGATCATGCCACAAGGAGTTGGGTACATGGATTTCAACCATTTGCAAAACACATTTGCAAAGTATAGTCACATGCTACAAGGATTAAATGCATGAGCCTCAACTATTTGCAAAACACATTCGTAAATAATAGCATCATGCCACGGAGAGCTAGAGCAAGCAATATTGAGCTATCAACACATGATGAGACTCAAGCTACTAGACAAAACCCCTCTTAATAGTACGGCAAACCTATACTAGCAATCCAGTCTTCCAACCAAACACCAAGACCGGTAAAAGATTAGGAACACATCCTTAGTCCTAGCTAGTCATACCATTGCCTCGAGCATCTTCTTAAAGCTTGATGACACACATCTTTACTTCAAGTCCGGGTCATTGTCTTGACATGCATCAACCCATGATGCATCCTTTACTTGACCTCCATCAACACATGATGGGTCTTCTCTTGACTTGATGATCAACTCATGATTATCTCCTCTTCGAGATCTTGATATGCATCAACACATGCTGCATCCTCTTCTTGAACCTTAACTTGATGACGATCAACTTATGATGTCATCCGAAGTCTTCATCACCCTGGAACATAATCTATTTATCTAACTCATGGAAAATGTTAGTCCCACAATGATTAACATAATTACCAAGATATATCTGCAATAATGCTTCTTAAACAAGCTGTTGGAAATACAGAGCGGTACTACCGCCGTTGATCACGCGGTAGTTCCGCTCTCTGGTCATACCGAAAAATACGAGCGGTACTACCGCTTTTCCTCAGAGTCCAAAAGGTCATTCTCTGGAAAAATACGTATCGTTGATTTTTCGATAACACCGGGGTGCGGTAGTTTCGCTAAACAAGTGCAGTCATACCGTGCTGCAGTAGTACCGCCAACAAACCTCCGGAACTATCGCTCTTAGGGTTTGCAACCAACCCAAAATGGTGTCACTATGGAAAACATGTACCGCCAACTACTCTTCGGTACGATCGGGTTACGGTAGTACCACACCACTATCCCGGTCATACCACTGTGCGGTAGTTCCGCCAAATAAGCTCTGGTACTATCGCACATCGGTAGTACCGCTTACCAAATGCGGTCATACCGATTCTCACTGAAGACTTTTCGAAATGCAATGCATGACTACTTTGTCTTGAGCCATGTCGATCTTTTATCATCTTTGCATTTCCTTTTCATGTCATCATTCAAACTCCGGGACTAAGCCTTGAACACATCTTAGCGCACATATTAGTCCCACAACACAATTGTAAATAATTGAATATAAAGTAATATGAGTATATTTGAACTACACAAATTTTATATACTCAAAGGATATGTTTCAAAGTAGAGATCCCCAATATATGTGGATAAATAAATATGGATCAATACTAAAGAAACCACAAAAAGTAGAGTAAACTCCCCCTAAATGTGTGCATACACGAATGTGTAATAAAAACATATGCACATATTCAAGTTAAACTTTTGGTGGAGTTCAACCTATATTTTGGATCCGAGGAAAGCAACAAGATATAGGAATATGATGTCGAATGCATACCTCCATGATTTTCACATTTTCATCCAAATAATATTAAACAATATCATAGTCAATAAACATATTAGTCTCACATTTAGATTTATCATTAATCACCAAAATACTCTATTAACTCATAATGGCAGGTCTAGATTCTTCAGCGGGAGGGAGGAAGGCGTGTGAATGAGACACAGGATGGAGGAGGAGTGGCGTGGTCTGCGCGATAGGGAGGAAGGGAGCCGAGGAGGGAGTGGAGGTCGGAGAGGAGAGGACGTACCTGGCGGTGAGGCCGAGGGGCGGCGACGGCTAGCTGGCGGCGGTTAGGGTTCAGGGCCTTCGGGCATTCGGCACTTCGGCTCTTGGCTTCTGGCCTATCCTAGTCGAGCAAGTGTTGTGGCTACCCAAGTAACCTTCAGCTTCGGCCTTATCCTCTTCGGACTCGACATTGCGCTCGCCCAGACCAACGTCGCGGACGCCGCGCATGCCTCAGCGACCTGGGCGCTCGCCAAGCTGGCCAAGGCGAGGCACTGCTCCACGGCGTCTCCTCCGGGGCGCCTGAACACTAAGGCGATGACTTGACAACCATGTTGGTTATACAGATATATCCAACTAAAATTAACCATCCTATGGTGACAAGTGATTCGTGGCATTCAAAAGTCCAATGGAGACATAATGACAAATAGGTGATAACTAATCCCAAAATAGATGATATAAAGATAGCATGCAATTGGTATGAAACAATATACTTCTGAAATCATAGGTTCAATATGATCAAAGAACTACAACTTGCCTTGGCTTTGGCTTTGCTCAGTTACCACACTTGGATCATCAAAGTTTGCTTCTGCTCCTGCTTTGTGAAACAGATCGTCTAACGAGAGAGAAAACAACAAGCGAAGCACAAATAAATTCAAAATAAAATAAAATAAAATTCAAAAATAGTAAAACCAACTCTAAAAGAAAGAGCTCAATTTTAGATAAATGTAGGAATTTAAATGGACTGAATCAGAGTTCGGACGAATGAGAACGGACTCTTGGAAGATTTACGGGAAAATAAAAGGGGGAAAAGAATATTCCCTTCGGATTTAAATAAAGGAAAACCCTAACCCTAAAGGCTGACAAGTGGCCCTACTGATTTTTGAAATTTCTAAATTAAAAGAAAATATGGAAAATGTTTAGAGTATGACAAGTGGGACTGAAGTGAAAGAGAGGGAAAAGAAATTAACACGTGGCTAAGCTGACTAGGATGGCATACGAGCAAAAGACTGAGGTGGCGCTGACTCAGTGTCTTGGTGACGCTGACCACGTACCAAATTTTAACCAGCGATATCAAATTTTGGTAGCAAATCAAGTAATAGCCGATTTTCGTTAGCAATATTTTGTTTAGTTTGCCGGGAAGATGGTGGCACGCCGAGCGGCCGAACCAAGTCCGAGTCAACGGCCGACAGCCCACTGCAGCACCCAGAAGCCGAGGAAAAAAGAAAGAGAAGCATCACCTCCCCGTCTTCCAAATCCCCGACCCAACCACCCAACCCCCGATCCCATCTCACCTCGCCGCGCAGGCAGCGGCCTCATGTGACACTCCCACTCGCGCTCGCGCTCCCCAAACCCCAACGCGCCAATTTCCAGTCGTCGGGGGATAGATTGGGAGTAGCTGTAGCCAATAAATCCGAGGCGAGGGATTCTATTCCATTTGAGGATTGGGGGATGGGGCAGGAGGGGATGGGGTACAACGGCAAGGGCGGCGGGGGTGGGCTGCCGATGACGGCGCCGCGGCCGCGGGGGTCGTCGCCGCTCAGCAGCCACCACCACCGCTCGCGCAAGATCCACCGCACGTTCAACAACGTCAAGATCACCGTCCTCTGCGGCCTCGTCACCATCCTCGTCCTCCGCGGCACCATCGGCCTCAACCTCTCCCTCCCCTCCCACCCCTCCGACGCCGACGCCCTCGCCGGAGCCAAGGCCGTCGAGGACATCGACCGCATTCTCCGCGAGATCCGCTCCGACTCGGACCCCGACGACAACGACCTCAACGGCTCAGGCCTCTCTCTCAACGCCTCCGCGCTCAATGGGACGGAGGCCGCCGCGGCCTACGCCGCAGCGGTGGGTAGCTACGCGCTCGGCCCCAAGATCTCCGGCTGGGACGAGCAGCGCCGCCGCTGGCTCGCGCGGAACCCGGGATTCCCGGTCACCGTCGCCGGCGGAAAGCCCAGGATCCTGCTTGTCACGGGGTCGCAGCCGGGCCCCTGCGACAACCCGCTCGGCGACCACTACCTGCTCAAGACAACCAAGAACAAGATCGATTATTGCCGCCTCCACGGCATCGAGATCGTCCACAACCTCGTGCACCTCGACACGGAGCTCGCCGGTTACTGGGCCAAGCTGCCGCTTCTCCGCCGCCTCATGCTCTCCCACCCGGAGGTCGAGTGGATCTGGTGGATGGACAGCGACGCGTTCTTCACCGACATGGCCTTCGAGCTGCCCCTCGCGCGCTACGACGGCCACAACCTCATCATCCACGGGTACCAGGACCTCCTCTTCGAGAAGCACTCCTGGATCGCGCTCAACACAGGCAGCTTCCTCTTCCGGAACTGCCAGTGGTCGCTCGACCTTCTCGACGCATGGGCGCCCATGGGGCCCAAGGGGTTCATCCGCGACGAGGCCGGGAAGATACTCACGGCCAACCTGAAGGGCCGCCCGGCGTTTGAGGCTGATGACCAGTCTGCGCTGATATACCTATTGCTCTCGCAGAAGCAGAAGTGGATGGACAAGGTGTTCATAGAGAATTCGTACTACTTGCACGGCTTCTGGGCTGGGCTGGTGGACAAGTACGAGGAGATGATGGAGAATCACCACCCAGGGCTTGGCGATGAGCGGTGGCCGTTTGTGACACACTTTGTCGGGTGCAAACCTTGTGGAAGCTATGGGGATTACCCGGTGGAGCGGTGCCTCAAGAGTATGGAGCGAGCATTTAACTTTGCCGATAACCAGGTGCTGCGACTGTATGGTTTTGCGCACAAGGGGTTGGAAAGCCCCAAGATCAAGAGGATCAGAAATCAGACCACCAAGCCTATTGACGACAAGGAGAATCTTGATGTGAAGGCCAAGATAACGACCACTTCTTGAAGGTTCTGATGAGAGTTGGTGGTATGGCAATAGCATACTTGCTTTGGCTCTCTTCAAGGTCAGAGCATTTTGTGACTTGGGGTTGATGCTGTTTTAGTTTCCACTCTTTTTTCTGTTTTTTTTCTTTTTGATCACGAATTGTTATTGTTATGTAACAGCTAGAGATTGCAAGCTATGTTTATCATGGAATTAAACGTGATAGGAGCCCAAATCAGAAGGAAATAGCCTCTCTCTTTTTTTTTATCGCATTTCAGTTCAGTGCTGGCTTCTAGTGGAACAAGCACTACTAATATGTGTAGTTTGTACCTGGTACTAGTTCGAGTTCTTTTATCTTGTCTTCCATGGTACATTGAAGTTCTGAAGCAAAACATATTGCATAGCTAATTAAAAACATCTAACCCTATAGTAAGATTCCCCCTTCACTAATTTCTGCCAATGGAGCCCCAAATGCCCCGAACTTTATTGGTTATTGCAATGTGCCAAGTAGGGTGTTTCATGATTTAGTATTGTCTTCTACTCTTCTTCATTTGGTGGTATGTGCAGAACTGTCTTATTTGATGCCTAAAATTTGTAGTTTAGTCCAAAAATGGTTCATAGTTTGGCAATTTTTGTATCCCTATCCCATTCATACTGGAATTTTCATTATCCAGGAAGATCAGAATAACTGTTGCTTCCTACTTGTCATTTTCCTATATCTAGTATGGCACCCAGTTATACTGGTTTTGAATAATTACAGAAGAAAAGAAAGCATGGCACTGAATTTGCTTCAAGGCACTCCTCAATCCTCATTTTCTGTATCTCCAGTTCTACTTTTGCTTCCTACTTGTGTCATTTTCCTAAATCCTAGAACCACACTTTTTAAGGGGAAAATGACTACATCTTTATTTTTTGTTTCTATTGTTTCTGATGTATCATGAATTTACAAAGTTATATAATGGATTGGTGATTCACTGGTACCTGTTTAGGGAATTATCAAGATTTTAGTTTCAGCTTTCAGCCAAATATTTAGAGGTATGCCATCGTTTGAGTTTTCTTTTAAATGGCAAATATGCAATGTTGTCCTGGTTGATGTCCAATTTGATGATGTTTGAGGCAAATGGATATTTTATATCTCATAACATGTTGGAAAGTTGGCTAATTGTTGGGAATGCTTGTACAAGTCTTCTGATATCAAAGAATAATTGAAGGGAAAGTTGTCAAAAAAATTGGTCCTTTTGAACACTTGATTTTGTACTAGTGACTACAAAAAACTGATCTTCACTCTTGTAATTTTGGTTTGAATGATGATGCAAACGGAGCTGTTTTCTGAAATTAAGGTGTTTCAGAGTCACAGTCCCAGCTTGTCTTGTCCAAATGGAGAGCTCAAGGGTGGGGATTTGAATAGTCGTCATTAATTTAATGTGTGGTAAGATCTGGAGAAATTATCTCTGTGCAATAGTTTATACGTTGATCAGGAATCATGAGTTTGACACCCTTCATTCTGTCAAGTCCATTTTGAGCTGCACAGTGCCACAGCAACAGTCGTATTGCTTGCTGAGTTGCTGATGCTTCACATATTTGTTGCTGCTGGTGTTAGCCTCTTAACAGGAACAGCTAACTGCATGCCTTGGAGTCGAAGTTACTAGCTAATGTATCCTTTTATCTTCCACTTCATTTTATTCCTTTTCACTTTGGTGAAAGCTTCTTTATTGCCTGTAGGCTGTATCTGATATTGCTTTCCAAATCACTCTATGTGCATATTTTATATATATATATATATATATATATATATATAAATCAAGGTGTTTTGTCCTGTAGTTCTGCGTTCTTTTGGCCTGTTTGGGACGCAATAGTTTTCCTAGATTCACGTGATTTCTTCTGGTGTTGAACTGTCTCCTGTGAAATTTCTACATTCCAGACTAGCCGTTCTACTTTTGCAGCCCCTTGCATCGGAGCTTGCCTGGTACCCGTTTCTTAGGATGCGTTAGTAATAAATTTAAGCAATCAAGATGCTGATTTGATCATGGACACCAAGCAAGTCAACGATGCGGCTCATCACTGATCAAAATAAATTAGTTGACTAATTGTACAAGGTTAAGAATTGTTCATGCACCGGAGCTAATGCTAGCTCAAGATTTCCATGTATGATTCGTTCATTTGACTCTATTCTACTGCTATTAGATCCACGATGTCATGGAGATTTGGGGCATGGATCTCAAGGAGCTGCCAGCGACGATCTGAGAAGACCTGACCATGTGCGGCGTTGTGCACCTGTCCTATCAAACCAAATGCCTTCCTAGAAACACACATGTGAATCTAGACGGTTATAGGTTGTGGCCATACGAAAGGACTCACATCTGCACTAATCAAAATTCAGAATCCAGGGGTATAAGCCATCTGAATTACTCGATGTTACTTTGTGAATTTGTGATCAGTATACATCCTCTACTTGGAGTTGTTCAGACAAATTATATATATGATGGCTATTGGTACCTTTATTTAGTAGTTAGTATTACACAACAAGGGAACCATCTCTTGATGTGGTGGTAGAATTGTAGGTGTATGACTTCAGCCACCAGGTTTCAAATTTCGGTAAAATTTTTGTAAGGTTCGCGAATTTATCCTCGGCCTCCGTTTGTTTAGGTGTGTGCTAAGGAGACGTACTCGCGTGTGTTCGCATGTGTGTGCGTGGTGGTCTGTGCGCGCGTGATCGAAAAAAAATGGAACAAATAGATAATTTCAGTGGGACTGATTTTTTTACAGCATCGTTGAACCTGTCAAAAGTAATATATTAGAGATAGAACCTAGTCCGTGTTAGGATAAGTGGACTAATCCGTGTTAGGATAATCTCCACTTATTTGTACAGTGCAGCATCAACTAATAAGTTGCATGTGTTTATGCACCAATCACGTACCCCTGTGCTATCCATCCAAGCTTAGCCATCAATTGAAGCTTTTGTGGTCCCCCTTCAGGGTTATCTGTTTTCTCCATGTATCTTCTTGGATGACCATGAACTGAACTTTTAGTAATATACTCTAGTGCTGTCAACAATATGTGATTCCCCTTTGTCATATCTGTACATGCAGTATACAACTTTGATCACGGAGAAAAGCAATCTTTGTTGAAGCAAACAGAAAAAAAAAAAGAAAAACTCTCAATATAACGAAGAGCAACATATGTTGCAAGCAAACAAAACCCGGTTAATAAAAGGCCAAAGTGATGCTTCCATGTTTGACGCCTATTTGCCGACCAGCTTGCGTGCACGTTGGTTGGCTCCTTTCACCCTGGAGTTCAGTTCTTCCACATCGTCTTGCAGATCATCCAGTGCTTTGTTTTGCCTGAAATGTTGGTTAACACAGTGAAACTCAATTTGAAAATACTGGTAATACGGTGTCAAAGATTCTACATTGGGAAGATTATATTATCCTGAGCTTGATTTCACGCAATAAGGAGCTCACCTATCAAGTTCTGAACCCATGTCAACAGCCATGCCCTTGAGCTGCCCCAACACACCACTGAGATCATCAAGGGCATCGTCCTGCTTTTGTTTCTCCACCTACCAAGCAAAAATGGCTTCTAAATATGCTAAAATTTGATTGAATTTTTTTTTGTGTGCATTGATACCACTGAAGTGAACACAAACCTGAACTTTATCCATGGCGTTGGTGGCGTCGGCGTAGCTGCGAGGATTCGACCTCCCTCGAGGGCTCAGCCCCAGCTTGTCCCTCTGTTCCATGCGGCCTGCCTTCTTTTTGAAGGAATCATCTGTTTCATTTCATTTAGTTGTCATTTTGTCAAGAACAGTGAGAAGAAAACCCCATGTAGGCACATGCATGGTATGGACATTCTCAATGTAGATATGTACCTCGAGACACAAAGGCTGGTCCCTTGATCTGCCTGGTTTTCTTGGGCTTCCATGGCTTGGAGAAGAGCCCTCCGAGGCTCCCCAGAAGCGACTCGCTCTTGAAGCGCAAACACCAACACCAAACAATCAAACTAGTATGCTTCTAACGTGTGAGCATCTTATGCAGGAAAATGGCATTGTGGTACAGCTGTACCCCCAAAATGTTTAGGAAAATATCTGTTATATATAGTGTGTATATATACATGTAATAGATTTTGGTACAACCAACGATATTTGTGATTATGTGTAAGTGTTAGATTGTATATTAGTATGTAGAATTGTATAGATTATGCATTATGTAAAAGTAGAACGGTTAGAAGTGAATTAGTCAGTTAGTCACGAGTCAATAGAACTATGTGTTACTTAAGTTCGCATCCTCGTCGTGAAAATCCTGGCTCCGCCGTTGTTGCCCATTGTTCAAGAGGGAAATGTGCTGCTCATTTTGCACATATATTGTTTGCAACAGGATCGCACACACTTTGCAGCTTGTTGAGAGTGAAGACCGCAGCACACCTTGGTGAGGTCCTGGTCGATGTCGGCGGCCTTCTCGTGGGTCCTGCTGATCTGCTCGCCCTGCTTGTGCAGCGTGATGAGCGTGTTGGTCGCGTCCTCCTTGATGTTCTCGGCGATGCGCAGGCAGCCGCTGAGCGCGTCGGTAGTCTCCTCGGCCTTGTACGCCGCGTAGTTCTCCAGCTCCTGCACCGACTGGTTCTCCAGCCCGCCGGCGTCGCGGAAGTCGTCCTTGTACCGGTTCTTGGCGCCGGCGGGGACAGAGTAAGACGACGACGACGTTCCATTGCTCGGAGCAGACGATTTCCTCGCCGGCTTGGAGGTAAATTCAGAGTCGGAGTCGGAGTCGAAGGGGTTCGGCTTCGAGGAAGCGGACTTGGCGCCTCGTGACACAGGCATCTTGTCGTCAAGAATATAATGCTAGGTTATTGTAAATAATAAGCCAGGAGTCCCCCCCTGCAAATCAAAGAGGTGAATGTTACATTGCGATTGCGAAAAATGAAACCAACAATCCCAGCTGCAAATGAGGATTTGAAGTTTGGATTCATGTAATGAAGATACGCCATTGCCAACCTAAGAATCTTCTTAAAAAAAACTAGAAAGAGTTCAAGAGTTCAAGAGAGAGAGACCGAGAAATCAAATCATCACAAGTGCAAGAAAGAAAGCAACACGAACGAATTGACAAGACAAATCAAACTACTAGAGAAAGAGATGATGACATGAGATGAAAATTATCAAGAGGAATTGGCCGAACCAGGTGGATTTTGGCCGCCTCCTGCTGTTTCCTCCTCCTTGGAGCTGGAGGGCAAAAGAGGAGGCAAAGAAACCTGCCTTTATTAGACAGTCGGTAATGAACTTTTTTTCCCCACCATGTAAATCCTTCTCTTTATATAGTGGTCTATTTGCTGAGAGGAGAGCGATGCTATTTTTGGGAAGCTTATGCGGTCCATTCGGTGGCCGAGACAAACACTACATTCGGGATGTTAGAAAGAACGTGGTTCTGTAATTTATCATGCAAACCATGCATAATTCATTATCTCACAACGTTAAGGCAAATCGTGTATTGATTAATCAAATGGCGTGCACGAAAGTAAACAACAACAATAAGACATTTTCAAACCGGAGCAAACCAGAGTTAATGTAAAGATTTCCAGTCTCCCCTCCTGCCTTTTTGTCTCCTTGGAGTACACAATTGGTGCTGATTAGGGAGGAACCACCCTCTGCCACCTTGGGTTTTTTTTTTCTTTGGAAAAACTCCTCCAATTTACGACTACTTTCATAAAAGTTCAGATTGAATCCTCTATTAAAAACCGGTTATTTAATCCCGAACTTTGAAAATCAGTACAAATCACCCCTCAACAGTGGTCTTCAAAGCGGTTTTGCCACGATGACCGCTTATGTGGCATTCCAATCAGCGTAAGTCAGCAAATTAAATTGGGACCCACCATAGAGGATAGAAGAGAAATAGAGGAATTTTTTTTTGAAATAATATTTTTTAAAAAAATATTTACAAAACTAGGTTATCATCTCAAAAAATTGCAAAAATAGGTTCATGTCGCCATTTCATCTGGCGACAGGTTCGTATCGCCAGATGAAATGGCGACAGGAACCCTGTGCACTGGGGGCAGGTTCCTATCGTCATTTCAAATGGCGACAGGAATGTATAAATTTTTAAATATAGTAAATAAACTCAAAAAATTACAAAAAATTTTGTGAAGCATCCAGATAGAGTGTTCTTGCTCGTTTAATTTTTTCATAATTTTATCCATTATGAATTTGTCTCTACAATTCATTTAAGTATACTATTTGTAGAATTTTTAAATATACCAAATGAGGTCCAAACATTATGAAATTTTTTATGGTTGCTCCTTACATAGTGAACTTGTTTGTGTAATTTTTTCAGAATTTTATATGCTATGAAATTATCTCAACAATTAAGGGTACACAATTGAGTATACTGTATCGGAAACCTAAATTCAGAATTTTAGAGACAATTTCAGAGTATATAAAATTCTGAACAAATTACACTATGTAAGGAGCGTTCACAAAAAATTTCATAATTTTTGGACCTCATTTAGTATATTTACAAATTCTACAAATAGTATACTTAAATGAATTTTAGAGACAAATTCATAATGGATAAAATTATGAAAAAATTACACAAGCAAGAACACTCTATCTGGATACTTCACAAAAAAATTTGTAATTTTTTGAGTTTATTTGCTATATTTAAAAATTCATACATTCCTGTCGCCATTTGAAATGGCGATGTGAACCCGCCCTAGTGTATAGGTTCTGTCGCCATTTCATCAAGCAGCCAGATGAAATGGCGACAGAAACCTATTTTTGCAATTTTTTGAGATGATAACCTAGTTTTGTAATTTTTTTAAAAAAATGTATTATTTCAAAAAAAAAATCAGAAATAGAGAGGAGTAAGAGAGAATAAAGCGAGGTAGAAAAAAAAATTATTTTTAATTAATTCTCACCGTGTGAGGTGGCTCATTGGCTTGCTGATTAAGACAATACCATTGCCAGGGTGTAATTGCATTGTTTTTCAAAGTTAAGAGGGTTACCTTTTCGCTTTTCTTTCAACAAGGGTGTTTTCACCCATTCCTGTGTTTAACATCTCACCCCATATTTTTCATGTGTGTTTTCCATTCCTCTGTTTTACATCGACATTCCTATTATATTCATATGTTTTTTTCATTCATGCGTTCTAAAGAGGGTCCGAGAGTTTTCATAGGAAAACTTCCTACAGAATCCAAATCCTACAAAATTCTTTTGCTCCGAAGGAGCCCTTATGCAGGACCACAGCATTGCACTGGTATACTTTAGTACCTGGTACACTACATATTTGATACAATATGGTCCAAAACCAGGGGGACAGAATTTCATTTCCTTTGGAATCCTACATAAACAAAAAAAAACACAGGAAAACTACAAAAGAGCTATTCGTATGTTAAGAGGAAAAACACAGAAGTCAAGACTAAAGGATCAGACTGCTGCCACAAAGTTTGTCATGTCAAATGGAGTATATGGTAACCTACATGAGGCAGGTCTAGGGTACAAAAAGTGATAAAAAGTCTACAATTGAGGAATGCTCAAGCAAGTGCTTTCTTGCGAAGCCAGATGCATCCACAATAACAGCATCCAACAGCGGGCATCCCTCTCAAGTCTCCATCAAAAGCACAACCTTTTGTAAGTATATACAGGAAAGACACAACCTATAACTTTAAAATGCTACCTTATCCAGGAATTTGCTTCGAGAATTCACACAATGTATGTCTTCTTCAACACTTTCTTGCCACGTTTCCTGTTTGTGCTCAAAGCATTAAGAATTTCTGCGTCCTCGTCGTTCCAGAGTATTCTAGCAGCATCAGGTTTTTCCAACAGTAGCTTGGCTACAAGGTACCCAGCAATAGACCAGGTTTGGTAAAGCCGAGACTGTTTCCCTATGAAACGTGCTCGCTTGGTGTCATAGTATTCAGGCCATTTGTCTGTAGCAATACGTTTCTCAGCTATCTCCACAGCTCTTGCAGCAATCTCTGGTCTGTTCATCTTGATACATGCCACTGTGAGCTACACGTAAAGATAGCGATTGGTCAGCAACTACAAACAAATGCACCAAGGAATCCTAGTGAATGACTACAATATCGCTGACTGTCACTACAAACTGCTCCACTGCATCATGGTATAAACATTGAGACTGTACTATATGCATGGAAAATAGAAATCAGTTTTACATCAGGAGACAGTAAATCGGTAATAAGAAGGCATAATCTCCAAGAGAATATAGAATATGCAAACCTGCCACAATAATGTTGGCCAGGATCCTCCATTATGGTACGACCAAGGCCTGTGTCAATAGAGGTTAATGCAGATGTGAAAAGGAACTGCAATACGCACACAGGTATATTATAAAAAATTTATTCGAAGACTCACGTGTTTTTTGGGTCACTCCCAGTAATGATTTTCCATTCCTGATTCTCAAGAGCAGGATAACATAGCTTCAATGGCATCTCTGCCACTAAATCAAACCATTTAGATTCAATCAGATCCAAAATGGCATGGGATTGATGAGTTGTTGCCAAGCTGCTTACTATTGACCATAAATTTCCCAGAGAAAAGAACCGGAAGTCCATGTGAGCTGGCTGCAGGTTTCCGATAAAGTAACCCCCTTTAGGAGGTATCCATTCAACAAGCCATGGAGAAACCTGATCAGGATATATGTTGAACTTGTTGACAGCATCATAAGAATATTCTTCGGTTTTGTATCTATATATCTCATTCAGTTTTTGCATGTCAACCCAATAGTACTCCCTGATATGAAAGGACAGCGCGATAAGCCTGTTATTTAGAGCGCGGATTAAGTCAGCTGACCCATCTTCAGGAGTCAACATCTCACGTGCACACAAGAGAGCTGAATAGAACAGTGCCTACACAGAAAATAATATATGTGAGCTACTGTTTTATCTCAAATTTAGAAGGTTTCCTATATGTTTTGGTATAACTTTAAAATAAAGGAATAATGTTAACAGGTTATTTCACATGGTGTCCGCACTTGCTTGGATGGAGTGTTTTATGGTCACTCACTACCTTGTAAAGTTGTCTGAATATGAAACATGCTTGAGGCTTGACTTGTGTTTGGAACTTTGGATTGAGGTAATTAATTTAATGTGTAATTTCTAATTCAACTGCAGTGGGCTATTCCGCATGAACCATATTAGGGATATCGGAGGCCTTTTCTACAAGACAATGTTGCATTGCAATTATGATAATGAAGATTATCCACCCTCGGTCTATTAGCTCTCTCTGTTTGGGAGGTAATTTGCTCTGTTGCAACTTGCGAGCACTGTAGACATTGATGATCTCATTACCGTCCTCACCGCCAATGTTCTCTCCAGTGATCCCATTCTCTTACCTGCCATTGGTCTTGCCGTCACCACCCTATAAATGTCAATGCTGGTGATTCTGCCATCCTCCCCACTACTGATGCTGACATTTCAATCCTAACACCTATCATTGTGACTAACGACATCAACACCATTACTCCCGCCATCTCATTGTGTCTGGCAATTTTCTAGCTTGGCTTTGGTCCTAACATCATCTTCTTAGGAGCCCCAAATAGCAAACATATTTTACTGCAATTGGATTTGAATACGGTTGATCACAAATGCTTTCATTTCGATAGTGAGAATTGCATGTGCTGTCAACTTTCAGGTGGGAAAAGACCATTATCAGCTAACCAGTTTCCTTAGCGGAAATTGCTGATATGCTATCAGTAACCCAAGCTAGTAACCAATATGTGATTAGTCTCATCGGAACTGCAAATGAATTCTACGAATTCCAAAGATATATTTTGCTAATCCAAGGTATGAAAAACATTATAATTGTTACCTTTGTTAAAAAATATTATTAAAATTGCAAACTAAACAAAATGTTTGCATCCCCTTCATAGATCTGATTTTCTGTCTGTCTTAAAGATACTAGGATGCTAGAAAATTTTGCTAGTTGGTGGATCTTGCTCTAGTTTGAAAAGTTGCTTCTGAACCAATATGGGATCAAAATCTACCACTAAAAGTCTAAAACAAACACCAAAATGAAACAGAAAATTGACTAGAGCATAGAGAGAAAACCTGAATTTCAAGTGGATGTCCATGGATTCCCATTCGACGATCAATCATGCATGAACCATCAGTTACCAGCAATGTAGGGAACATGTCAAACCCATCAGCTAAACAAAGCTTCAAAATCATTTTTATGCCAGTCTGGACATCAATTCTCTCTTGAACCGAAAGATCCCCTGAACACTTTCCATATGCCCTGAGCAATATGATCCACCATAGACCTGAAGCCCATTGTGATCAGGTAACTGATTAACAATTAGGACATGCACACTAGCAAACAAGGAAATTCATTAACTCCACTAACAACTCTACCTGAATCAACAGGTGCCACACGGCCTATTGCAGCCTCCCCAAAATCAGGATCCAAGACCTCCTCAGTCGCATCCTCATCACCATCAAGTGGAATAGTCCGCACCTTGAAGCTGGCAGGCATTAAGCCTTGGCCTGGACTATGGCAGTCCATTGTCTTCTCCCAGCTCTACATATCAATTCAAGTTGTTAGACAAATTTTGCCACATGTTGGGCAGTGCATATAATTTGCTTTGTTGTAACAGTATCTAGAAGAGATTAACATCTTAAGAAGTGTTATAGGCTACCAATTTTAGTAGACCTAAACAGTAAACACTGACAGAAGTTCACCTGTGTCACTATATATTGACTTCTACATGGGAAAGAGAGCATGCAATCTATTTTTCCAATAAGATCTTATTGTGCATGAGAGTATGTAATCTAATTTAGGTGAGTCTTTAGACCCCTTTTGGGATGCAGGAATTTCATAGGAATTTAACATGAAACAGTTCAATTCCTGCAGGAATCGGGAAAAATTCCCATGTTCCAAACAGGGCCTTACTTTTGGGCGCACTTGCTCAACCCATCAAACTATTATATGCCAAAGCAAATACAACTAGACACTAGAGTGACGTACTTTAGATAATCACAAACCCATTATTTTCCGGTAACCACAATTAGCTTACATGCTATAAATTTTGGTGGCTCGTGTATATTACCTGAATGTTCTCTTGCATTATCATAATAGATGAGCCACCTGAATCTAAACAACACAAAAATAATGTTTAAACAGCAAAGTGGAACCAGTACCTGAAGCTGAAGGGTGTGAAGAATGAAATTGCGCACAATTTCATACTCTCCCTTCAATAGAAAAGCAACGCCAGATGGTATGAAGTCTCGGATAAACACCTGATCATAATTCGCCGGATTACTATCATTTGGGTCGTTGGCAGCAATCGTTCCAACTGGACTACTGCAATAATAAACCACAGACTCCCGCAAAAGGTCCCAAGCCTCATCCTCAACCGATGACACCTTCCGCCTCTGAGGCGGAGGCTTGACAGCACTCCCATTTAGACCTCCATTGCCACCTACAGCCTGACCAGGCACGCTCACATCACCAAGAACCTGGCTTGCCTTGTTCACCGCATCCATAGCCCATGTCCCGTTTCCTTCTGTGACCCTCGCAAGGTCATCGATCCGCTGGCACTGGCACTCGACGGACCGCAACCCGGGGAACTTGGGTGGACCTTGACGTGCCCTGCAGTTGGGCAAAGAATGGGCGCCCCTCTTCCTCCTGCTCCTTGCGTCAGCCCTAACGGGAAAATTGGATGCCGGGGAGTGGCCGGTGAATGGCCCCGGCATTGTGTGGAGAGCCCCCTCCGCAATCCCCATTGGCGCCCTGTTCCCAATTCAACGAGCGACTGCAAGAAGGCGTGCAAGGCTACGTTAGCGTATGATCAAGTGGATGGGCACCAAAAGAAAAGATCTAATCTGAGGAATTCGACAAGAATCGGACAAATTGAGGTAAAAAGCATGCGATGCATTACTCCAAGTACGCAGGAGTACGTGAATAAAATAGCAACCGACAAGAGCACACATCCCGTCCAATGGTTATTGGATTGACGAAGCTTATATGATGGGAGAAGTAGCGTACGAAGGAAGGGACTCACCGGCCGACCACCACCACGCTTCGTTGGGCGGCGCTCGCCACCGGTCGCCGGCGGAGGCGAAGGGGGCGGGGACTGGGTGGCGTGGCCTCTTGAGAAGGCCGCGCCGCGGAGGAGAGGGAGGAGGAGGAGAGGAAAGGATGGGGAGGAGAGGAAGGCCGAGGGGATAAAACGAGGACCGGAGACGAAACGGGGAGGCCACCAGCCACCCTCTCTCTCTCTCTTTCTGTTTTTCCACTCATTTATATTTCCTCTTTCTTTTCTTCGTTTTCTTTTCCTTACGGGGATTTTACGCACAAAGCAAAGCACAGGGGAAATGTCAGCTGAAAATCACACTTTTATGAAAAATAGTGCAAATTCCTTTAAAAGTGCTCGTAAAAGTTTTCAAAAATTCTCAAAAAATTAGGATATAGGCAAGTACATAGTCTATATACATGTAAAATCTAAATAGCAAACTCAATCCCGTTTATAAGATACGAAAAATACAAATAAAACATATGGAAATGTCCCAAAACACTTCAACACTGTTGACACTTTTAACGTCGTATTTATCTTCTCTGTATCTCACAAATTGGATTGAGTTTGTTTGAATTTTTGCCCGTATTAGCGTAATTTTGTTTCGTATTTACAAAAATAGCCGGACCTATTTTTTTTGTCAAACTTAGCACCCGATCAAGATTTGCACGTACAAGCAGAACTCCCAAATGCCACGTCTATATATATATATATATATCCGCATGAGTATTTTTTATTAAGAAAAAAGCTCTCTTGGAGAGTTTTATATATATATATATATATATATATATATATATATATTAAAAAAACCGCTACGCACGGCCACCGTACGATAGCAATCTAGCAATTTTTTTTTAAAAAAAAAGCATTTTAATATCTTTTTTGTATCATTTTTTAAATATAGCAAATGAGCTCCAAAAAATATTTTTTTGTGCAGTATCCTGACACAGTGTGCTTGCTTGTGTAATTTTGTCCAATTTTTATCTGTTCTGAATATTTCTCGAAACTTCATTTAAGTATATTGTTTGTAGGAATTTTTTAATATAGAAAATGAGGTCCAAACATTATAATTTTTTTAAATGCTTTTTACACAGTAGACATGATTGTGTAATGTTTTCAGAATTTCATATTTTCTTAAAATATCTCAAAAATTAAGGGTTTAGATCTCGAAAATTAGGGTTTTAGGTTTCAGAAATTAGGGCTTCATGATTTCATGTCACTAGGCCCTTCGCATTCCATCCAAAAATTTCTAGAGTAGTCACAGCACTGGGAATTCCGGAGACGTTGTCGAGACGCAGCACTGCGGGCAAGGGGGGACATCAACGACAAGGCGACAGACGTGCGAAAGAAGGAGGTCGGGTGTTGGTCTAAACCCTTTATGAATGTCTCTTACCTAGAGTGGTCCATGTGGTACTAAACTTCACACATTCCAAGTCACATAAAATCATGAAGCCTTAATTTTCGAAACCTAAAGCCCTAATTTTCGAGACCTAAACCCTTAATTTTCGAGACATTTTCAAAAAATATGAAATTCTAAAAAACATTACACAATCAAGTCCATTGTGTAAGGAGCCTTTAAAAAAATAATGTTTGGACCTCATTTTCTATATTTAAAAATTCTTATAAGCAATATACTTAAATGAATTTTTTAGAAAAATTTAGAATAGGTAAAATTTTGAAAAAAAAATTACACAAACAAGTACACTATGTCAGAATACTCCACAAAAAAATTCATAATTTTTTGAGCTCATTTGCTACATTTAAAAATTTATACAAAAATATATTTAAATGATTTTTTTAAAAAAGAAAAAATTTGTTATAGTGGTCAGATCTGGCTGACCATGCTGATAAACACTTCATGTAGTACTGCCATCAGTATGTATATTTGCATGACAAGTGGTTTATATATATATATATATATAATTCTCCGGACAAGCTTTTTTCTTTAAAAAAACCAAGAAAAATACTCACTTTCACGGCGTAGTGCAAGAATGGGCGATGTGGCAAATGAGGTTCCCGCCATGGCATGCGATCGGATGCGGTCGGTGTCGATTTGATTAAAAAATTTAGGTCTGGCTATTTTTGTAAATACAAAACGAAATTTTTCATGGATATATACTGTTGTAAGAATAATTCATCCATCACACTAATGGGGCCCGCCTGGCGGAAGACTCGCATACAAGTCCAAGAAGTGCAGTAAAGCTCCTGAAAGACTATTGTACCCCTCACTTGTACTCATAAGTGTAGCCATCCCCCAAGGGGTATTTTCGTCATTTGTACAGGCTTGGGAGCCTATAAATACCCCATGTATCCCTCCTTTCAAGGGGATGGCTCTCTTGAGCAATAAAGAAGTATGTTCAAACTGGTGAGCTCTCGGGGGCTTCCTCTCCGGAGGTAACCCCCCGTTGGCTCACCGACAGGAGTAGGGCGGTCCTCTCGGACCCCCCGAACCTGTATAAATCCTCGTGTCATTTTTTACCCTCGTGGACGATGGCCCGTCAGACGGCCGACGTCCACCCTCTCACTTGTGTTTGGTTTTTACACCTACAACATTGGCGCCGTCCGTGGGGAGGTAGCTAATTGACGAAAGGCTATGTCTCCTACCAAAAAAAATACTCTAAGTTCATGAAACCTCCTCCGGCTCCGGAGGGCAATGATCTCGTGGATGACCCATCCGCTCTTTAAAGGAGCCCCAGCCGAGCACCCTCGTCGGAGATCAAGGCTATCCACCTCGGGATGGCAACGTCCTACATGCCCTGGGGCTCCCACGCGCGTCCTCCTCCTTTGTACGAGTTGATGCAAGGCCTAACCAAAGGTGAGCAGTTCAAGGCACCCTCGCAGCCAGAAGGCTAAGGATTCTGAGGCCAACCATCACCCCCAGAACGCATGACGTCCATGCAGCGCGAGCGATGAAAGCTCGCTACGAGGGCTGCCCCCTAACGCGCTACTATTAGGGGATAGTCCCGACATATAAATCTCGTATGGGCTCTCAAGACACTTTCCCTCCAAGGGATTTCACCCTCACCTCGTGGTGCGTAGGGCGTACGACCTCTGCGGTCTCCCCTAGCAAAAGTCCATGGTGGCTTGGGCGTCCGTCGTCTCCACCATGGCGGCTTGTGTCCTACTAGACCTAGGGCATGAGCGACCACCCTCGTGGTGTGTAGGGCGTACGACCACCACGGTCTCCCCTAACAAATTCCATGGTGGCTTGGGCGTCCGTTGCCTCCACCATGGTGGCTCGTGTCCTACTGGACCTAGGGCATGAGCGACCATCCTCGTGGTGCGTAGGGCGTACGACCTCCGCGGTCTTCCCTAACAAAAGTCCATGGTGGCTTGGGCGTCCATCGCCTCCACCATGGCGGTTCATGTCCTACTGGCCCTAGGGCATGAGCGACCACCCTCATGGTGCGTAGGGCGTACGACCTCTGCGGTCTCCCCTAACAAAAGTCCATGGTGGCTTGGGCGTCCGTCGCCTCCACCATGGCGGTTCATGTCCTATTGGGCCTAGGGCATGAGCGACCATCCTCATGGTGCATAGGGCGTACGACCTCCGCGGTCTCCCCTAACAAAAGTCCATGGTGGCTTGGGCGTCCGTCGCCTCCACCATGACAATTCGTGTCCTACTGGCCCTAGGGCATGAGCGACCACTCTCGTGGTGCATAGGGCGTACGACCTCCGCGGTCTCCCCTAGCCAAAGTCCATGGTGGCTTGGGCGTCCGTCGCTTCCACCATGGCGGCTCGTGTCCTACTAGACCTAGGGCATGAGCGACAACTTTAGCCCAGTACCAAGTTGATGGATGTGCTGAGGACTCGTCTCCCTTAGACTCCAGGCCACGCGCCGAACGACCTCCGAGTCCCCGCATGCGTAGCTCCATTGCTTCGTAAGGGTTAACCATTCTCATGCATTCCCGATCACCACAAAAAACCCACCTACGGGGTAACAGGGCTCCATCGCCCTCATAGTTCAGTGCCCACGACTTAGCCTTGTGGGCGTCATCGGTGTGCCCGTGACTTACTGTTGAGGGCACACATCCAAGGTGTCCATGAGTTAGCCTCATGGGCACCTCCAAGTCCACTGGGGGCTACAACCCCTAGTGGCCATTCGGTGCCCCACGACTTAGCCTCGTGGACGCCCCTCCGGTGTGCCTATGACTTTGTGTTGTGGGCACACCTTCAAGATACGCATGAGTTAGCCTCATGGGTGCCTCCAAGTCTACTGGGGGGCTACCACCCCTATGGATCATTCGATGCCCCACGACTTAGCCTTGTGGCCACCCCTCTGATATGTCCATGACCCAGTCTCATAGCTCGAATCATCTACCGTCGACCTAGCTCGAATATTGATCAAGGACTATCATGCTCGTATAAGGCTATCACCTCGAAGATCTTAGTATCTAAAGTGATGGGACTCTACTTGTTCCACGGCAACGACTTTGATCAATGCTTATGTCGAACGAATGTTATCTTGCTACAAGAAATAAGTATTCTCATTCTCTCTTTCTCGCAGAGACGCTCGTGTTACCTACTTGTCCCTGCAACATTTCTAGATCGAACTACGACGATTCTGAGGAGTTCTACTTCGACTACTCTCATCAAGTTGCGGAGCAAGAGGAGGACAACTTCGCCTACACGAGTTTCTCTCCAACACGCCGCCTGCCTCTAAGGCTATGCCTCGGCACGGCAGCCTCGCGCGCAAGACTTCGCCTACAGAGGCTTCGCTCCTACGCACCGCCCGCCTCGAAGGCTATGCCTCGGCTCGGCGGCCTCGCATCCAAGACTTCGCCTACTTAAGCTTCACTTCAACGCGTCATCCGCCTCGAAGGCTATGCCTCAGCTCGGCGGCCTCTCATCCACGACTTCTCCTACAGAGGCTTCGCTCCGACGCGCCGCCCGCCTCGAAGGCTATGCCTCGGCTCGGCGGCATCGCGTCCACAACTTTGCCTACGGAGGCTTCGTTCCGACGCGCTGCCCGCCTTGAAGACTGTGCCTTGGTGGGACGGCCCTGCATTTAGTACTTCACCCTTAGGACTGGAAAAACGAAAACCACACGACACGAAGGGCCAACAAGAAGCGGCAATTTGGTACCCACTCTCACGTGGAGCACTCATGCTATACGAAGCACAAAATAATCCAAAGTCTTTGGGCGCTCGCGTGCCCACCAAGCCAAAATTGGCTAAGTCGTGGGTGCCCTTATACAGATTCTCAAATTTCATGCCTCATGACCGCATTGAGTCAGAATTTGGCTAGATCTCAAGTGTCTACATTCCAAGATAAAGACCTCAACATTCTTATTTGCCCCTTGAGCGCTGTAACAGCCTCAGTCCTAATAAACAGTAATGAGATGCTGTTCATGGCATCACTGTTCATTTTGACAAATTAGGCAACATGTTACAATCTAATTTTCCCCAAATTCTAGCTCAAAACTCCAATTTGATTAAAGCTTCAAAAGGAAATACCACTCAATGTTGGTATCAAGACTGGGAAGTATTTTATTCAAAGGCCAGATGAATTATTTTGGCCAAAAATATTTTTTGTTAAATTTTTAGAAATTAGTTTGATTTTAAGAAAAATATTTGTTTTTAAATAAAACCTATTCGGCCTAAATGAATTATTTATGTATTTTAAAAGGAGAAACGGTGGTTTCAAAATTTATTTGGGGAATATATCATCCTAGTAGCAATCCTGTAAAATTTTATAATTTTACAAATTTATTTGCTATTTTTAAAGGCAGGTCAAACTTTTGAAAGTCTAAATTGGTTTGGGTCAAACCTCCCTACTAAACCCAAGATTAACAACAGAGCGACTCAACTCAAACCCATTCGGTCCAACCCGGTGCGTGTGGCTCGGCCTGTCACGTTCACAGCGCCCTAACTTCCAATGAACGATCGCCGTCCATTTTCTCACGAGCGGGCTAGATTAGATGGGCCGTTCGACCACCCAATCCGCCTCCGATATTGACCATTGATTAAAAGCGTGCGGCGACGATCTCCGAGCTAAGCCATCCTTAAATGGCGAAATGGAAAAGCGTGTGAGCCGTTGATCCTTAACGTGTGGGCTCGATCAACAATGATCGGACCACTCAATCCATCTTGAGATCCTAGCCGTTGAATTTTCCACGAACGGGCCAGATCTAATGGGCTGTTCGGACCATCCTAATGCCCATGTGATCTCCACCGTTGGATCTTAATCCTACGGCATCGCATTTCATTTCTATTCTTGAAATCCTCTTCAAAAGTGGCCATCGTTGGATCTTCAATGAACCGTCCAGATCTTGTGTGCCGTTCGGACCGGCCGGAGGTGCCAATCAAGATCCGCCGTTGAATTTCAATCGGAAGGACCACAACCATTGAGCCGTTTGGACCATCCGGACCTCCCCTCAATCCTGACCGTTGATTTCAGATTCAACGGTGATTGCCTTTAATGGGGTCAAGCTCACCAATACAAGACCGCATCTTGGGCCGTTGAAGTAAAATCGGACGGCTCGCGTGGGTTGTGCCGTTCGGACCGCCCGGACCTCCCCGCAATCTTAGCCGTCCATTGGAGATCGCACGGCCCATATTGCTTGATACCGGTTCAGTGTTATTTAGCTGCCTCATCACAGCCGCTTAATTAGAATCGGATGGCTGATTGTTCTTTGAAGCTCGCTGTGGACTGTGCGTGGCTGAGACTGTCTCTGGGGCCCGATTGTCAGCGACGTGTTCTTCACCTTCTCTTGCTGTGTGCCATCACCGATGTCCTCGCCGGAGCGGTGGTCAAGCACAGTGAAAATAAGGATATTTCCCTTGATATTTATCCTTAGATGCCACCTCATTGGTTCTGGAGAATTCTCGTTTGCTCTAGTGGCTCCAACACTATATAAGCCCTAGCTGCCTTTTCTCTGCCATTGTTGACCAAGAGGAGCTCCCTAGCCTTGTCTTCCTTCTCAGTGAAGCCTTCTTGTTCTCACCCTTGTTCAACTTTGAGCATGCCTAAATCTCCTATTAATGCAGATCTTGGGCATCTTTTGCAGGGTTGAACTTAGGGCTTTTCCTCTCTGTCTACTTGATCCAGTGGAGCACCCCTTTTGTGAAACCTCCTCCTGGTAAGTTAGATTCTATCCTTTCCTATCAAGAACACATATGATGGTCTTTAGAGCTTAAGTTCCATCGTTGCGTTTTGGTCACTCAAAGAAAAAGACTTGGATGTTTCTTTGTTTGACCAAGACTTTGACTTTATCTTCTCCAACCCTAGTGGTAAGCTTAACCTTGGTTCTTGTCATCTTAGACTTCTTAAGGACACCTTTAGTTCACATGCATCACTCGCATGTTCATGTGATACTCAATCTTGTTTTAACCGAAAAGTTGAATTTATAACTTTTCGGTCTTTTATATCGCTTTTCAAGAATTAGGTTTCTCTTGCTACCATGTCACTTATGTAGGTCTTAGGTAAACCCTAGCATCACCAAAGGATCTTTCTTCCAAGTCTTAAGGTCACCGTTCATTTATTGTTGCAATTCTCTCTCGTTAGTTATTGTCGGTTAAAACCGAACAACCGGTTAATCTCCTTTTCTTTCTTTAAACCGTATGCGGTTAGGGTAGGAATAATGGGTCATGGTATTAATTACTTCTCTGATAGCTGTTACTCCCTTTAAAGTCTTTATTTTGTATAGCTTTCTAGCCAAATAGAAGATGGTAGAGGCCCTTCTCGCTTTTTGTTGTAGGTTGCCGACAACACCTACAGCAAGAGCCCAAAGCCTTAAATTACTATTAATAGCACTTAATGACCAGTCAGGACACAACACTAGTTTAAATGCACTTAGCTACAGCACAGTATTCCATTTTTATGATACTTAGCTACACAAGTAATTTAATTTTTGAGCTGTCCTGTTCCAGTTTCGAAAATCTGTAACTGTAGCTATAAGCTAAACTTAAATCTGGATAATAAGTGCCATTAGATGGTAAATATGGGTTATTATCTTTAATAAGTTAGATATAGCTTAAGCATATTGTTAACCATGCATTACCATCTTGGTCATACATTCTTTTTCATTATTTTGTCCTCTGTCAGTTCTTGTGTTTATTGGATTCTTTCTGATTTTAGATATTGGTTCTTCTGAGATTGTTGAGTCTTTTGTTGAGCCACAAGAACCTAAGCAAGAGGTTGTTTATTACTACCAAGGCAAGCTTCCTCTCTGCACCATGTTGATCCCAAATTTGTGAACTGTAGATTTACAAAACACGGTGATGCTGTTGCATGCAATTTTCTAAAAATTATTTATGATCTGTCTCTAGTTAGTTACAACCTGAACTTGATGGCTTACCCTGAATTTGATCATACACTCAACCTAAGGTAGTATGTGATATTATAATATTTAATTTTAAATTTTGCTTAGCCATGCAGTCCATAGAACAGTAGTGTTTGGCAAGCTTATCTTGCCAACCCTGGGAACAACAAATGGATTTTAATTATTTTGATCCTTTGTTCAATTTATTAAATAGGAAATGACTCTAAATCTGGTTGATAAACCTGAATTCAAATCCGACAAGTGGATGCTAGTGATGGTGCCTTTGTGCACGAGAATTGGGAAATGTGGATGTCTTGTGCGGGTTGATTAAGGTGAACTCGACTACCCAATTCAAGTCCTAACGCATTTCCACACGCAGGTATGGGCATTGTTTGGTTAAGTAAAGGGTTAATACTATTGAGTTGGAAACAGAGAGTAAGGACATGTGTATTGATTTCATATGGCATAGATGCTTAAGTCTTCGGCCGTGTCGTATGCCATGTGAAGTTTATATCGATATCGATGTTCTTAGAAGGGTGAGGCGTAGATGTGTTCCATCGCATGTACGCATTCTTGAGGCCCCATTGCGGTCTAATATGTGTAGTGAGCACAGTCAGATTTAATTGATTGGGTCGGCATTCCCGGCACAACATGTGGGCCCGGTTGAATAGATGCTATCGATCATTGTTTAAGCGGGATCGATCGACATGGGTCTTCCAACTCAATAGTGTCAACTTGTTGAAACATACCAAATCTTAGTCTCCCCGTAGGCATACCAAAGGCAAGTGTGCTATTATTAGGAGGCTTACGGGCTAACTAAGTCGTGTGGGTAAAGATGTACACCCTGCGCAGGTTAAAACTATTCGAATAGCCGTGTCCACGGTTACGGACGATACTTGAGTTGATGTCACCTGTATAGATTTTGCTCTAAGCTTGGAATTGGGAATAATTTTGGCATGATGTTGTCATGTACAGTGTAATAGTGATCTGTGAATTATTATTGTACAGTTTATGCTCATACCTTCAAGTGCTACTGTTTTTAGTCCAAATTGATTTATTAAAATTGCTTTGTCAAAATTTAGCCACTATAGGTTAAGATGTATTGCTTTATGCAAAATTGAACCATTAAAGCCTTCTGTTGTCAACCTTATGCATGTAAAATTTCTATTCCTTTGTATAGGTTCTATCAAACACTTTCTTTTATTAGTTTGTGTAAGTCTTGCTGAGTACCTTTCGTACTCAGGGTTTATGACCTCCTGTTGCAGGTGAAGATGGTTATCTTTATGAGATGCCCGTTAGCACCGATCAGGGTGACGCTAACGAGTGATGCTAGTTCTAGTCTCCACGCAATAGCCTGCGGGATGGGGCCATTGGTGGTTTTATGTTTATTTTACTTTCGCTGTTGCTCTTTTGTGATGACCCAAGGTCATCTGTTCCTGTAGCAAATTCGGCTACTGTAGCAACCGAACCAACAATGTAATCTGTTATGTATAATTATGCGAATGTATGACTTGTATGTGTATGATGCAATGTTGTTTAAGGATATATGCGCAATAGTCACTAATCCTGGGAACTATTGCATGATATATATCCGGGAACCTGAATGTTGGAATTGTTACTTATTATGATTATGCTTCTAGTATGATTTTTAATAAGGGCATTACACTGTTCCTTAATTAAGAATTATGCTACCAGTATAATTTTAATTCGGCACATTCCAATATTTGAGGGTCTCACAAGCGCCCTTACAAGCGCCCAAGGGACAGGGGGGCTACACTGTTGGGGAATCCGACCACCTCTCGTTGAAAATGCTCTATACTTCGACAAGTCTACACAAGGGACGTACGTGAGCCCCTTGCCCTAGGCGCTTGGCCACCAGCCTACTGGAAGTGGTTCGAGGCCTGCTGGATACTCACACACTACACGCTCGTGTTGCGTGGATATCATCGTCCGTACCCTGCGCCTTGATGCGTAGGTGCCTTGACGCACCGTGCTCCAACGCCCTACACGTCCCGTCGCCACTACAAGGATCGCGCTTCGACACCTCTTTTCTCCAAGGTTCTATGCACCCTGCCACGCTCAACGCTATGAGCCACCTTGCCTGAGCCCGAGCCTCGGACTTGGCGTGCCTTGTGCGGCTACGCCTCACACACGACGTGTGCCCTATGCGCCCTGCGCCCGCGTGCGTTTTATGCGCTTTGCAAGACCACAGGTTTTGTGCGGCGACGCCCACGACCGCAAGACCTTGTGCACCCATGTGCTCCACGCACCATGCGTGCACTATACGGCTAAGTCCCACGCACCCCGCGTGCCTTGTGTGCCCGCGCACCCCACGTGCCCCGCGCACCCTGTATGCCTTGCACGGCTACGCCTTGTGTGCCTTCTCGTGCCCTCACCCCTCACGACGGTCTTGTGGCGCTCTCGTGCCCTCATGGTGGCTCAAGACCAAGGGCGGCGCTTTTACCGCGGTGCCCCGCCCTCACGACGGTCTCTGTGTCCTCGCCTGTGAGGACCCCGATTTATTAGGCTTGTAATACTTAGTCATCCATTGACCCTAGCATCACAAACATAATAATCCGCGTCTTCGAGATATGTATACTTCCCAGAATGCAGTATACACACCCCTTTACAAAATCATGCATCAATTCCATTCAAGACATAGAACCAAAGCACGACTAGAATAAAAGACATACAATATATAGAGTTATTACAAAAGGGGCTGACCGGCCAAATACAACAATAAAGATAACACAGCGGAAGCAACATGCCATAAGATGGCGATAAACAAAAGAGAGCCACACGGTTTGCCTTTAGCCCACAAGGCAACCAACCAAGACGCCTAGCTCGATTCCCAGCCCATGCACATCTCACAAAAGTAAAGCTTTTTGGGCTCTACCTCCTCTGCAACAAAGTTATTAAGCAAAGCAAATGAGTACAAAAATGTACTCGCAAGACTGACGTGTCCTCGCCCTTACATCGCCCCTTGCGACGATCTCTGCGCCCGCGGTGTCCTCGCCCCTCACGACAGTCTCCGCTCCCTTCCTTGGAGCCTCGAGGCCTCGCGCCCTCGCCGTGCCCTCGGAGCCTCGAGGCCTCGTGCCCTCGCGGCCTCACACCCTCGCAACATCAGTGATGTTGAAGCATCGAAGAAGGGCAGAAATTTTATGGATATAATCGGTGATTGTGGTAACAGAGGACCCGTACCCGGTGTACATGTGCCTAGTTTTCTAGAGCACTGAAACTTTCGGCTGTCTTGTGCTGAATGAAATGCATAACAGCTCAGTGTGGGACTCATGCACATGCCTATATTACCTGATCTTCAAGTGCAAGCGTGCAAACCTCCCAAAAGAAAGTGGCATTATTCTTAAAAAAACATTTGTTGTAGTACTTTCATGACCTGACCATCATACTCCTCCAATGGAGTAGGGCGCGAAATGGTCATGACCGTAAATCCCAACATGTGTTGTCGCAACAAAGCGAAGTAACGCAGACGCCCACGACGCCCACTGGCGCGGCCGCGTCAGACCAGACGCTTTACGGCAATCGCACATGGCACCGGCTACTCGTGGCGCCTAGCAATCGCCACGGCGCCGGTAGTAATGCTCGGCTCGCCGCTAACGCCCATCATACGGCAGCAGCTCCCTGCGACATCACGCAACGAATCAAGCACGGATTCACGAATGATCAGTACTTAGAAACGAAGTCCATCACAAACTACACAGGCATGTCCAAGATAGTGGCTAAGAACACGGGCATGCCAAACGCATAGAAAGAATCAGGAAGAACACCGGACAACACACCAAGAGTCAAGAAACGCATCATGTGCGCGCCGCGTCGTCCCTCAGCCGAAGAGCAGCTCGGTGTGCGGGGTTAGGTCCTTGTGCGCCTCCTTGATGGTGCCCTCGGCGACGCCGGTGGCCATGGACATGTCCCGGACGGACTTCTTGGCGCCGACGCGCTGTACGACCATGTAGATGATGGCGGCCGCGTTGGACTCGGGGTTCCGGCGCACGTCGAGGTCGTCCTCCAGCCTTTGCGCACCTCCTGCGCGGCACACTGTACGACCATGCCTCTGGTCCTGAAGAAGCAGGAGGATGAGAGCGTGGCTGTTCGGTTGTGAGTGGAAAGAAAAAGAGAGTGGGGCTACAGCATTCGGCTGAACCACAGCACTCACGTGGCAAAAAGCAAAAGCAATAGCACAGGCACTCACATGGAAAAAGCAAAACACATAGAACTTGGAAGCGTCTGGCTCCTTGCTCCCTATCAGCTCATGAGTGGAACGCATACTGGCGAGCCAGTACCGCCTGTCGAGAGCACCCATCGATGGAATGCTGGCACCGGTATACAGCGAAGCGCCCATCGATGAGCGCCTGGCGATGGCGCCCATCGAGAGAACGCCGCCAATAGCGCCCTGTGAGAACGCCCTGCCAATAGCACTCTGCGAGAACGCCCTACCAATAGCGCCCTGCAAGAACGCCTACGCCCTGGCGGCCGCGCCCTGGACCGCGCGCCGCTGGGTGGATCCGGGACCTCCCTTGTCAGACTCGGCGCGGAGACCGCCGAATCTGGAGGTCGAGGAAGCCGGCGCCATCATCCTCCAAGAGGCTCCACACCATACCGTTTAGGCTCACCGAGCTCCGCTCCGGCTGGTCCTTCTCCCCACCACAGGCGACCGACCAGAGCAGTTCCACCGGTGAGACCCGTAGCAGCCCCACGGATGCCAAGCGCAGTCGCAAGGCCAACTCCGACAAGCCCCCGGCGTCCTCCTCTTCCTCCAAGAAGAGCGCCACCGCGGCGGAGGACAACGACACCCGCCGCGACCGCCGCCGCCATCGGGAGACGGCCGTGGCGGAGGAGAAGCGAGGCATGCGGCGGCGACCACTACAAAGAAGCGAGGGGAGCAAGACTTCAAGAGCGCGATGCCCTCCTCCTCCAAAGTGAGCGGAGGCGACGAGGCCGCGGCACTCGCGGCGATCTAGGGAGCGCGGCGACGGCCGCCACCATCACGGGCGCCCAAGCGCCGGTGAGGCAAGAAGTCACCAGTGGGGCCTGGGTCGTCGTCATGCTCGCCGCGCCGCCCCGGCGAAGTCTCTCTTACTCTCCTCTCCTGCTCGGCTCGATCACCCGATGGCCCCGATCCGTCTCCGTCCAAGGTAGCCAATGGCCCCATCGCCTCTCCCTATACAGCTCGGCGTTTGAGATCATGACACAGCCCACCTAAGACCGAAGGACCACCGGCACCAGAAAACACCGGCCGGAGCATAGGGAGGTGGGCCGAGCCGGCAAGAGCAGCGGCGCGCCGGCAGGGGCTCGAGGACGAGTCAGGCCGGCACCATGAGGAGCTTCAACCAAAGGAACTTCATGCCTAGAAGTAGTTGAAGAAAAGAAGAAGCAAAGGAAATGAAGAAGGAAGCCAGTGGGTGCTTCAGCTGAATGGAAGAATGGAGATAAAGAGAAGAAAGGAAAAGCACCTTGCCTACCTTGGATTCTCTGGAGTGTCCACAACATCTGCTAGACTGCTACCTCAATGCATTAAAAAGCCCCTTCGGTTTCACATTGCCTGCCTTGGATTCCCCGGAGGACACAGGTCATGTGGAAAAGCAACAACACATCCACCACGAGTTGGTCAGTGCGGTGTATATGTTGTGCTGGCACATACGAATTGGATGGCACAATACACAGACTGCATTGAATTGGGACGGCGGCACCTGCAAAGGAGCTTCTAGTTCGCATTCGCATCCGTACCCACAAAGGAGCTTCCAGTTCGCATCCGCCCAGCCAGCATCTTGCACACGCACGTCCGAAGACCCTACCGTAGAGCGCCCTGCAGACGGTCCCGCGCCTTGCAGCCTCGGCGTCCCGCGGGACGTTGCGGCCTCGACGCCCTACACGGCATTGTGGTCTCACGGTGTCGCGCCCTTGCGGCCTCGCCGCGGCCTCGCGCTATTGTGGCATTGCACTCTCGTGCTCTCGCGCTCTCGCGGCATCGCGTCCTCGTAGCATGTGCACCCTCGCACCTCCAGAGCATCCGTCGCCTCGCGCGGCACCCCTCGGTGTCTCCACCGCTTTGCGTGGCCCCTCGTCGGCCACCTCTCACCTCCGGAGCTCCCCGTGCCTCCGGAGCGTCCACCGCGCGCCTTGCGACGCCCACAAGACCAGGGGAGCCTCGCCCGCCGGAATGCAACTACCGTTCAGAACCACTAGGACTTTTTTGTTTTTGGAATATCAATCTCTGCATAAAAGGCACAATTCAAGACTGCCCCTTTCGACGTTTCCCCTAAAACGCCAAGGGATAGGGGGGCTAGTGTTGTAAGAATAATTCATCCATCACACTAATGGGGCCCGCCTGGCGGAAGACTCGCGTACAAGTCCAAGAAGTGCAGTAAAGTCCTGAAAGACTATTGTACCCCTCACTTGTACTCATAAGTGTAGCTATCCCCCAAGGGGTATTTCCGTCATTTGTACAGGCTTGGGAGCCTATAAATACCCCATGTATCCCTCCTTTCAAGGGGATGGCTCTCTTGAGCAATAAAAAAGTATGTTCAAATTGGTGAGCTCTCGGAGGCTCCCTCTCCGGAGGTAACCCCCCGTTGGCTCACCGATAGGAGTAGGGTGGTCCTCTCGGACCCCCGAACCTGTATAAATCCTCGTGTCATTTTTTACCCTCGTGGACGATGGCCCGTCAGACGGCCGACATCCACCCCCTCACTTGTGTTTGGTTTTTACACCTACAACATATACCATGTATTGACCTATATTTGAACATTTTGTGAGATTTTTTGGAAACCTGTACGAGCACTTTTAGAGGAATTTGCACTATTTTTTCCCATAAAAAGTTTCATTTTCACCTGATATCTTCCCCAAAGTACAGGCTGGATACAAGGATAATGCTTAGGCGCTTACGACCGCTCTACAAGAGAAACGCGTGACCACCTTCACGTGATGTCTTCTCCGAAGATGGCGATAGCAGCTGCCTGGTGGAAGGGTTGGGGTTAGGGTTCATCGCTTCAAACCCTTCCCAACTCAGAGGGAGGGTGGCGTCTGCAATGTGTGTTGTTGCTATGTAAGTTGGAAGGAGGCTGAACAGCAAAGATGGCGAGACGATGGTAGAGTTAGGTTGGGCAGGGCTAGGACACGTGGGTGGCAACGGTGGGCGGTGGGAGTGTGGCAGGTGGTGCCGGATGCGACGATGGAAGAGGCTGAGGAGGAGGTGGAGGAGAGATATCTCTTCTTCTTCCTTTCTCCTTTGCTATCATGCCAACTTCTCCTTCGCAGCCTCCTCATCCAATCTAGACCAACATGTCTATAGGGGTGCAAGTAGGGCAGGCTAGTCCGCTAAACCACTAGCCTACCCCGCAAAATCAGCCCACTAAATAGTCCGCCAGCCAATAGCAGAGAAAAGCGGCTCGACCCGCATTGCCCGTTGGGTCAACCACGTCGCGTTAACGGCTGACTCACTCACTCCTCCTCACCCTGACATCTGAGTCTTGATTGGAGGTTTTGAGGTTTCCGTCCAAGATGTCTCTGATTCGATGTTTCTTTTTGTTAGTGTTACACGACTTAGATTACATGCTTAAGGTCCGAAGAAGATTGTATGTCGACAAAGTACATGGAGTAGACTGTTGGATTCAGCATTCCAACTGCTCATGAGCTCAATTACAGGCAGCTCCCTAGTTCCCACACTAGTAGAACCAGCTTCACCTTGCAGACTGCTTTCCTTAAATAAATATTGTACATCAATCTAGTACACTAGTAGAACCAATCCACCGATTAGATGAGTATCTCTCATTCCTATGGGGGGCTATAAATATGCAAGTTAAACACTAGTACTATAGGTTCTAATTCCCCCTTGTTAAACTAGAACTAACCACAAAAATTAAAGGGAAGCTTTACTTGTAGTGAAATGCCCATGTAACTAGAAGACTAGCTCTTTAGAAAAGAAAACAGTATGTGAATCATTTTGTTAATCATAGCATTCATGTTCTGACAAGTAGTTTATGCCGTTGTTGCTTGTCCTATCTAGTAGTAGTCTTGAGACAATTTTTGCTTACTTGTTATGACCGAGGTTTTGTACCATTGCAAGTGTTGTCTATGGAGGCTCAAGAGGGAGGGCTAGGAGCTAGCTAAGAAGTGGGAGTTTCTTTGAGTAGCTTGTCAGTGGTGAAACGCAAAGCCCTTGGGACGAAGCGGCAAAAGCCGTCAACGGCGAAGCGGCTAAGTTCACCAGTAGTGACAATGGTGAGGTCTCCAGGGGTAAGGCTTGTAACATCCCAAACACGGGTTTGTATTTCAAATGTATAAAAATGAGGAGAATTTAAAACTTTTGATGCATCATGTTACTATTTGAATTTTCTGGAGATTTCTTTCTAAGGTTGTGTTGATTTTCGAAAACCTAACTCTTCAATTAACGAGAAGCATAATCCTTTAAACTTTTAAAGCAAATCTTGTGATCATCATCTGGAATTATTTTTCCTAGGTTCTAATTCATCCTAGTGACTCCTCTAAAAAAATTCATAATTTTTAGATTTTATTTGCTATTTTGAAGGTGCTAGTCAAACCAATTATATCCTTAGTCAAATCCTAGGGCAGAATATCAATAACAGGACAGCCAAGTGCTTCTCAGAAGATGACTATGGAGTCATATGGTTCGAACATCGCCTTGTTGTTCCAAAGGTCATGGAATTGCGGGATTTAATTCTCCGTGAAGCCCATGACTCCCCCTTATCCATTCATCTCGGAGCCACAAAAATGTATTAAGATCTCCGGCAAAGATTTTGGCGAACCCGGATGAAGAGAGAGATCGCGAGATTCGTTGCCGAGTGCGACATATGTTGTTGTGTGAAGGCCAAACATCAACGTCCAGCTGGTATACTACAACCTTTGCCAGTACTTGAGTGGAAGTGGGACTCGATCGGTATGGATTTTATCACTGGTCTGCCCCGAACCTCCAAGAAAAATAATGTCATTTGGGTTGTCATTGATTGACTGACTAAGGTGGCACATTTCCTTCCTGTCAAGACCCAACTTCGTGTGGGTCTCTTAGCTGAGCTCTATGTCTCAAGAATATGAGTTTGCATGGGGTACCGAAGATGATTGTTTCAGATCGTGGTTCTCCCTTTACCTCCTAGTTTTGGAGAAGTTTGCAAAAGGCTATGGGAACTCGATTTTCTTTTAGTACCGCATACCATCCACAAACTGATGGCCAAATTGAAAGAGTGAATCAAGTCTTGGAAGACATGCTCCGTGCTTGTGTTCTCCCCTACGGAAAGAATTGAGAGAAATGATTGCCGTTTGCCGAGTTCTCATACAACAATAGCTATCAAGTTAGCCTCGACATGGCACCATTTGAGGCCTTATATGGGGGAAAATATAGAACCCCGTTGAATTGGTTAGAGACAGGCGAAAGACCATTCTTTGGCCCAGATTCGATCAATGAGGCCAAAAGTCAAGTTCAGTTGATTCGAGACCGATTACGCACAGCTCCATCAAGGCAAAAGAGTTATGCGGATCGTCGTTGTCGAGAGTTGAGCTTTGAGCCTATTAACTTTGTCTATCTCAAAGTCTCTCCTCTGAAGGGCCATCAACGATTCGGCGTCAAAGGCGAGTTAGCTCCTCGATATGTCGGACCTAATCGCATCATCAAGAAGAAAGGAGCTGCTACCTACAAGTTGGAATTGCCCATTGCACCCGAGGGAGTACACGATGTTTTCCACATGTCCCAATTGAACAAGTGCCTTCGTGTTCCAACCAAGGAAGCTCCACTGGAAAGTCTTGATGTACAAGAAGAATTGACTTGCCGTGAGCGTCCTTTTCGCATCCTTGAATAAGCTAAACGAAGGATAAGGAATCATGCCATCAAATTCCTTAAAGTTCAGTGGACCAATCATACCGAGGATGAATCTACATGGGAACAGGAGGATTGCCTTCGTGCGGACCACCCGTCTTTCTTTTCCGAGTAAACGGAATCTCGAGACGAGATTCTTGTAGGGGGGGGGAGATTTGTAACATCCCAAACACAGTTTTGTATTTCAAATATATAAAAATGAGGAGAATTTAAAACTTTTTATGCATCATGTTACTATTTGAATTTTCTGGAGATTTCTTTCTAAGGTTTTTTTGATTTTTAAAAACCTAACGCTTCAATTGACTAGAAGCATAATCCTTTAAAATTTTAAAGAAAATTTTGTGATCATCCTCTAGAATTATTTTTACTAGGTTTTAACTCCTCCTAGTGACTCCTCTGAAAAATTTCATAATTTTTAGATTTTATTTGCTATTTTAAGGGGCTAGTCAAACCAATTAGATCCTTAGTCAAACCCTAGGACGGAACCTTGAGAAAATTCTAGAGGAAAATTCAATGCATGAAAACCTCTGGACATTTTATACAAGGTTAATCATAGAGTCAGAAACTTCTTGTAAAAATTTTAGAATTTTTGGAGTTGTGCAACTCTATCTAAAAATTCCTCAAAGGCTTAGCCTTTTGTTTTCAAAACCTAGTTGCAATATTCCTCTGATTGGACCCGAGTCGTACCGCTCCTTAGGGCTTGGTTGAACCCAACCATCTACGCGTTCGAATGGCCAGTCCGAACGAGTGACGAAATCTGGACTGTTCGATTTGTTTTCAACCACCCGATTTGATTGGTGTCATTCGGACCGTCCGAACGAGCACGCAATCTGGACCATCCAATTTTGATCGGATTGTCCATTCACTTGGTCCGATCGGCCCCCTCTCCCAAGCACGATCGGACCTTCCATTTCACTTGGTCCAATCGGCCCTTTCAACCCCACCCTTTTGCCTTGTACCTCTGACGTGTGGGCCTCTGGCTTCAGACCTTCTTCTCCAAGCGGCCGCTCGCTCCTCGCCAGCTCTCCCGCGCTCGCCATGGCCGCTCCATGCATCAGCGCCAACGGTCAAGGTCCGCCCACCGTTTGAGACCTTGCGCCCACGGTTTGGCCGTCATATCCGCGCTCGCCCATGCTCCTATCACCTCACCATCGCCTCCATGTCAATCACTGCGTCCATGCCCGAGCTCCATGAGTCGAGCTCATCGTGGAGCTCCCTCTCTCGCATTCTCCGCCCTAGCCGCTATAAAAAGCCCTTGAGCTCCTCCTCGTCTCCTTTTCGACACCACCATTACTTCCCCTAGCTTCTCCACTGCTCAATTGAGATCAAAACCGAGAAAAGCACAAATGCTCCATTTTCGGTCAACAAGCCCCTTCATCAGCGCTGGCGCTTCAGTGGTTCCCTTGCTCGTCTCTTCGCGCCATTATGGGCTCCTGAGCACGAGGACCATTTCCCCTAATTTAATTTGTCTTTTCCTCCTTAGGATCTACCGGATTTTGGATTTAATCTTCTTCGGCCGAAATTTGTCCCCTTCGTCCCCAACTCCGGTAAGGCGCTCCATTCTTCAATTAATTACTCGTGCACCATCTCTGAGCCTTACTGAAGCTTCCCGTACCACTCAACCCTTTTCTTTTTTCCTCAGGCCATCATCTCCGCGTTGGAGCACCGTTGCCGCCCTCGGTTCCTCACCGCCGGCACAACCCCGGCTAGTTGGTCCCCATCTCTCCAATCCGGTATGCTCCTAGCCCTTCTCTAGTGCTAGTGCACACATTAGATGGCTTAAAGAGCAGCCGTATCGATGTTGTCATTTTTGCCGTATGTCCTCCTCCGCTCCACCTCATCGCGCCACCGCTTTAGCTCATCTCCAGCGATGCTCCGGCCACCGGTGGGTGCGCAATAGTGTAGGGATTCCATTTTGGCCCTTGGTCCGCGCCGCCTTGGCCTCCTGAGCCGGCGATTAGTCGAAGCAGCTCGCGACTAGACGCACTTCATTGTCGGACATCCGACAGTCACTGTAGCGCGATCATTAGTATTTAATCGCTGTTCTAAGCGTGCTTATCTGTTTTGTTTCGGCTTTAACTGCCTAATGTCTCTATGACATGCGGGCCCGGTTTGTATAGTAATCAGCCTCGTGGCCATTTGACCGAACCGACGCTGACTAGGTCTGCTTTGGCCACAATCCCACTGGTTAGTGACTGTGGCTAGTATAGGTTGAGTGCAAAAAGTAGTTAATGCTTTTATATATTCCGAAATGGTTTATTTGTGTACTGTTAATTGTTTGAACTTCAAAATTTCATAAGTATTTCTCTGTAACTCCAATTTGAGTGAACTCAAGCTTGGTGGTTTCCTCTGTTACTGTACTTTAATGTAGGATAGGTTTTAAATATGTTAGTGTCTATGAAAATCTTGTTTTACAATTGATTTGTGCACTATTTTCATGACTTTGAAAAACCCTAGAAAATTCATTTTAACTCCAAATGAAGTGAATCAAATTTTATTCCGATTTTGCCTCCTCCTCCTTCTGCTCCGAGCCCATCTAAAATGTTGGCACCAGTAAGTCGAGTTGTTGCAATGGTTATTTTCAAATGTTGCAGCACTCTCTCTAAAATGCTATGGCTGATTTAGTGGTTTTTCATTTTTGTTACAACAAATTCTTATATTTGTTGCTATAGTTGTTCTCATTTGTTGCAAAATTTTTAGTTTGTGTTTGTTGCATGAGAGTGAAAATTTTGTTGCAACAATGGAAATGATTGTTACGGTTCTGAGAAACTGGTATGAGGACTTGGTGAATTGCTCGCCGTGGAGAAGCCATCGCCGGAGAGCTCTGAGGTGGCCAACTGTCACGGACCGACTTAACTTGGAGTGGGCTTCGGTCGTTTGGGCCATGGGCCAGGAGGCAAGTGGGGGAGCGAGTCCAGACTACAAAGGGTAGCGACTTCAACTGAAGGAGGTATCGAAGATTATTCAGTTAGCCAGAGGCTTCTTCCTCCTCCAACTTCTTCCCTTTCCCCAACCTCCGTATCTTATTCCCGTTTCCCTGTTCTTCCTCTACCTCCATTCTCTCTTCTAATCCCTCCTCAGATCCACATCAATTGTATCCCCACTACTTGTAACCTGTGATTTGGATTGGCAAACTTAGCTCTACCTTGGTGTTCTTCAGTGATATCAATCGGGTATGTGACAATTGGTATCAGAGCCGTCGATCATGGTGGATTCGTGCTCCGAGGTGGCCAAGAGCGATGCCGAGAAGGAGAGCGAGGCACGGTGCAAGGCCATGTTGGACAAGCTAATCTCGGAGGTGAAGAAGCAGACAGTGGAGATGGAAGACCTGGCGGTACGCATGAACGAGATTGCGGTTGGCTTGAAGGCCATCGCCCAGCCGCAAGAAGAGCCAGTTCATGCCTTGCCACCGCCCGGGACTGCACCGACGGCCACTCGTGTCACCAAGGTGGACCACGCCGTGGCGGCAACTACTTCCTGTGCAGAGGCCGCCCACGCCCCGGAGTCGCCTACCAAGTGCTCGACGTCGGGCCCCAACCCCAACGTCGGCTACGCCAAGGTCGCGGCTATGTCCCTGCTCCCGAGGGCGCGACCACCGCCTTCCGGCCACACGCGGAGCTCATGAACGTCTCTCGTCGAAGTCGTTCGACACCGGAGAGCCGACATCGTGACGCCCACCGGTGTTCGACGGCGTCGCGCACCGCAACATCGACGCCGCCATCACTAGCCCCTCGCCCGCCCATCGGCGCAACTAGTGTGTGTGCCGATACCTGCATCCGCCAGGTGTTTGATGCAATGCCAGGGAAGAGCGAGATCGCTGTCGACAAAGATGGGAACACATACACCCTGGAAGTATTGCTGCCGGTGACATCACTACTGAGCCCTCACATCCACTTGGTGCAGTGTGCCCTCTCTGTCTTGCCCATCCGTGAGAGTGTTTTCCTCGGTGATTTGGCACCATGGGCGGGGCTAACTACCAAAGATCTTTGCAATGGGTCAGGCGAACGGTTGCTTGCTATCGACGGCCACGATAACTCATGGATCAACTACAACGCCTGGTCCCTAGACTTCTCCGCTGGTGTAATTGCTGCACAAGTGGTTTCGGCGATGGAGGTATTCGGCAAAATGAGTGATAGAAACAAGAGAGAGCAATATTTTGTAGACATGGTTTGGGAGCAGTGGCTAGAACCATGGCCATCGTTCAAGTGCTATCAAGGTGGTGTGCAAGTGCAGCTAGAATTCCAATGGTCGCCGCCTACGCAAGTGGACACAATGATCCTGGAACAAATGGAAGTTGACAACCGGATTGCGAAGCTGATGGTGGAGCTATTCCACACTCGAGCTGTCGTCATCTCCAATTCTCTCATCTCTATGTATGCAAAGTGTGGCAATCTCCAGAATGCTGAATTTATATTCAGTTTGTGGGCTGAAAGGGACATTGTACCATGGACTAGCATGATTACTGCATATTCTCAAGTAGGGAACATCATGAAGGCTCGTGAGTTCTTTTATGGCATGTCCACAAGGAATGTCCTTACATGGAATACAATGTTGGGGGCCTTTATACAACATGGAGCTGAGGAAGATGGTCTCAAGATGTATAGTGCTATGCTAAGTGAGAAGGATGTCATACCTGACTGGGTTACTTATGTTACATTGTTCAGAGGGGAATGTTGTATAAATGCACACCCTCTATTTGCACCTATATCTGCACACCCTCTGAAGGCTTTCAACAAGTTTGAGAATACTTCGATGCTCTTTCGGTGGCTACTTTGCTAATTGATAGCAAGCCTAGCAAGGGTCTCCATAAGTTCTCGAAGCATGGCGATGGTGAAACATTGGTCATTCTTCGATTCTAAACTTGGGAACGCTATCAAAGAAAAAGTGAAAATTGATTGCCTTCACAACAAGATCTTGTGATGGAACCGAGGAGAGGGTCGAGGAACCGTGTTATGAACTTATGTCCGGACGAGCCACAGGACCTAGGTCCAATGAGTCTAGGATTGTCCAACAGTTTGTCTAGGTATAAGCTGAAGTTTAGCACTGAAAAGATTGATACTATGATCATCCAAGCCATTGGCTTGTTGGATGATCTTGACAAGGAGCTTAATACTTATGCAATGAGGGTTCGTGAATGGTATGGTTGGCACTTTCGAGCTCACAAAGATTGTTGCCGATAATATCCAAGATGCAAAAGTTGTGAAGATGATGGGCAATCATGCTAACGCAGATCAACTTTGATTTTTCCGAGATACCGCCAGAAGACGTGGAAGCGGAGCTAAAGGAGGCAAATTGTAATTTCCATGGGTGCAGTTAGTGATCTTGACCTATTAAACATCGAGGAACTGTGTGATCAACTCTTGGCCCTTTTCGAGTACAATGGCCAACTCTATGACTATCTAAAAGCGGGATGAATACTATTGCTCCCAATTTGATCGCACTTGTTGGTGAACTTGTTTCAAGACTGCCTTATTGCACATGATGGTAGTTTGATGAATTTGGCAAAGCGACTGGCAAAGACAATTCAGATATCTGGGGACTTCTATAAATTTGGACATCCCGATTGCTTTCAGAGTCGATTAAATTTTAAAGCAGATCCTTCACCTTTCCATATCAGAACAGCAGAAGCGTGGCAACGGGCTAGTGATTGGAATTAGCTACATTCAAGTCGTGTTGGGCATGACGGTTCTACAGGTACCATGGGATCCCGGTGGTGATTTGAGTTTTTTCGCAGGGCATTCATTACAGCGGCTTGGGGTCAAGCCGCATTTCAAGGAGGGAGGAATGTCACGGACCGACTTAACTTGGAGTGGGCTTCGGTCGTTTGGGCCATGGGCCAGGAGGCAAGTGGGGGAGCGAGTCCAGACTACAAAGGGTAGCGACTTCAACTGAAGGAGGTATCGAAGATTATTCAGTTAGCCAGAGGCTTCTTCCTCCTCCAACTTCTTCCCTTTCCCCAACCTCCGTATCTTATTCCCGTTTCCCTGTTCTTCCTCTACCTCCATTCTCTCTTCTAATCCCTCCTCAGATCCACATCAATTGTATCCCCACTACTTGTAACCTGTGATTTGGATTGGCAAACTTAGCTCTACCTTGGTGTTCTTCAGTGATATCAATCGGGTATGTGACACCAACACTGTGCTGAGAAGAAAATATCTCTGAGGTGCTAGAAAGGTGAGAAAGGGTCGCGGAGGGAATTGACGGTGAATACCTTTCATGCAAGCGCTCGAGCGATGAATAACAAAAGGAAACCCTGCAACGCTGTGTGGATGTCTGACCCAGGCCAGCAGCAATCTCAACGGCCTCAAGGCTCAAGGTAATAGAAAGGTATACACAAAAACCAACACAAGTACGTGCTGTTATTATCCTTGAAAAGAATAGGTATGTCAGAAGAGGCAGTGTCACTAGTGTGAGACGTACGGTTGAGAAAAAAAAACATTATCAAAGAAAAAAGAAAAAGAAAAGAAAAGGAGAAATGCTAGCCGCTAGCGCACTAGCCACTAGGCAACAACTGCTCTACAGGAAAAGCCTCCCCGCCGTTGGTTTCCGTCCGCCCCCCACCTGGCCAAGGCCAACTCACGCGACGCAGACGCCGACGCCGACGCCCGGAAGCAAACCGACGCTTTCCGAAGCGCGACGCGATCGCCACCCGCCGCTGCGAAACCCCAGCGTGCCCGATCAAAAAGGGCCTCGCCACCTGTGCGCCGTGGTTGGACTGACGCGCAACGGCCTCTTCTGTTCTGCCTCGCTCCGCCGCCCGTGCACGCCACCATGACCGCCCACGCAGCCGTGCGCCTCCCCCGGCCTCGCTCCGCACGCGCGTTGCCCACCCCACCACACTGTCACTCGCGCGAGAAGGCTCTCCTCCTCTCTCCGTGCTATATAGCGCCCCCTCCGCCCCCTCCTAATTTTAGCACCACCCAGCGCCCGCTCCGCTCCTCATTTCGCTCTGAGTCGCAGCCGTAGGGTTTAAGCAGGGGACGAGGCGGGGTTGGTTAGTTGGACCCGATCCGGTTGCGGCGAGATGGCGGCGCCGGCGTCTGCGGTTTCCGGGGCGGGGCTCGGCGGGGCCGTGCGGGCTCCTCGATCCGGCGGCGCGGAGCGGAGGAGGCGCGGGGTGGAGGTTCACTCGCCGTCGCTGCTCTTCGGCCGCAACAATGGCCCCTGCTTCCCTCGTAATGATCCGCGACACCTTGCTCCCTCCCTCCCTCCCTCTCTGGTTAATTCCGTCGTCTTCGTCCTTGGCCCGTCGCGCGTCTCGATTCGACTAACTGTGTCAGACTTGGGCTATGTCGCGATCTTATCTTGCTGGTGTGGTGGTGCATTTAGGTGCCGTTCGCGTCGGGGGTTCCGGGAGACGCGTGGCCATGCGCGCCGCGGGCGCGTCCGGGTGGGTGATGGTCCCTGAGGGCGAGAGCGACGGGATGCCGTCTTCCGCCGGTGCGGTTCAGTTCGAGTCTGATGATCTGCAGGTGCGTGATATATCCTGCCCTGAGAATACTGGTACTACCACATTTGCATGGTTCGCTGGAAATACGTGTCTAGTGCTATCTAACGAAATGAGATATCAAAGAATTGCTGAATTCCATACGTACGTTGCACTACGTCCTCTTTCATGCCTCAATGTGTGCGCAATTGCGTCTGTGCGTGTGGATTTCTGTTTCGTACGGGGATTCTGTTCTTGTTAGTACTTATCTGCATGATAATTGAGATCTAGGTCCCCCATATATGACGCCACAAAGGATACAGGTTGGATGGATCTACAACATTGTGCATCACCATTCTTCTACTGAACATTTTGTCTCTTGGACACCGTTCTAGATACCAGTCATCGATGATGAATCAAGTACGGAGATTGGAGCTCAAGTTAATATTGGGTCTTCAGAGACTACTCAGGGTGCTGAAAAAAGTGATGTCGAAGGCGTGAACAAAATGGCGAAAGAATCAGCTGCTCAGGAGAAACCACGAGTTGTCCCACCACCAGGAGATGGACAGAAAATATACCAGATTGACCCAATGCTGCAAGGCTATAAGAACCATCTTGAGTATCGGTATGCCTCGTTTCTACCCCTGTGCACTTTAAGGTATTCCGGTCTTTCATAATATGTTAATGGCTGCTTGATGTGTCACGAGACTCTTGAAGTTAATGTTCACTCTTGCGTATTCATGGTTCTGAGGGCAGGCTGGTTTAGCGTTTATGGGGAACTGGTAACAGAACAAATGTATTATACGATGGTATCACAACTGCAATATAAACTATGTATGTTGATAATTACCAATTCTAATAGGCTAAAGTGATGACAATATATGGTATAATGGGCTCTATGTTTTGCTTTTGTCTGCCCACTGAACAACAACTTCGTTTCCTTTCTTTCGTATTGTTGTTATAAGGTGAAACCCATAGGTTCATACCCAACTCGACTAGCAATCTCATTATGCCTTAATCGATCAAAAACAGATACAGCCTATACAGGAGAATACGTTCAGAAATTGACCAGTACGAAGGAGGCTTGGAAGCATTTTCCCGCAGTTACGAGAAGTTTGGATTTAATCGCAGGTAAAATTAATTTACCACATAAGTATGTATCTCCTTTTCCTATATATAAACAAATAACTTAGCATATTCATTCATCTTCCCATGTAGTGCGGAAGGTATCACCTACCAAGAATGGGCTCCTGGAGCAAATGTATGTTCTTCTGATAGTTTTATCATTTACCTAAGTACTACACTGTACTATACTAGTTTCATCTTTTCAACTCCTTGTGAATAATTACTGTTCCTTGGCCACCCTAAGATATTGCTGATTGTACGGAATTTGTACCTCCCAAATGAATAGCATATCAAAGTTACATAACTATCTTTATTAATAACTGACGCCTGCTTCCAATTGCAGTCTGCAGCGTTAGTAGGCGACTTCAATAATTGGGATCCAAATGCAGCCCGTATGAGCAAAGTATGTCTATAACTTCATAAATATTTCATCTTCTCTTTGTAGATTAGTTTGTGCTGATCTGATTATCTATTTAATTAGTTTTGGCATAGACTTCGTATGTACTCTAGAGTTGAGCCATAGATATAATATGACTGCTCTTCTATATTTTGTTATTGTCCAAACTTTATAGATGAAAGTGCCTATTACATTGACTGGATTCTGTTCATTCACTTGACTGTTGCCATAAGTCCACCACTAGACATCAATGTTGATGCTGTTTTTGTCTTAGGATGTTGATAGTGAATGCGTGCATGTTACTCATATATTGTTATGTTCTCGAATTCTTGATATCTTCTACAGTTTATGTGGTCATATGACAGGAGTAGTTGAGTAATTTTACATAATAATGAAGAACCTAGAGTAGGCGCACTTCATAGTTCATGAACCTGAGATCCATGTGATTGATAAAGAGCATAGTTACCAGAAACGCGGTTTGTCCGAGTCGCGGTACGGGATTTGGGTTCGTAGTTCGCCACTTTTTCTTCTAATTTCCACCGCGAACACGAACCCTGTACCCTAAACCAGTTCGGGTTAGACGAATTTGGTTTGCGATTCGCGGGGTTTTATAGCGAATCCGGTAACTATGATAAAGAGTTACTGATGCTCATATCCAATGTAATTTTTTTTCAGAATGAGTTTGGTGTTTGGGAGATTTTTCTGCCCAACAACGCAGATGGTTCACCACCTATTCCTCATGGCTCACGAGTAAAGGTTGTTCTTTCTTCTTCTTCTTATCAAGTGTTTTCAGCTCATGAGCATGTCCTGTATTACTCAGCAGCTCTTTCGATCATCTAGGTGCGAATGGACACACCATCTGGGATAAAGGATTCAATTCCTGCCTGGATCAAGTACTCTGTGCAAGCCCCAGGAGATATACCATACAATGGGATATACTATGATCCTCCTGTAGAGGTACATTTCTCCATCTTCTGTGCATCTAAAATATTCCTTTTTTAATAATACTTTATGTGCTTCTGCAATTTTTATTGGGAAAACCTATGTTATCTTTTTTCTCAAGAAGCCTCTGAAGTGTTGTACTGTTGTTTCAAGCTGTGCAACTTTCTATTTGCTGTTGGCATCTTTGCTAGCCAGTGATTAAAATTCTTTACATGAATATGCAGGAGAAGTATGTATTCAAGCATCCTCAACCTAAACGACCAAAATCATTGCGGATATATGAAACACATATTGGAATGAGTAGCCCGGTATTGCACCTTTACCCTTTATGATGCTAGCTATATGGAGTTCAAGTTAACTTACATGTTGTTGCAATGATATTTCGATATTGTTAGCCTTGGCTTCCATTTCTAAGCTGATGAGTAACTGCAGTAATAGCTTGTCATAAAATTTTCCTATGCTACTTTGTTAATACAATCAGAAAATGTAATTCCAGGGCAATCTAGAACTAGTTATCCAGGAATGGTGTTATCTTAATTCAAATATGGTGTTTTAAAAGTTATAGAAAAGTGCTAGATTTTGTTGCCAAAAGCTGGTATCTATTAGTTCGAAACTTTACATTGATGTAATTTTGGATGTTACATCTGTTGCTACTACAAGTTTATATATTTTTCATCATTATATTAACATGTTTGAAGCAACATGCTTAATTAACTCTGTTTTTAAGTCTCACATGGTCACACCATAAAATTAGACAATATCACAACTATGTCTCACATGTTTCTACGTAAAATGTGGCATATCCTATCGAACTAAGAAATTGTTGTATATAGATGTTCTTTCATTAATTCATTATTCTTTTTTTTTTTGGGTAAATTATGCTTGCTGGCGGCATTATTATATAGACACTTGGATAATTACTAGTTTCCTTTTACGATCAGGAACCTAAGATCAACACATATGCAAACTTTAGGGATGAGGTGCTTCCAAGAATTAAAAGACTTGGATACAATGCAGTGCAAATAATGGCAATCCAAGAGCACTCATATTATGGAAGCTTTGGGTATTCTCTGGATCCATTTCTGCTTTTCATTCTTGTCTTTATAATTTATACCTATTTCAGCTTTAGCAACTCTTATGTGCTTTCATCTTTTGTCTTAATTCCTTCCTTTCTTTCCTTTCTTTTTTTAAAATGAAAAACTGTCGCTTCTTGCTATCTTTCAACTACTTCGTCTGTGTTCTCATTCAGAGTAGCCATCTTATCACTGACCGAGTTTATTTTATTATTCTGGAAATGTAACCAATTTGGTTTGGTCTCCAATAAAGAGTTGTGTTTGAATGCATACATAACAATAATGTTACATACATATTGACTATCTTTGTATAGAGGGATGATAGTAAGCTCCACCATACTAGCAGTATGACAACTCATGTGCATCAGAATTCATATTGGTGTCCTTTCCATTGAAATAACATTCAACCCTTTTTTATCGCAATGCTTCTTTTTTCTTTTTTGATAACCAACACTACAGCATTGATTAGTATTTTGTTACTTTTATTGCAGGTACCATGTTACCAATTTCTTTGCACCAAGTAGCCGTTTTGGGACCCCGGAAGATTTAAAGTCTTTGATAGATAGAGCTCATGAGCTTGGTTTGCTTGTCCTCATGGATGTCGTTCACAGGTGCTTAATAAGTTGCTGATTGTTAACTGGTCTGTCATATTTAAAATATTATTCATTTTGAAATTGAATACATTCCACACCTTTTGGTCAGTGTTCTGATGTAGTTTCTTGAAATTTTAGTTTAGGTCACCAGTTTTATGTTTGTAAGATACCCTTCTTTTGCTTGCCGTTCTCCGTGTGTGTGTGTGTTGTGGCAAATAAGAGATTTGCTGAGTTGATTTAATGGCTATCATGAAACAGCTCATTTTTAGTATACAATTGTAAATGGACTCTAGAAGTTTATGTATAATATTATACCTTATCAGATTTTGTTTTTTAGCTCTTTTATTCTGAATGTTTGCCTATTCATCTGCAGTCATCTTTTATCATGGTCTAATCTTTTGTGATCCATGTAATTGTCTGTTATTTTCTTTCCTTCTTTCTTCCCTTAGGTAAACTTTCTATCGCTACTGAAATTTTTGCACTCAGAATTCTCACAATTTAATTCAGCAAGCATTTAAGATTAACTGGAATCTTAGGATGATTTTCCAATTTATTATGCTGTGTAAGTTCTTGTAAAATGTAAACATTTTTGTTCTTTTTTCTTATTTGTGAACAGGTGAGTTCACATTAGCCTTGATTCTTTATTTCAGTTTTGGTGGCCTTTCTTGTGGATTGGAATGCTGAAAACATCATCTAGTCTCTCCAAACAGTTATAAGTACATTTTACATGTCAAGTGTGGTCAGTCACTTTGAAATTTAGGAATATATGAAGTTATTGCTTTGTGGACAGAAGCAATGATATCTGAGGAAGAACAATTGGTTGGTGGCGTATTATGCCATCAAGTCCTACAAACCAAAGGAAGAAAAGAGTATCACTGGATATTTCCCTTAGTGAAAGAAAGAATGATCCAGGAAGCAATATATAGAATAGAGATAATACCAGTATACATGACTAGCTTTCCACTTTCTTCATACTTAATTATTTTGTTCATGTATAGATGAGATCGGTTTAAACCTATTGGATGTCTTTGCTCAAAGCCCTTTTGGTTGTATAGCTTTACCTTCGGGATGAGATTGATTTTAACCCATTGGATATATTCCTGGTTGATTCACTCAAGCCCCGTTGTTACATAGCTTTACCTTTGGTTTTCTGTTTCCTGCAGTCATGCGTCAAATAATACCCAGGATGGGTTGAATGGTTTTGATGGTACAGATACACATTACTTTCATAGTGGTTCACGGGGCCATCATTGGATGTGGGATTCTCGCCTGTTCAACTATGAGAATTGGGAAGTATGTAACAAGATAACTCCTATTGCCATCTATGACGTATTTATCCCCATTAATATGTCTATATATCTTCTAACATTTTTATCGTTATACAGGTTATAAGATTTCTACTTTCCAATGCAAGATGGTGGCTCGAGGAATATAAATTTGATGGTTTCCGATTTGATGGTGTGACCTCTATGATGTATACTCACCATGGATTACAAGTAATTTATCGCTTGATTTCCGTTACTTTATTTTCACTACCTGGGTAATTCTGATTGGGTTACATACACCTAAGAATTCTGAATTTTCTATGTGTCCCGTTACGGTGTCATATTTTATTACAAGTTTACAACCTATTATTGATTTTTCTAAATTGCTGGACTTTATTTTAGGTAACTTTTTCGGGGAACTACAATGAGTATTTTGGCTTTGCCACCGATGTCGATGCAGTTGTTTACTTGATGCTGGTAAATGATCTAATTCATGGACTTTATCCTGAGGCTGTAACCATTGGTGAAGATGTAAGTGGCTGCATTTATCTTTCAATATGAATTTCTCACACATATATTAACTGTGATGATTTTTGCAGTCTAGGTTGGTTTTCTTTATTTTGACAGGAGGTTCATATAAAAATTGCTTTAGATTTTGAAATGAAGTGCACACTGCGCCATTACTTTGCGTCTACATCAAGTCCAGGGTCATGGACATTATGTCTTACATGCATATTCTTGTAGAAAATTGAAAAGCATTATTCTTCAACGTTTTGTATGGTCATTTAACTCCACTTACTGAGACGTGCTTTTCAGCTCCTGTCTGTGCATAAATATGCTACCTGAGACTAGTTGCATGTCCGAAGTGCTGATATAGAAAGCCATCTTTATCCATATTCAAATAGAAGCATGTTCCATGGAGCAACAACCTTTCCTTTTCTTGGGGACTACAACTTCGCTGAAAGTCTGATTAAATACACATAAACCAGGTTATGACAGAGCCGCAGAGCCTGTATGGGCTGGAGTTCTAAAACAGTTGCCATTTTATGGTGGAGCCTCTATGGGCCACAATCAAGGATCCAAAAACCGGAACCGGGTGAAATCCCGGTCGGAGGCCGGTAACGGTTACCGGAAATCCCGGTGAAAAACCGGACAAAATTCACGAACTGAAATTTGAACTCTGATTTTTGGAAACCGATAACCGGACCGGTTACCGCCCGGAAACCGGAAAAACCGGTTAAAAAACCTAGGAAAACCTGCTGGAATTTTGAATTAGAAAGTGTTCGATGAAGTGCATATTTAACTTATACAATACATAATCAAGCATATTTAGCTCATACAATACGTAATCTGGAATATTTAGCTCATATAATACCTAGGAAGTGCATTACGCAGTAAAAAATTCAAATTCAAATTTAAAATTTTCCAGCCGGTTACTGTTCACCTGGTCCCCACCGGGAAATCCGGTAACCGGCCGGTTTTTTTCCCCGGCCAGAGTTCTAGTTTATAAATAAGTAGATTCCAAACATAAACAGGAATTTCAAAAAAAAAAAAAAAACTTAAGGTTTAAACTGTTCTGTTAGTTATTCTTTTACCTTTTCAGGTTAGTGGAATGCCTACATTTTCCCTTCCTATTCAAGATGGTGGGGTTGGTTTTGATTATCGCCTGCATATGGCTGTTGCTGACAAATGGATTGAACTTCTCAAGTAAGTGTTTCAAATTTTCTCTGCATAGCACTACTACACGTATGAACTTCCACATGCATGCACATTATTGTATTGGATTTGAGCAAAAAGGGGTTAGTGGTCGTGAACTCGTGACTTTGTAGTTTATGCAGCATAACTACAAAAACAAGATGCAGTTACCCTCTATTCTGTGTCTATGAAAAAAAGATTCTTCTGCTCTTTGCATCTCCCATTTTTCTCAATTGTTTTGAAACTGTAAAAGGTTGGTGTTTCATGTGCCTTCTGGGGCTTTTTATGTGAAATATGTGGTGTCTGAATTGCAACTTTTATTTTGCACAGAAAAAGTGATCAAGATTGGAAGATGGCTGACATCGTGCACACACTAACAAATAGGAGGTGGTTAGAGAAGTGTGTTACTTATGCTGAAAGCCATGATCAAGCACTAGTAGGTGACAAGACTATTGCATTCTGGTTGATGGACAAGGTAATCGCACATCAATTTTTTTTAATTTTACTTATTCTGACCTTAGTTGATACCATAATTTATTTTGTTTCATCTATATGCTTGTCTCTTTATGAAATTTATTTGTTATTATAATTATTATTTCTCTTGATTTTCCTCGAGCACTAAATGCAAGCTAGATTCTTGGTTAAGTTGGATAGCTTTAGACTAGTGCAGCCTGCTTTTCTCATATTAGTTGCATGCATCTATGATCTCTAGATCCTGTATCTATGTAATCTCATGCACTGGAACATGATTGCCACCAATACTTATGTCTGAGAGAATTCCTATTCTTGACTAGTCCTGTTATTGTGGCATAGCAGCAGCAGCACGTGCAGGAAGATGAGTCCGATCAGGACAGGGTAGATGAGTACGTCCAGAATTAGGATTAGGCTGCAGATAAGTGGCCGGCTAATAAATTAGAGTCCAGGGAGATTAAGAAGTCTAGTCATAGTAGAAAGAGTTATGTGTTCAAAATAGTTTATGCAACCAGGAAGCATCCATTATATAAGGATGCTATGGTATCGTAGAATCAGGCAAGCAAGAAATAAATCAATCTCCTATCTTCCGGTTGCTATTCTCATCCCTTCTAGTTTCTCTATCTCTACCTCCGCTACCCTTCTCCAGCCATCACGGCACCAACACGCCGGCGGCGATCTCGCCCTCCAGTATCGCATTCCTGGTTGCATAAACTACCCTGTCCTGATCGGACTCATCTTCCTGCTCGTGCTGCTGCTGCTATGCCACAACACCTGTAAAAACTGTGATTTCCTTGTTTTAATACTTCATTGAGGCTGTATAACAAATATGTCTTGTGCTTTTGTTTGAGATAATCTTTCTGGTTTAATTGTTCTTAGGCAAATACATGTAGAAGCACAGCATCCCAGAATTTTAATAAAGAATGACTCGACTCGATAACCTCATCTGGTGTATTCATGCAGGATATGTATGATTTCATGGCTCTGGACAGACCTTCAACACCTAGCATTGATCGTGGAATAGCATTGCATAAAATGATTAGACTTATCACGATGAGTTTAGGTGGAGAAGGCTATCTTAACTTTATGGGAAATGAGTTTGGACATCCCGGTGAGATTCAACCACTTTGTTTCATGTTGTGTTGTTTGAATCTTAAAGAAACTTTCGTTTGACAATTATCTTGTCAAATTTAGTTTACTATGTTTCAGGAACCTGGTGGTTTTAAGGTTATTGTTCTACCTTTTATTTTGCAGAATGGATAGATTTTCCAAGAGGTCCACAAGTACTTCCAAATGGTAAGTTCATTCCAGGGAATAACAACAGTTATGACAAATGCCGTCGAAGATTTGACCTGGTAAACATTCTTTGTGTTATTACCTTATTATCGATAACAACAGTAATTTCTACCTCCATCGTGTCAAATTTATATCTTTTACCTCTTCTCCAGTGATTTGTTCAACGAGGTGCAAATATGATAATTAATCTCGGTCATCTACTCTTCTTTGTTCACATTAGCATTTGGGCAGGGCCAGAAATATTGAACTGTGCTTTTGTTAAATTTATTGACCGTTAAGAAATTTTCCCTTGTTATACTTTGTCAGGGTGATGCAGAATATCTTAGGTATCATGGTATGCAGCAGTTTGATCAGGCAATGCAGCATCTTGAGGAAAAATATGGAGTATGTACTATTTAGTCTTTACTTTCCTTTTCATTCCTGCAAGGTTGAGTCACTATGCTTACTGTTTATACTAACAACATCACATTACTGTTTCTTCATAATCATTTCACTATGTCACTTGGTTAGTCCGCTATAGGTTTGGTAGGATGCTGCAAGGGACCCATCCTTTAAATCTTACGAACTGATGCACAGCAACAAACCAGACCCTCCTTTTATATGCCCTGTCTCATTTGGTGCTATATCTATATATTCTAATCCTCTCGATACATCACCTATTTGTCATGAAAAATAATAAAACCACTTGCCTGAGATATATGCTGAATAGAAGAATTATACATCTATACTAGTGCGGTGTGCAGTAGGATAAATGGATAATACCGTAGTCTTCCATTCTTTTTTTTAGGGAAATAGTCTTCATGTTTTTACTTTATTTTTATCTCCAACCAAGGTTATTAAGTCGGCAAGTCGACACTACTCTCCTAGTGACTGACTTGCCGACTAGTCAACTAGTCGGCTGACTAGTCGATAGGTACTGTTCATATGACTGCATAGTGCATATCGCCTCCCTTCCCTTCTGTGCAATCCCAATTCCTATTATCCCCTCCCTTCCCTTCGTCGAACCTCTAGAGTCCAGACTCAGAGTCCACTCCAGACTCCAGAACCTCCACTCCTCCACGAACAAGGAGTCCAGACTCCAGAACATCCAGTCCTCTAGAGCCTCTAGAACCTCCAGTCCTCCAGATCCCTCCTCCCCTCCCTTAACCCTCCCCCTCAGCTCCACGGAACAGAGAAGAGATCAAGAGAAACAGAGAGGAACAGAGAAGAGATCAAGAGAAACAGAGGAGAGGAGCATACCCGGGCGACAGGAGCAGCGGGAACAGCGGCCGAGGGCGGCGGAAGCTGCGGCCGAGGGCGGCGGGCCGATGCTTCGAGGGGTGAAGACAAAGGGCGATGGAGCTGTGAGTCTACGACGACTTGGTCTGCCTCCGAGGGGCGACAACGAAGGGCGAGCTACGACTGTGACGACTTGGTCTGCCTCCGAGGGGCAAAGAGGAAGGGCGACGACTGGATCTACCTCCGAGGGGCGAGGATGAAGGCCGGCGGCGCGGTGGGAGCTGCCTCCGAGGCCGGTGGCCACTGGATCTGGAGCTCTGGACTGGACTCACATGTGCGCTCTGGACTGGAGCTCTGCGACGAGCTGACGACTTGGTCTGCCCTCCCTCACTCACTCCCCCACTCTATCTCTCTTGGACACTATCTCTGACAGCCGGGCCCCACATCCCTCCTCCCAAGTCGGACGACTTGCCTCCGCCTGGTCGACGGGCAAGTCGACGACTAGTCGACCAGTCGCCCGACTTGCCGGCGCAAGTCGAGTCGCTACCTCCAGTCGGTCCTTCTCCGGCGACTTGTCGACGACTTGATAACCATGTCTCCAACTATGTTAAAACTTAAACCTCTTCAGGTGATTTTTTTTTGAATATTTTGTAGTATGCACTGCATACTTTCCCCTCATTTAGTTTTTTGATACTTTAATAATAAAATGTTGCAAGGAAAACATTGGATAGTTTTTACTTTGCGGGTGCTAACTGAGGTTTGAAATGGGGAGAGCATTTGCAGTATCCGTATTACTGCTTGGCCTTGCTACCAAATTATATCTGAAATTGGAGAAGAGATCATGGTTTCTTCAATTATCACTAGTTCTATTTCATGGTTCATGTTTAACTGTCCTTTTAGTACCCATTGCTCTAAATTAGGTAGATTTTTAGCAAGTTCATGATTACTGCTATTCCTCTTAACATTCTCTGGCACCAATGAAGATTTGCTGATGAAACGGACCATGTAATTGCAGTTCATGACATCAGACCACCAGTACATATCTCGAAAACATGAGGAGGATAAGGTGATTGTGTTTGAAAGAGGAGATCTGGTATTTTTGTTCAACTTCCATTGGAGTAACAGCTATTTTGACTACCGTGTTGGTTGTTTAAAGCCTGGGAAATACAAGGTATGCAGCTGTTGTGCATTGCCCATGATCAGATTGTAATTTTCTTCACTTGATGAGTTATGCACTTGTTCGTACTATGGAAAATTCTTAATATTTCTCTTCCAAATACATTGGTGGAGTTAGGAGCGAGGGGGATCTTGGTAATCAGAACTCAGAACTTCATATTTTGTTTCGATCCTATCTAAAACACTAAGATTTTTTTACCTGATTTGCTTTTGTTTTATAAGTAGACACAGGATGCAAAATACAAGTGCTTGTCTACTGCTGAAAATGATGTTTCTGACGCTAATCTTTTAAATTTAAGCATAATCTTGGAAAACAAGAATCGGCTACCTATTCTGGGTGGTTTTATGCCCATTCTCTTGATCCTGCTGTAGTTGAGCCCATCCATGTTTTGAAAATTACCTGGAAACTTTACTCAGAACTCCTCTAATCAGTTTTGAAGCAGCTCGTTCGTACAGATGAACTGAACGTGTTGGGTGCTGATAATATCTGCTGTTTTCTTTCAGGTGGTCTTAGACTCGGACGCTGGACTCTTTGGTGGATTTGGTAGGATCCATCACACTGCAGAGCACTTCACCGCCGTAAGTCTTTTCTCCGACGAGGTTGCTTAAAGTATGCTTGTCTGAGCTCGTTCCTGGCAAATCTGAATTAACTTCTGCTTTGTCCGTTCCTTGCAGGACTGTTCACATGACAACAGGCCCCATTCTTTCTCAGTGTATACTCCTAGTAGAACCTGTGTTGTCTATGCTCCGGTGAACTGACATAACAAGATGTCGCATGCAGGTTTGCGGCTGTTGTCGCAAAGAAGCGAGGAAAATCATTTGGCCAATATAACCTGGTGCGAGGGTCTGTCCCGTGTCATGAGCAATTTCTGCGAATGGGTTTAATAAGGTTGAGATCCCAACTCGATAGGGATTTATGAGAAAAACATGCTCATCTTTGTGCCATTTTGTCGAACAGCAATAGAATCTCTCGCAGCTGCCTCTGGCTTTGTAAATCGTGACGCCCCCGTGGATCATTGGCTCATTGCTACCCTTTAAAGTTTGAATTGCCAGTCAAGCAGGTTTTTTTTTGGTGTGTGCAATGCTTGATTAGAATTGTGTTCCTTATTTTGCATTTCCGTGTTTTTTTTTGTTTAATTCTGCACGTCTTTCATAATGTCGAGCGCTACTGATTTGAGAGTTAAGCCACCAGCTTCCAAGAGTTATGATGACCTTTCAGGTTGAGGTTGTATGGGAGTCAAAAGTATGTTGGTCACGGCAGGCTACAGAGCAGTGTGCTCCTGCACTGCTACTTCATCTTGAGTAGCAAGTGAGGAGTCAGATCCAACGCTCAACATAGTCGCATAGATGCTTCATACCAAAGCACCAACACTCCCATCCCAGAAGACACTGCATCTTCCGGTCTAGGCGAAGCCAGGGATACTACACTGACACTCGCATGCAAGCAAGTGAGAGCACACATGGACACACCAACTCATGACAATGGACACTTCCCCGCCACTACGGTACAAAACAGCATGCGCAAGAGTTACTTCTACTCGACCTCTGACAGGGGAGGGGGCTCACACACCTAACGCCTATTAGTATTACACTTGCTGCTGCCTTTGGACCAGTCCCAAGCTGCCCTCCGGCTCACATCACATACACTACAGCCTTCCTTTCGATCGATCGATTCCCAGAGGGCTAAGTTATCATCAATCGTTATGAGTTAGATATGACTGACACCTGCATGAAGATATGCAGAGATCGGTAAGCTAATTGATACGCAGCCGTTGCTTGCTTGCAGGGAGGTTCAGACTGCAACTAGGGCACGAGTACTCGGGTACTATTAACCCTTTGCAAGAAAATATATATATTTAGACGTGATCCAAGAGGGAAACACAAGGAAGAAAGACTAGATAAATAGACGACCGAGTGGCTAGCTGCTAGTTTCTACGACTTAAGAGTGCAAGGTGTGCCTCCCTACTGTTTGGTGAGATATATCGTCAGATCGAGCTAGTTGGCAGCTGAGATCGACCGATGCAGCAAGGGGGGATGGTGAGCAGCAGCAGCAGCAGCAGCAGGGAGCAGCAGATGCAGATCGTGTGCGTGAGGAGCTCCCCGACCGCCGGCGGCGAGGAGGTGAGAGAATTGGAGTCGTCACGGTCGGCGTTGTCGCTGTTCAAGGAGAAGGAGGAGGAGATCGAGCGGAAGAAGCTGGAGGTGAGGGAGAAGTTCTTCGCCATGCTCGGCAGGGTCGAGGAGGAGACCAAGCGCCTCGCCTTCATCCGCCAGGTACGTACGACGTTCTGTACTTGTCACACCAGCTAAAGCTTATGCACCGTTTGGAACGCCAAGAGTTTTTTCTTCTTCGTGATTTCGGTAGGAAATCAACCGTTTTTCTTTAAATTTATGCCTTCCAAACAGGTACGTACTGCCCATCCCCGGTTCTGTTTTAGATGTTGTTTTAGAACGTGTGCATATGGTCAACTTTCTAAAACTTTGATCGTTAATATATATACATAAAAGTATTTGGATTTGTGAGGTGCAAAGTAATGATATTACTAAATTTGCCATAAAAACACTTTCGTATCTTTATATTTTTAATATCTGTTACTAGCATATAATTAGAAAAAGTAATAGCTAAATGTTTATATTGAAGATTGAAAAGGAACGGAGGAAACAGGTATTAAGTGTAATCTAGTTGATGACATGCATGACCATATTGAAGCTAATCAATTGTTGTAGGAGCTGGAAGTGACGGCTGATCCAACACGGAGGGAGGTGGAGTCGATACGCAAGCGGATGGACAAGGTGAACCGGCAGCTCAAGCCTCTCGGGAAGAGCTGTCTCAAGAAGGTGAAGCCGTTGTTGATTCCACTCATAGTGACCGTAGTTATTTGCATTTTATTTTGTTCAAAGAGTTGGCCAATTAAGTGGCATTCGTAGTTTTGATTTGCCTGGTTTTGGATGAGCAGGAGGAGGAGTACAAAATGTGTCTGGAGGCATACAACGAAAAGAGCAATGAGAAAGCTATGCTTGTCAACAGGCTAATGGAGGTGAATAACCAATCCATCGACCATAATTAACCTGCCTACTTTTGCTAAAGAACCGTGCACTCCCTTTGGAGAGAATAAAGATCCATAATCCAGTAACTAAGTAATCCATTAGCTAAGTTATGCTATAGCCTTTTCTTGTCGATCAACTTGTTTTTAAGAAACTCTCCAAAAAAAGCTTGGTTTTTAAGAAAAGGGTAAATTACGCTTAGAAAGAGAAAAGGATCGATAAACTGCACCATGGGTCCTAATTAAGCTTTTCTCCCCATAATTTCACTTAGTCCCTTAGACTTCTAAATTAGCTAGCTTGACAGGTCACTAGGCTTGTATTGAGGTTTCACTTAGTCCCTAAACATGGCAGTCGATACAAAGAATTCTCTTTAATTAGGGCGGGTGTTTGGATGAGAGGGTTTCTTTAGGAATTTTTTATAATTGATATGAATCCAAATACCCCTATCCAAATAGGTCCTTAGGAGATCGGCATCATAGATGTCTAGAACTTTTCATAATTGTTGAAGCCTATCCCGAGCTATCCTGGATCACTTGCTTTGCTCGTCTCTTATATATAGTACGTAATTTGGAGGATTTTTTACGTGCATACGAATAGAATTCGCCAGCCATGCTAGCAAGTAAAAAGAGTGATGTTTTTCCCCGAAAAGTCAATAAGACGTCACTTTGGCCATTAAATTTTCTTATATATGCTAGAAAAGTTGTAAAAGCGTAATATTATGAGAGTGTTTTCACGACTTTCATATATCCAAGCCATATATTCTGCACAATATTTTTGGTCAAAATTAATACTTTTTGATTTCATGCATTCTAAGGCGTCACTTTTTGTTGACCGGAGAGAATACATTGACTCAGGGGCGGAGCTTTGTAGAGGCCAACATGGCCATGGCCTCCCCTTCAATTTTGCAACCTTTGAAGAAAGTAATTATGCATATTAGGTTTAGCAAGTGTTTAGAGTAGAAACTGGCCACCTCTTTCCTTTGAAATGTATTCTCTGTTAGGAGAGGAGATGGCCCCTTCTCTATTTGGACTCAAGCTTCGCCAGTGCGTTGACCTGACCACTTGACCAATGATGACAAATTAAGGAGCTCGCTAAGCTAATCTATATGTTTTCATGTTCTTCCTTACTTCGGGAATCCAACTGTTTTCTGTGAAATAATTATGAAAAAATATATCATGGAATTCCGGCACCTTGCTTGAAACCTCAAGCCCAGCCCAGCCCTAAGCTTGGATTGGGCTTGGCAAACCAGGCCGGGCACCCGGGGGCCAATGTTCTTAGGTCTAGTACTGGACTAGGTTTGAAGCATCTTGGTACCGTACTGAACTAACTCACTGCACCTTGTGCGTTTTGAGCATGCAGCTAGTGAGCGAGAGCGAGAGGCTGCGGATGAAGAAGCTTGAAGAGCTGAGCAAGACGATACAGACGCTCTACTAGACCCGGCTCTGGTCCGGACTCCGTACAAGATGAGCTTTGCTACGTCCATTTTTTTTTTCTGAAATGGGGATCGATTCCGTGTGGCTCTCTGTGCCTGACGATGATGATGAGCTCACGAGCTATCATCTATTTCGCATGCTTCTGTTGCTACGTCAGTGTCGAGCAGCCTGACGTACTTAGACCAGGACTTTTCTGTTCTGAGAACTGCATGCCAAGAATCCTTGCCCGTCGTGTAGTTTCCGCTTGCTTTCTCCTAAGACACGCGTGTGGTTCGAATCTCGTGACAGCAGATTCTTGAGCTGGATTTTACGGAATGGTTGTGCCACGTCTAGACAAGTCCTCGTCAGTTCGTGTTTTAGGTCCCAACAATTTACAAAGCCCACGAGAAATCTGTCTTTCAATCGTCGTTCCTCGGAAGCCCTATTACGGAGGGGTTATGCCGATTGCTCTCGTTTGCACATCTTATTGACTGCCGTTCAACAAGGGACATCTGATTCTGAACCAAGGGATCTACCAAATGCAGGATCCTACCGCATTAAACAGTTTGGTACCTGAATATCGGGCGGAACTATAAATCGACCAGAGGTTGATCTAGCGCTGTAAAAGATGACCAAAAAAAATATGGGAGGCCTAAAACAACAATAACAAGACATGTTACAACCGCGGTAGTTAAATTACGATTCTACTCGTAGAGTCTTACGATTCTATGAACCCACAATAGCCTATCGATCCAAATCGCACTGTAAATCAAAAGAAGGTAGAATCGTGGTAGAGTCGCGATCCGAAGAGTATAATCGTGTAGAATCCTGGTAGAGTCGTTAGAGACTTAGGGCAAAAAAAAAATTTGCAATTTTTTTAGAGGCCAGGCTTTGCTGATATTTTGTTTTAGAGCAAAATTTGTTGATATTAATTTCTGAGAATGAAACTGTCGACGATCGAGTCACCAATCTTACGAAATAAAAGAGAAAAATGACGCGATATTTCCTGGGAGAGAATGTGACTGCTTTTTATTGATATGAACTGGATTTACAGGGGGTGCTTACGGCCTGATTGGGGACTAATCCTAATTACACTGAGTATTACACTTGCTATACTAATCAATTAGACATAAAGCACGAATCTAAGGCTGATTGCGTTGCTCTAATCTGGTGATGCTGTCTTGCTTATCTCAGATTGCCTCTCCTCGTCCCCTCCCTTCTGTGCTCCACCCTTAAATAACTTCCGAAGAGGTGGCAGTTACTCCTGGAGAAGGCGTCCCTGGTGAAGTGTTACGACTGGTCGGAGCGAGGCGTCAGTTAACAATATGTCAACTGCTCTGCGGTTGAGTGTCTGTGAGACACTCAACTGTATGGTTGTTGTTGTCAGTGTCTTAGGACTATGTAATATCGCGTGGTATGGAATATTCAGCACGTGTTCCATTCATCACACAGTAAGGAATATGCTCGCGCTTCTCTCCTTTCTCCGCCAAGACGCCTCAGCTCAAGATGGTTTCGCCAGCCGCCGCTTCGGCCGCCACCTACACCCATACCCGGCTGCTCCCTTCCTGCCTCCGGCTTGCCACCAACTCCCCCTTTGGTTATGGAAGCGTTCGACATCTTGTTGCCGACGACGCCGGTGATTCGTGGACCGAGGAGTTCGCTAACCCTCTTGGAGAACATGTCCTTGTTGGGGAGGCTCTGCGCGTTGTACACCTAGATGTCGAGGTTGTCGTGGAGCAGCACCACCTTCAGCGACGACCTGACGCCGTCGTCGGTTGTGACCTCCAACCATGGCGCCAGATGGCACCATCTCGCATCCCGCCGCCGAGAAGGAGGTAGAAGGCGGTGGAACGGAGGGGACGCCATGGCCGTCGCCAAGATAGTTGGTCTTGATCGGAGATGCGATGGTGGCGAAAGCGATCGGCGATGGGGTAGGATGGCAGAGGCGCGAGGATTCGGGCGCCGAGGCCGAGGGTCAGTGGTGGAAGCCGGAGCTAGGGAGAGGTTCGCTCGGGTAGGAAGGGTACATGGGGTAGGGTCGACCAGACATCGAGGAGGCGGCGGTACGCTGCAGCGCTTTGCGTGCGGCGGCGGCGGGTAGGGCCGAGCGAGCCGAGCGGTACACATAATTGTCTGCATGGGAGGCGTGAGTACCCTAGGAAGGAGGGCGATGGCATGAGGTAGGGGAGGGCCAAGAAGAGACGACGGCAATGCGGGCAAGTAGTATCGTGCCGGTATGGGTACAGTCTTTGGTACGAAGGATACTGCCCTTGTCCGCCGTGGTTGCTGCCCTCCATTGTCGGCCACCTCCGTCCAAAGCTCTCCTGGGGATGTGGAACATGTACACGTGAATGCCACATCATCCAAAACCGGGGTGGTTTAGGATGAGGGGGTGATATGCTCCGGTTTCAATAATTAGGGGTGTAAAGTGAACGGTTTTGTAGTTCAAAGTGTTTTTTTGGACTCGGGCCATAGTTCAAGGGTGAAAAAGGAGAGAGAAACTGATAGGTGGGACCGAGGGAATATTCCTGAGAGTATGACATGTGTGACCCACTGAGATTTATGGATTTTCAAGAATTAAAATAATTCCAGAAAATAAAGAGTGGCTAACAGGTGGGACCACTAGTCTATAAACCAGGTCCACGATCTTGGGTCTACAGGGCATGGTGGATTAGGTCTATGGAACAGTGCCTGACGACATGGGGTTCATGGGTCCTGTGCCGTTACAGCTAGCGCATAGAATTTCTTGTTCTGATTTTCCTTTCTGGGGACACCCATAAGCAAAATGCCCTTGTCCACCACATCTGTAGCAGTGCACGTACTTCCAAGGGTGGCGGCCTTCAGGAATGATATGGCTCGCATTTTCATTAGGAGGGACTTCCAATGGCTCATCCTCGGATAGCTCTTCGCAGGTACGCTCTTCTGGTGCTGCAGAGGGTGTGGCTAAGGAGGCATTATTGCCATTCAATTGCTGCACTAACTGTTGCATCAGCTGGGTCTGGGTGATGAAAAACTGATTCAGATTCTGGAGGACTTCTGCAGACAATCCTTGGTTCTCTTTGGCACCAACATTCTGAGAGGCTTCTCGACTAACATTGCTCCCATTCTTAGAGTCCATCTGCTGGGTGCTCCAGAGGGTTAGGGAATGGGACCACGGATAGGTAAGGGACAAAAGAGATCCAAAGGGGACAGAGCAAGATACAACCCAACAAAGAACCAGATCAACAGCTTACTTATAAGAACTCAACAACTCTCAACACTCTAACGATCAGCACACTGAACTGGCAAAAAGGGCTTCCTATATGGAGGAAGTCTGGACAATTGAAGCTATAGGGTTGGGTTTGACAAAATAAGCTTCATTCTTGGGTCTTCAGAAGGTCTTGCGTGTAGTCCTCGAAGCGTAGAGACGACAATGCTTCTCTTCTTTCAATCAGCTCTCTCTTAGGAGCCACTTGCTTCAACCAGGCACCAGGTGCTAGTCAGGAGCTAAGAATCAAGCTTCCCAAATTCGCTAGATCCACAACGTACTGTTATTAAGATCCACCAATTTATATATACATATCTCCCAGTCACACCTTTGAAAGAACCTAATTATTCATCTTATTCTACCAGTTTTTAATTAGACATTATCGTCCACAAGGGTGTATCATAAGTCCTTTCAAAATACTTCTGCAAATCACCGGTTTAATAATGATCCACCAGCTCACATACCTCAAGGTCACCCAATTAATAGGACTCAATTATTCAATCTAGGTTCTGATCAATGGGAAAAATTCCCACAATCCACAAGTCCCCATTCTCGGAATTAAAAGATCTCCTAAGTCCAAGTTTACATTTGATCCAATAAATTACTACATCAGCAACTATCCAGCAGCTAATTGATCAAACTTAATATCAACAAGATACCCTTCAAGCATACCTTCCAATATACGGTCGTTATGCAATTTCAAGATCTGATCAAGACTTATTCCTATAATCCAATCAAGATCCCTTTCAAAACTGAATTTCCTATTCGTTTGTATCCATCTAAATCTAGTATATCCCACAGATTCAAGTCTGGGCTTCCAATCAACATTGCAATCTACTCCAAATTTTAAGGGTATCCAATTTATCCTAGTAATCGAATCAATACTTGGAATTCCTATCTTTTCATAACCCACCGAAAGTTTTCTTCCAGATTAACTTTTATTTGCTCAAATTGTACAGTCCACTATTCATATCCTCTTTAATCCATTACAATCAGACACACACCAACATGCCCCAGTATTCATAAAACTTCCAATAATCCCAACAAATCCTCAAAACTTTGCTTCTCAATTTCAGCCTACACCTCTGACTTCAGAGCTACCTAACTTGGCACCCAGATGTACTGGTGAGCTCACAAGGGCAGCTTCCAGGAGCTTGTAATGTTGGTCCATCGGACCCAGTTTTCCCGAGACATCCAGGGCTCAGAACTCAGAGGCTCGGTCCTATAGGATTTTCCAGAGGAAAGAGAATTCATTTACCTTGTAAAACGTTGAAGTAAGCAAAAAGGTAAGAGGGAAATAGGGTAAGAAAAGGTACAGAGGAGGAGATAAGAATAGAAAGATGACCCAGATGAGGAAAGAACAAGTTATTTCTTTTGTTGTAAAATAAGTTTTGAAATCTTCTCTAACGTCCATTCTACTAGGTTGCGACCTGCAGTCGTGATGCTCTGATACCACTTTTGTAACGACCCAACTCTAGGGCACCCGAGAGGTCCTCCAAGACCTTCTGAAAAGTCCATCAGGACCTCCCAGGAGGTCCACAAAGGACCTCTCGGACAGTCCACCAAGACCTCCCAGGAGCACAAGCCCGAGGAGGTCGTGGAGCCATGGAGCACCCTCAAAGATCTCCCACGGCCAGACTAGGGGAAGGTGTGGAGGTTCGTGGTCATCCCAAGACCACCCACGACCCACCAGAGGAGGTCGTGGAGGGCTGAGACCACCACAGAACCACACACGCCCAACTCTGAGGGTGGTCGGGGAGAACTGAGCTTACTCAGTGGTTCTCTCAGGAAACCCGAGCCACCCCAAGGATCATGGCTAGCTCTTCACAAAGAACAACAATGGTAACATAGCAAAGAACACAAACTTTATTGATAAACAAAGAAGTTGTTTACAAGAGGGCTTACAAGCCAACAGGCAAAACACAGTCAAAATAAATACATGGTCCACCCGATACACTACAGGCAACCGGCTGGAGAGCGCAACCCTAGTCGATCTGGACCATTTGGTCCACTGAGTAGATCACCTTAAAGCTTCCATTTCCTGCTAAAGACAACAGCAAGCAAGAGTGAGCACAACAACCGTGCTCGCAAGTTACACCCGTTAGATAACAAGATGACATGCATAATGGATATCACAATGGAAGGCATATTATGGTTGATTTGCATAAAGCCATGTTTATTTCAAATACAAATACTAAGTTTCAAAGGTGTTCTTAGTAGATAAAATTCATTTTCTAAACTTGATTTTCAGTTGGATATTCATTCATCACAAGTGGTGAAGGATACCCTCCTGTCACAAGGCTCCCTGCCCAACCCATGGGATAGCAATCCCAAAACAGTTTAATAAACAATTTTGGAAACCCAAAACCATCATCTACCCAAACCCAAAAACAGACTTAAATTCATTTCTGGAAATTCCCAAAGTCAACATCTAACTTCAAGTGGCCTTTGCCAGCACGTCCATGACCGCGGACACGGCTATTCGAATAGATTTCACTCTGCAGAGGTTGTGCACTTTACCCACACGACATGATTCCTCTAGTTTGTTTGGCATGCGCGAGTGCCACCTCTCACTACCGAAGGTAAGAGGTCTAGAGTTCATGACAAGGCCTTTACAATGCATTGCTCCACCACAGCCTTTCCTTGCTAAGGTTTCACCCCCCCTACAGACAGCAATCCGGCGGGAAGCCCCCTCTTGCACCAGTGGGAACAGTAGGTTATAATAGACCATTGGCCATATAAGACCTCCCACACCTCCAATGGAGCAGCATATGGTGAAGTTTTGCAAATTACTCAGCCAGATCCCACGCCCCAGACTGGAGACGTGTGGTTGCACGGTTTTGGCAATGGCCCATTATAGGCCTAGCATTGGTCGCTCAAAGACCGGTCCTCCAATGACTAGGGCGACTTCCACAAACCCAAGGGCATCGATCTACCATAAAGGCACAATCCCGTGCATAAACTTGCACCAACCAAGCCAACCAATTTCGCCCCAGTCTAAATCCATTTTCATTTTCTTTGCTTCCCCAGCAATATTTTCACACCCCCATGACAACCCAATGTCATGGTTAAAACATTTAAAAGAAACAGTTGGTCATGTTGGTAAAGATTTCCCCAAATCAATACTTTTGGTCTAAGCTTAACTAAGCATGAGTTTTTCAAATGATTTTTGGTTCACATTATTGTGTCAACCAGATTTTGCCTAAGGTGACAACAAATTTGGTTCAATGTCAAAGTTGGCCATATGAGAGAAAGTGGTATAACTATGTGTTTAAAGACTGGTATTGAAATAACTTGGTAGAAATAGGCATGCATGATACTTTGAAACATGACATAAATAAATTGAAATACTGGGTGCAATATGATCAAAAGTGTAACTTGCCTTTTGCTTGATAGCTTAAGATTCTATTTTCTCACCGCCTGCTCTCTGGAAACGCCAAGATCTACACGTATGAAAGAACAATTCAAAGAAGGCTCAAATAGAGATCCAATTGAGATTATCAAGAAAACCAAAAGAACCAAATAGGAGCCCAAACTCAACCAACAGGTGGGGTCCTATTTCAGATTAGGTTTTAGGGAGGAGGTCTAAGCTTATCAGGAGGGTGGTCTTTAGCAAAAGACCCCAAGGAGTGATTTAAGTAACACAACAGAGAGGCCCCGAGAAATGATTCTTGCAAGAAAGTCCAGAGGAGGTCCTCAAATCAAGGCTATAGAAATCCAGAAGGTGTCCACCAGGGGAGGTCCTGTGAAGGACACAACCAGCTCAAGGCAGTGACCAAAATAAGAGTGAAGCGGACCACCAGAGGACTTACCAGGGACAAGAAGGAGCAATGGATGGAGGGGAGGTCGGGAACACAAGGTCTTCCCTGGAAAGCCCCTGAACGAGAGCCAAAGTAACAGAGTGTGGAGAAAGGTGACGTGGTAGAACTTATTGGTCTATTTGTAGTCAAGGTGGTGAAGAAAACTAGAAATACACATGTCAAGGATAAGTATGGAAATAGGTCAAAGATAGGTGAGTGGCAGAGCAGGTGTCACTACCACCCTGGTTAAAAAGTACGAGGAAGGACAGCTTATGTCGCTTTGGGAAGGGACTAAGAAAAATGTCAGGGTACGGTTAAGTGACCCAATTCAAAGTAATTACCACGTATGTGGATGCATTTAATGCGACAAGACATGCATTAAATGCCCAAGATATTTTCGTGGCGGAGGAAATGAGAATGACCACTACCGCAAGTGGGGCCAGTCAATTTTGAAACAGTCGGGTCAAAATAGGGAGGTCTTGCCCCGCAAGAGAGGTCCTCATATACACAAAGGAGGTCCGAACATGGGGAGGTCCAAATACACATGGAGAAGGTCCACGTGACTGAGGTTCGGACAACCAGACTTCATCAAAGGAGGTCCCATGACTCAAGGAGGTCTCGAAGTGGAGGAGGTCCAGAGATGCGGAGGAGGTCTCGGACATGGGGAGGTCCTGACGGTCAGGATCTCTACAAGGGAGGTCTGGCAAAGAGGTCCAGAGCCAGGTTTAAAAGGCCACGGAGAGGTCTTGGACAGGAGGTCCAAGAACTACCAAGAGGTCTCGTGGTTAAGATTAAGGACAAGTTGAGGTCCGGGCGGTTGGATCTCCAAGAGGAGGTCCAACACCAAGATCAAACGTGAAAGTGAGGTTCCAAGGAGAGTAATGCACGGGAGGTCTCGGACCTTAGGATTCAAATGAGGGAGGTCCGAACTGTTAGATTCAAAACAAAGAGAGGTTCAAAGTGAGGGTTTCAAGAAAGAGGATTCTACAGAGGAGTTCCACCCAGAGTAGTTCTAGATGGAGCCGCCAAGGTCAAGGTAACTCAAGGGAAATCTTCAATCCAATGAAGTAAGGTCAGAATGAACCCACAGAAAGTCCTTTCAGTTAGGAAGAAATGTCGAGGTGGTTCAAAGGCACACAAAAGACCCGATGAAATACCATGATGTCTGGTCAAAAGAGAATCGGGCATAAGGAGTGTGCCCAAGCAACAAGGGTCTTGACTTAAGAGAAGTCTGAACAGAAAAGAGGTCTGATCCGAAGAGATCCAAACCAACAAAGAGTTTCAAAGTAATCAAACTCAAAGGGAAAGGTTTGAACGAATGGGAAAGAGGTCCTAAAGAATGGTATTACCGTGAATTGGGGTGGTAATACCGGATTGCACTAGAAGGACCTTTCCAAAGAGAAGGCTACAAGGGTCGGGGCGAAAAGGAATCCAAGTGATCACCAAGAGGTTCACAAAAGCATGGAAGGAACTCAAGTGGTTATAAAAGGAAGACCTAGACCCTGAGGAGGTCTAAGCCAGAGAAGGAGATCTGGACCAGGGAAGGTCCAAGCACTTAGAAGATCTAGACCTAAAGAGGTCCGGATCCTTAGATGATGATCACAAGAGGTCTGAACGGTTCAGGCCTTCACATGGGAGGTCTGACGGCTCAGAGGGAAATCAGAAGGGGTCCAATTGAGCACAAAGGTGGTTCAATCGAATGCAAAGAAGATCTAATTGGCCATGTAGGTTCAGTGAATTCTTGGGCATTCCAAGAAGCAAGAGGAGACTTAAGCAAAAGATGTGAGGGAGGTCTGCTAGATCAACCCGGAGGAGGCTGGGCACAAGAATATGCCCAACTGAAGATTGTGGTCTAGGATCAAGAGATCCGCAGACAACAACAGAGGTCAAACAAGGGGGAGTGCGGACATATAAAAATGTCCAAACAGATGAAGGAGAGGAAATCCTATCAAGAAAAGGGAGATAGCTCCAGAGAGCTAGAGCTACATCAAAAGAACCAAACTTTGATTTAGTTGAAGTTTAGCTTAGTCATTTTAAACAATCCAGATCCTGAAATTCTCAAGTTAAGCTTTGAATTATCATCAAAATCAAACGGTTCTTTTTATTTTGAAAATTTTCAAAAAGGCTCTAAAAATCAGGGTGTTACAGGAGTCAAGCATGGCGCAAGAGGGACAAAGGTGACCGAACGGGCAGTTCGGTGCGACGGGTTGGATCAAGCGGCGTGAGGGTCGGTGCAAGTGCCATGGTGGTTTCGGTGGGAGCCGGATGGGAGAGACTTGCCGACATGAAGAGAGCCGCTAGATCAACCTACACGTGGCGAAGCATGGGAGGTGCTTCACGAAGATGGGACTTGGTCTTTGCAAAAAGATCGAGAAGGGGTATTTTGGTAATTTTACCAAATACCGTCTTGGTGACCTTTTGCCAGCTCACGGCGCAAGGTGAAGCAGATTAGGTCAAGAGATGAAGACGACGCTTTAAAATACGTGCGTATGTGACCTGTTTGTGTGTGGGCCTTAACAGGAGCCCGTTAGGGTTCAATATTCTAGAAGGTCTAAACCTCCACTATAAATAGAGGAGGGAGGTGGCTACACCCCCTTCAACCCTTTCATTTACATTGTAAACCCTAGTTTTGCTTTTGTGCTTAGGGAATGATAGTTGGAGATTAGGGTTCTAGAGAGTTGGATTTGATTTTGTGCTCATGTATTGAGTCTTTGTCCTCCATTGATGAAGTGGCTGTAAACCAATACCATATCAAATCAATCCAAAGAAAGTTTCTCAAAGATATGTCTCTTTGCTTTCTTTATCTCTATTTGATGATTTTGAGTCTTTCTTTGATCCACGAGTTTTTGTTTAGTTTCTTGCATTGATCTAATTTGCTGTGACATGTGGGAACCCATCTAGGATCATCTTGATCATCAATCACCCACGAGCAAGTCTCTAGATCATATTTCGCGGGTGGACGGCTTATATAGGCTCTGGAAGGGAGAGTTTGTGAGGGGCACGGTGGCGGCTTCGTGTTCGACATGGACAAGGGAGGCTGTCCGAGTTGAAGACGGTGCCTATGTGGCGGCGGCCCACTCGGAAGTGAGAGGAAAAGGGAAAGATGAGGCTAGCAGTTGGGGTTTGGCGAGGACGGGCAGGCTGGCTGGCTAGGCCGAAGGAGGAAGAAAATGAGGTGGTTCGGAAGGATTTGGCTCGTAAAGGAAAAAGTAAAAGAAATGATTTTAGAATTTAGAAAAAGGCTGAAATTCAAAAGAGGGAAAATAAATAGCAAATGAACTCAAAAAAATCTAGGAAAATTCAGGAAAATTCCTTGGAACCCAAGGAACCCAACTAGCACTGTGTTTAATTTAATTGGTATTTACATTAGTCAAATTAAATATTTTTAATTTCAAAAATTCCTAATTAAACTTTATTAATTCAAATAAACTTGGTGAAATTTTCTAGGAACCTAAACTGCTCAAAGGTTTTTTTTTTTTGAAAACCCAAATTTTGGGACATTACAGGGGGAGGGACCGGAGGTGCATGGGGATGGATTTGTTGCAATGTTGCAGACAATGGGTAAGTTTGTTGCAGAAGTTTGTTAAGTTTGTTGCAGCAGTGTGTTTGATTTGTTGCACAAGAAGCCTAAATATTTTTTCCACTATTTTTTGCAAAAAAAAAATGTTGCAATTTTCTTAAATGTTGCGTGGTCATATGTGGGATGTTGCAATAGGTATTTTCAAATATTTCCTCTTTTTGTTTTGATTGTTGCAACAATTTTTGAAATGCTGCATCTGAGATTGCATATGGGATTCTGAGACGTCGTGTCCTCTGTTGCGTTCTTTTTCAAAGGCGGCATTTCAATTTTGTTGCAAACATTGTATCTGAATGTTGCATGAGTAACAATAAAATGTTGCAACTGTTCTTTTCAAATGTTGCAGTTTGCGATATTGTAAATTTCTTTTTTGTGATTTCTGTAAAATCTAGCTAAGTCCTATACTCATGGTTGAATCCAATTTTAGAGAGAGAATGATATTTTTCATCATTTTTTCTGTTTTTGTGTATTTTGTTGCACGTGGTGATTACAAATGTTGCATACAGTGTTCACCGATGTTGCATTAGGGATTTTGTTGATATCGGAGGCTTGGGCGATGAACGAGACCGGGCGAAGTTATGGGGGATTTTGCTGCTGTCTGGGACGCGCGGGATGGACGACTGAGCAACATCGTGCGAAATCGGACAGCGCAGCATGACGTACGGCGCTAGCGCTCGAACCGAATATCTGAACTCCAGTTGTACGGTCCGAGCGCTAGTTGCGCCCTATTCTTTTACAAGCATGGCCCCATGTTCCGACATGGCCATTTTAATTTAGGCATGTATGGTCGAGTCCAGTCCTGCCAACCCAGCCAAAATCAAACTTGTTATCAACTCGGCCCAAAGCTCAGCTCAACCCAACCCAACCCAGTTCAACCAAGTTAGTTCACGATTCACACGGTTTGCGCCCTTCACTATCCACGCCACGCCGTGCCGTCCGCTGCTCGCCATGCCGTGCCATCCGCTGCGATGGTACACCTCCCTCCGTGTCTGCGCACATGCTTGCCCGGCAGGTCGGCTGAAAACCCTCAAGAAACAGAGGGGGAAACCGGGACGGCACGTCGGCCCGTGGGTGGGCGACGCGGCCGTTTCGTGCGGAGGCGGAGCACACGAAGCGGCCGCGAACGAAGCAGCCAGGGCGTGGTGGCGACGTCCTTGGGAAAAGAAGCGGTCCAGTCCACACCGCCCGCGCGAATCCATCGATCGCTCACTAGACGCAGGCAGCATTTAATAATGCGCGCGCCGGGTGGGCACCATCGCGGCTGAAAGCGAGGGCCTAGCTAGGCCTAGGCCTTGGCCGGGCCCATCGATAATTGTTTTGTTAATTACTGCGCGTAATCACCGATTAGCGCCTTGACAACTCGATTAGATTCTCCACGATAAGATTAGCGTGCCATTAATCGACAGGCGAGCCTATGTTATTTGCTACTGGTGGCAGTAGCAAAAGATAAATAATCGAATCGAGACGGGCACAGGGCACACTCGCTATCTCGCTGTGCCCGCCTCTATCCGCTCCGCTTCTGCTTCCCTCCTCTTCCTCTCCTCCTTTGTTCTGCAAGAACAACAGAGCGAGATGGAGGAACGGTAGATAATTAGTTAATAACAGATTCTCGCAGCCGAGCCGAGGAGGCGAAGCGGCCTGAGCAAGAGACCAACCAAGTAAGTCCTATCCACAGTTTCTGCCATGTATGCGCTGCGCGCGTGCGTGGTTGAGCTTGAGCGAATTTGCGGCGGCGCAGGGTCCGAACCGGCGTGAGATGCTAGAGGAGCAATGTCCGCGCCGGCGGAGTCGAGGGAAAACAGCATGAGCATGAACATGGTGACGACGGTGATGGCCTTCTCGGTCAGCGCCTTCTTCGTGCTCTTCGTCTTCACCAGGCTGCTCTGCGCGCGCATCCACCTCAGGGCCGCCGCGGCCGAGCACGCCGCGCGCGCCGGCGACGCCGCCTTCCCGGCCTTTCACGTTAAGCATCATCGCCCACCGCTTCTTGTTGACTCTTCACTTATCCTCGTGGTGTTCTTGACGCGTTGTTGGATTGTAACCGATTGATCGATTGGGTTGGGCAGGTGGAGCTCGGGATCCGTGGGCTGGAGCCGGCCGTGGTGACGAGCTTCCCGACGGTCAAGTTCGGCGACGGCTCGCATCGGCCGCCCGCGCAGGAGGAGTCGCAGTTAAGACGCACTTATCAATCCTCGCTGCCTACAGTTTTTATTTAAAATCGTTTGCACATTCTCGTTACAACTTGCAACCTTCAGTACGGCGGTAGTACTATATAGAATCGTGGACGGATGGATCGATCATGGATGAAGTAAAGTCGCCTTGAACGCGAAAGTATCTGGAGCTTGCATGTCAAAACAGAATTCATACACCCCTTTTGCAGCCTGCAAGTACTGCCATGTGAGCCTTGCTTTGGGAGTTTATATAGCTTTCTCGATCTTCTCGGAGAAGTCGCTCGAATTTTAGTGGCTTTAGGCCTGATGACGAGGTTCACCGAGGGCCTGTATGATGGGTTTAGTTGTTCAGCTGTCTACACTACACGCACCCTTAATAGCCATCGAGTGGTTCTTTGCATTTGAACTGTCTTGTTCTTACCATTAATTTAAAGGCCATGCTGGCTGTCAATTCAGCATTTGTCAGAGTTAAGTTTGACGTAGGCGGAGAGACAAAGTCAACCTGAATGGTTGCATTTACTCGGATTGTTTATCTGACATTGATTCCATGTGTTTTACTCTCTCTTTTTTTGTTGTTGATAAAAGGTTATCCCCCATTTCTATTAATAGAAACCAGAACTTACAAAGTTCAGAATTAACAACAAAAACACAAGTTTAAGGCTGTCCAAGATTGTTAGAACGCAATTTGGCCATAACAAGAGCAAAAAAAAAAAACTAAGTTCAAACTCGAACAGGACCACAAAACAGCAAGCTACCCTCTAGTTAACAAGCATTAGACTACTCCCTATCAGGTCCCTTCCAGCTTCAAGCCTTCTGGTCTATGGCGCCCATCTTCTTCTTGCCCCACAAAAACTTCAGCAGCAACCTGCCACATCGCCCTAGCGCCCCTGATGAATAGTTCCTGATCCGCCTCCTTCTGTAACTGAGCCCAAAGACTAATCAGACGATAAATATCATACATCACCAAGACAGGCTTAGCAGGCCATTTTTGCTGGAAACATGCAACATTGCGCATCTTCCAGATACTCCACAGAATGGCAGCTAAACCGACTACCACTAACTTTCTTGTTTTCCTAGCAAAACCATCAACCCAGATGGTGAACATCTGATGAATATTTGCTGGATGCTTAGCCAAGCCAAAAGTGCAACAAACAACAATCCAAATGAATTTCGACAAAGGGCAGACTAAGAACAAGTGTTTGATACTTTCATCCATCCGACAGAAAACACAAACTTTGTCCCCCACCCATCATTTGTGCAAAAGATTATCCTTCGTTAAAATTCTTTGTCTTAAGAACTAGCCATAGAAAAATCTTCACCCTTAATGGCAATTTCACCCCCAAATGAAATTATAAGGGAAGGAAATATTATGCGCTATCAAAGCATTATAGACGGACTTAACGGAGAAAACTCCAAAGGGAATCAACATCCACACCAATTTATCACATTCCACTGCCAACTTCACACAACTACAATCTTTCAAGAGTTGGTTCCACAAGACAAGATTATCCCCCAAAAGAGTTCTCCGAAATTTGATGAGACCAATCCCTTTCTCAAATATCTTTGACACTGCAACATGCTTATTGAAAGTAAGGTTATACAAGCTAGCATATTTTACCCCCCTCCCCCCCAAAGCTAAGAATTTATTTTAAACTTCCATCAGACCTTTCCAAAAATAAGAGTCTCCAATATTAACTTCAACTTGATTTAAAATTTTCTTACTTAAATTTTTTTTTCCTAATCATCTCCTGCCATTGACCCTCTTCATTTTCTAATCTCCGCAACCACTTAACTAGCAAACCCAGATCCATGGTTTTGCAGATCTAGAACACCTAAACCACCTTGATCCTTAGGCAAACATACCTCTGGCCAACTAACCAAATTGTATTTCTTCTTGCCTTCAGCATAATTCCACAAAAATCTAGACCTAAAAAAATCCAATCTTTTTCAAACCCCTACAGGAATTTTGCATAAAGACATCATATACAATAGTAAACTACTTAAACAAGAGTTCAATAAAACTATTCTTCCTCCTATTGATAACAACTTCCCCTGCTAACAACTCAATTTATGTTCAAACTTGTCCTCGACACTTTTACAATCCACATTTCTTACCATTTTCTTGTCCACGGGAACACCCAGATATGTAAGAGGGAAACCACCGACTTTGCAAGTGAAAATTTCCTCATAGATTTCCTATTTAGTTCCCACTGAACCAATACAAAAGACCTCACTCTTATGAAAATTTATCTTAAGACCAGACAAATATTCAAATAGACATAGAATGAATTTCAATTTTTTTGCACTTTCTTCACCATCTTCCATAAAAAAAATGGTATCATCAACATATTGGAGAATAGCCAAACCTCCCTCAACTAAATGGGAATTTACCCCCTTGGTAAAACCCACATCTTGAGCTTTTTTAATTAGTAAAGCTAAAATACCAGCCACCAGATCAAACAACAATGGTGATAATGGATCACCTTGTCTCGGACCTTTATGAGTTCTAAAATAAGGATCCAAAGTTTCATTCACCTTCACACATACTCTACCACCACTAACCACCTTCATTATCCAATCATTCCATTGAGAGGGAAAACCTTTCAAATTAAGAGTTTTAAAGAGGAAAACCCATTTAACTTTGTCATAGGCTTTTTCAAAGTCCACTTTGAACAAAACCCCATACATCTTTTTTTTCTATGTAATTCATGCAAAGTTTCATGTAGGGACAACACACCTTCCATAATATATCTCCCTTTCAAAAATGTTGTTTGAGTTAAAAGGACCATTTTACCAACTACTCTAGACAATCTAACAGTCAACACTTTGGTTAAAATTTTATAACTAACATTCAGTAAACAGATAGGTCTAAATTTATGGATTCTATCTGCTTCTTTTCCTTTTGGTAGCAAAGAAATTATACCATGATTAAGCCTTGCAATATCCAATTTCCCAACCAGAAAAACATCTAAAATTTTCTTCAGATCATATCTAATTAAAAACCAAAATTTTTGATAAAACTCAACTGGAACCGTCTAGCCCAATAGCTTTTATTTGGTTCCATAGAGAAAACAACCTCCCTCAACTCCTCCATGCTGAAAATCTGAGTCAAGAACAATTTATATTGCTCATTCAACCGAGGAATGCCAATCATATTCAACTGAATCTTAGTGAGATCAGGATGCCCAAACAGCTTCTTATAAAAATCAATAATATACTGCAACAGATTTTCATCCCTTTCAATAACCCCTTCATCTTGATGTAAGGTAAAAATAGTTTTTTTTCCTTCTTTTCCTACCATTAGCTTTGGCATGATAGTATTTGGTGTTATAGTCACCTTCAAGAAGGTATCTTTCTTTGGATCTCTAGAACCATTTTAATTCCTCCTCTTTTAAAATCCTTGATAGTTGTTCTTCCAACAGCATCTTATATTCCCTTCTAGTAACATATATTCCCTGAATTTCACACTCTTTATCAAGAGTATTAATCTTATCCATCAACTCTTTCTTCTTCTTTTTTTTTTTCTTCCACATTTCTATTCCAACCACTAAGCATTTTTCTGAGCTTCCTCAATCTAAACTGCCAAGCATCCAAGGGAGTCAACATATCAGTTGGGTGCTCCCAAACTTTCTGGATTAGGTAAGAGAGATCATCTCTCAGGAATCAACCAAGTTCAAATATGAAAACAGGACTTCTAAAAACGACTTCTCCAGTGTCAACCAAACGAGGTGCATGATCTGAAAGAACTCTAGGCAAAGTTTTGGTGCAAACTAGTGGGTGATGTTGCTCCCAAGAATTGCTTACCAATACTCTATCCAGCAACTCATAAGTAGGATTAACATGATCATTACTTCAAGTGAAACGTCTACCACCAAGAGTAACTTCTCTAAGCCCAGCATTTTCTAAAAGGGAGATTTGATTATTTGCCACTGCCAAACATGCGTAATTGATTATTTGCCACTAATTTGAGTATGACATATAATCCTGGGTCTCACATGTCATACTCACATGCAGTAGCAAATCATAAAATTCACTCTTTTGCAGTAGCAAATAATCAATTATTTTTTTCTAAAATGGAGTTAAACAGAAAACTCCACCTATTGCATCCTCCTGACTTATTCTTTTCACAATCTTTTCGAATTATATTAAAATCATCTACCATGAAAATTGACAATTTGGATGCATTCAAAGTTTGAGCTAACTGCACCAAGAAAGGCTCTTTACCTTTCTGTTAGGCAGCCTCATGGACAATGATCAAGTCCCACGTGAACTTGTCACAATCTGTCCATATGTTGTACTTAGAGAGGAAAAGAAAAGAAGAGAAAATCTGGCCACAGCAAAGCTCTGCACTCAGCTACCAACTTCCCCAGGAGTCCAGGACTGACACTGCCACTCTAGTAACAGCATTGGAACAGTTGAAAATTAACCACTTCGGAGTCGAACCGAACTAAAAACGAGGGATTTAGATATGTTTCTAAGCCAACCAATCCTAGGATCTGCGCAATCCACTTTTCAGGATAGCAAATATAGAAGCATTACTCATGGATTCAATAGCCACAATCACCCATTGCCTTCCTTTTTGTCATACACATGTCCTGTATCCTACAGTTTGCAAAGGATACTGCTGATTTACACGCTCAACCACATTAATTAGCGTAGTGCATATTTATCGATCCAGAATTCTGAACTCTGAAGGAGGCTTTGCTGAATGACAGGTGCACGGTGTGCCTGGAGGAGTACGATTCGAAGGACGTGGTGCGCGTGCTCCCTTCCTGCGGCCACGCCTTCCACGTCGCCTGCATCGACGCCTGGCTCAAGCAGCACTCCACCTGCCCCGTCTGCCGCGCCTCCCTGCACGCCAACGGCAAGCATCGCGCCGCTGCCGCCATGCCGCCCGTCTACTGCGCCGCCGTCAGGGCCCCGCCGTCCACGTCCTCATCAGACCGTAACGCATTCCAAGCAGAGGCGGCGGCGGCAGACCATATGGACATGATGGCTAGCCGGCTGGAGATCATTTCCGACGAGCCAGAGCAGCACTCAACGGCGAGGCAGAGCCTGCAGGGCAATGCGTCGGAGCATTGCTAGCGCTGACACGTGCTTATAAATGAGTAGTCGATTGAGATTGGGTTGTGTTCAAGTTTAGTAGGTGCTAATAGTCTTGGGAATTAACATTGGTTTTTATAGGGCTTCTGATTTGAGGGATCTTCTCTTTTCGTTCACTTCACTGTATGTATACTTGCATGTACATTCTTGAATCGAATGCACAGCCTCCCTTATTCTTTTCCAAAAAAAGAAAGAAGACCCTCGTTCTGACAGTGTTGATCGAGTGGCGAAAATTCATCCACAAACGCACACCGGACGCCCATACATCACACATGGACTGGCACGGCGTCCGAAACAGCCCATACGAGGCAGCCCGCTAACATCTCGGCCCATGCACGGTTTCCGGTTCGAACTCCTCGTCCCTGGCAAACCCGCACAAGGTGAGCTCGTTTAGTACCAGATCGCTTGTACGAGGAGGTTGGGGTGGGAGACGTCGCCAGAGCTGGCCGAACGGGGCACGAGCCTGTTTACTCACGGTCTGCTTGGGCCGGCAGGTTAAACGACCGTGTCATGTATGCTCGTGGGTTCAGCAGCAGACCCGTGCTCACAGATCGTGCCGTATCGGTCCGGATATGTTTAGCACGACGGGTAAGGAAAGACCCATTTAGTTTATTTTGGTCCGTAAATTTTAAAAATTGTAATAATTCTAAAAAAATTTATAGAATTCAAATATACAAATTAAAATTTAAAAAACGAGTTTTATATCCGTAAAAAGAGACAAATATATTGCAATCGATGGTTGTCTCATTAAAAACTTTGCCAAGTAAAAACTCAACATGAGAAAACCTTGTCAAATAAAAAAAATACAACCTATAGCTCTGCATACATCGATGTTGTAAGTGTCGTTGTCTAGGTAAATTTTTTCGAATGCGTCCTCTAGCTCTGTATTTTATACAGAGTGTTGATCTCATACATTAGCTTGTTCCCACTTCCCAGTCTTTCATATTTCTACCATCTTACTCGTGAGACGTGTTCTTCTCTCCTTCAATATTCTTCCAGAGAAACTTAAAACAAACTCGGAAGAAACCGTTAAGACAGGAACAGTTAACACATCCCGTTCTAATATGGATAGCGTTGGATATGTTATCTTATACTCATGCCACCATTGTAAAATATTGAAGTGCTCTGTCTGGTAATCCACGGCATCGTTGTCCAGATAAGTAGATAGTTTCCCACTGCTATAGTGGGCGATGTGTCTTGCTTCAAAACTTGACGTTGTAGAACCTGATCATCTGGAGGAAGAACATGCACCCCATATTTTGCCACACACATCTTCTTACCTATTTGTGGGTGGTACTAGAGATCGTTACCAGCGAGCTCCTTGAAACTTTAGTTCATACTTTTGGTAAACGACGAACAATTTAGTATGAACATCTGGAAAAAAAAATAGTTAGAATAATTTATGCCTATAACATCACTCAGAAGTTGGAGAACATTAGTGAATCATCGAAGTTTAGCTCTGGGATCTAAAATAAATGCAAACACATACACATACGTGATATCTTTCCAATATTTAAATTTCACAACAGTGATAGCTTCTGGTAACACTATTTAACTAGATCTCTAGTTGTTGTCTATCTAGAAATCGTAGAAAATCTAATATTATGCGCGGTCCTAATGTATTTTTTAAACGCTTTAGACTCGCCAAAGTTTAAAAATAGATCATGTGAAGCAATTAAACGACAAAGAGATTCTCGAGCTATCTCAGGACTATAATCTCAGCTACGTACCATACCGTCGGGGTTGTACTGTAGTTGCGTCTACCTTGTCTTGCTTTACATCTTGCAGCATGTCTAATCAAGTGTCTCGTTCCACCTGAAAATTTGCAAACAATTCAAAATGACAAATTTGACAAACATCATATCTTACCTGAACTCCATTTTCGTCTGGTTTGGATTTCTTATCGAAATATTTTCAGACTCCCGATGTACTCGACATAGATCTCTTTACTCTAATGCTTGCAGACATGACGGCACTCATAGAGCATGATGATGGTATTACTTGCTCTTCCGTTTGAGTAGAATGCACAACATTCTCAAAGGCGGGCTTCTAGTCGGCAGCGAAGCAGCTTCCCCATGGCGGTTGGTTGCAGCTTGGAGGAGGCCGAGAAGACTTACAAGCTCGCGGAGAAGCGCTTCCTCGCCAATGACAACGCCGGAGCGCTCTGGCCGGCCAGGAAGGCCCAAAGGCTCTTCTGCTCGCTCCCTGGCCTCGCCAATGCCATCACCGTCTACGAGGTCCACGCCACTGTGGCCACTTCCCACTCCAGCGGTAGGAATTGGTACGCTGTCCTCGGCGTAGACGGTCGATCGTTGACGAGCGGCGGTGTCACGCACGACGCCATCAAGCAGGGGTACTGGCGGCTCTGCCTCGTTCAAACTGCTCAGGAGGCGTGGGAGACGCTCTCCGTTCGCCACCCTCCAAACCTCGTCGTGACGCCGGATCTGCCAAGGTCGGAGGAGGCGGGGCACGGCGAATGGCCAGGGAGATGGGGTGATGAAGCGATGGTGTGAGAGACATCCTCCACCGGTATCATTTTCTTGTTTTATTGTAGCAAGTTCCAAATTGTTGCACTAAGTGTTTTTTATTTGCTGCAATGTGATGTTGTAGCATGTTGCAATTAGGTTACAAATTTGTTGCAGTGGGGATTTGTGTTATGTTTGTGTGCGAACCGTGGGGATGAATTTGTTGTACAAGGATTTTTTTTGTTGTATGGTAATCGCATTAATGTTGCGCCTCATTGAAAAATTTGTTGCAGTGTCTGGTTGTTGCTTCTTTGAACTTCTTTGACAAGTTTTTTTTTTTGTTGCGGATCATAGAAAAAATGTTGCACACAGTGAAAAAAATATTTTATGAAAAAAAATTGTTGCGTTAGAGCGTAGCGCTAGATGCGCCGTTCCTATATACATTCCGCCTCAGGGCCTCTTCCTGTGTAGGGGGCTGGTCTGCCACCACGGTAGCGCTGTTGGCGTGATTGGAACTAGTTGTGTTCCTGTTGCCCTCGTGGCTGCCTGCGTGGCCACGGGCGGAGCATGACTCACGCGCTGATGACAAACACACACCTCCTTTTCTCTCCGCTGTGTCCTTGGCCTCCCCGGCCGGCCGCCCGCCAGCTTATTACATGGGTCCAGACAGCCCGTGCCTGCGCCATCTCCAGCTCACCGCCCATCCACACGACACAAGCCCACCCACCTGAAAGGAAAATATCCCGTCCTCTCTTCGCCATCAAGCAAACCCCGCCCGGCTGGTCTCCGCTGCGCTTCCCGCACTCCACATATTCCCCCGCGCCCGCACTGTGCCGCACCGCCTCGACCCGTGGGCCGGACCCGCGCCACACGCCGCGCCCCGGACGGGCCGACCCCGAATCCCACACGGGACCCGCCGTGAGATCGCCCAAAAGCAGACGCGCGTCACGTCACGCACGGGGCCTCGAGCCGAGAGACTCCACGCGGGGCGCCCGACGCGTGCACAGTATGTCGGTTCCACCCGAAGCCTATAAATTCCGCGCCGCCCATCCCCGCCCCCCGCCTCCTCGCGACCCTCTCCCCGCGCGCTCTATTACTCACACCGGCATTAACAGCCCGGGCACGCCATACGCCGCCGCCTCCATGGACGCTGCGCTGCTGCTGGAGCCCAAGCTCGAGGAGGAGCCGCTGCAGCTGTCGCCCCCGGCCCCATTTGTCTCCTTGGAGCAGCTGATGCCGCCGCCGGCTGTGGTGTCCGAGCCGCCGCGGCCCCTGGACGCGCCGCAGCTGCCGCCGTTCCTGTCCAAGACGTACGACCTGGTGAGCGAGCCGGCGCTGGACGGGGTCATCTCCTGGGGGCCCGCCGGCAACAGCTTCGTCGTGTGGGATCCCTCCACCTTCGCGCGCGACGTGCTCCCGCACCACTTCAAGCACAACAACTTCTCCAGCTTCGTCAGGCAGCTCAACACCTATGTGCGTATCAATCCTTTCGTTTCTTTTTTGCAATCCACACTGGATTATTACATCACATTCACATTCCGCCGTCGTCTGTTCGTGAAATACTCTGTTTCTATTACGTGTCCATCATGGTGCTCTGTTCTGTTATTGATGAGCTTGGATGCCTAAGATTCTTGCTGCCCTGTAGACTGCCGATGGAGATGTTGCTGGTGATTTGCAATGCGATTTTTATGGGTTTTTGGGTTCTTGGTGTAGTGTTCTTGCTTGATAAGCACAAAATCTAGACCCAGTAGGCCAGTACTCCACTAGTGTCTATTTGGGGGTTACGTAACTGCTAGGAGATCAAATGCTAAGTTATTGGGTTTATTTCTTCAATCAGGTTGAGGTTAGGAGGAGCACATAGACTGCAGGGTCTTATAGAAGTTTTGTTCTTGGTTAGTGATAAGTGGGAGCTAGTTCCTTGTAGGTTTAGGTGTAAATGACAATACCATTGAGGCTTTGGCATTCTGACTGCATCAAATGAAACTCGGTTCGTTATCTGCGTTCAATGGTGTTTATGATTATACTGTCATGAAGAATCATGGTGGAGCTTTCTATGTGTTCCATTTTCCTCCTTTTTCCTTATATCTAATAACATTTTCTCCTTGATATACTCAGGGTTTCCGCAAGGTTCATGCCGATAGATGGGACTTTGCTCATGAGGATTTCCTGCGAGACAGCAAACATTTGTTGAAGAAGATTGTCAGGCGCAGGTCTTCGCCAACACAACAAAGTGGCCTTCAGCCTGGCTCTTCTGGTGAATCCAGTTTGGACCCTGAGCTCCACACACTGAGAAGAGAGAGGAGCGCACTGCTTCAGGAGGTGGCCAGGCTGAAACAGGAGCATCTTCAGACAATTGAGCACATGAGCACACTGAATCAGAGGCTGGAATCGGCCGAGGACCGGCAGAAGCAGATGGTCTCTTTCTTCACCAAGCTCCTTCAGAACCCAACTTTCCTGAGGCAACTTAAGCTGCACAGGCAGCACAAGGAAATCGACTCCACCAGAGTGAAAAGGAACTTTCTCGAGCATGTACCACATGGTCACACAGACTCAGGTGAGTCCAGCTCACATCTCACCGGAGAGAGTGGTTTAGAACTTCCTGCACATTTTCCTATGCCTCCAGGCGCGCATGACGACATTGCAGACCTTCAGAATTTTCTTTTGGAAGACATGGACGTCACTCTTGGCATGCTGCCAGACAACACAGGGCTCGACGGAGTCGAAGCACCGGAGTACATCGGGGCATTGGTTCAGGGATTCGACACACAAGATGAACTTGAGCTCGGTAGCGGAGCTGAGCTGTTGGAAATGCCTCCAGCTTCTCGTCCTCATGGCCAAGATCCCACAATTGGCAGGTCCAAGGGAAAGAATGTACTGTCTCTAGGATTGGATGGTGCCTCTTCTGATGCCGACTGCCTCGGATCGTTATCCGACAATATGGGGGTGATCTCAGGCACCATGTTAGAAACAGCAGGCAAACTGATGGATGCAGATGATGAACAAATTTGGGGCGTCGATGCTTCGGCAGCTTTGCAGAGTTCTTGCAGTGGCACTAGTCAACAAGCCTACAGTAGCCTTGTTAGTGATCCCTACCTGATGGACATTGCCAACAAGCCTGAGAAGTTCTGGGACCTCGATTTTCAGGCACTGGATGAGGGAGATTTGCAGCTGGGCGGCGTGAGAGAATAGGGTCTGATGCTTTATCCACCTAAGTACTACAGTTAGCTATGAACATTGCTATAGTTATTTTGATATTTAGGAGGCCAGTGAACTCCTAGATATGCGCACTATGGCATTAAGTGTTGTGTTTTTTAGGCCTAATTGGTAATTTCTCATTCTGAGAAAAAAAGAATTATAAAAGAAAAGGGAAATAGGTGGGCCCACTTGCCATTAAGATAAAGAGGAGAGATAAGATTGTAGATGTAATCTCCAACCAGAAGATAATGTCTTTGTGCGCAGTTTGGCTTTTTTCGGCCTGGCCGCCGGGTCGCAGGAGACGCGGTCGAGGTGGGCGACTGCGTGCGCTGCGGACGGGCGGTTAGCGACAGTAGCATCTCTTCTCCTCTATCTCTTGGTTGGTTGGGCTCTGATCTGGTCTGGTCCGGAAAATTTCCATAGAGTTCCCTCAATATGTTAAGATGTGTTCTTTCTCTATCTCTGGATTTTGGTTCTCGATTTTTGGGTGATTGATCTCCTGTGAGATCAGAACCTCTACCGGTGTGCATTCAGCCGATTCTATCTCTCGTGCCATCTTTTGCTGGTGCTGAGTTTGGGGAATCGGGGATACCCTAGTACCTCAACTTTGTTCGTCGGTGTGTCCTGAAATGCAAAGATCGGTATTGTATCTCCGTCAACCTCGTCCTTTTACGCGGCACAGCGGGGTGTTAGGTTTTCTGAGACAGCGTCTAATCGACGTGCCTTGCCCGGTTCTTTCCAGTGGCTTTATTTGTCACTGGTTTATGAGTATCTCTGTTACCCATTTTGTATTCACTTTGCATATAGGAGCTTCTATTATCAAAATCTTGACTCGGTTTGATAGTTGTGCTGGGAGATATTGCAAGTGTATCTGTTGGTGGGTGTTAATTGCTCTATGATGCTTGATGCCAAATTATGAAATTGGATTGGTGACTAGGATCAGACTTGAGTAAGAAATAGAATGCTTACTGATGTCTTTTATCTCTGTAAGGATTACTCTATATTCTGTCTTTTGTGGTCTAGTGTTGTTTTCGGTTGTAACTAGACATAACTTGATCATTTGTTGATGTTTTGTTATCATATTGTCTCATACTGCTAAAATTGTTGCATCCTGTGCTATGACAAATGTCCAATTCTCTATTTGCCGAAAAGACAATATGCTGAAATAGTGTCTTTGTGCACTGTTAATCTAAAGAACTTTGTTGGCTGTAAGTTCTTTATGCAGTCTTGAGATAATCCTTGACATTGTAGTAAAGCATTAACCTCTTGAGTTCAAAGGCTGATTTAGAGTTATCATATTCAATTGATGAAGAATATTGGCATAAGTGCTGTGATGGCCAAGATTATATCTTGTGCAACTAGTCGTCTGAGAACAATCCTTAATCTTTTAAATCTTAGTTTTTTGCTGATTTCTTTAATATACATGTGGTATATGCTAAGCATATTATTCTTTTTAAATGACTTGAAGAAACTTCTTTTGTATATGTTGATTTGGTCATTTAAATGCATGTTGAATTAGAATTTTTTTTATTAATTAACATTTTTTTGAATTTTATTTTAAAGTTAACCTCTGACGCACTTTATTTCTAATTCTAACCCCTTTGGTCACGCCACAGGTGGTGGCGTGACAAAACAACACTGTCACGCCAGCCCATTTCTGGTCAAACTCTTGTCACGCCACTGGAAGTGGCGTAACAGTGTTATTTGGTCACGCCACAACCAATGGCGTGATAAAAAGTGCTATTTTGGGGACTTATCCTAATGCGTGACAATGTTATTTTATCACGCCACCACTCGTGGCGTGACCAAAGGGGTCAGAATTGAAAATAAAGTACGCCGAGGGTTAACTTTAAAATAAAATTCAAAAAAAAGTTAATTAATAAAAAAAAAGTTCAGTTGAATTATGCTTCACTGTCATTTATTTTTGCTAAGATAAATGATGATTATTTGCTAAAACCGTATTTTTTTACAACATTAAGTAGTAGTAGTATGTTTTTGTTTTCCATTCATTCACCCTACTGTTTTTTTTAATGGAAATCATTATCTTATGATTTGCTCGGAGCAGATGCTGCTAACTTGTCCGGCCAATTCTTTCTGTTCCCATTGATCAGTGTATTCTCTCTCTCTATTTTCTTCTTCTTCTTTTTTGCAAATTGTCTTGAAATGGGCAATGGAATTGAACCTTTTTTCTATTCTCACTTGTATATTTTATTTTGACAAAATGTCTTCAAAACTGTCAGACTCAGATAGCTATTGTAATTGTTCTGCTGCTGATGCGTTTGTTGTGTCCTTTTCTCTGTATCAAATGGCTGAATAGTGCGACGGCTGTACAAGGCCAAGCCCATGCTGCAGCAGGGGGGACCCACCTGGGTGGCAAAAAAAATCAGTATATAGTACATATATTACGTGTATATATATACTCTTGGTTGGGCCAAATCTTCGTGAGGACGGGTCAAGGCAGCAGCACGCGGCGGGGCCAGCGAGGCTACGCGACGCGGCGCGGCGGGGCCAGCAGCGCCACCTGCTGAAGCCGAGGCCCCGGACGCAGCCGGACCTGCTCGCCGGCGTCAGGGGAGCCGCCGCGGACGGCGGTGGCGCCCTCATGAGGCCGGCGCCGAGCAAGGTGCTGGTGACCGTGGCCGCGCGGCAGAGCATGTGACCGCTGCACGTCATGGCGTGCGCCGAGTGGCGCGTCGCCGACCTGGTCGCAGCCAAAAGCTCTACGTTCGGGAAGGCAGGCGGCCGCTGCTGCCGTCCGCCGACCCCTCTGCAGTTCAGCTTGCAGAGTACGTGACGTCTCTGCATATACACATGCGCCTGTGCTACTTGACTTTGTTTCTTCTCTCCATTTAATGGTTGCTTTACGCATAGGTTTGGATCCAGAGGAAAAGCTCATGGAGCTGGGGAGCAGGGGCTTCTTCCTCTGCCCCAAGGCTGCAGCAACTGCCGCCGCTTCGCCTACTTGTTGATCTGCAGAAGCCGGCAAGGCCACCTCTGCTAGGAAGCCAACACGTTACTAGTTTACTACCATGGCTAGGATCCATGCACTTCTGGCCGCTGCTGTAGGTCATATATACCTGTGATAATGTAACACCCCAAAGATTGTGTAAGAAATTCTAGGAATAAAAATACGAGTTCTTTATAAACTTTTTTGTGTGTTTTCTGTTGTTGCCTTAATTGCGTGCTTTTTTGAAGATTTATTGGTCGTGTTATTTATTTAGCATGCCTAGAAAAGCTAATGGTAGTATCGTACGCAAGTAAATCATCTGAGCAATTCTAAAATCAGATTCTCAAGTGAGAGCGCACACTAAGAAAATCAAGCCATGGAATCCACCACCACCACCACCCCCCTCTCTCTTTTCTTCTTTCTTCCTCTTCCTCCTATTCCTCTGACCAAGCCAGTCGCCCCCTTCTTGCTCCCTTCTCTCGATGACACGTCGCCCGGTGTTGGCACCATGCCTGTGAATGGCACGGCTCTTGGTGCCACATTTCTGTCATCATGCTCGCCGTCGCCCAACCTCTGTCGCATCTATTGTCACGCCCATTCCACCACACCGAGCGCATCGCTGAGCCCCTCCATCCCTCCTCGGCCTATAAAAGGATCGCCTCCCGAGTTCACCTCGCCACCCCCGGTCCCTCTCCTACTTTCTACCCCTCCTCCACCGAGCACGAGCTCGAGAGAAGCGCAAGTGCCGCCTTCGGCCGCCGCAACGGCGATGCATGGCAAAAGTAAATTCTGTATACTGATGATTGAGCATATGGTATCTACACATATTTTGATGCAAATGTCATTCCTATTGACCCTTCTCTCCCGAGGGAACCCATTTATATGTTCCCCACCAATCCTTCTCATTTGCCACAAGAGTTATTCTTACTAGAAGCTCACCCGCGCGCCACGCGCGGGCACGGACGCTCATCTCGCTGAATGCATGGTGACGCGTGCACGGCTACGGTCCTACCGGACGCGCGTCGGCCCCTTCCGCGAAAGACATGCAGGCCCGCGATGATCGGCGCGCCTCGCGCGGGCGCACACACGCCGTGTAGCGGAAGGCGGAGACCCACGGACGTGTGGCCAAGGCGAGCGAAGCACACGCACGCGTCTCGCGGAGGGATCGGATGGCGCCTTTTTTGGAGGCGACGAGGCCATGGCCGGTGGAGGCTCTTTCCACCAAGAATTAATGTAGGTAATTAAGAATTTTTTTTAAATAATCTATTTTTTAACCGAAATATCAAAAATATTTCAGCGATATTTTTTTCAAAATATCGTCTGTCGTCGCCTAATGGTTGAGCGATCGCAAGTTCTGCCGCCCAACCGCTCGGCTTTAAACCGCATGCGAGGCGGCGGTTGGTGTCATTATTCTGATCGCCAGACGGTTGGGCGATAGGATCGCCGCTTAACAACCGCGGCGATATTCGATCGCCGCCGCACTGTTGGCATGGATTGCTATATAGGCACTGCTGTCCCCGGCCGCTCATTTCGCCGGCGAAAAAGAAATGCCGTCGCCGCTACGGGAGAAGAAAGAGAGGAAAAGAGAGGGAGAGAGAGGAAAAAAGAGGGAGAAGAGGAGGAAAATTTCGACTACGAGGTAAGTTTGTTTTATTTTGTAGTGTATTCTTTTAGTAGGTAAATAGTTTAGTTAGATAAAATAATAGTGTAAGTAGCGCTTGTAGGAAACTGTAGTTAGAGAAAACAGAGTAGAAAATCGAAATGTTGTTGATTTGTATGTAAGTAGAAGCGATAAAAAACTTTAGAAAATCCTCAAACACCGAGCGCATAGTAAAAAGTTAAAATAAATAGATGCGCGGACATTCAACTAAGGTGTTTGATAGGATACTTCAAAGGAATTGAGATTCGGTGATACTTTTGCAAACATACGGGAATGTAGAAATGTTATTTGCATATAGTCAAACCCTTGGACAACTATTAAAATGGCATACAAACTTTATTCCTTTGTGTACAAGAATTGAAGCATCGAGGGCGTTCTACGCCCCGCCATGTGACTAGCCAGATCAAAGAGTGTAATGTAGTATATTTTTGCAACAAAGGCAAAGGTGTAATATAGTTGATTTGTCCTAGGAAACTTTATTTTGTAGTATACTTTTTGGGTACGTAAATAGTTTATTTAGTTAAATGAGTAGTATAATAGCTTTTAGTAGAAATTGTAGTTAGAGAAAAAATAGAAAATCGAAATGTTGTTGATTTGTATGTAAGTAGTAGCGATAAAAATTTTAGTTAGAGAAAAAATAGTGCGTGAGGGAGTATTATTAGTCTTTGTTTTGTGAGATGTATTGTAGTAGTGTAGGTGTGTGCGTGGCCGACTATTCTTGGGTGAATAATGCGTGACCGAAAGCGCATAAGGAGGATGAATTATTTGTATAAACTAATTAGTAGAAGTAAATTAGTATGAACTAACCGACTTAGGTAATTGGTAGAAGACCGGAATGCCACTTGTAGCATTTTGGGTTGCAAGTTAAGCGTCCGAATCGGATAATGTACGCTATGGAATAGCTCGGTTTTTAGGTTGAATCAATATCGCACCACACGCTCATTGCGGCCTCGCCTTAGGGAATGAATGATGTCTTGATCATCTTTGTCGTGTAGTTGTCGATTTATAGACGAAGGCCCTTACAAATGTAAATTACAATGTAGCAAGACTTGCATGTAAATGCGTATGAAATGACTAATTGCAATGTTGGAAATATTTGCGACCATACAATAAGTCATGCCTGTACTCCACTACATTGAAAGTGCATTACGGTGTTGGCACCGTTCGTGAAGGTCCGTCTGGTGTTGACTTGAGCAGTTTTGACAAGCCACTCTGGTACACGGACAACGAGAATGCACGAATCGAAGATGTGAAGCACTTGGTCGACCGCGACTTCTCTTTGAACCCTGAGGTGTGCAGCGTCGACATACAAGGGCTTTGGAGCCGGTCTTCCACGAACATCAGTTGGGAGTTGAGAAGACTGATGCACACGGTAGTGTGGAAGGGCTTTATAGAAGGATGTCGTGGCCGTGGATATGAGTGTGTGATACTTGTGCAACCATGCCCAAAAGAAGTGTGGCAGCCCCTGGTCGGATATCATCCGGTGTTATGGCGGCTTCGGGTGCGGCATGTTGGTGAAGAAGAGGACCGGGAGGGTCAGGTTCTTAAGAGTTCGAGAGAATGTTGCTTGTGATGAGCCCGACGCGGTACATATAGGAGAGGAAGATCGGCACGCATGGTGAGCCTACAGGAGACGGTGATGAAGGAGAGCATAGGGATTACATATTGCATCAAATGGAAAGCGATGACCGGATGACCTTGGTCAAGAGGAAGCTTTACAAGAAGACGACGAGGGCGCTCCGATGAGGACGGAGCTCCCATCCCCGAATGGAGCAGTTGACGCCGAGGGTCTATGTACGCACGACGAGCACGAATCGCCGTGGGAGTACCATGCCACCGAGGTTCGGTTGCACTCAATGTTTGTTGATAAGACATCCTTGCAGGATGCCATTAAAGTGTGGACTATGTCTATGCAATGGACGTTTGGTCGTCAAATCTAGCTAAGAGCAAGATTACCGTCAAATGCGAGTAGGCGGTTGTCCTGGCGAGTGCAGCGCGATAGACCAAGTATGAGACTCTTGGATTGTCTCGAAGGTGGAGCCGCACTCGTGCATGCTCAGCAGTGTTTTGTGCAGACATCGTAACATAACGTCGACATTCATAGCTAATTTGATGTATGGAGAGATAGTGGAGAAGAAAGATAAGCACATTATGGTGGCTATTGAGAAGAAATTCAAGTACAAGATCAGCTATGGGAAGGCGTGGCGTGCGAAGCAGAAGGCTATGGAAAGACGGTTTGGATCTTTTGAGGCGGCGTACGACAACCTTCCTCGTATGCTTGAGGTGTCAGGAGAGAGAAACCCGCACGACATTTGTGAAGGACATGCCATCTAAAATTCGCGAGGTTTTTAGTAATGCATAGGGCCTTCGAGCCTTCGATCCTCGTGATCGAGGCTTTTAGGCATATGCTGCCCGTGATCTCAGTTGACGGGACTTTTTTGACCGGGAAATACAATGGGCAGATCCTTACCGCCATAGGCGTTGACGGGAATAATCAAATTCTGCCATTGGCTATCGCATTTGTCGAAGGTGAGAATTTCCACAGCTGGTTGTGGTTCCTTCAACATCTGAGGGTGGGAGTTGTTGGAGCTTGTCCTGGTGTGTGCATGATCCATGATCGCCACGCCGGGATGTCAAGGCCATAAAAACTTCAGAAGACCCGGAGGAGCCGTTCCTTGGCGGATATGACGAGTAGATGGTGTATTCGCCATTTGGGGCCAACTTCTTCAAGAAGTTCGAAGCAACCCTTGGTGAAGCTATTCAAGAGGTGGCTATCGTAACGAAGAAGTATAAATTTGACGCTTATGGTATTCGCCGAGCTAACACAAACAGAAACACGTGGACACGAGGAACCAAGGAGCAGAGTCTCGAACCGGTTGGTCGAGGCGAGAGGACCTCGAGGAACATCGAGTGCTTCTCCCATCGGATCGAGGCCCGACCATTGGACAAGTGGTCTCTGGCCGCATGACACGGACGAGGCAAGGTGCGGCATAATGACCACTAACCTTGCGGAGGTGTACAACCGGGTTCTTAGGGGCCTTCGTTCTCACCCCTCATCGCCATCGTGGAAGGTGTTCGCACGGCTGTCGGGTATTTCAGGAGAGGCATGCAAATGCCGCGACTTCATGCCACGAACCCTCAAACATCGATCGCTCAAGATTACGGCATACATGCGGCGAAGACACGAAGGGCGATCGCACACGGTATGCGTGATGGGCAATATGGAGCATCGCTTCAACGTGTTCTTGCGGGATAGAGCCGGATTTGGGGCGGCTCGTTCTCTTGTCACCCACGAGGTATGCCTTGGAGATCATGTCAACGAGCCTAGTCAGACGTGCAACAAATGAAGCTCTTACACAAGCCATGCTCTCATGTGCTCGCCGCATGCGGGACTGTGCGTATGGACCCTTTGAACTTTGTGTCCGAGTATTTCTTGAAGGAGAGGGTGGTGCAGGCGTGGACTGGCGAGCTTAGGGGCTTCAGGGTTGTGGGTAACTTCGCCACCTTGGATATTGCAAATAGGATCTGGATTCCGGATATTGACATGTTGAAGGGTAGCAAAGGTCGTCGGCAGAGTCGTCGTATTACCAATGATATGGACGAAGCACTAGCCGGGGCGTTGGGTAGATGCTGCGGGCAGTGCGGCCAGGAGGGGCACACAGCCAGACGATGCAAGGCACCAGCTGAGGAGTAGGCACTACTATGGTTTGCGTTAGCACTTCTTCGCAGGTTGAGCGCTGCTGGTCTACTACCTATCGCCCGGATGGTGCAGGCCACGGACGAGGACGAGCGCAAGAGACCATGGATCGGCGACGACGGAGACGTCCATCTTTGAGCAGAGCGATCCACGACGCTTCCGCTCAATCGCTTCCTGCTGACAACTCTTGTGGACCGGTGGCGACCAGAGAGTCACACTTTCCATCTCCCATTCGGGGAGATGGCCCCTACCCTGCAAGACGTCTCCCTGCTTCTTGGCCTCCCTATCGCGGGAGGTGCCGCCTTCCCGCAGGAGCCTCCGGACAACTGGCGCGAGGACCTTCTGGCCAGGTTTCAGGGAGTCCTCCCACCTGTGTTGGCGGCCGGGTACTACGTCATTCCAGAGGCACAGAGGCACGGCCCGCCCTTGCGGTGGTTGTCGCAGTTCCGGATACGTGTTCCACACCGTGCTCGTTGGTAGTGTCGCGCTGTCCTTCAGACAGGGTCTTACTAAATTTTTCACAGCATGTGTCGATCGGATGGACCCTCACGCGGACGACCAGCAGTGTCATGCCACCGGAGGCGACTTGTTGTGGCTGTTTGGTTGGTCTTTGTTCACCGCGATCCGCAGCGACACCGTCGACGCGAGGCTCATCAGCAGACGCCAGAACTATCGCCGACGGAGAGGCCCCAGATCACCGGGTTGGTCGTATTTGCGCCACCTATCGCGGCTTGTGCGTCGTGCATCAGTCGAGACCGAACTCCATCCTCACGGGTGTCCTCTCCACCGCAGTTGTGGTCGTTTGAGCGCTTTAGCCTCGGGCGGCCTGATGAGCAACGGCGACCGTCTGGGCCGGAGATGTACAACGCAGACGAGGTGGACCGGCCGACGATGGGCTCTCTCGGTGCGGCGACGGCACGTACTCTTTCCGTGACTAATTTTTCGATTACCGATCGTCCTACCTAATATCTTTGTGTTCGTTGCAGTATGATTCGCGACGCGTCACGGTGACACGGCGTCTGAGCCGTTCGTGGAAGCGATTCGACCGCCACGGCGGACGACGTCATTGGAGCCATACTCGCCTCAGAGTTACTTTGCGCGCTCCCACGGCTGTCCTCGCCAGGCTTGCGAGACCAAGAGTATTGGTCGACCCGCAGGTGCTTGTCTTCGACGTCTTCGTGGAGGACTACGAGCGCATCGTGTGATGCGCCCGATTAAACGCCAAAGATGGTTCCAATACCGATTAAGCGCGCGATGCGAGAACGCACTCGTGAGTAATCGGCATACATAAGTTGTTTTTGTTGTCCTCTCTTATACACGACTGCTAACTACATGTTACGTCTTGCAGCTTCAGTAGGAAGGGAGTCCACCGCGGCACGAACTTGGGGAGTAGGATGGGCCCGTGGGTAGCGCAGTGGGAGGACGCACTACAGGACCGTGTGCAGGAGGACATCCCCTACGACCACACGAGCTATGGCGAGTATATTCGCCGGTACGCCCGCAGACTCGCATTCGTGCTCGAGCTCGTGCTTCGGCTGGCGCGAGCCCGCACCACGTGTCTCCGCACCGACCGACACGCACCACAATGCATTTAGCGCGGGGCACAACGCTGCGATGCGTTACGTGCAACTCGAAAATTTCGCTTGTGTTATCCGCCATTACAGTTTTCACCGTGTCTTCTTTTCGATGTAGGCGGGCATGGTTGCTGAGCTTGCGATGGACTGCGACTCCTGGCTGCAGAGGTTCACGGAGGGTGTGGAGGGCACACGCGACGACACGGCCCAGGTTTTCCGTCGTGCAGTGATAAGACCAAAGGAGACAGCTTTCTGCAGTGACAAGACCACACGGGGCAGCTTTGCAAACTGAGAAGACCACACGGGGCAGCTTTGCACAGTGATAAGACCGAAGAGACGACTTTGCGTAGTGACAAGACTACACGGGCCGCCTTTATGCGCAAAGGAGAAGACCACACGGTGCGACTTTGGGCAAATGATAAGACAAAACGAGACGACTTTGCGCGCTTTAGGGTTTAGGTTTAGGGTTAGGCTTTTCGGATCGACTTGACAACCCCGACCACCTCGCCCGACTTTTAAAACCGAAAAGACAAGACTCAGAAGAAAGACGTGAAAACACTCTGTCTCGCTTGACTTTTCGGACCGATAAGACAAAGACTCATAAAGCAAGCCATGACTTCTCCTTTGCAAAGTAAGACGTGACAACACTATGCCTCGCCCGACTTTTCGGACCAACTTGACAACACTCTACCTCCTCGACTTTTCGAATTTAAAAACAAGACTCTCTCCTCTCGCATGAAATTAACCACACCATGCCAACCATGGAGCTTATAAAAGAGGGTTGAACCAAACCCAACTCTCCACAACACTACACAACACATACCCGACTATGGACTCTTGGCAAACTTCTACGCGAGGTTGTTGAAGAAGCAAAAGTGGCTTAGCGAAGAGGAACGGCTACAATACCCAGATAAATCAATGAAAGATGCTCCAAGACCACCACGTTTTCCGATCCGCGGTGTGTGTGTGTGTGGCGAACCGCAGAGATCATTCATCCACACACCTGCATAACACGCTCGGGCGTACTACACATGCGGGCATCACCTCGTAAGTGTTTCTTTCTCGCGTATCGATTTTCCTCTACCAACGTTCAATTGCTTAAGTTTTTAACTTCATCCCCACGTAATGGCAACCCGAGATGCGCTGCCACTTCTTCCAGTGGATCGACGGCCCGAGAGATGTACGACAGAGCATTCATCCAACAGGTACATCTTTGAACTACTCGGTGCGGCCGAGAACTTCGTGCGGTGGAAACCTTACGCATGGGACCTGTTGAGGAGGCAGCACCGGGAGCCCAAGATCGCCCGGCGTAATCCATATCGATGATGTCGATTATGAAGAGTTTACATCCTTATTACGTAAGGTTTCTGCACGGTGTACTTACATCCATCATACAATCGCAGACATGGACAACTTCAACATACCACCCGCGTGCGCGATCCGCGACAAAGGCAAGGGAAAGGCTCATGCGGTTGACCCGCCGCCACAGCGTATCCGATCGCCGGCGTAATCCGTATGGGCGATGTGAGTTCTGAAGAATTTACATCATTCTTACGATTTTCACTATACGGTGCCCTTACATCACGGAATCGCAGGACATGGGCGACTTGACATACCACCCGGCGTGGGCGATCCGCGACAAGGGCAAGGAAAGGCTCATGCGGGTGAGCAGCCGCCCACAACAGATCCGGCCGCCGGCGTAATCCGTGTCGGCGGCGTGAGTTATGAAGAATGTAAATCCTTCTTATAATTTTAAATATCGGTGTACTTACATCAAGGAATCGCAGGATATGGACGACTTGATATACCAACCCGACGTGGACACTCTGCGACAAGGGAAGGGAAGGCGGCGAGGAGTTCAACGCCGAAATGGGCAAGGAAGGAAAATGGTCGATCCACGCATGGGTCGGTCATTACGTAGTAGTCCCGTCCTACCCCATGTTTTTACTATCCCTAAAGGCATGTATACTTACATGGTGGGATGCTTGTGTTACAATGTACCGTAGTAGTAGCGAGGATGACTAAAGCAATTAGCGAACCATCATGCCATGTGACTACGTGTAACGCTTACAGACGCGGACTCTAATGTAGTTACGGTTAGGAGACCCATCAAAGCAAGACTATATTGCAAGTATGCCTCTTCTAGTGGAATCCCAGAAAGAACCATTCACACCGACATTGAATCCTCCATGTTTTAGGCCATCTTCATAATCACAATGAACGTTCTCAGCCCCTTCACTCATATTCTATATAAGCTTCATATAGTACGACATCGACTACGTGCCTACATACGCATATACGTTCAGACGACTTCATCGATGAGAGACTCCCTCGCGCATCGTAATATCACTTACCTTTGTACTTACATATCATTACTGTCTCAATCGTCCTCACAAAATTCAACAGAAATTTACCGCACTACAACAATATACAACGATCACAAAATGTTATTGCGAGTCTGACAAATTTCGTACCCATGATATTCTACGAAAATAACAAACAGAGCAACCAACATCGTGACAACACTATTATTTTCAAAATAAATAACATGATATAATCAGATTTGCTAAATTTAATTAACCTACCAAATGTAATATTCATTACAACTCAATTAAACAATAATTAAAAGGCAAAAAGGATGTGGGACCTCCTATCGCCATAGGGTTGGGCGACTGGTTCCTGTCGCCATAGGGTTGGGCGACTAGTTCTGTCGCCTTGTTGTTAGGCGATCGCAGCGTAAATGCCGCAGAGTCAGGCGATTGGTTTCAGTCGCCCAACCCTATGGCGACATGAACCAGTCGCCCAACCCTACGGCGACAGGAGTGAAATCGCCCAACCATTGGGCGACAGACGTATATTTTTGAAAAAAAAAATATCGCTGGAATATTTTTGATATTTCGATTAAAAAATAGATTATTTTAAAAAAAATTCAGGTAATTGATCCTAGTATTAGAATACTACCCTCTTGCACTTGTTTTTTTTTCATTTAAAGGCAAGTTGGAAGAATGATTGACTTTAAATAGATTAGGGCGCGACTAGCGCTCGGACGTACAGTCTAAGCGCTAGCATCGTACACTGTTGCATGCAACATCTCAGTACAAAAGGCGCAACAAAAGGGTAAAAAAATATGGCCACAACAACACGATCCGAGCGGTATATGATACAAAATTCATCCTGCGACATTCAAAAAATTTCTGGAAAAATCTCATTGTCAATCATCTGTTACTACAACACTAAAAAATACAGTACCCAACATCTCAAACTACCTGCTGCAACAAAAAATTCCTATAACTGCAACATGCAACATTTTTTAGGGCACATGCAACACCTGCAAAAACCACCGGCGTCACCCTCAACCCTCAACGACGGTGCCGCGAAGGGCACGGGAGGCGTCTGAGGGGCTCGTCGGTGCCACGAGGTGGAGCTCGGGCTCGGGGATGGCTGAGGGGGCCATGGTCACCGATGCCGCGAGGTGGAGGGACGGGGCCATGGGGGTGGCCGAGCCAGAGTTCGGAGGTGGATGAGGGGGCTCGAGGGGGCGGGGTCGACGGTGCCGTGAACATCCAGAATCAAAACAAAGCATCTAGAAGAAAAAAAAACACGTCGAAAAATATTGCAACATTACCATGAACAGTATGCAATATTTTTTTTATAGATGCAACATTTTTTTCTACGGAGCGCAATATCTCAAAGAACAGTATGCAATATTTTTTTCAACGGGACGCAACAATTTTTTCAACGGGCCACAACATATCAAAACAAAGTTCAAAAGAAAGCAACAATCAATTGGAGGGGAGGGGGGTAGAATGGGACGGCCTCACATCTGGATTGGCGGCGGGTGGCGAGCCATCGGAAGAGCAGTGCAGTTGGCGGCAATGGCGTAAACGGCTGGAGCGGTGTAATCTCATGTGGGGACGAGGACGACCCCTCAGCGCCAGCTCCCGCCCCCGGGGACGCCTCCAGCAACGGGCGGTGACGCGTGAGGTGGGGATGGGGTGGAGTGGGATCTGAGATCTGAGACTGGGATGCTGTGGGGGAGGAGATGGCGAAGACGGAGTCTCTCGCGAAGGAGCGATGGGAAGGTCCACTGGCCTTCACTGGAGGTGGGTAGTTGGGAGCGATGGGAAGGAATCTCTCGCAAAGGAGCGATGGAAAGGTCCACTGGCCTTCACTGAAGGTGGGTGGTTGGGAGCGACGGGAAGGTTCGAGGCTTTGTCTCGCTGAAGGTTGGTAGTCCGATGTCTTTTAATGGGTAGATGGCCCGTCCCGGCATATCTCTCTACCGGACGTTCGGCCCAAAGCTTTTCCCAATAGATTATCATCGTGGGAGCACACATCATTTCCCATGAATCTTTCAATTTTTGTCCCATTCAGTGAAACGTCTTGGACTCTTGGTCGGTTGCGTTGCGGGTGCCATTAACTAAGGTCATGTTGTATATGCAATGATTTACCTCTTCTGCTAACCCTCTTTTTTTCAACGTCACTGTTCATAATATATATACAAAATGATGAATACAACAACTAGACGACCTAAGAACCCAGCAATGCTGCTGCTCGGTTGGTGAAGGGTGCCGTCAAATACCCCACCCACTAGGGACTCGAACCCGGGTGCCTAGTCCTTCTTAGGTTTGAAAAAAAACCAACTAAACTACCTAAGGCGGAAGCTGTTTGAATGGCGATGTTTTGAATTCTTACCCCCCCTCGTTTTCAGTTTCTTCTCTTGGCTTCAGGCAAAAGAATGGTGAGCATCTTGCTGTTAGCCATGGATGCAAATGGGCGAGACGCGTGATTGAATGATTGTCAACTCAAGAAAAAAGCATCTTGAGTTCCTCTATACGTGCGGAGCGGACTTGTTGATCCGTCAAAGCTCCAGAAATCATTCGCCGCTTACGTGCCTGCTCAGCTTCCATTCGTTCTTCGACAGTGCCCTGCACCGTCGTATCGTAATTAAAACAGTATGACGATCAAAGGTTTTGCATTCTGTTGTTTCAGACCCAGCCTGTATATATTCCAATAACAACCCCCACAAAGTACCTTGACAATGAACCTTTTGATGGAAACGCTCTTCGTTTGACCAATTCGATGGATACGCCTGACAGCTTGTTCCTCAACAGCAGGATTCCACCGAGGATCCTGAAGGAAACATGATTGAACTACTAAAATGACAGCCCAAAAAACATGCGAACAATGCCAAAATCACTGAATCACTAATGGCCTATAGCACCAGAAAACTAGTAGTGCCAGTACACTATTTAGGGGGGCCACTATAGGCAATTCCGCAGTTGTAAGCCCATAGGAGCTTCACCACCGGACCGCTGACAAAGTTTCACCTTATTCTAACACTACTCATTATAAGTTCATTATCATATATGCTTAGACTGTTTGATTGGAGATAAAGATATATATGGACCCATTTGAATGTTGGATTATATGAACAGATTTCTAGGAAATCATTCTTTAGACAAGTAAAAATCACATTTAGTTTGCTGTTACATTACAAACTTTATGGCATGGTCAAGTGTAGACAAGTAATCAATGTACGCATGACATTACCATATATCAGAGGTGCTGGTCTAGCGTAGATGACTATAAATGATTCAACGGAATCATTTTCATTTCTTAAGGTTGCTTTTGGACGAGATAGTAAACTTTGTTAATAACTATGAACAGTACATATTGGAGACTGAAATAAAGTCCAAAATTAGAACCTCGTTATTAAGGATGCTATAAAACACTACTGAACAAATGTATGCAATTTAGTGCAAAAACGTTTTCATTTAGAAGCTTTGCACAAAAGCTTGATGGAAATATACCATGACAAACGCATTAGATGCAGCAGTAAGGTTTATTCCAACACCACCAGCTTTCAGAGACATAAGCAGAACCTGCATATAAATCAAATGAACTGAAGGTCCTAACATTTTTTAATGGCATATCAGATATTTCAATTTATAACGCCACACTTATCTAGAAAAGAGGTCCAGAAACAAACAAGAACGTACCAAAATGCTTTTGTCCTCAGAAAACTCCTTGATTACTTTCTCTCTCTGCTGAAGATTCAAGGTTCCATCCAGCCTAGCAAATGAGAAGTTATGTCTGCCATGCAAAAAATCAGATTAATCAGTAAACAAATCATGTGAACTTTATTAATACAATGATAAGAAGACCCATCAGAACTCAGTAGAGTTCCTCCAAAGGACCATGGTTATTAGCAAAAAAAGGGAGGGCAGGAGAGCTGCTATCCAACCCATTAAGAGAGTTTAATACAGGATTAACACGTCAGAAAAAAAAAACCCGGACAACAGCAACGAGTCAGAAATGAGTTTAAAATGTTGGAAGACAGAATGTGCAGAACTATCAGGAAACTGCTCTTGGCAGCAAGGAATAGGTAATTTAGATCTTATATACAGCAAAAGAAAAAAAAAGAAACGTCATGTACAAATGTTGGCCTATGAAAACTTCATGATCTTAACAAGTAAATAATAACCTCAAGACAATTCCTTGTAATTGAACATTTCTTACCTGGAAAGTGGAATTTGTAAGAGATCCAAAAATGCAGTCCACTGGCTAAACACGATGCACTTGCCAACTTTTTTTTTCAAGGAAGTGCAAAAGCTTTGCACATCATTTCATTTAGACGAAAAAAATACAGAAACGACCAATAGAGTAGCAGAGGTTAGAAAAAACACAAAGAATAACAACCAGGAGGCGTCAGACCCTCCAACAACACCAACCATGGTTATTAAGGCGGTAAGACGAGGCAAGACGACCCACCCCTTCACATCTTTTAAGCGCTAAGGCGCGAAGCAAGGTGACGTCTTACACACATCCTAAGACGCAAAGGTAGCAAATAAAATAAGCATTTTAGCAGCACATATGTACCTTGTTGTTGCCAATTCTTGAGCCCATGTAGCACCCATCCTCCCTTTCTAATTACTCTTCTCCCATGTAGCATCCATCCCATTGGCAAGTTTCAACATATAGATTGTTATAAATGTAATAGATACTAATTGTATTCCAGTTACTTGAGTAAATACGGATTGAGTGACATACCTTGCACAGTAGCAATGAGCATCTTGCTAATTCAACACAGTAGCAATGCCATTGCGAGGAGCAGCAGAGCAACGCATACATGCAACAGGCCAACAGAGCAAAGCAGAGTTCGGCACAACCCCGCCTCCCCCTCCCCCTCCCGACGGCGACCTGACTTCCCCCTCCCGGCTCGGGCTCCTCCCCCAACCCTCCCAATGACAGTCGGCGACTGACCTCCCTCCCGATCCACAGGCGCCTCCCCTGCTGCAAGTGCTTTCCCCTCCTTCCCGCGCGCCTCCTCCCTCTCCGTCTGGTGCGCCTCCCCTCCCTCCAATCCTCACCTTTGGGGAGGACTAGAGAGGGGAGGGGCAGCGGAGAGGGAGGGAGAGGCATGGTGGGGAGGAAGGGGGAAGCGCAACTAAGGCAGGGAGGCAGGCGGGACCACGGGACGGGAAGGAGCTGTGCGACGACGACGGGGAGCTGGGAGGAGGAGCCGCGCAACGGGGAACTATGGGGAGGAGGCGCCGAGGCACTGTTCGACGGGGAACCACTGAACCAGAGGAGGCGTGTAACACCCTGATTTTTAGAGCCTTTTGAAAATTTTCAAAATAAAAAGAACCATTTGGTTTTGATGATAATTCAAAGCTTAACTTGAGAATTTCATAATTTGAAGAGTTTAAAATGACTTAACTAAACTTCCACTAATCCAAAACTTAGCTCTTTTGGTGTTGCTCTAGCTCTCTGGAGCTATCTTTCCTTTCCTCTATCCTACATTTGGACATTCTTATATGTCCAGACCGTCCCTCTTGTTTGACCTCTGTTGATGTTATCTCCTCCTTGTCTTTTCGGGTCTTTCCTCTCCCCTGGAAATCTCTCTATTGAGACCTTTTGTTAAGTTTACCCTCCTGGTCCATCCCATCCCTTGGGTCAGAACCTTCCTTAATCTCAATTACAGTATAAACCTCCTCTGAGGTTCAGATTTTTCCTTGTATCTAGACCTCCTTTGAGGCCTAGACAATCCTTACGGTTTTGACATTTCTCTTTTGTATGGGCACCCCCTGGGTCTAGACTTTCCTTGTATTTAGCCTTCCTGTGTGCCCAGACCTTCCCTCTTGTCCGGCTATCTCTGGAAGCCACATCCCTTATGTTTGGAACATACGTGAGTCTAGACCTTCCTTGTATCTAGACTACCCTTTGTTGGCTTGAACCTCTTTGTGGTCCAGACCATTTCTTTGTTGACTAGAATTCTCCTTTCTGGATCTTTCTCTTCATCGACCCTCTTTCCCCTCTGGGCTCATTTGAAACCCTCATAGTTCACCTGAACCCCTGCGGGCTCCATAGAACCTTCCTTTAGTTTATCTGGACCTCATTGTGTCCATTTGAACTTCTCTTTGGGTTATCTAGGCCATCTGTGTTCCCTGAACCTCCCAGCGTCCAACTGGATCTTCTTTGCATTCGATTGAACCACCCCTGTGCTTAAATGAAACTCCTAGTGCTCAATTGGATCCCCTTTGGTCTCACCTAGTGTCCAGACCTCCTTCCCTGGTTCTTTCCAGACCTAAGCCTCATGTTCATTTGAGTTCCTTCTATGCTCTTGTGAACCTCTTGGTGATCACTTGGACTCCTTCTCACCCTGATCCTTGTAACCTTCTCTTTGGAAAAGTCCTCCTAGTGCAATCCGGTATTACCGCCCCAACTCTCGATATTACCGTTTCTCTAGGACCTCCTTCTCATTTATCAGGACCTTCTTATCCTTTAGACCTCCCGGTCTGCAGGACCTCTTAGTCCTTTGGAGATCCTAGCCGAACAAGACCTCCTTCTTGTCCATTTGGACCTCCCTCGTGTTCGTCCAAGCCTTCCGCTCGGCTCGGACCCCATCTTTGTTAGATCTAACGGCTCTGACCTCATCCTCGTTAGATCTAAGGGTCCGACCTCCTAGCATTTGGACCCATGCTTGCCCCTGTGGGTTTGTGCGCTCGGGTTTGACTTTCCTAGCTTAAGGATCATTCGATTAAATGCGGAGCAGTCCGATCTTGAGGAGCGTTCGGATGGTCCAGACGTCCGATCGCCTCCTCCGTTCGATCAAGATCGGATGGCACCGCTCCTCCTCAGCGTATCCTTGCTTACGGACCTCCTCCCTCCTTGCCGATCGTGGCCGTTAGGATCTCCTGTGAGGTCCTAGCTATCAGATCTCCACCTTTCGATTTGAGCTTGACCTTCGGACCTCCCGTGAGTAGGTCGTTGGACTTCCTGTCCAGAGGACCTCCTCCTGGTTGTGTCTGTTGGACCTCCCTGTCCCTTGACCACATCCTAATCGCCCAGACCTCCTCCTAGCAGGCCTAGACCGTTAAGATGTTCCTTGATCATATCTGAGCCATCCAGACCTCTTTTTGAGATGATCTAAACCGCTCCGACCTCCTTTGATCATCATCTCTGAGCCGCTCAGATCTCCTTTGCTTATTTTCTTGATCGTCAGGACCTCTCCTAGCTTTTGATCTTGACCGTCAGACCTTCCCCTTGTGAGATCTGACCGTCAGGACCAGCCTTTTGTGGGTCCTGTCCTCAGGACCATCTCGTGGGTGTCTTTCGGACCTCCTGCCCATGAGACCTCCCCCTTGTGTGTCCTTTGGACCTCCCCTTGCTTTGATCTTAATCGTTAAAGCTCTCTTGATTTCATCCCAGCCGTTGAGACCTCCCCTGAGTTGATCTCACTCGCTAAGGACCTCCTAGACCAAATCTTGACCGCAATTTCATTTCAATCCTTTGAACCTCTTTTGTCCTTCAGGACCTCCTTGCGTCCTTTGGGACCTCCTCCTTGTTCAGTTGGATCTTCCCATGTCCTTCAGGACCTCTTCTTGTTCTCTAGGACCTCCCCTTTTGTCTGGATCTGACGGTCCAGACCTCCTTTCATTTGGATCTAAGGATCCAGACTCCCCTTTGTCTGGATCCCAACCGTCCAGACCTCCCTTGCAGAGATCTCAACAGTCGGGACCTCCCTGTTGAGTTTTGGACCTCCTTTAAGTTCCAACTTCCCTATGGTGTTCAGACCCTTATGGCCTGGACCTCCCTTTTGTGTTTAAACCTTTGTGGTTTAGACCTCTACTGTCTTTTGCACCTCATGTCCTTAGACCTCCTTGTGGCCTTTAGGACCTTTTGTCCTCAAAGACCTCCCTGTTTATCTTCAGGACCTCCTTCTTAGGACCTCCTCTGTGAACCTCCTCCTTGGACTGTCCTCTTTGACCAAGCTGTTCACCCTTTTGACTGGTTTCCCTTGGCTCTTAAGTGCATTTGATGTGGGTTAAGTCACATTAAATGCTGCCATCTACCCTTGTCCTCTTTTCTACTTTTTGTCACATCCCTTGCTTTCTTTATCCTCTTTTGTACCTGGGGCACACAGGGTGCCTTTGTATCAATACACTGAATTTGGACATCCTCTGTTTATAGTGCTTCTATTCCCTCTCCTTTAAATAGAGCACCAGGAACACCCTTGCCTCCTGTTCTTCATTTGGCATCTGCTCTCGGCTCTCTGTTTTGAGGAGCTCTCAAGCCCTCTGGTTCGGACTCGAGCCTGGGAGCCCTTCACCAATCAGACCTCCTCCCAAGGATCCTCTCTGGTTTTCTTTTAGTTTCTTCCTCTGCTCTTTACTTCTTGCCCAGTTCGGTTGGGATTCTTTTGGATCTTTATTTGCTTTGCTTCATTCTCGTGTAGATCTTGACGTTTCCAGAGAGCCAAAGCTGTGAGGAAGAATAGATTCTTAAGCTATCAAGCAAGAGGCAAGTTACACTCTTGATCATATTGCACCCAGTATCTCAAATTATTTATGTTCAATTTCAAAGTATAATGCATGCTTATTTCTACCAAGTTATTTCAATACCTGTCTTAAACACATAGTTATGCCTATTTCCTTCATATGGCCAACTTTGACATTGAACCAAATTTGTTGTCCCCTTAGACAAAATTTGGTTGATACAATAGTGTGAATCAGGAACAATTGTAAAACCAAATGCTTAGACTTGCTTAGACCAAAAGTACTTGCTTTGGGAAAATCTTTACCATCATGACCAACAACTAATTTAAATGTTTTGGCCATGACATTGGGGTGTCATGGACGTATGGAAATATTGCTGGGGAAGCAAAGAAAAGGAAAAAGGAAAATAGATTTGGACTTAGGCGAAATGGTTGGCTTGGCTGGTGCAAGGTTTGTGCACGGACTCTATCCTGGAAAAGGTGAAGGTCCAGGGGTATGTGATTGTCGCCCAAGTCAGTTGAGGACCGGTCTTTGAGCCGCCAATGCTAGGCCTATAATGGGCTATGCCAAAATCGTGCAACCACATGTCTCCAGTATGGGGTGTGGGACCTAACTAAGTAATTTGCAGAACTTCCACATGATTGATCCAATTGGAGGAGTGGGAGGTCTTCTATGGCCAAAATGGTCTTTTATGACCTATGTTCCCCTTGGTGCAAGAGGGGCCCAGATCTGAGTGAATCCAAAGGAGGTGAAACCTTAGCAAGAAGAGGCGTGGTGGGACAATGCATTTTAAAGGCTTTGTCATGAACTCTAGACCTCTTACCTTCTAAGTGAGAGATGGCACTTTCCTTGAGCCAAACAAACTAGAGGAATCATGTCATGTGGGTAAAGTGTACAACCTCTCAGAGTTAAATCTATTGAATAGCCGTGTCATGGTTATGGGCGTCTTGGCGATGGTCACTCGAGTTAGATATTGGTTTTGGGATTCCAAAAGTGTTTAATAAACTGTTTTGGGATTGCTATCCCATGGGTTGTGGGCGGGGAGCCTTGTGGCGAGAGGGTATCCTTCACCATCTTGATGATGAAAGTTATCCAAGCGAAAATTGCTTTGATAAAATGAATTTTATTTATTGTACTCTGACCTTGGAACTTAATACATGTATTTGAAAGAAACTTGGCTTTACGCAAATTAACCATAATAAGCCTTCCATTGAGATATCCATTTATGCATGTCATTTTGTTATCTAACGGGTGTAACTTGCGAGCACGGTTGTTGTGCTCACTCGTGCTTCTTCTTTGTCTTTAGCGAGAATTGGAAGCTTTAGGATAACCTTGCAGTGGACCTAGTGGTCTGGGCCCGGCTAGGATCGCCCTCCCGATTGCTCGTGGTGTATCGGGTGGCCCTTGTGTTTATCTTCCATTATATTTTGTTCTTTGAATTGTAAGCTCTCTTGTAAACAACTTCCTTGATATTAATAAAAGTGGTGTTGTTGCAATGCTATCACTATTGTTCTTTGTGAAAGAGCTAGCCATGATCCTTGGGACTAGCTCGGTATGCACTGAGGAACCTTGGAGCAAGCCAGTCCTCCACGACCACCCTCAGTGCGGGCGTGTGTGGTTCAGGGTGGTCTCGATCCTCCCGACCTCCTCTGGTGGGTCGCGAGTGGTCTTGGGATGACCTCAGACCTCCACGACCTCGCCTGGTCTGGCCGTGGCAGGTCTGTGGGGTGCTCCATGGCTCCACGACTTCCTCGGGTCTGTCCTCCTGGACTTCCAGGTGGTTCTGCTGGACCTCCTGGGAGGTCTTGGTGGACTGTCCGAGAAGTCCTTTTGGACCTCCTGAGAGGTCCTGATGGACTTTCCAGGAGCTCTTGGAGGACCTCTCGGGTGCCCTAGGGTTTGGTCGCTACAAGGCGGCGGCGCGCGATGGACGCCATAGGCATGCGCGGTAAGGCGGGGGCGACGCCTTGACCCACGGCAGTGCCTTACCGCTTAGGCGATGCCTTAATAACCATGACACCAACACAAAGAAGACTGCTGCTACTACTCCTCAGCAAGTGTCTCCAAATTCGATGCCGACCCCACGCGCCAAATACGGTGCTCGCTAAGAATGCATAGAAGCAGCTACTCGATAGAAGTGGTTGTATTATTGAAAATCCTTTGGTTGTGCTCCTTCCAGATCATCCAACAGACCATAGTCATGGATTATTTAGGATATGGATTATTTAGGATATTTCGGCTAGCGAACAGCTTGGAGCCCTGTCGAGAACACTTGACAGCCCGTAATGGAGTCATGGTGCCTTCTCTGAAAAGGAGTCGGGTTATAGTCAGTTGGGGACCGGTTTCTTAGGTTTGCATACCTAGCATCCAGTGTCCCAATCTGGTCGTAGACACTCATGTTACGCCTTTGACCACCTGCTTGGTTCAAACGATGCCGAATGTCACCAGAATTAAGCAGTCTTTCCTCTTGACGAGGAGAGGGAGAGGCTGCTGGGAAGAGCCGTCTTCCCTCGTGATTTCCTCGTCGGAATCTACAAGGGGGGCTTGGTGTTGATCGGTTCTCCATCCGACCATGTTGCCTTCTGCTAGGGGAGGAGCGTTAGGATGACGTCATGGTATGGATTTGCGAGTTCCTTTACTCTCGGTACATTTCTATACGCTGCATGGTTTGTTGGAGAATCTCTGACACTTGTCCTGCAGGCTGAGCATAACCTGGAGTTCCTTCTAGAGTAGGATCTGGATTATTCAAAATATCCCGGACGCTTTGCAGGTTTTGTATTGTTATCAAAGGTCGTAGAGGATTCTCGCTTGCAGTGGCTGTTCGATGGGTCGAATTCTTCCTCGACCTTCTGGTTTGCCCTGTCTGACCCCTTACTTGTGGGGGATAGGAACAGGCGAATTAACCAATCGACGTCCATCAGTTCGACCACCTTCGCCATTTGGTGCTTGAGCGCTCGCTGAAAGCATCTAGGCCCCTAAAAATTATTTTGGTAATTAATGATAATATGTGAATATGGGACTAACATGTTTATTGAGTACTTACAAGGCTAAGTCCCAATGGTGAGTTTGATAACTTAAAGATGCATGCTAAAGGACAACATGAAGATCAATATGGCTCAAAGACAAGGTACAAGTAGTCTAGTATCCTTTTTATGTTTTACCGGTCTTAGGAGAAATGGATGGAAGACCGAATTTTAGGTTAAACACCGTACTATTAAGAATGATCATGACTAGTAACTTGATAGCATGTTCTTATGTCATTTGGATCAATTTAGGATCATGCATGCATTCGGAATTTGTTTTCAAAAGCCAACCGTGCATTGTAAGGAAAAACGGTAGTACCGGCGTTGTTTCAGTAGTACTACCGCTCAGAGGTACGACCGGGCTCGTGGTGTGATACTACCGCAACCCAGTTGTTTCGATTTGTAGTTGGCGGTACGTGAAACCCAGAGAGACACCTTTTCGGCTTGGTTTGCAAAACCCTTTGAACGGTAGTACCAAAGTTTATTTGGCGGAACTACTGCCTAGCGGTATGACCGCAAATCCTTTGGTGGTACTACCGTGAATGTTCGGACCATCCGAACGTATGATCCAATCGTGCGATTAAGACATGTGGTCCGAACGTTCAATTGAATCTGAGCCGTCCATGTAATCGTCCGATCGTGCAAGGCTGATCTGGTCGCTCCTATGAAGCGGTAGTACCGCAGTTCTTGAGCGGAACTACCGTAGCTTGGTAAGTCCAATATATTGGTGGTACGTTTTTTCCAGAGAGCATCCTTTTTGGTTCTGTTGATAAATGGTAGTACCACCCTTGTTGAGCGGTACGACCGTCCAGCGGTAGTACCGCATGTTAGTTGGCGGTAGTACCGCGTCGCGGTTTAAACAGTTATGTCAGAGAGAGTTAATGCCTCTGTTATATCCGTTACTGACTGGTTGGTGGAGTGCGGTAGTACCGCTCGGTACATGGTGGTAGTACCGTATTTCGCTGAAAGTTTGGGATTTCCTCCCCAACGGTTATATTTATTGGTGGGGGGTATAAATACCCCTCCACCTGCTCAAGGACATAGAGCTAGACCATATTTAACATCTTTCGAGCCTTGAGCATTCATTCAACTCCTCAAATACATTTGTGCATTCATTGTGAGGTAGTTGAGCCAAAATTCAAGTGCATTCATTCTAGATTGATCCATTGCACTTGGGTGTCGTCAAGCGAAGGTCATCGGTTCATTACTCTTGGTGTTTGACAAACACCTAGACAGCTTGGTGGAGGTTGCACGGTGATCTCTTCAAGAAGATTGTGAAGAGACCCGGTGCCAAGATTGTGAGTGGTTTGGTGTTCATCATCTCCGGAACGTAGGAAGAACAACCACTAGTGATCGAGGGAAAGCTTAATTCGTGGAGTCAGCTTGATTTGTTCAAGCTTCCTCAACGTGGACTAGTAAAGACCGACAAGTCTTCGATACCACGGGAAAAAGTTCATTGTTTCAATTGTGGTTATTTATTGTCTTTACTTATTCCGCATTTACAATTCTAGTATTTATCTTGTGTTGAATTGCTTAGCTAGAATTGTATCTAGTTTAGACTTAGCTCATAATTGGCTTAAATTGTTAATTAATCAAAAAGTTTAAAAACCTCCTATTCACCCCCTCTCTAGTCGGTTATCCTTGATCCTACACTCGCACCATTTTCCATCAGTATGTGATGGCGGGACAAGCTGTGGAGGATTGTGCAAGACACCTTGATTGGTATATCCGATTGCATGAACCTCGCGCCTACAACAGCGGTCCTCCGACGAGCTCCCGTCTTAGCTAATGGAGAGTCTTCCACTGCTTCGGCAAGGAGCTTCCACAACGGAGAGCGGTCAGAGATTACCACCTCTGGTGGGCTTTGTGGTGGACTCAGCCTGATCCGGTGGATTGCCGACCGTATGCTGAGTTTTATCATTCCCACTTGGCCCACGACCAATGGTAACTTCATTGACACCCTCACTTGGTGTCAATTGGCTCCTGGAATACATAGGAGCTATTGGAAAATACCGGTCACTCATGATCGAATCGAGAGTACATTGACCCTCCAATTGTGGCGATGGGCTTCCGTTGCAATTCTTGCCGATCGGAGGGACCGGGCTTGTTGAGGCATTTGGTCGCTTCGAACTGGTTGGAACAAGGAGTTCCTTTGGGAGCGCCACAGATGGCGGCGACGAATCCTCATCCATGTGTTTAACTTCGCTGGTGAGCCGGGGGAGGAGGACGATGACGACATCCCATTTTCTTCTATGGCGCGGATGTATGTGTCAATGTTGAGGTTGGAGTAGTCCGCTAGGTCAAACCAGTTTTCCTCATCCTAAGTTCTTGCCATGTTCGTATGAGCGATGATGGAACGAAGGGAGTGAATAAGGAATACTTGAGTGAAGTGATCTTCAAGAACTCAGAACGCCTTTTTCCCCCACGGATGGCGTCAGCTGTCGACGATCGAGTCGTCGATCTTACGAAATAAACAGAGGAAAATGGCAAAGAGTTCTTGGGGGAGAATGAGATTGCTCTTTATTGCTATGAGTTGGATCCTTTACAGGGGGTGCCCTCGACAAGGCAGTGGACTAATCCTAATTACACTAAGCATAATGTTTGCTATGCTATTGACCCAGACTTGAAACATGAATCTAATGCTAATTGTCGTGCTCCAATCTAATGCCTTTGTTCCTCTGTGCTCCATCCTTAAATAATCATTGAAGGGGTGACATTTACTCCTAGAGAAGACGCCTATTGGAAGAGACGCGTCCGGTCGGAGGGATAGTTACGGTTATCAAAATAGTAACTGATCGTCGGTTGGTACCTGTGAGACACATAACCGTATGATGGTTGTTGTCAGTGTCTTAAGACTATGAAACGTCACGTGATATAGACCAAATATGACACGTGTTCCATTCATCACACGGTAAGGAATATACTTGGAGTTAGATCCAGATGCCAGTTCATTGCTTCCTCGAGCAGTCATGTGGTCGGGGACTGGGTACAGGATCTCATCCGACCAGGGTACCCATTATGTAACCTCAGGAATCCTTACGACCACAGGGGTTGTTAGCCTTATGAGTTACGACTACGAAGACTTATTGTCTTTTATTATGTATTAAAGTAATACATAGATATTTTAATCCCCGTCACCAACTTTCACACCCCTATCCCCTCCGCCAGCTCGCCGACACCACCCTCCACCACCGCGCCGCCCATGGCCCACGTGGCCAGGTCACCTCGGTGCACTCCAAACCCACCACCACCACTCCCGAAACCCCCCTTCGCTCACTGATGCTCAAGCCCTAACCAATTTGGCCGGAGCACCATCGAATCGTTGCCACCTTCATCCTCTGCTCTACCCTTGCGCCACCACTGCCGTCGCCCCATCCCCGAGCCACTACCACCGGCGCAAAACCCAAAAATGGGTTGCGCGTGTTGCAGTGATGCTCGTCGCACCACCCGGCGCCGCCACCTGCCACCAGAACCGCCGCAATCGTCATCGACGTCGCTACCGCCGACTCGGGTGAGCTAGAGTGTGATCTGGCTCGAAGCCAAGCGCAGCTCAAGCTGCCTAGAGCTGGGCCGTTAGGCCTGGCCCAGTTGGCCCAAGGCCCAACTAAGTATTGGGCTTGGCACAATACTGTTCACGACCCAACCCATTAGCCCACAACCTAGAATCTATTACTATTCATTAAGACCTATTGCTGTTCATGAACCCTAACCCACTACGAACAGTATAAAATTGACACTATTCATCAGGCCCGACACTATTCACCCCAAACCCATTAGACATATTTATATCCGTTTTGACCGCTTTGTGCCCATGAATCTCATTTTCTACTCTGTTTGACCTAATCAAGTACACAATAAATTTTCACCATCCCACACCACCTTTCTTTTCAATTCTTTCCAAATTTATTGAAGTCATGTTGTTCCCAGCTTACCTCCTGTTGAGCCCGGACTTATTTATTTGATTTTCTTTCATGTTAGAACCCAATTTTGTTGATCAAGCTACAGAGGAGTTGATCAAGACACATGAGAGGTCAAACCGATCAAGGACTACAAATATGTTGGCAAGTCGTATTCATTTGATCATTTTGAGCCTAAATTTCATGTACTTATATTAGTACTTTCATTACGACAATTACTTTTTTATTGAAATAATACTTTTGAATGCCATGATGATTAGATATATCCTATCGTCTCACATACAAGCCCTCCTATTCTTTGTAGGCCATATTCACCTTGTCAAGTTTATGTTACATAAAATGATAACTAAATATTCGGCATTGTCACAAAATGTGTAACACCCTGATTTCCAGAGCCTTTTTGAAAATTTTCAAAATAAAAAGAACCATTTGGTTTTGATGAGAATTCAAAGCTTAACCTGAGAATTTCAGAATTTGAAGAGTTTAAAATGACTAAACTAAACTTCAACTAAATCCAAAGCTTAGTTCTTTTGGTGTTGCTCTAGCTCTCTAGAGCTATCTCTCGTCTTTCCCTTTCCTCTATCCTATATTTGGACATTCTTATATGTCCAGATCGTCCCTCTTGTTTGACCTCCGTTGTGGTCATCCTCCTTGTCTTTTCGGGTCTTTCCTCTCCCATGGAAAAATCTCTCTGTTGAGACCTTTTGTCTAGTCTACCTCTTTGGTCGAGACCACCTTTGGGTGGGACCTCTCTTATCTCTCTCTTTTTGTAGTTTAAACCTCCTCTGAGGTTTAGATTTTTCCTTGTATCTAGACCTCCTTTGAGGACTAGACAATCCTTCTTGGTTTTGACATTTCTCTTTTGTTTGGGCACCCCTAGGTCTAGACTTTCCTTGTGTTCTAGCCCTTTGTGTGCCCAGACTTCCTTACCACTGGGACCCCTCACGTGGTTGGGACCTCTTCCTTGTCTTGACCTCTTTGATGTCCGGATCTCTTTTGATCCTAGACCACATTCTTCGATTGGGCATATTCTTATGCAGACCTCCTCCGGGTTGATCTAGCAGACCTTCCCTTTGGTTTGGATCACTTTACATCTCTTTGTTGGTTTGAATCTCTTTGATTGAGACCTCCTTTCTGTCTAGACCTCTTCTTAGTCTAGACCCCTTGTTGCCCTGGGCACTCTCTTATGCCAGCACCTCTTATCGATTGAGACCTCCTTGTATTCCTTTGGATCTCCTCCGTTCGGACCTCCCATGCGTGGATCTGAACCATTCGAGAACTCTTTGTCCTAATCTTAATCCTCGGGACCTCCCTTCGCCGTGATCTTAATCGTTAAAGCTCCTTGATTTCATCCCGGTAGTTGAGACCTCTCATGAGTTGATCTCACTTCTTTGAGAACCTCCTAGACCAATCTTGACCGTTAAAGATCTTCCTTTGGGGTCTTAGCCGTCAGGACCACCGTTGGTCATACCGTTTTGTGAAGTCCGGTGCTACCGCTATCAGCGATTTCACCTCACCCCCTTTGAACCCTTTTTGTCCTTCAGGACCTCTTGGTGTTCTCTGGGACCTCCCTTATGTTCACTGGACCTCTCTCGTGCGGATTCAGACCTCACCCTGGTGGATCTCGCGGTCCCGACCTCTTCCGTGATAGATCCCAGGGCCCAGACCTCATGCTTGTCAAATCCAACGGCTTTGATCTTGTCCTAATAGATCCGAGGGCTCTAATTCCTCTCGCGTATCCTTGCTTACGCGGACCTCCTTTCCTTGCCGATCGTGGCCGTTAGGATCTCCTGTGAGGTCCTAGCCATCGATCTCCATCTTTCTATTTGAGCTTGACCTTGGACCTCCCGTGAGTAGGTCGTTGGACTTCTGTCCAAAGGACCTCCTCTGGTGGTGTCTGTTAGACCTCCCCGTCCTTTGACCTCATCCTAACCACTCAGGCCTCCTTTGATCATCATCTCGAGCCGCCAGATCTCCCTTGCTTATTTTCTTGATCGTCGGGACCTCTCCGGCTTTTGATCTTGACCGCCGACCTCCTCCTTGTGAGATCGGCCGTCGGGACCGACCTTTGTGGGTCTGTCCTCAGGACCATCTCGTGGGTGTGTCTTTTGGACCTCCTGTCTATAGGACCTCCCCATTGTGTGTCTTCTGGACCTCCTGTCCAGGACCTCCTTGAAGTCTTTAAGACCTCCAAATCCTTTGGATCTCCCTTTGTCTGAGATCGACGGTCCTGGACCTCCTTTCATTTGAATCTAAGGGTCCAGACTCCTTCTGCATATCCCAACCGTCGAGACCTCCCTTGCAGAGATCTCAACAACAGACCTCCCCATGTGGGACCTCCTGTTGAGTTTTGGACCTCCTTTAGGTTCAAACTTCCCTAGGGTGTTCAGACCCTTATGGTCTGGACCTCCCTTTTGTGTTTAGACTTTTGTGGTTTAGACCCTTATTGTCTTTTGCACCTCATGTCCTTAGACCTCCTCTGTGGATCTCCTCGCAGGACCTCCTCCTTGGACCGTCCCCTTTGACCAAGCTGTTCACCCTTTGACTGGTCTCCCTTGGCTCTTAAGTGCATTGGATGTGGGATGAGTCACATTGAATGCTGCCATCTACCCTTGTCCTCTTTTCTACTTTATGTCACATCCCTTGCTTTCTTTATCCTTTCTAGTACCTTGGGGTAGTTTGCCTTTGTACCAATACACTGAATTCGGACACCTTCTTTCTATGAAGCTTCTATTCTTTTTCCTCCTTTAAATAGAGCACTGGGGGCACCCACCGCCTCCCTGTTCTTCATTTCGACCTCTGCTCTCAGCTCTCTGTCTCAGGGAGCTCTCCAAGCTCCTCTGGTTCGGACCCTTGAGCCCGAGCCCTTCACCCATCAGACCTCCTCCCAAGGATTCTCTCTGGGTTTTCTTTTTAGCATCATCCTCTGCTGTTTACCTCTTGCTCTGTTCATTCGGATCTCATTTGGATCTTTATTTGCTTTGCTTTGTACCCGTGTAGTTCTTGGCGTTCCAGAGGGCGAGAGCTGTGAGGAGGGATAGGTTCTTAAGCTAACAGGCAGGAGGCAAGTTACACTCTTGATCATAATGCACCCAGTATTTCAATTTATTTATGTTCTGTTTCAAAGTATTATGCATGCTTATTTCTACCAAGTTATTTCAATACCTGTCTTTAAATACATAAGTTATGCCTATCTCTTTCATATGGCCAACTTTGTTGTTGTACCCAACTTGTTGTCACCATTAGGCAAAATCTGGTTGATACAATAGTATGAACCAGGAACAATTGTAAAACCAAATGCTTAGTCTTGCTTAGACCAAAAGTACTTGATTTGGGAAATCTTTACCTTCATGACCAACTATTGTTTAAAATGTTTTGACCTTGGCATTGGGATGTCATGGGAGTGTGAAAATATTTTTGGGAAGCAAAGAAAAGAAAAGGAAATGGATTTGGACTAGGGCTAATTGGTAGGCTTGGTGGTGCAATGTTTGTGCCGGACTCTATCTGGCTAAGGTGGAGGTCCATGGGTTAGTGGTTGTCGCCCTAGTCAGTTGAGGACCGGTCTTTGAGCCGCCAATGCTAGGCCTATAATGGGCCATTGCCAAAACAGGTGCAACCACATCGTCTCGGTATGGGGCGTGGGACTGGCCGATTGTCTGCAAAACTCTACCATATCTTTGCTCCATTGGAGGTGTGGGAGGTCTTGTTTGGCCAATGGTCTTTTATAACCTACTATTCCCTTTGGTGCAAGAGGGGCTTCCACGGATTGCTATCCATAGGGGTGAAACCTTAGCAAGGAAAGGTGTGGTGGAGCAATGCATTGTAAAGGCCTTGTCATGAACTCTAGACCTCTTACCTTGGCGGTGAGAGGTGGCACTTCAAGCATGCCAAACAAACTAGAGGAATCATGTCGTGTGGGTAAAGTGCACAACCTCTGCAGAGTTAAATCTATTGAATAGCCGTGTCACGGTCATGGACATGCGGGTGGCTACTCGAGTTAGATATTGGTTTTGGGTTGAAATGTTTATTAAACTGTTTTGGGATTGCTATCCCATGGGTTTGGGCAGGAGCCTTGTGACAGAGGGTATCCTTCACCATCTTGATGATGAAAGTTATCCAAGCTGAAACCGCATTGATAAAATGAATTTTATCTATTAAGTACCGCTTTGGAACTTAGTATTCATATTTGAAAGCAACTTGGCTTTACATAAATTAACCATAATAAGCCTTAGTTGTGATATCCATTTATGCATGTCATTTTGTTATCTAACGGGTGTAACTTGCGAAGCACGGTTGTTGTGCTCACTCTTGCTTCTTCTTGTCTTTAGCGAGAATTGGAAGCTTTGTGATAACCTTCTTTGTGGACCAAGTGGTCTGGATCGACTAGGATCGCCCTCCACCGATTGCACGTGGTGTATCGGGTGGCCCTTGTGTTTACCTTTCATTATATTTTCTTTGTTGAATTGTAAGCCTTCACGTAAACAACTTCCTTGATATTAATAAAGTCGGGCTGTGTTGCAATGCTATCACCATTGTTCTTTGTGAAGAGCTAGCCATGATCCTTGGGACTAGCTCGGTATGCACAGGAACCACTTGATAAGCTTCAGTCCTCCCCGACCACCCTCGGGGTTGGGCGTGTGTGGTCTGTGGTGGTCTCGGCCCTCCACGATCTCCTCGGTGGGTCGTGGGTGGTCTTGGGATGACCACAAACCTCCACGCCTTCCCTAGTCTGGCCGTGGGAGATCTTTGAGGTGCTCCATGGCTCCACGACCTCCTCGGGCTTGTTCTCTCGGACTTCCGGGAGGTCTGCCGGACCTCTGGGAGGTCTTAGTGGGTGACCGAGAGGTCCTTTTAGGACCTCCTGGGAGGTCCTGATGGACTTTCCAGGAGCTCTTAGAGGACCTCTCGGGTGCCCTAGGGTTGGGTCGCTACAAAATGTGTTTATGAATTCTGGAAAAGAGTATTGGTTATTCGCCAATGGTTTTGTGGAGAGTTGATGGTTGAGACCAAGAGGATGGACAACCCAATAGACTTGATAAAAGTGAGTCGGATATGAGATCAAGATGTGGACAACCATGAGTTGATGTTTGTCCATCGCCTCACTATAAGACAGGTAAGGACAAAAACTTTGTGCCAAGTAACAGACACAGAAATCGCTCAACCATAGGTTTGGTCATTCCAACTTGGCTTAGTACACTACTCTTTCGATTGAATATCTACAAGATGAACACATGCTCTTGTGTGATAGAACAGCCACAGTTTTAGGGGTGGGACAGGAGTGGGCCTGAAGGGACACTCGCTGGTTTACACAAAGGTAGGTACCGTCAGCATCGGGCCGCAAATTCCACTGTTGGCTGGTGGTTTCCCGAGGGCTGTATAGTCTAAGAACCTACCGGGTAGAGGCTAGAAATGTTGAGCAGTGGAAGTGCTTTGTTATCTCAGCTCAATCGCACGCTAACATGTTGTGTGCTTATAATCTGACAGTATGAGTTTAAGGTATCTTGTGGGTAAAATTGGGTAACTCTACTGAGTATAATTAATGGTATTCGGATATGTCGTGCTTCCGGTTAATGAAGCTGTGTTCATAGGTGATTCCAGTATATGAGCCATAAGTAGAGATTTTGAGATGTTAAGATGGTAATTGCAATTGATGAGTGAACCCCTGATGTTATATTAGTATGATTTTACTATTTTAAAGATAAACTATTTTAAACTCAAAATGCATCCACATATACCTGACATGGTAAAACGTAAATAATCCATTGAACTCCTAGAATGTAGTTAATTAACTTTTTCATGTGGCTTGCTGAGTACGGTTGTGTACTCAATCTTGCTAAATTCTCATCAGAAGATATATTAGAGGATTGAAAGACACCTTGGAGAATGTGTTAAGGTTGCGACCATACTCAAGCTTTTCCCTAGAAGCCTTTGGTTCTTCTGAATGTAAGTTTGGGCTTAAGATGTTCATTTTGTTACCGTAAAATAGCCGTTAGACCATAATTTAATCAAATTAATGTTTTAACTGTTTTTAAGCATGCTTAATTCCATTTTGATTCGCAGCCAAAATACTGGACGATTGTATAAACTGGATACAAACCGTTTGAAAAAGGGATAATTAACTCAGTGACATCGCGTTGGGGTGTAATCGGAGGAACGCATTGGAAAAATAACATCGCGAACACAAAAAAATTATGCCCAATGACATCGTCATCAGTTAGTTCTGTTTCCAGAATTTTTTAAATATAGAAACTGAGCTCAACGAATTATCATTTTTTTGTGGAGCCTCCTGACACAGTTTAATTGCTTGTATATTTTTTTCAAAATTTTATACGATCTGATTTTGTCTCTAAAATTTATTAAGTATATTGTTTGTAAGAATTTTTTTAATATAGAAAATGAGGTCCAAACATTATGATTTTTTTCAGACTCCTTAGATAGTGGATTTGATTGTGTAATTTTTCAGAATTTTATAAAATTAATTAATGTAATTTCATAAGGTCCATTAGGCAAGGAGTCTTATATTTCATAATGTAAGGACATTATTAAATTGCGTTGATTAATTTTATTAAAATTCTAGAAAAATTACACAATCAAGTCCACTGTGTAAGGAGCCTGAAAAAAAAATCATAATGTTTGGACCTTATTTTCTATATTAGAAAATTCCTGCAAACAATAAACTTAAATGAATTTTAGAGGCAAAATCAGAACATATAAAATTTTGAAAAAAAATATACAAGCAATTAAACTGTGTCGGGAGGCTCCACAAAAAATGATAATTTTTTTACTTGGGTTTCTATATTTAAAAAAATCTGGAAACGGAAGTAACTGATGGCGATGTCATTCGGCATAATTTTTTTTGTTTGCGATATTATTTTCCAGTACGTCACCAAAGTTAACATACGGAGTGTCGTTCCTTATAGGAACAAGTCCATATTACACCCCCTAAACTATAGCCCGAGTCCAAAAAACACCTTCAACTACAAAACGTTCACTTTACACCCCTGAAGTATTGAAACCAGAGCAAATCACCCCCTCGCCCTAAACCACCCCGGTTTTGGATGACGTGGCGTCCACGCTGGCATTCGCCTCGTCATAGGCGATGTGCATAGAGAACGAGGTGGACCAAGTCCATGCAGTGCGTGTGGACCAAGCCATGGCGAAACCCACTTGGCGATCAAGGAGGAGAATTAAAAGGGCTACAGGAGATCCAAAATCGAAGCCAAGCAGTGAGGCCATGGCACGACGGCTCGAGCTCGCCGCCCGTGAGGGAGGGCATGGCACCGGGCAAGCAGTGGGGCGCCCAGAGGTGGCGACCTCAAGGGCACCGACGACGGCACGACGGCACAGGAGCGCAAGCGAGGCGGCGGCGTGGCGCTTCGGGCCATAATGTGTGGCGTGATAGAATAGCACGCAGAGGAGGAGGCGGCATGCATGAGCTTCGCTTCCGAGGAGGCCGACGGTGGGGTCAGGAGTCTGGGGTGGCGAATCGGTGGCGGTGTCGGAGGCGGAGGAAGAGAGTGAGGGCGGTGGAAGTTCTTGGCGAGGAGGACCAATGTAGGTGGGGAGGGCTTCTCGGGCCTTGGGGCACCTCGTGACAAGGTCGGTGGGAGTGCTCACCAGAGTGGCCGAGCAGTGGCGGCCTTGGCGCTTCCTCCGGCCGAGGCCAGGTTTAGCGCCATCGCCCCAATCTGCCATCACAAGACGAGCCCGACACCTTGACCTTGACTTCCACTCCTTCCACTTGTCATTGACCGAGCTCCCCATACACGGGAGGAGCTTGATACCATGGGGGCCGGGAGGTCAGTGGGGAGGTGGCGCAGTGGCCAAGAGACCGAGCGACAGCGAGACCAACAAATGAGGCCGTGATCGGAGAGAAGAAGCCAACCCAGGAGGAGGTGGCGTCATGGAGCTTCGGCCGTGAGCGTGAGTGGACAAGGTGGGAGAAAAAGAAAAAGAAAACGAAAAGAGATGTACACGTGGACGTCACGTCATCAAAAACCGGGGTGGTTTAGGGCGAGAGGGTGATTTGCTCTGGTTTCAATAGTTCGGAGGTGTAAAGTGAACGGTTTTATAGTTAAAAGTGTTTTTTAAACTCAAACCATAGTTTAAAAGTGTAATATGGATTTGTCCCTTCCTCGTATTACCTTACAACACGGTACCACCGAGCTCTTCTCCTTCCCCATCTCCCCGCGAGGCGGCGACTCTGCTCGCTCGGCCCCGAAAAATATCCCGCCTCGCCGCCTATACAGCTTTCGCGGGAAGCTTAGACCGAGTTGCCGCCCTTTACCCCTTCGGCCCACTTCTCGGCCAGTTTGCGGCGGCAGTTGGGGCGCAGAGATTCCGACAGACGAGCAGTTGGGGCGCAGAGAAATAATTAGCAACCATACTGGCCAGTATCCGCAGTACTGCACTTCTCTGCGACGTTTTTTCTACTTCTTTTTCCACATGAAATGGGTACAAATTTACAAAGTGCAGATATGACTGCTAATTATATTTTGACTTCATATAATTTATTTATTTTCGTTACGATAAAAGAACTTTCCCATGTTTCTGGTGTAATTTATGCTTTTATTTCGTCGGATCGTTTTGTTCATTTTAGCAGTCCAGCCAAGAAAGAGAATTCGGTTCAGAATATGCTCAATCAAAGTTCAGACTTCAGAGCCAGTCCGGCCGGTTGACCCTCGACTTCACAATGAAAAACATTTGCATTTGGCTTTTCTAATATCAGATCCAAAGAATTTGTGAATTATGATGATGATGCTCCATCCATTGAGTGCTGATGTAATATTTTCGCTTTTGACTCTTTGATCGCACTGGTTAAGTTCTTGCTTCCAGATTACACCCTGCTGATTATTGGGCGCTGCGTGCCAAGTCCAACAGAAGAACTATGCATGCTACAAAAGCTTGCATCTACTGTTCTAACAAGACCGCCAAACAACCAGGGTTAATTTCGTAACTGCGATCAAGAAATACTACTTGCTGATTTGGGCATCCATTCACCGTTTCATACACACGCTTCACTTAATTTACAAAGCAGGTTATACACAGAAACTACAAGGTAAATACTTCTACCATTCACAAAATTTTCCACCAAAATACAATGTGTAGAACAAGCAGCGCAGACTGCGGAGAAGTTATAGCACAAAAGCCTTCCGTTAGAGCTCAACATTTCCATCCAGAAAACCCACATGCTATATATGACCATTTATGCTTCGATGCTCTACCACAGCTGTTGTTTCCGTTAAGTCAACCGATCCTTCCCGACTGATCAACTAATGTCCCTACCTGATCTCCACAGAGCGCCTTAGAGATGTTACCAGGCTCTAACATGTTAAAGAGGACAACTGCAAGAAATGGGAGCACAATAGTCATCTTATCTGAAGTGCTGAAAAGTTAACCTCAAATTTGGAGGAAGACATAGGTAGACTAACCAGGAACATTATTCTCCTCGCAAAAGGTAATTGCTGTTACATCCATTGCATTGAATCCTCTTGCCACCAACTCCCTATATGAAATGTGCTCAAATGCCGCATTACTGTTGCTTCCAGGAGGACAACCATATACACTGTCTCCAGCAGCACCTTTAAGGACTACATCTGCATTGACTGGTTAACAGTGCATCTAGTCAGATTTCTACACCATAATAGGTGCTTAAGCTTTCATCAAAAGCAAACATTTTTTAAGAAAGAACTAACTAATAAATGTACAATGTGCATGCGTGTAGAAATGCCGGGGAAAAGCTGGGTCTGTTTGAGGGGAGGGGGTTCAAAGATAGACATACTTTCAGAAGCTCTCAAGGCAGCTGCTGTATCTGTTGTAAAAAGTGGATTCCCCGTCGAAGCACCAAACCCTCCAAAAATAACAACCCTTCCTTTTTCAAGATGACGCATAGCTCGCTGTCTTATGTATGGTTCTGCAACATCTTGCATCCTCAATGAAGTCTGGACTCGTGTCTCAACACCTATCTTTTCAAGTGACGCTTGTAGCAACACTGCATTCATCACTGATGCCATCATTCTGAAACATTTTAAGTGGATCGTGTTAAGATTTAGCTGTGTCACAGAACTGTGATTGCCTCATTATACCTTGCCAAGTAGCAAAAATATGAGAGCTAAGATGGACAAAACATAAGAGAAGCTGAATTGTTAGCACGACAACTCATAGATCAATCCTACATAGCTATCAGATAGTGTGGTGGACAAACCAATAGGGGGATCATATGATAAAGGAGCTAAATCATTGTAACAACTTTAGTGAACATTTCATTTCTATGGATCTCCGTTGCTGTCCAGTCTTGGAATATCTAGCAATTCTACACACACACACACACATGTAATCAAAGTTTAAATTATATTACCCAGATATCAAGTGGTTCAAACCTTAAGACAAATTCTTTGTATCAGTCGTTGAAAGGCAAGTCGATTAACCGATACAACTGGGTAACTTTTAAATCAATCAATTTCCTTTAGCGTGTGTTTGGATGTCATAGATCACATTACACGGTGTTATTATTTATTTATTTATTTTATTTCCGCGGGGGGGGGGGGGGCACAAATCATTTCATGCATTTTTTAACTGAATCAGAATACATGTTTCAGCTCTTCTATTGCTTGATCTCTCACAAATGAAGCTGTCAGAATACATCAACTTCACAAATTTGAAAGGGATGAGAGTTGCCTCCGTCATTTTTATTGTCAGAAAAGAAAATGGTTTCAACATGCATGAAATCATATAGATGTCAAATGGAAAGGTAACACAAATATAAAAATATCACCAATAACCCAGACCAAACTAATTTTCTAGGTTTATCCTTCAGAATATACATTTTGATATGGATCAAAACAATAGCATGTAAGGTCAAACGCGAGGTTTCAACTTTGAACAACCGTGAAATAGGAGAGATATTAATGAATATTGAGTAGGAAGCAAACCAAATAGACCATTTGCTCTAGATCAATGTAGCAGAATGCTTGACAAGTATAAGTTACAGCTGCCATTTATACCGAGTAAGACTGATATTTAACTCAACCATCTGGTTTGGCTGTCCTGAGAGATGAGAATTCGCATAACCATGGTGTATCACCTACCTATCCTATTAGACTCATCAGGTTCACCATATGTTAAATGAAAGAAGTAGCTGAGTAGAATATTGTAAAACTAATATAATCAACTCATGGAACTCCCATCTTTCTTGAACTACTGAAAAAAAAATCAAGGAATAATTGATTATTTGCCACTGCAAAAGGGTGAATTTTACGATTTACCACTGCATGTGAGTATGACATGTGGGTCCTGAGATCACATGTCATACTCACATAAGTGGCAAATAATCACTTACACATGTTTGGCAGTGACAAATAATCGAATCTCCCAAAAATCAATATGATAGTAATTTAGACAGGCATCTACATTGCAGTAACTCAGTTGCGCTCTTGATTTGTTATTGCTAACACATACTTCTTGAGACTGAGAAAAACTTATATCTAATGACAAGTCTTTTTTTCGGTTGTACTCTGTGTCTCATATCTTGCCAAGGAAAGCTCAATAAACTCCTGGAAAATAAGGTATAACTTCTGGACATCATATAATCCCTCAAAATGCTAGTGGCCATGTGTACTGAAGGTAATTTAGACAGGCATCTACATTGCAGTAAGTTGTGCTCTTGATTTGTTATTGCTAACACATACTTCTTGAGACTGAGAAAAACTTATATCTAATGACAAGTCTTTTTTTCGGTTGTACTCTCTGTCTCATATCTTGCCAAGGAAAGCTCAATAAACTCCTGGAAAATAAGGTATAACTTCTCGACATCATATAATCCCTCAAAATGCTAGTGGCCATGTGTACTGAAGGAGACAATTTAGCTGACTATATTATGTCAGGCTCTCAGTTCTCCTGGATTTCTGTCTGATGTTTTTGTGAGTACAAGCATGGTACACAACCAGTGGGCAAAATACATAATTTCATAATGCTAGGGAAGCATAATGAAATGGGGAGAGCAACAAGATAGTAGTATTCTAGAATGTAACTAATGATATCCATTATTCACAAAGCTAACTCCTTTGTCAGCATTGGGCTGAACCAGGGAAAAAATAATCGGCGGTAACGGTGTAACGGCTGTTACCTGCGAAGCGATTCTGCACGCTTAGGGTCCGGGATCCAAAATCCCGGCCGGTTTTCCCGGATTTTGCAAGTTCAAATTTCGAATTTCGACTCGTTTTTAAGCAAATTCAAGCGAAATTCGACCGGATTTTTCTCGGAAAACCGTGTAACCGATTACTGCTTGATTTTTACCGCACCAATGATTTCCCCGATCTGGCTTTTGGATCCTTGGGCTGAACTAAAATATACAAATACATTTCTGATACTCATCATGTTATTTGCATAAAGAAAAGGCAAAATAATGAATACAACAACAGGAAGAGTGTTAAACTCATATCCAAATCCAATATACTCAAATCAAACTGATATGGCGTGGGAAGATGGAAACGAAGGATCGTCCAAAAAGGTAATTGATGACGCGAAGAACGCCCTTGTGCGCGGCAGCACTGGCTGGCCAGCGCAAGGCTCTGTTCCTGTGACTTGGTGGAGGTAAATTCTTTGTATATTGATTAATGTCTCACGCAATTACATAGGCTGCTTATATAGCCAAGGATTTCCTGCTTTCGAAAATCAGAGCAGCAGCAATACGAGTCCGGAAAGGACACGACTCAAATTCTAAACCAATCCCCTAACTCACTAATCCAATTATATCTCTTAAGGAGATACTATCCTAATCCTCCTAACTAACCTTACCTCCTTCCTAATTTAAATACTGCCTTACGGCAAAACCGAGTCTGCCTCTGCTTCGGTGATGCCAGCCGAAAGGGCTCCAGCCGAATCTTTCCTTGAGCTCCAGCGCTTGTGACGTTGATATGTCTTGCCGATAAATGCGTCCACAACATTACCTCCCTCTCCACGGAATAGCTCATCCTCGAGCTGAAATAGTGCATAACGCTGCTGAAAATCATCAAACTTCACCCATGTAGCATCGGCCAGCGAACAACCCAGCCATTGCACGAGAAGCTCACAAATACCATGGTTAAGACGAGCATGGACAATAGATAAAGCGACGGTACCACCCGGCCATGAACAATATCCGGAAGAGAACTGGAAACAGGAAGTATCGGTCTGTCATACTTCTTGAGTAAAGCAACATGAAAAATATTATGGATGCGAGCTTTCTGGGGAAGACGAAGACGATAAGAAAATGTGCCAATACATTCCTCAATCAAAAAAGGTCCACAAAAATGGGGGGCTAGCTTGGAACGTTGTTGATCGATGATGGAAACAGCCGTACGATGGTGGAGACGAAGCTAGACCCACTCACCCACCTCAAACTGAATTGCGCGATGATGTTTGTCGTAATTGTGCTTCATGTAATCTTGAGCTTGAAGAAGACGTTCGCGAATTTCAGCAAGGAACTCATCCCTGTCGTGCCATTGTCGGTCAACGGCGGCCACTTTAGCCGTACCAGGCTGGTAAGACAGTAATGTTGGTGGATCGTGCCCATGTACCACACAAAATGGTGTGCTACACAACGAGGAATGATAGGAAGTATTGTAACAAAACTCCGCCCAAGGAAGCCACTGTTTAGGACGATCACCAGACAAACACCGCAAATACATCGCAATCCACAGTAAAGCGTTTGGAAAAATTAGGAAGGTGAAGTACGGGAGCCGACACCAATGTTGCCTTCAATGCCACAAATGTCGAATCGGCGTCGGTCGTCCATGAGAAAGCTTCTTTCTTTAGCAACCTGGTAAGAGGAGTGGCGATCGAACCATAGTCTTTAACGAACTTTCGATAATACCCTGTAAGACCAAGAAAACCACGAAGTGCACGGAGAGTCCGAGGGCGATCAGTTGTTGTCCTTGAATATTGATCTTCAATTGCATGGTACGACCTGTGCGGATGTTGGTGAGAGCGTGAAGCGAGATCTCCACATGATCACTATCCTAAGTTGAATCATTGTCGCCATCCAGCTCGAGAAGAAAAATTCCCTTCATGGAACAACGGTGGTTCCTAGAGAACTTCTCGGGACAATTGTAACACAATCCCTTGTTGCGCCGATCAGACATCTCTTCAACGGATAGCCATTTGAATTTGGAGGTCGGGTTTGCCTGGTTGCCGATTGCAGTCAATGCCACGACCGGCGCTGGAGTGGTTGTCACCCCTGCAGTGGAAGTCGGTAGGCCAGGGCACGGTGCCAATGCTCCTGAAGCAAAGTGCGGTCCGGCGGAAGGTTTGGGGGCGGCTTCAAATCCCCAGACGTTTCCTCAAGACGCTGCTCATATGCTCTGGCCAAACTCATGGTCATTTGAAGATGTGTTGGGTGCTGCAACTCAACGTCGGTTTGCAGCGGTTTGCCCAACCCTGCGGTGAACAATTGTACGTGTTGTAATGGTGAGAGCGGGTCGACCCGGCATAAGAGTGCCAAAAGCTTTTTCTGATATGCGTCAACTGTCGTCGCACGTCGTAGTTGAGCCAATTCGCCAAGTGAGTTGTTGCGGATGGGAGGCCCAAACCGCATGTTGACGAACTCCGAAAAACAAACTCATGACATCATGCCTTCGTCGCGTTCGAGTTGGTAATACCATTGTTGGGCGGCGCCGGTCAAGTGGTAGGATGCCAACCAAACTCGTTCTTCCTCCATGGTACGTTGCCCCCGAAAAAATTGCTCACATCTGTTGAGCCATGGAAGGGGATCCTCCTCGCCAACGTACGTTGGGAAGGAAAGCTCGTGGAAGCGCGGGATCGTGCGCCGATCATCGTTGTCGTGAAACCCTTGTTCGAGCGGCCGGCCTCGGACGTGGTAGCCGCTATTGCCGCTTGCGGATGCTGTTGGCAGTGCTACCGTGCCACCTCCTACCCTCCATCCGACGATTACCTGATCGTGCGCCGCTTGTTGTGCCTTGATGCCGCTAATCTCTGACATCATGACAGCGAGTTGTTGGAACACGTCGTCAAGCATCTTGGTTTCCATGGCGAAGGGTGGTAGTGATGGCTCTTATACCAAATTGATATGGCGTGGGAAGATGAAAACGAAGGATCGTTGAAGAAGGTAGCTGATGAGGAGAAGAACGTCCTTGTGCGTGGCAGCACTGTGCTGGCCGGTGCAAGGCTCTATTCCTACGACTTGGTGGAGGTAAATTCTTTGTATATTGATTAATGTCTCACGCAATTACATAGGCTGCATATAGCCAAGGATTTCCTGCTTTCGGAAATCAGAGCAGCAGCAATATGAGTCCGGAACAGACACGACTCAAATTCTAAACCAATCCCTTAACTCACTATCCAATTATATCTCTTAAGGAAATACTATCCTAATCCTCCTAACTAACCTTACCTCCTTCCTAATTTAAATACTGCCTTAAGGCAGCATGCTTGCCGGACCAGCTACAGACCCGACTCGGATTCTAGAACCGAGTCTGCCTCTGCTTACGCAATGCCAGCCGAAAGGGCTCCAGCCGAATCTTCCCTTGAGCTACGGCGCTTGCGACGTTGATATGTCTTGCCGATAAATGCGTCCACAACACAAACAGTGTGCTACGGTGCACCCAGGATAGGCCATGTCTCATAGCAAGCACAATCCATCCAACATTGCTTCCCTGATGCTGCTTGGAGAAAACTGACTACTGCCTATCTCTACATCAACTAGTTAATTCATAGTGAAATGATGGCACACTTGGCACTTTTTACAGGTAGTATGAAAGCAAATAATTATTAATGAGGAGCAAGAGGCATCGCAGGAAATGAAACCACAGAACAACAGGGAGATTAAAAATATAAGTGATCACAAGCAAATTACCCTATTGGACATGTTGCAGCCCTATCAATGCCCGTTACAGTAGTCCAAGTGTCACCGCAGTATATATTTCGACTCCCCACAACAATCGCTACCTGATTGGAGCCATTTCAACGGTCAGGTGACAGACAAAAGAATGTTTGATATCATAGACTCCATCGCTATGTTGATTCTTCTGCCTACCTGAACACCATGATGGCTTGCCACCTGAACTTCTCTAGCAATTAGCATAATCACCTAGAAAGAACATAAAGTTTTTTTGCAAAACTATCAGCATTATGGATGTAACACGGAATTAATAAACTAGGGACTCATAATAGATAGACACCTTCGGGTCAACATTTTCAGACGCCGCTCCCACTAATGCACTGCCCCCAATCTTCAGAAGTGCCCTCTTCCATCTTGGATTTGAGAAAGGTGTCGTTCTGGAGTCAATGCCGATACTAAGCAGGGCGGCACTTGAAGGGATGCAACAGCAATGCAAATTAATTGCTCATTTCTCCACTAGTGCCCAAAATGAACTAATTAAAAGTGACTTGTGTTTCTTCTACCTCTTGTTGTTCTGTTGCTGCTGGTGCGACGACTTGTCATCTTCAGTGGAGGCGGGCTTGGGGGAAACGATGGAGGTTGCATTGCCAACTATGAATTCCAGCTTCTTGGACCAGGGCCATTGGCTGGAGGTGCCGCCGCCGCCGCTGCGGGCAATGCGCTGGCACTCCACCTTGTACCGCTTCTTGAGGTTGTCGATCTTGTTCTTGCACTGCTCCACGCTCTTGCCCCAGCCGCCGCCGCCGGCCTTGTGCTGCTGCTGCTTGGTCACGGCGGCGGCCACGTCCTCCCAGTCCCGCCCCCTCAGGTTCCCTCGCTTCAGCTGCTCGAACCGCTCCGTGTACGCGTCCAGGAGGCTGCCGATGGCCTCGTCGCTCCACTCCTCCCGGTCCTTCCGGTAGTCCACACCCGCGGCCGAGGAAGCGCTGCCGCTGCCGCCGCCGCCGGCGCCCCTCCCCTTCTTGCTGCTCTGACCGCCGCCGTTGCTGAAGTAGGAGCAGTACTCGCCGGCATCGCCTGACTCCTCCTCGGTGCCGCCCCTGCGCTTGGCCGCCTGGTGATGCTTCTTGCGGTCCGGAGCCTGGGCCTCGCCCCGGGCAGCGGGCGAGAAGTGGCTGGCGGCGGCGGCGTCCGCGAAGCAGGAGGAGGAAAGGGGCGGCTTCTGCGGGAGGTAGAAGCCCTGCTGCTGCGGCGGCGGTGTGGGGGAGGGGTCTGGTCGGGTTTCGGGGGTCGGGTGGGCGTCGCCACCGAGGAGGCCGAAGTCGTCGTCGCAGGTGGCCATGGATGGCGGCGGCGTTAGGGTCACGCCCCAGATCGACGGCCGGCCTCGGGTCTCCGACGACGTTACCGCCTGCCGCACCCGCATCGCACCGGTAGGAAGCTAGTTACAGCAGTGGAGGAAACCGGCGCCGTTGCCCTCCACCAACGGAACCGTCACGGCGCCGTCACCGCCTCACGATCTCGGGCACTGCCGCACTGGCCTGGCTGGGATACTACACTCCAAAAAAAATTTTGTGTCTGGAAATGGAATACGGGGTAAATGGAAGAGGTCAAGAGGGCATTGATTTTTGCCGGTCTTAAAAAGTTGAGAAAGTTTAGTTCCAAGGCAAATTAGTGGTTGCTAAATTTGCCGTCTTATTCAATTTACAATATAGAATACACGGCTTAGTCGTACGTGGCATTCTCAAGTTAGCTGAAACCCAAACTCAAATTCAAACTCAATCCAATACTAGGTACCTGTGCGCATGCAAGCGTGCACGTTGTATACAGTTGTTGAAAAAAATAGTGCTGAAGAATGAAATGGGATCTGAACAGAGTGTAATTTTGGTACAGATGTGTTAATAGTTAGAAGATCGGATAAAAGCATTTTAGGAAAGTACATAAGGAAATAGTGTCGAGCAAAAGCTAGCTAGATTATTGTGTAAGTCAAAAGAATAGGTATGTAAAGTTGTAGTAGTAAAGCTATAAATCGTCTAATCCACTTAAATGAGCTATCGGATTTCATACAACCCATTGTATGAAATAAGTAGCAAAAAGATGATGGCACTTATAAGCAGACAACCATGAGAAACACATAGTATTTGTTAACTAATAGCATAATCGTATGTAGGTAAGCAAAAGAGAAGGCGTGGATGTGGATAAGAAACGTTAAGTGCAACATGTTGTATAGTAGCTCCGAAGAAGGGCTTTCTAGCTATATACATAATACACATTTTTGTAGTACTAACAAAAAGTAGTAAACACTAATAACAGCACGATATGGAGGGAACACTATGGGTTGTTGTGACAGCAGTTGAAACAAAAGTGTGTCAGAGCAGTAGACCGCGCCGGAACAATTGCAGAAATAGGAAGAGTAAGATTCATTAGTTTACTACGGTTCGTTAAAAAAATAGAAATACATATATAGTGTACAATAGAAGTAAAGATAATGTGGTTTCCATAGTTCGAAGTAGAACAAGTTTCTTGAATGGACAGTGGTAGAAATGTGGTAGAAAGTTGTTGTATATATCAATTGGAACATAAAGAATCTGTTGTATAAAAGAGCATAATAAATTGCTTCTTACCTAGTTGTCTTTTTTAGCTGAGTGTTCTTTTTTATAAGACGCCGAAGCAGCAACGTCTCTAGGTGATGTATTATCTGACCTGTGCAATGTAATATGTGTTTAGGGAGAGCAGAGCATAAACAGGTTGAAATACAAGTGGATAAATATTATTTACAGTTGATATTGGTGTGAGAAAGAATACGAGTAGGTAATCAGGTCGATTTGTATGTGTTGTTTAAGACACAGAGTAAGATCTGTCGAGTGTGTATAGACTGAATATAGCACGAGTATATTTGAGAAGTAAGTTTATAATATTTGTGTAGAGGCATAAGAGAGGGTGCAGGTAAAGTTGTAGAGCTGTAATTGTATGTAATAATTTTCCTTTTTTTGCACACCTGACTGTACAATACAAAGAATACACATAAAATATGTATTGTTTGTGCATCTACAATATATGTATCATGTGGAAACTAATATAAATGTAGCATTATTAATATATTTATAGATTGTATAATATGTGATATGCAAGATGGTTGGGTAGAGCGGTATAATGCACCGATATGTACAAGCATTATATATACAGTGTATAGGAGACGAAAGTAGACAATATAAGGTAGGTACATCAAGAAGGGAATTTTGTTTAAACACAGCATGTAGAAGGAGAGCAGTAAAGATTATAGAAGGTAGAAACGATAGTGTGAAATAACCTTTAAGTTATATGTTGTCAAATACTTACATCAATTGTTTCTTGCTATGATGTTTTGGAGAATCTGGTTCGGTGGTACAGCGGGGGATGCTTGTTTCCTGTGTGGATTGAAACCATAGGAAAATGTGTATATGTAAGAGTTGCTCTGTACGTAATGTGTTAATATGTCGAGAGTTGTTTGGTGGGTTTTACGGATTGTCCACAAGTTTGTGGAAGAGGTTACTGTAAAGAAAAGAGTGAATTAATAGATGTTGTATTGGTATACCTGTTGTGAAGCATCAGCTGGTTCGAAGAGTCTTTTTCAAATAGAAACGAGAGATGTTTGATCTTCTTTTGACCTAGCATCATAGGAAAAAATAATTGTGAAATATAAGTTCGTGCACGTTGCAGTTTGTATAGTGTAGTAACGATGAAGAAATGGTAGGAATATCAGCACGTGCTCTGTTGTCTTGGTAATAGCTAGGCGATGTAGAGAAGGCGGTGTATGCGCAGCTGTCTACGAACGTAATGAGCAAATAATTAGTACAAACAATAAGAGAGAAATATATTCTAATAGAAGCATGCAACCATAGTATCGTGTAACGTGTTAAATAAGCAAAGACAACTATATGCAACCATAGTATCGTGTAACGTGTTAAATAAGCAAAGACAACTATCTGTAGTATTAGCATACATATATTGTGCTAAATATGTAGCGGTATATGGCACGTAAAATATATGATGTGGTTTAGTAAAAGTAAGAACAAATAGTATCATTTTTGCAGCAAGAAGTAAGTAATTTGTTTTTGTTTGCTGTAAGGATGTAAAGAAACATGTATGCGGAATTGAATGCACCAGTCAATGGTGAGCGGAACGTACTGTGCTAAAGAGTACAAGCGCATATAATTACCTGAGGAGCTAGAGGAGCAATAGTAATGTTGGTAGAAGAAGTAGCAGACTGAGTTGAACACGATGTGGTACACACCGAATTGGAGATACTTGGAATAGATGTCTGCCGTCCTAGCGCGGTTATGATACGATTGACCTGATAAGTCTTTATCGGTCCATGAAAGCTTCTTTCTGCTATACCGAAATGCCACGTAAACTTTTTGCAGACGACTTGAGCTATTTCTGGAGGGATCTAGTCGCCCGATCGATTTGATCTAAGTACTGCACCAACTTGTTTACCGACGACATGCTGGCTAGGGATGGCAACGGGGCCATTCCCCCGCGGAGAGTGGTAGACCATCCCCATCCCCGTGACAAGAAAAAAAATCCCCGTCCCCATCCCCATCCCCGTCCTCGGGTACTATTCTTCCCCGTTCCTCGTCCCCGTCGGGTTATCGGGGCCCTACGGGGACCTAGACCCGAAATTCGGTACTACAATTTCTGGATTTCAGCTGCAGTAAAGAGAAATTTCTCAAGCCATGGATACACTCATACACATAAATTTCTTAAGCCTCCCAAACAAAGACAACGAGGCATACACTAATAGTTTGATAGTCTAATACACACTCAATTGATAACTCCATATGAGCAAATAGACATCGCATACCCACACTGCCAGTCTACCACACACCAAACTAAGACTCACACTCACACATAGACAATACTTTAGCCTCCCATAGCACCACAAATCATTACAATAACAGTTCATATGAGCAAACAATTACATCCCTTAAGGGAGTGGGCTGTAATTGTGTTATTGGGGGCCCATCGAGTAACAGGGATGGGGAGCAGGGGAATAGCCCCGGCCCCACCTCACCCGATGGGAATGTTTTTTTTCATATTAGTATCCCCGTGGAGAATGAAATAGTCTCAAACCCGCTCCCTAATAGGTGAATTCCCCATCAGGGAATGAGGAATGGGGCCCTATTGCCATCCCTAATGGTGGCCAACATCTCCAAATAAAATAAACTCACCTCATTTATTCGTGAGAATAACGACACAAAGTTTGTACAGAGCGGAGGTGAAATAAAGTGTATTGTAGGTACCAAAGAGAGAATATAATATATATGCATGATGTGATGTCCTGTGTTGATACACAAAAGAGTATCGATGAGGATATAACAATTCTCATTTAACCATTTATCTATAATTCATATTATGGATAATAATGACGTCATATAACTCTTGAGTATACCCCTTGATATTCATAAGGGAGAAGCTGGAGGTCGTAAATTCTTCTACAACCACTCTGTAGTCATGGGTCTTCCTACGACCACCCCATAGTCGTAAGCCATTCTACGACTATCCCGTGATCGCAAGCTCTACTATGATCGATCTGTGGTCGTAGGCTCTCCTACGACCATCGTCTGGTCGTAAGTCCTTCTACGATCAGTTCTTAGTCGACAAGACTCACATACATATGGGCCTAGTCGATCAGGGAAATAACGTTTTTCAATTTATGGCTACCATTCCATACTGACTCCGGTACCGTTAGCATTCCTTTCACCAATAAACTTCTTAGAAATTTTTCAAAAATGTAGCTGGCAACCCCTATTTTTCTTTTTAAAAAGGGCTCTGATCATTTCCCAAAATCTGGACACTATTGGCCCCCTACGCCACCCTAATTCCTAAATTAGCCCCCTCACTCACGAAATTCCGGATTTAGCCCCTCGACCACCTCTGCGGCTGACAAAGATCTTGCCATCCCCCAGCGACACCAAGGTCTTGCCCTCCTCTCATGACACTAAGGTCTTGCCTCCCACACTGACATGAGGTACAAGGAGAGAGAAAGAAAAGAAAAAGAAAAGAAAAGTGAAAAAAATCGAATTGTTTTTAAGAAAAATTCAAAAAAAAACTTGGAATATGTTGAATTAAATCTTTTTATGTTCCAAGTTTTTTTTGGAATTTTGTGATTTTTTTTTAAAAATATTGGTTTTTTTTCCTCTTTTCTTTTCTTTTCTCTCCTGTACCTCATGTCAATGAGAAGGCAAAGACCTTGGTCTTTGCCATGGGGAGGGTAGCACCTTGGTGTTGCGTGGGAATGGCAAGATCTTTCTTTATTGCTTCTGATAATGGCAGAGGTGGTCGAGGGCTAAATTCGGAATTTTATAAGTGAGAGAGCTAGTTTAGGAATTAAAGTGATATAAGAGGCCAGTAGTGTCCAGAGCTCTCATTTTCCTATCCAGAATCACCTACTCCAGCTGCCTCAGAAGATCCCTAGCTCACCGGGGTTGGGCAGCTCTGTTGGACCAACTAGTCGGGAGCTAGAAGAGTGGCTGCAACGTGGAGCCCACGGCCTCGGGACCCATCGCAAGTACGTACGAGTACGATGCGTGTATATACGTATGTACAGCAACGGGCCTGCTCGGGTACAAATCTTCGGCTGAAATGATGGTATTTGATGTGTGATTCGTAAAAATGATATTCTCGTAGTTACAATTAAAAAAATGACACTCTTATTCGCACTGTCATCATGACCTTAGCAAAAAAAACGTACAATCATAGTACGATTTTAGCCACGACACCCTCCATGGCACTGTAACCCCCGGGCCTCGTATTCGAGGCCACACAGCCCATCACGCTTAAACAAACCCAGGAGATGGAAACCAAAAAAAAAAGTCGCGGAAATGGCGCTAAAATAAGGCGCAGACACAGACAAACACAAGCGAAACAACCACCACCACTCTCTTCCTCCGTGTTCTCCTTCTCTCTCCTCTGTCCTGCAGTCCATTGTGCGCTTGTACTACGACTAGTCTCTACTCCTGCCTACTCTCTCCACTTCCTCTCTCTCTCTCTCTTCAGCTGCTCAGCTCATCTGTACTGCAACATAGGATCAAGAACAGGGCGCGGTCCAGTGGCGGAGGCGAATCTGTCACGTCGAGCAACAGAGCAAAGGCAAATCAGCCGGGAATCATCTAGCTGCCAGCTTCTCTGTGCCGTGCTGCGCTGTGCTGTGGTGGACGCGACCTAGGAGCTAAGCTAGATCCTAAGGTGCGCGCGTACGTGTACGTGCATATCCTGCCTGGCAGAAAGAGAGGGGGAAGCGAGGAGAGAGAGAGAGAGGGAGGCGAGAAGTGGAAGGAGGATGGGGGAGAAGGCGGCTGATGCGGCGGCGGTGGGAGTGGGGGACCAGGACGACGGCCAGGCGGCGGCGGGGCTGGACGGCATCCAGTACTGCAGCGAGCACTCCTACCGGCCCGGTGCCGCCGCGGCGGCCGTTGCCGGCGGCGGGATATGCGCTTTCTGCCTACAGGAGAAGCTGGGGAGGCTGGTGTCCTCCTCCAAGTCCAGCCCGTTCTTCCCGCTCGGCGGCCACCCGCCGCCTTCCGCCTCGCCGCCGTCCTTCCGCCGCGCGGCCGAGGCCCCGCCGCCGCCCCACTCCTCCGCCACCTCGCGAAAGTTGATCCCTTTCCACAGGAAGAAGACCTCATCCTCGTCGTCCTCGTCTTCCTCTGCCTCGGCGGCCCTGTCCGCTTCGATGGCCGGAGGTGGGCTGAAGCGGAGCAAGTCGGTGGCGCCGAGGCCCGAGGAGCATTTCCCGTCGTCGGCTTCGTCCGTGACGGCCGAGAGCCCGCGCAAGAAGAGCTTCTGGTCGTTCCTGTACCTTTCTTCCTCGGCCTCGTACGCACACCAGACCGCCTCCACCGCGTCTTACTCCAACGGCGGCGACGGCGCCGCGAGGAGGAAGTCGGTGTCGGCGGCGTCGGCGGCGTGGGCGTCCAGGGGTGGCGCCGCGGCCGCCGCTCAGGACCAGCAGCTGCGCGCGGGGACGTCGTCGGCGTCGGGTCGCAGGCTGGAGGTTATCGGCGAGCCGGAGAGCCCGAGCCCGAGCCAGGTTTCGTCGTCGTCGTCCTTCGGCCGGAAGGTGGCGCGGTCGCGCTCCGTGGGGTGCGGCAGCCGCAGCTTCTCCGGCGACTTCCTGGAGCGCATCTCCAACGGCTTCGGCGACTGCACGCTCCGGCGCGTCGAGTCCCACCGCGAGCCCAAGCCCAACAAGATGCGCGGGCTCGGTCACCTGGGCGGTGCCGGCGTGGACGACGACGACGACGACGACGAAGACGTGTACGAGCACCAGCACCGGATCAAGTGCGCCGGATTCTTTGGCGGCCTGGGCCCCACGTCGTCGTCGTACTGGCTCTCCGCGGCCGAGGGCGCTGGCGGCGGCGGCACGAGGAAGTCGGGCGGTCGGAGCCACCGGAGCTGGGCGTGGGCGTTGGCCAGCCCCATGAGAGCGCTGAGGCCGGCGAGCTCCACCTCCACGAAGACCATCACGGTCGTGCCTCCCAGCCACGTGGTCGTCCACAGCAACGGCAACACGCCTACGGCGGCACTGTCCATATCTTCCCCGATGACATCATCAGAAGCAACAGCGGCGGCGGCGACGAATTAAAGCTGCACGTCCGGCCGGTTCATTACCCCCCCCCTCCCAATTATTCCTGCTCCGCCTCTTGAACTGTATACATTTCCTCATTCTCTGCCTTCTCTTTTTTCCTTTTTCTTTTTTGCGTTCTCTTGTGTTTGTAATTTCAAGAACAAACTGCTCATAAGTTGAAACGTGCTGTGGATTTTGGGTTCATTTTCTTATGACGTGTTTTCATGTGGGAGTTGGGACTGATCTGCTCAGACTAACAACGGAAACACCTGGATTTGTTGATCTGTTCAAACAAATCTGTTTGTCAAATCACCATCCATTCCATCTCATGAACCACAAAAAAATCTCTCAATTGCTGAATAAACCGCCCAAAATTCTTCCTTTTGCTTCAGATGCGTGATGTTGTAATATTTTTTTCAACATTTCAACTCATTGATGCATCCAACTAACCACCCATGGGCGAGAGAGCAAGTTCACCGTAACTATCATGATTTGGTGGGCAGTTGGGGATGGTAGAATCGAAGAACGCTAGCCACCCAAGAATTGTTACTTCCAGCCAGGCCATTTTGTCAGCTCAGTAGGTGGCCAGCCAGCCAGCCAGCCACCCCCTACCCGCAAGTACAAGCACAGTTTGACGACGCATAGCCATAGCCGCATAGCAATAACATGGCTGCGCTGCGCGCGCGCTGCTACGCAACCCGTGACCACTCCACTCACCCTACGCTGCCGCAGGCACGAACCTCCAAGCTACGTCTCCTCCGGTAAAAATCGATCGAGCTCGAGTGGTAACTACTGTACTGAACTAGGGAAAGGTGGTTGGGCTTTGCAGAGAGTGCCGAGGCCGAAAGCTACGTTTGGGTGGTAAAGGCGAGTGAGGCAGCGACCGCTGTACTGTAGCACATACACACCTGTGCGCGAGGCAATGGCGAGCAGCTGGGCAGTGGCACTGTGTGCTCTTCTCCCTGCCTGCAGCAACAGGACAGGGACGCTGTTCCGAGAGGAAGCCAAGAGGTGGCGCAGCTTTAAGGCAGCGTGGGGAGAGCGACCTCTCTTCGGGTCCCGATTCCTGCCTTGCTTTACTCGAATTGAATCGGGTTGGCTTGATCCTCTCTCATCATCGTGCGTGCGTGCATGCACAGCGCGGTCATGGGCTCATGTTCATGCATGGTGCGTGTCGTGTGTTATGGCTGGTCATTCCCGGAGGAGGCGACGGGACGGGCGGGGCCCCTCTTTATAGTACGCACGCACCCCTTTCGCGGATCTTGTCTCGGCTTCTTCGCCAACTAACGCTCTTCCTTGTAATTCTTACGCCTCTGCGCGCCTGATGATCGCGACGCATCGCGTACGAGAGGAGGCAGCGATGGATGGATGGATTAGTCGAATAATCAATCAACCTCGTGACGAGGAGTTGAAGACTACAAGTAGCAGCAGCGTATTAGGCCAGCTCTTCCTTCCTTCCTTCGTCCGTGTGACTGTGAGATCAATAATGGCGTGGCCGATCAATATCACTAGTACTAGTGGTACTGTGCACTAGTCCCTTAGCATTAGCTGGGTGGGCACGTGACGGCTCTGGCTCTGGCTCTGGCTCTGGCGCAGCCCAGGAAAGGCAAGGACCCCCTCACCATGCATATGCAGATGTGCTTCCCCTTGTCTAGTTCCATTCTTCCTTTCCTTCTCCCCTCTTGTTCAAATCTCACCGCGCCGGTCGCCGCCACTGTGTGGCCGGCCTCCACCATGGCCCACCGGGCGGTGACCGGGGCGTCCCCACTCCCCACAGGCACAGGCCCGGCCATTGACGCTCAGTGACCATGACCCTCGGCTGACGGAGCAATTAGAGCCGCAGGGTCAGAAACTCGAAACTGAATGGGCCATTAATTGATCTGTTGCAACTCAATGGTAGATAGTGGCAGATCACTTCTTCAGAAGCAAACGAAACGCAGCGGCAATGGTGTACATGCGTAGAGGTATATATGGCAGAGCCGTAGAACGCAGGCAGGCAGGCAGGAATGAATTTTTTTCGTATACGGCCGTTTTTCAATCCGTATTGACGACTTTAGATCAGTATTTGCAGAAATGGCCACGCTGGCACATGGTGGTGTGTTAGCGCCGCCGAGACGACACGTGGCCGCCGGCGCAGGGTGGCCATGCGCCAGCCCCTTTGGCGCGTGGCCACAATGCGCCGGCCATTAGGGGTGGTGATTAGTGGGGTGATTAGGTTAGTAGGTTAGTTAGGGTTAGGGTTAATAGGTTACTTAGGTTTTTTTTTAATTTTAGGCTGAAATTTGGAGAAATTTTAAAATATAGTAAATGAGTTCAAAAATTTACGAAATTTTTTGTAGAGCCTCCCGACACCGTGTACTTGATTGTGTAAATTTTTCATAATTTTATTCGTTCAGAATTGTTATCGCTATTTCGTATAATTGTCCTGTTTGTATGAATTAATAAACGTAAAATGAGCTCCAAAAATTATGAATTTTATTTTAAAGGGTCCTCACGTAGTGGACTTGATTGTGTAATATTTCGCCAATTTTATATGTGTTCTGGTATTGTCTCGAAAATTTATGATTTAGGTCACGAAAATTTCAATTTTAGGTTTCGTGATTTCATGTGAAGAATGTGTAAAAAAAAGAATATCCAGCGCCATATTGTATATCGACATCTCCAATGGTTTCGTAATTTTTTGAACTCATTTGCTATATTTTAAAATTTCTCTAAATTTCAGCCTAAAAATAAAAAACCTAACTAACCTATTAACCATAACCCTAACTAACCTACTAACCTAATCACCTCACTAATCACCGCCCCTAATGGCTGGCGCAATGTGGCCATGCGCCAAAAGGGCTGGCGTATGGCCACCCTGCGCCGACGACCGCGTGTCGTCTTGGCGGCGCTGACGCACGATGGCCATGCACCAGCGCGGCCATTTCTGCAAATACTGATCCAAAGTCGTCAGATCTGCAAATATGGATTGAAAAACGGCCGTATGAGCAAAAGTCGTCAGATCTACAAATACTTGTATTTATATTTTATTTTACTATATTTGTACACGTATTTTAGTTGTACCTTTGCAAATACTGATCCAAAGGATCCTTGAAGTATGCTACGCGCGCAGGCAAGGCAGTTACGGTTGCAGGGTGCCATGAATGAATACAAGAGATCTCATCTCATATGATTCTGAGTAGGTGCCTGGCTCGCTGGTCAGTGCATGAATATTATAGACTGATTGAAGCTGCAGCTCATCAGTGACAGTCACCAAGCAAAGAGCCAGCTCCAAGTAAGCATGATTTGGTTTGGTCCCAGGTGGAAACAACGACCGGACGCGCCCTTAACAGCCGAGCTGATGATAGCCTGACACTATAGCACACAGTGATTAAGCACAATCCCAAATCCTGATTAGATTCTCGTGGGTGGACAGGTCGGCAGCAGCAGGACAAGCTGGTGCTGTTTTTGAAGCCATTGGAAAGAAAGGCAGAGCCGGTCCTGATGATGCTCCATAGCTACGTAGGAAAGTTAACTCGCCCATCGGTTGTAGTGCAGTCGAGTACAGGTTCTTGATCACCGGGAAGCAGAGCAGCACATGGGATTACCGCTTGTCACGTAGTAGTACACAGGCTGCAAACACCAGCTCTGACTAGCCAACCGCACGATCCATCATCACTCGCCAGCCATGAAGCCATCCACCCTTATCAACAGAAGACTCCATCTCCGTGTCAGCGGTGCCGGAGCTTCAAACAAATTATAGGGAAGACCGACCTTGAGAGAATTATAATCTGAATACAATAGAGAGTATATATTTGTAGCATAATTTTTTTAAAGTTTAATAAAGTACAATAGGGGTCATCGCCCAATATAAATTGCACTAATTAAGCTAATAAAGTACAATAGGGGTCATCGCCCAATATAAATTGCACTAATTAAGCTCAGCCAGTGCCTACAACCTAATATATAGCGTAACCATCATGAGAATTACGTATACAGATTTATCGAGAGTATACGTGCATAGATATAGATATATATATATTTATATACAAACACAGGTGAGCGTAGCCATCATCGAGAATATAGTACATACGTGTGTGTGTAAAGTATGGATACATGGTGTTCAAAAAAATCTAAAAGGCTAGGGGGCCACTGCCCATGTTGGCCTGCCTTAAGCTTCGTCTCTGTGTGTCAGTACAGCTTATTTGAGAATCTTTTTTTGATTTGGCCCCATGGCGTCACCGTAAATGCAAAAATAGCCCTCTTACCACCGTTTTTGCGAAAATAGCCCCCAAACGAGCGCGGAATCAACGGGGGGCCGACGCGTGGCTCCTCCCACAGTCGGCGAGCGCGGCAAGTGGGATGGGTGCGGGACCAAAATCCAAAACGGCGCGGAAGTTGGGACGGCCACCTCCTCATGGGGGAATATGAGCTCGCCCACCCAAGTGGTGGGGGCGTGAGCGATGCTGTGGCGTGGCCGAGCGAAAGCGCCAAGCAGCCCCACCTCCCATGATCGCCATGATGTCGCCATGTTGAAAGAGCTTCATGATCACCAAGCGGAAGGAGACACGCATTGGCTCCCCGGTGATTCTGCGCTTGTTTGGGGGGCTATTTTTGTATTTACATAACACTATAGGGCCAAATAAAAAATTCCTTATTTTGTTGGTGCCATGACTTTGTGTCTCACAAAAAGTGATGCCTAGAGGTAGTATGGAATTCTGATGATTTTTGTCTGACTAGACAAGCATAAGGAGGCAGGTACGAGGGTGTGTTGTTTAGTTGGAGTTCACATAATTTCATGCACACATAATTTTACTTGAAGTCTCACTTCAAATACATAACCATAGAATAAAAATGACACGTCGTTCAATTACTTCATAAATATAAATGTCGTACGTAGTTAAATAATACAACATGCGTTCGTAATTTCATACATTTTACCATAATCCAGCGTACTAGTCTAGCATAAGTTCATTTACCAAATGAGTAGTATGAACTCGGCCTTCCGAACTCATTTAAACAAGTGGTCGCTTCAATTTTGAATTTTTTTTTGACTGGTACCAGAATAACCGGAATAGCCGAAATAGCCGGCATTGAGACTGGTATAGGATTAAGGCTACGGTGTGCCGGTTTAAGTACTAGTATGACATATTTCGACCATTCCGAGTGTACCAGAATAAAATTGATAAACATACCCTATGAATCCTAAGGACTCTACGCAAGTCAGGATCTAGCCCGGCTTGTTTTCTCCTGACACCAACCAAACAAGTCCTACAGCTTTTAGCATAAATCTGCATACACTATCAGATTTCCAGGACTCTGACGCAAGTCTACGAAAGGGATCTGACCCGGCTTGTTTTCTCCTTGCACCAACCAAACAAGTCCTACAGCTTTTAGCATAAATTTGCATACACTATCAGATTTCCAGCTCGGCCATGCCTGCCTACCATGACCATCTTCTAGTAGAATTCTTTTTTATTTTAGCCCCCTAACTGGTCTCAATTGCAAATCTAACTCCCTTCATGTTTTTTTTTTGCAAATCTAGCCCCTCCTCTCCGCGCTCGGGGAGCGCGAAGCTCCGTCGACAACAAATCTGTGCGGCCAGGCTCTTTTCGCGCTCGGCCATGAAGGTGGTGGCCCGAGCCCTTCCGCGCTCGCACCGCGGAAGGTGGCCTCGCCCCTTACCGCGCTCCACCACCGTGGCAAGCCGCTGCCTTCTCGCGCTCGGCCACTTTCGCCATCGAGCGGCGGGAGAAGGAGGGGGCTAGATTTGCAAAAAAAAAGAAAGAAGGATGCTAGATTTGCAATTAAGTGATGTTAGAGGGCCAAAATAAAAAAGAATTCCTTCTAGTAGAGTTGCGTCAATTATTTGCGTCGTTTCTGAACGCACGCATCAATCATTCGCTGATTCGCCTGTGCCTGCGCGCAGGCGCACCATCTGCTCGGCCGTACCACGTAGAGCCAGGCCAGCTAGCTGCTACCGTCCGTCCGTCCCCGTCCCCGTCCCCGTCCCCTGTAGCTGTCTTTGTGCGTCGAGAGAGCCATGGCCAGTGAGCTATTGCGAACCCCCATTGTTTAGAGTTTGCTGCGTGCACGCATCATGTCTTGTTGGCCATTGAGGCGGCAAATGGTCGCCCATCAATTGACACACCACTTACCTGTGCTCCAATGTCCTTAGTCCTAGCTGCACGGTAGGCCCATAGCATGCGTGCCTAAGTTTGTCACAGCTTGCGCAGCAATTTCTTCTCCGTTGGACGGAAATGTGCAATAGAAGGTACAGAGAACAAAAGTAGATGGTCGTTTTCGTCCTCGAGTAAATCAAAGAGATGGCTGCGCGCAGTGTACGCACCTGGCTCCGTTTTGTCACATATGCAAGCATTCATCGTTGTACGTCAACAGCACGGCCTGCATCTGGCTATAGTAAGTACCTCGAGCAGAGAGGCAGGGAGTGCCTTGCTCCAGTCCTGAGAGGCGACCAGATCAAGCTAACCTGTGATTCAATAGGGAGAAGACAGATCAGTTAACCGAACAGAGCAAAGTTATTGAAGGCGTCGTTTGAGGAGAACATGCATGGTAGGAGTGCCCATCCATGGCTGGTCTAGGAATTGTAATTAAATATACTTTAGGGTTCTCCGGCCAGTGAGCTCTGATGCAGTCTCACATGCAGCGACCGTGTTTATTTACGAGTGTATTGACTAAGTGATGGTCCCCACTCAGACTAGTACTAGTACTGTTCTACTACAATGCGGTAGTAGATGAAGACGGTGAAAATTTCTTCCTCTCTTCTTCGGTTCTTCATCCTGATGGCATTGGTGCCTTGCTATGGCCGCACCTCAGCAGCAGCAGTACAAGCACGATAGACCCATCAGGCCATCACCCATGTGCCATTCTTGCACAAAAGTATGAACAGAAATTAACATCCCACGGAGCAAACTTGTACTATATATCTTACCATCAGCAGACAGTGAGGAGAAAGATAAATAACTATACTTCATTGCATCAAATTCATGGTCGGGTGCCATCCTTTTTCCTATCTTCGAATAGTAAATTTTAATGTTTATTGTTTAACATAACCTTGTGAAATTTTTCCTCCTCTTTAATTAAAATTGGCAGAGCTCCTGCCTCCCGTTCAAAAAATAAAAATAAAACCTTGTGAAAATTCAGCAAAGCAGATACTAAATGTCATTATTAAGAATTAGTTCACAGGAAATTCGTTATACAGTGTATAAGCCTAATAAAAGGGCAAACAACTACTACTTTGACTAAAAACAAGACGTTTGCAAGCATGCACAGCCTGTGCCTAGTGACTGCATTAGTGGCTACCATTTGTAGTTGGAGGTTGGAACATGGAAATGTAGCTAATAGGAATGCTAAGCAGCTAAGGTAATCAGAATTTTATCCCGAAACTTGCTTGATCAGTCATGTACTCCTATGCTTGGTCGTCATTCTCACTAGAGCCTCTTGGGCCTAAATTGAGCTAAGACTTCTCACTACTGGAGGCGGGCTCTTTGCCGAGTGCTGTTGCACTCGGCAAAGGCAGCTTTGCACTCGGCAAAGCCTTTGCCGAGTGCAACACTCGACAAAGAGCCTCCGTCGAATCCCCTTCGGCAAAGGCTTTTTCTTAAAGTGCCAATTTCGCACTCGGCAGCACTCGACAAAGATTTGACACCGTCGTAGGCCGACGGCCGACGCCAAATCTATTTTTTTTTTCTTTGCCGAGTGCCTGACCCGACTTTCGACAAGCGTGTTTTTATTTTTTAAAATTTTCTTTCTTAGAGTGCAATGGGAATTGCACTTTCGACAAAGCGTGTTTTTATTTTTTAAAATTTTCTTTGCCAAGTGCAATGGGCATTGCACTTGGCAAAGCGTGTTTTTATTTTTTAAAATTTTCTTTGCGAGTGCAATGGTCATTGCACTCGCAAAGCCACCTCTAAAATTCCTTTTTTTTTTGGTTTTTGCTTTTCCATTTAAACAACAATGCATATATATATAATAGAAACCACAATTCAACAAAGAATAAATTACAAACCACATTTATATATTACAAAGCGACCAAATTTGTCCAAAATCCACATTTTATTACAAACCACAAGTTCATAGTCCACAAGTTCACAAGTTCGATACATAGAAACTAGTCCGGCGGCTCACGGCGATCGCGCCAATAGGCGATCCCGGCGACCGTCCGGTGCGGATGGTCTGACTTGCGATCTGGCGACCCTCCGACTGGTTCGCCGCGCCCGATGTCCGCCGCACAAAAAGAAGATATTGCACGTGGTGACAAGATAAAAATGTAAGGAGTTTAAAGAAAAGTTGAAAATTTCGCAGAAGACCTCGCGACGGACGTTTCCAAAACACTGCAAGAAAAACGTCGCCGACGAAGGCCGACAACCACATTCGACACGAAGGCCGTCACATCAACTAACCCGCACGAAGGCCCACACATCAACAAATCCGCACGAAGGCCATCTCTAGGTTTGACACTAAGCATGAGCACGTAAAGTAAAACATACTCACCGGAGTAGCGTGGTGGTGGTGGTGGTGCAAGCGGTGTAGTGGGATCTGCCAACCTTGTTGCTCCCCAAGTTGTTGCACGAACTCGAGCAAACCTTCTTCTTTGGCCTCAACGACTTGTAGCCTCGGCCTCGGCCTCTCGCTCGGCCGCTCAGCCGCAGCTCAACTTCTGGGCCTCTCTTTGGGCCCGAAGTTCTTGCTGACTCGACACCGCAACATTTGACCCCAATGTTTCAATATTGCGAGCTAAGGAGCGTAAAAGTCAAAGAACGATTTAATGAAATGGAATACTTACGAGTGCCGCCACTGTTGTCGGCCGTTGGCTTATGGGCACGCTTAGAGCTCGTGCTTTCATTGCTTTCGGAGGCGGTTCAGAGGAGGAGTAGAGCCCGTGTTGAGGACGCCGCCGCCAAGCCGTAACCGCCCATGCTTCTTGCCTTCCCCACCCGCATCACGATCTCGGGATCAAGGCTCCTCGGTCCTCGGATCGTAGGCCGCCCAGATCGACCTTGCCGCCTCCGTGTAAGAAGTGAGGCGGTGTGACGCTGGAGTTGGTGTCGCCTCTGGGCCCGTGATCCGGTTGTACTCGATGTTGGACCTTGCCGAGCCCATGTGGGCGAGCAAGCGCCGTGAGTTGGCCAATTGGTCTGCCACCGTCTTTGCCGATCGCGAGAAAGACAACAACATGTGGTTAGAAATCATGCGCGAATTGCAGCGGCTAGATTAGACAAATGGTGCGGACTTACATATGTCTTTGCATACTTGCCGAGGGTCTTGCCACGATGGTGAGGGCACTGGCATCGGCCTTCGCTGGTCGCTTTTTCTGGTGCTCATACGCGATCGCGTCCGACCATTTCTCCACTATAGCAATTTCAAAGGCAATCGGGGTGGGTGGCGCACTGACTTGGAATCGCCTACAAGCCATCGAGAAGATCAAATTAGGCATAGTTAATCTCAAAATAAATCAACAGAGATGTTTTCTATTTACAGAAGTCTTGCTCCCTTGTCGAATCTGTGCATCTCCCTCTTTGTGTTTTCTTGATTCTTCTATTACGGTAGGTGGCGTTGTAGTCAACGTCTACCGAGGCGGCCTCGTAATACAAGTCCGAGACACGCCTTTTACAGAAGCGTAAGCCACGATCGCCTTTGCCTCTGGCGGTGGCATCTCAAGAAGTCTGCATAAAGACACGAGGTATCCATTATTTTATTTGAAGAATGTCCAATGAATGCAATGAATTGAGGCTTACCCACAACTCGAAATCACCCGATCCGCCAAGTTTCCGTGCGAGCATCGGTGGCGACGAGGGCGAGTGGTCGAACGAGGGTACCTCGGGTCCTCATCCTCGGCGTCCACACCGGGCCGTGGAAGTGTTCCTCGCACGAAGTCGAGATCCCATTGACATTGCGGCGGGACCCCTCCTCCACAAGCATCCGGTTCTGCACAAGTGATCCCATTGACATTAGCTCTTATTATGATTTTTCAACATATCAAATGAAGAACATATGAAGTTACTTACTTATCCCCTCGGGTGCAATCGGGCGGCGGCGGTGCAATCGGTCGCCGGAGTGTTTGGGACCTCGCAAGTAGGGTTTCGAGGCGATTGAGGAAGTCGAACCCTCCCCCTCCTCGGACGTGTGCGGAACCCCCTCCTCGACGCGTGCGAACGGCGTCGTCGTACATCTCGCGGACCCGCATCCTCGCCAAGTGGGCGGAGGGACGTCGTCGCCCCTAGAAGTCTTGTGAGCCAAGGTCGTGGTCGGTCGGCGGCTCCCTTTGGGCTCGCCCCTCGACCTCCTCTGCCTCTGTGGCGACGCCTCCGTGTCCTCGGCCGGTGGCGTGTCCTCGGCCCGTGGCGTGTCCCTCGGTCTCGAGTAAGTCGTGACACCTCCTAGTGGGCCCCATCACCGCAATTAAAAAGAATAAACCAATATTAGTACAGATAAGCGAGAAGTACTTAGCAAGGGATGCAAAATAAAGAAAATGTAATTACAAAATAACATAGTATTACATGTATTTCTAATATTCTTCATGATCGGGATTATACGGACGATAGGTATCGTCATCACTATCAAGAGCCTCCAAATAAATCAATGACCTCATCCTCATCGCTATCATTGTCAAGTACAAGTCCGTCAAGCATTTTCAAGTCTCTCGGATCATGCACCTCATCTGCTGACTTCCTCGTCAACAACCCATTCCTCGTCTACTTCCATTTCAATCTCTCGGTTAAGTCTATCTCAAGCATCCTGGTAGCCCCTCGTCTTGTTGATAGAACTCCCGTCATCGCGGGTGGGTTCAAGTTGTAATCATCATCGTTTGGGGAGGACATTTACCATGTGGTGATACCTTGTGCAAAATATACCAACCACGAAGGCGTGGGTCGGTTTTGCAAGCATATGGACAATAATAAACTTGCACGGCTTGTTGAGCCACAATATAGACATCATCTCTGGATAGAAGGAATCTGTCTAGTTTCGACTATCCCAAATTTAGGGACTTTTTCGATCTCTTTGCAGGATCAAACCACGGCATTTGAATAAGGCGGCTTAGGTGCTTTTTCACCATGGAATTCGAGCTCGTATATTTCTTCAAGCGTGCCATAATAGTCCTCCTGCTCCTCGGCGTAACTACTCGGCGTAAATACTCGATATTGGTGGTCCTTGGATTGGGCCGACTCTTCTCGTAGCTTGTTGTGTGAAAGCGATATCCATTCACGTCATAAGCGTTAAATGGCGAGACCTTATAGTCAAAGCCTCGGCCACTTGTCGTAATTCGACACTTATAGACAAATCACTTTGGTATCGCAAGCTCAAGCAAGAGAGAAATGAAATTAGGCAACTAGGAACGCCAAAATTGAAACGACCTAAGTTGGTCGGAAGGTACCTTTCTTTGGAACCATGTAATGAAATCAAAGCGAACCATGTTGAAGAAGGGTCTCGTTCATGGTCGGAAGGTGGCCTTGAAAGATGCAAGTATTGATCAAAAATTCCTGCCGAGCAAGCAACAAGGTTGTTGGATGCGTAAAAATTCTGAGTATGTAACAAGTTCGGTGAGAACTTACCCCGATACTTATCGACTTCGTCAAGGTTAGTCAACACGAGAGCATGATCTTGCGCCACTCTTCATTAGTCGACCTCTTTTTGGCGCTCCACTTGATCTCGCGTTGCCCTTTGAATAGGCCGAGTGAGGTCGATTCATTTTCGTCCTCGTTATAACGAGGGTGGGTTATGCTGCGCTAGGAAGCTTCTCACTATAGTACAATGTTGTGAAGTTTGACACCTCCTCACGAATGAATGCCTCTGTTATGGAAGCCTCAATCCCGCCTTTGTTTCCACATTTACGCGAGCAGTCTTTAGACATCTCTCGATTGGATAGCACCAGCAGTTCGCACGGGCCCTCCCATTCGTACCTCGTTAGGAGGTGCAAAATCAAATCTTTGCATCGACAAGAAAAAGCCGGTGGAAAGATCTTCTCCAACTTCTGAGCAACTCGGGTGCCGTTTTTCCAACTCCTCAACCACTTTCAGAGATATCTCCTTGGCACAAAAGTGGCGGAAAAAAGCTCGGCCTGCGGCACCTTCCAGACATGCTTAGGGGCGTAGCCTCGAACCATCGACGGAAGAAGCCGCTCAATCCATATGTGGAAGTCATGACTCTTCATCCCTAAGACTCGGCGATGTCTGGGTTCGCTCCCTCCTCGGTTATTCACCGCAAACCCATCAGGAAACTTAACGTCTGCATCCATTGTATCACTTCCGTCTGTGCTTCTTTTCCAAGACGAATCGGCCTTAGGCCTTTTCCATGGTTTCTTAGTCTCTTGGAGGCGACATCTGCTGACTTTGATGCTGTCGCATAGTGTTGCCATGTCTACTCGGCCTTAGGGTTGTCCTTTGTCTTGTCGAAATGTCCATGAGTGTTGCCCAAAGTGCTTGGCGACATTCTTCTCGATGTGCATTACATCTATGTTATGTGGAAGGAGAAGGTCATCAAAATAGGAAGCCTCTCCAATCCCGACTTATGAGTCCACATATGTTCCACACCATAGCCCTAAGCGATCTTTGTTTGGATTATCTTTCTTTGGATTAACTTTCTTTCTTTTACCCTTCTTTGGATTATCTTTCTGGCGGAACACGAGCATCTATCGAGCATGAACACAGGCACTAGTCATCTTCGAGGTGCGAGGTCGGTCACCGTGACACCTTCGTGAAGTTCTTGGTGTCTCCTCTGAATGCATGGTCAAGAGGGAGGAAGCTGTCGATGCTTGTCGAGCAGCGAGAACTTCCCACCCTTCTTCAAACAAATGAGCGTAGAGTTGCCTTGCATCTGGGCATGGAAACTTCCGTGGACACACCGGGCCGAATATCCCATCGCCAGAAGTCATGCATAGATCTTGGTACCAAACATACATTCGAAGTTCTTCTTTGTAGCTCGATTCGTAAGTCCATACGCCTTCATTCCAAGCCTTGATCAATTCATCATAAGCAGTGCATGTACACACCCATTTTGTTTCCGGGTGTCGGGAATTATCAACGTCAAGAATATGTTTTGCCGTTGAAGTAGGGCCGGGGAGATTGAGGAATAGCGAACACGGGCCAACAAGTGTATGGGGCCGACATCATTCCATAAGTTGAACCCATCCATTGCCGGTATAACCGCGTACATTACGGGCCTCTTCATCTTTGCCACGATGGTTGCCATTAAAGCTTTTCCATGCTTCACCATCTGCTTTGGATGTACCATCTTGTCGAGGATTGTATCGAGCGCCATTCTTGTGCCATGTCATCATTTGCGGACTCCTCGGACATGAATAGCCGTTGGAGCCTCGGTATGATCGGAAGGTGTCTTAGGACTTTCATGGGGATATCCTCATTCTGCTCCTTCTTTCCATCACCTTTGTCTACCTCCACATACCTAGAGGATTTACACTTTGGGCGATACTTTGCATCCTTGTGTTCTTCCCTAAATAGGCGCACCCTTCGGACAACAATGTATCTGCTCATACGGCATCTTGATTCGAAGGAGTCTCGTTGACTTCGTACAAAGCCGCTTTCGGCAGATGATGACCCTCGAGCGGCCCCCAATAATTGCCATCATAGCATCGAAGCGGGCTCGAGTCATGTTGTCTTTGGGACTTCAACCCAAGATGGCGGCCAATGGCATCCAGTTGAGAAACCGTTGTCTTCTCATGTAGGACCTTCATGCGAATCAACATGGCCAAGAACGCCTTAGCGCTTGGCTCGCTCCTCCTCCTCATCCTCCCTTTCGTCCTCCGTGAGGCCGTTCAATAAGCGTCGCATCCTCATAGTCACCTAACCATCACTGGTACCCCGTCACCGTCAAATGCCTCCAAGCGTCGTCTCACGGCCTCCTCTCTAGGGCGATAGGCTTCACCATGGGACACCCACGGGTATAGTTTGGCATAAATCCATACTTGCAAAGATCTTTGCACCATGACTTCCCTTGTTTTTCTTTTCTTGTTTTCACATTGGTCGCAGGACGAGCGTGTCTCTCGCTCCCTTAGCTGCCTTAAATGCATGGTCCAAGAATTTCTCGGTCTTATCCATCCATTCACGGGTGATTTGAGCCTGACTTGGGCGTCCCGTGTACATCCACTCACGGTTATCCATCCTCTAGCATATACACATAACGGAGTAATATAACCATCAGTTGCATCTGCACGGCGTGCCTACTGTCTAATAGGTGAGGATAGGTCCTAATCCCACCCGCGGATGCGTAGATGAGGTTAGTTTCCATGCTCTACTCCGATCCGAGACAGAATTTCGGCAGCACCTCCCCGCTGTTCTCCCGATACACGTCCTGGAAGGGAGAGTGTGTATCCGGAGAACAACAGTGAGGTGGTGCCGAAACTCCGTCTCGGATCCGAGCAGAACATGGAAACTAACCCATCTACGATCCATGGCTGTCAAAAACGTGGACAATCCGAAGCAGACACGGTCATAGATATGCGAGATCCGCATACCTCCAACCGTGATTGTTTGGACGGAGACGCCTAAGCAGGCTACACCGATCTTTTTGGTTCATTAGGTAATATATTCATCCTCTTTATTCCTCTACACATCCTCTCGAGAGAAATTTGGTGTTCTGCGATCCCGATTACTACAAGGAACAAGATAAAATACTGAGCTACTCTATCACGTAGTAACCTATGTATGAAAGAATCGAAGTAATGTATTCTAAGTAACTTCGGCAAAATGAGGCACCGATCTTAAGCCTATTAGAAAAGGATGCTTAAAACGTGTGACAAAGCTAATTAAACAGTTGTAATATATGTCCTTCGATCGGAAGCTAAATTAGTTGTAGTGCAATTGTTAAGACAGACTCTCAAAGCATGCATAGATCAATAGTTGAACACTCGATCTTTTCGGTTAATGCACACACCGTGTTAGGATATTCGAGAATTTGATGTCATGGCATCTCAATTAACACGAGCATAATTTTCTTACATTAGAAAAAAAAATAGCCTAGATGAATTGGAGCAGTTAGGCACGGTTTTGACTTTTGAGTTGTCGATCGGTTTTTGGTACGCAAGTAATTGGACGAGACTCTAGCTAGGCTTGTGGGGTTGCATAATGGCCATCTCCTCCTGTAGCATCTGGTTGGCTTATGCGATCCAAGTAATCAATATCAAACTTGGATGACTAAGAGCTATTTTTCGACTGTTGAAATCCTCTTTACTTTACTCCGAGAAAGCTCGTCTTCCCAGAAAACATGCTTCCTCGATAAAAAAAACTTCTTCTACGGAACTAGAAACTCACTATTTACACTTTCTAGTATATTAGTCCCATGCCACTATTTCCTCCTACTCAAGCTATCACCTAGTCACGAGTTTCACTCTGACCATTTACTCTCTGCAAGCAAGCGCACTAATAAACCGAGTAAGGTCAATGCACTACCCCATTTCTACTACTGACTAGCTATATACTATTTTTTAAGGAAGCAATTTACACTAGATGCAACCAATGAACTACACTATCTCGCTTCAACAATCTCAAAATAGAATATACCTTCATCGCCGAGGCAAACGAAGCGGCGGGCGGGCAGGGCAGGGCAGGGGCCGATACGGGCGGCCGCGGCATGGGTGGCGCGGCGGGCGCGGCATGAGAATGATCCGGTGACGGATCGGTTGAGGGCGGCGGCAGGAGCGGCCGTTGAGCGAGATGCAATGGCGTCGGCAGTGGAGGAGCGAGCGTGCGGGATGGCGAAGCAAGCAGCGGCCGGGCAAGTGAAGCGGGCGGTGGCAGGGCGGCATGGCGCCGGGGCGCGGCTGGCACGCCATGGCACGGATTCGGATCCGCCACGGCCGGTCGAGAATGGCGAATTGCACGGGCGCATGGAACGGCCATGGCAGAGGCTTGGGCTGATGCACATGGGAAGGGTAGCGGACAGCAGCCTTGAATGTGGCATGGGCATGGGCGAAAGTGCGTGCGGCGCAAGTGTCGTGTGTTGTGTGGAGTGAGTGAGTGTGTGGGCCGGCATGTAGTTAGGGTTTCCCCCTTTGCCGAGTCTTTGGTTTGCCAAGACTCGGCAAAGGCTTTTGTTTTTTAAAAATTTCTTTGCGAGTGCCGGACTTCTGGCACTCTAAAGACCTCTTCTTAGAGTGCGGTAGGCAAGACTCTCGGCAAATTTTTGTTTTTGTTTTTTTTGCCCCATTATTTTTTTGCAGCCTTAATATATTATTTAAAACTCCATGTTCAAATTTGGGACAATTTTGACTTTTTTTGCTATATTTCGTTAGTTTTTTTTGTTTCGTTGAATTTTATGGAATATTTCAAATTTGAACTGCAGGTGCATGGAATAATCGAATTTGGTCATTCAAAAATGATATTCATGATATTTGGTGTATGTTGAGGCCGTATCCGAAACTCACATGAAATTTCGAGCATCTTGTTGACGTAACATGACGAGGTACTGCTTGGGAAAAGTGTATTTAAATTATATAAAATCCGAACGAAGTCCTAAAATGACGAAACTTGTTCGAGGCGTCGTGTTATCGCATGTAGAGTCTATGGTAAAAATTGAGAAGGTTTCGAGCAAGTTGCGGCGTCGGATGCCTAAAACCCACACATCTTCACACGACGCCCCGACAAGTTTTGTCATTTTAGGACTTCGCTCGATTTTATATAATTTAAATACACTTTTCCCGCAGTACCTCGTCATGTTACGCCAACAAGATGCTCGAAATTTCATGTGAGTTCTCGGATACGGCCTCAACATACACCAAATATCATGAATATCATTTTTGAATGACCAAATTCGATTATTTCATGCACTCGTAGCTCAAATTTGAAATATTCCATAAAATTCAACTAAAAACAAAAAACTAACGAAATATAGCAAAAAAGTCAAAATTGTCCCAAATTTGAACATGGAGTTTTAAATAATGTGGGAAGGCCTCACTAAAAAAATGGGTTAAAAAAAAAAAAAAAAAACTTTGTCGAGTGCCGATACCGCACTCTAAGAAAGAGGTCCTTGTCGAAAGTGCCGAAGTGGCACTCTAAGAAAGAAGGATCTTTACCGAGTGCAGGAATTGGCACTCGGCAAAGATTTTTTTAAAAATAAATTTTGGCGCATGGGCTCGTAGTCAAGGGCCATTTTTTTTGCCGATCGACTTTTGTTGAGTGTTGCACTCGCAAAGAGGGCTTTTGCCGAGTGCCGCCTTTGCCGAAAGTCTTGGGGCACTCGAGGCACTCGGCAAAGCCACTCTTTGTCGAGTGCTAGACTTTGCCGAGTGCCACCCTACCCAAGACTCGGCAAGAAAGAGGGCTTCACGAAAGTGCCCGATTTTTGGCACTCGGCAAAGTCGACGCAAGACTCGGCAAATCTGCGTTCTCCCGTAGTGTCTCATCTAAAGTGTTCAGCATAAGCAAAGGGCAAACAACTGATCGTTCCTGTTCTTAACTTCTTATATCAATTTTAGCTCTACCTCCTAAGAATAACTGAAGCAACGGCAAGGTAGTTCATGGGGCTTACAAGCTTATCAAAGCTTAGGTAAACAATGCCCGGCCTTTTCCTATAAGCTAGTTTATTCGGCTTATTGCTACAATTTCAACAATATAGCTTAGAACATGATCCCTCACTAGGCCAAACATGACCTTTAGTCTAATAGGATCTTTATGTTCTTCCACACTACTGAGGTGTCTCAGTGCCCTGATCGCCTAGTCGACCCCATGCTATTGTAGTCAACATCTGTCTCCTTCAACAGAGCATTGCCCTTATTGCATTGTTTGCGAATGTGTGAGTGAGGAGGTTTGCAAATATACATGGCATCTGCAGACTGAGTGAATGGAAGCAGCACATGTGGTCACCGGGATTAGAAGCATGACATATACCAGGAGATGATTTTGGATCCTTGTATGCCTGGTGTGGTGACGAGGATCTCAGATCCTTCGTAGAGAGCATGACCTCCACACGACTCACCGTGAGACAGGTCTTGAAGGCTTGAAGCTCCACATCACCCTCGGTCCTTCCCTCCAAAAGTCAAAACTATGCCAACGTACACCCTACCTCCCACAGCCCTCTCTTTTCCTGCCTCTCCCCTACGCCATTGGTGATGCAGTGCACCACCACGGCCCCACCCCTACTCGGAGCCGTGGCCAAATGAACGGCCTGACCTGGCACGGGCACAACCAAGAACAACTCATTTCGGCCCTGTCGTGGCGGCCCACGTGCCTAAGTGGTGGCCTAAGCACGACCCGAAGGCCAGCCGTTTCGTGCCATGCTAGCACGAGCCCGTTTGGCCCGTCGGACTGTTTACACTTAGCACGAACATTAAAAAAAATTCAGAAAATTGCCCAAAAAAGAAGAAGAAAATTGCCAACAAAATCAGAAAAATGTGTACAAATCATAAATACATTTGAAAGTAGTAAAAAATGATACAAGCATATCGAAAATGTAATAAAGAACTTTATTAATATTGAAATTGTTGCCTCATTAAAATATTTGCCAAGTAAAAACTCAACATTAGAAAACCTTGGAAAAGGAAAAAAGTACAACCTATACCTCTACATACATCTATGTTTTAAGTGTTATTGTCGATGTACAGATTTTCGAACACGTCCGACAACTCTGTATTTCCCACATAGTGTTGTGTTCGCGAATCAGCTTGTTCTTAGTCCTTCATGGTTAGAAGTATCTCCACTATCTCACTCGTGAGACGTGTTCTTCTCTCCAATATTCTTCTAGAAAGACTGAAAACATACTCGAAGGAAATCGTCGAGACATGAACAGTTAACATATTACGTGCAAGTATGGATAGCACGGGGTATGTCAGCCTATAGGCATGCCACAATTGCAAAATTTCGAAGCCTTTTGAGTTGGCATCCACTGTATCGCTGTCCAGATAGATGAATAGTTCCCCACGCTTTAGGGTTATTCTTGGTTGAGCAGGCGGCGCTGTAGAAGAAGACCTGGACCTGGAGGAAGAGCCACCGAAGATCTTGCCCCACATATTTATCTTGCTACTTGAGGTGGGGGCCACTGGAGGTCGTTGCAAGCAGACTCCCTGAAACTTATTTTCATACCTTTGGTAAACCTCATGTAATCGAGAACGAACTTCTGCAAAAATAGTTAGAATAATCTAGCCCTGTAGCATTACTAAGAACATCAAAAACATTAGCAAATGCTTCAATTTTACCTCTAGGATCTAAAATAAATACAAATGCATATAGGAAAGGGATTTATCTCCAATATTTAAGGTATTTAGTTTTCACAGTAACAATAGCATCGTGTAAAACAAAGTCATTTTCATACATTTTCAATTTAGTAGCAATCTGTAAAATACTATGCACAATAATATGAGATGTTGGATAATAGACAGCAGACAAAGCAACAATGCCCTCATAAAATTTTTCTAAAAATTGTAGTATCTTCTCAGCAATAAACCAATATTGCTTAGACAATATCGTCAGTGCTCAGATATCGCGTTTGAATCAAAACAGAAAAAATGTTCTTATATGGTAAAAGACTCAAGAATTAAGTAGAGTTCCATCTTACCGACATATCCAAACCAAACTTTCTTGAACGTACACCCATTGCCCTTCAGAAGTTCTTATATGCTGCTATTCTTACGTTAGAATTATCCAAGAAAGATATCGCATCGTGAAAATATTTAAGATACACATACAACCTCTTCAAACCATATTTGACTATAATGTTAATAATATGACAAATGCACCACTGATGTAGCAAGAAGGAATAGGCGTATGTATTGAAGACTGGAGTAAGAATATCCATGGTATTAGAGTTCGCAACGGCATTGTCTAGAGTAATTGAGAATATTTTGTTTGTAAGACCAGGGTCTTCCACGGCTTTGATAATATAGTTCGCGGTATTCTTATCCGTGTGTGCTACATCAATTAATTTGAAACCTATAATTCTTTTCTCAATTACCCAGTCATCATTAACATAATGAGCAACTACACTAAGATAATCCTCCCTAACGCGACCACTCCTTATGTCCGAGGTCAAGGCCACCGAAAATGTGCACGTAGCAAATTTATCATTTAATTTATCACGACATTCATTGTAGTATTTTACTAGATCCCTAGTTGTTGTTTGTCTAGAAACAATAGAGAATCTAGGATTATGCGTAGTTCTAATGTAAGTTTGGGAAGCATTAGACTTTCTAAAGCCTAACAGTAAATCCTCAGAAGCAATTAAACGATGAAAAAGTCTATTTTACAACCTTGAACTCTTCGAAAAGTCTGAATTTCAACCATATACTACAAAACTGGACATCCTATACCCCCTACTATCAAAACCGTTCATTTTACCCCCCCTTAACCCAAACAGGGGCGGTTTTTGGTGACATGGCGCTGACGTGTCAATGGTTTTGACACGTAAGATTCTTTTCGATGACATGGCAGCCACTTAGCAAATAAAACAAAAAAATATTTACAGGGTCCACATGTCATATTCTCATTCCTTTCTTCTTCCTCCTCTCATTTTCACTCATCTCTCTCTTCGCTCTTCTACCCCTCGTTGCCAATCCCTCCCCTCTAGAGCTCCTGGTTCGCCGCCAATCCCTCCACTCCTCACATCGGCCGTCCCACCCCCCACGGCTGGCCACGCGCGCCCATGCCTCACCACCTCTTGTAATCAGCAACAATAGAATCCACAGTAAGCTTCTTGAAGTTGCGGTCAAGAGCAACCACTCTAAATCCGAATCCTAATCTAATACCCTAGCACCTCCTCCTAAAATGATCCCTACAACTTCTCTCCAAATCATGAATATAGCTCTTGGACCAATAGGCAACATCATGCGTGCTAACATATCGATAATGCTTCTCATGGCATAGTTGCTTCTCATCAATCTCAGCCTGTATCTCTTCCAGATCCTTCCCACTATCGCCCTTTGGGTTCGCAATCTGCACTAACACCGCTTGGCCTCGCCATTTCGTGTGTCTTGAGATCTGCTCAAACGCAAGAATCTTGATTAATCCCTTGAATATGTCCATATCATCCACACCGAGCATGACAGTCTTCCCATCAAACTTCTTCCAGAGATCCGCAACACGCCACTCTAGATCGGTAAATGAGTCATGATCGCAATTGCACCATGTTAATCCCAACAGGCATGATCTTTATCCCCACCGTGCGGCCAAAGTAATCGAGCCCAATGTAGCCCCTCTTAGATTGGTACTCAATCCCGAGCATGCGATTGCAACACGACAGGAAATGTCGGGCGTAATCAAAGGTATGGAACCCAATTAGATCATAGTTCAGAAGCGATTTAAGGATCTCGTCATGGATGGGAAGGCTACAGTAGAGCTCCAACGAAGGGAATGGGCTGTGCAGGAAGAAGCTAATGCGGAGGCGGTTGAATCGGCGGCGTGAGAAGGACTGGAGGGCCAGGAGGTGGTAGTCGTGGATCCAGACGTAGTCGTCCTCGGGGTTGAGGACCTCGTGTAACGACCCACCCTTAGGGCACCCGAGAGGTCCTCCATGACCTTCTGGAAAGTCCATCAGACCTCCCAGAGGTCCACAGCGACCTCTCGGACATCCACCAAGACCTCCCAGAGGTCCAAGAGACCTCTGGAGGTCTAGGAGAACATAACCCGAGAGGGTCTTGGAGCCGAGGAGCACTCACGGACCTGCCACGGCCATAGTCAGAGAAAAACGAGGAGGTCTGAGGACACCCCAAAACCACCAGCGACCCTCCAGAGGAGGTCGTGGAGGTCCGAGACCACCTCAGAACCTCACACGTTCATCCCATCGTGAGAACATAGAGGTCCGAGCTTGCTCCAGGGTCCCCTGTGAGTACTGAGCTAGTCCCAAGGATCATGGCTAGCTCTTCACAGCAACAATAGTGGTAACATTGCAACAATACAAGCTTTATTAATATCAACAAAGTTGTTTACAAAAGGGAGGCTTACTAGCCACAAGTTATCACACAGCAGAAGAACATACTAGACCACCCAATATACCACAGTAATCAATTTGGAGGGCTTAATCCTAGTCGATCAGACCACTTGGCCCATCAATGATCACCGAGAGCTTCCATTTCTCGCTAAAGACAACAACAAGCAAGAGTGAGCACAACAACCGTGCTTTCATAAGTTACACCTGCTGGATAACAAAATGACATGCATAATGGATATCACAATGGAAGGCTTAATATGGTTGATTTGCATAAAGCCATGTTTATTTCAAACACATGTATTAAGTTCTAAGGCAAGAATACAATAATTAAAATTCATTTTATCAAATCAGTTTTTCAGCTTGGATAACATTCGTCATAAGATGGTGAAGGATACCCTCGACATTAGGCTCCTCGCCCAAACCCATGGGATAAAATCCCAAAACAGATTTGAAATTCATTTCGAAATTCCCAAAGTCAACAACTAACTTCAAGTGGCCTTTGCCAAGACGCCCATGACCGCGGACACGGCTATTCAATAGATTTCACTCTGCAGAGGTTGTGCACTTTACCCACACGACATGAGTACTCTAGTTTGTTTGGCATCTTGAGTGCCACCTCTCACCGCCAAGGTAAGAGGTCTAGAGTTCATGACAAGGCCTTTACAATGCATTGCTCCACCACACCTTTCCTTGCTAAGGTTTCACCCCCTATGGATAGCAATCCGCTGAAACCCCTCTTGCACCAAGGGGAGCGAAAGAGGGTTATAAAAGACCATTGGCCAAACAAGACCTCCCACACCTCCAATGGAGCAAAGATATGGTAGAGTTTTGCAAATTAATCACCAGTCCCACGCCCCACACGGAGACATGTGGTTGCACGGTTTTGACATAGCCCATTATAGGCATGGCATTGGTCGCTCAAAGACCGGTCCTCAAATGACTAGGGCGACTTCCACAAACCCTGTGGCATCGATCTATCATAACGACACGATCCAGTGCATAAACTTGCACCAACCAAGCCAACCAATTCGCCCAGTCTAAATCCATTTCCTTTTCTTTGCTTCCTAGCAATACTTTCATACCTCCATGACAACCCAATGTCATGGTTAAAACATTTAAGAGAAACAGATTGGTCATGTTGGTAAAGATTTCTCCAAATCAATACTTTTGGTCTAAGCAAGACTAAGCATAGGTTTTTCAAATGATCTTGGCTCACACTCATCGCATGTACCAAGTTTGACCTAGAGGTGACAACTGTTCAAATCCAAAACCAACAAATGGCCATACCAAGGAGATCGGCATAACTATGAATTTAAAACAGGTATTGAAATAACTTGGTAGAAATATGCATGCAATAGATATTAAAATAGAACATAAATAATTTGAATTATTGGGTGCAATATGATCAAAAGTGTAACTTGCCTCTTGCTTGATAGCTTAAGATTCTAATTTCTCACACTCTGGCGCCGAAACGCCAAGATCTACACGGCAAGGAACATATTCAGACCAAGCTCCAAATAAAGAACCAACAAAGACTCAAGCAAAGAATCATAAGAACTCCAGAGGAACCTCAAAATTCAATTAACAGAGGAGGTCTAAATTTCATATTAGGGTCTTAGGGAGTAGGTCTAAGCTTACCAGAGGAGGGTGGTCTTTGGCAAAAGACCCTAGAGAAGTGATCACGGCAATGAAACAGAGAGGCCCTGAGGATTAATTTCTGCGAAAGGTCCAGAGAGGAGGTCCTCATACGAGGGCCATAGGAATCCAGAAGGTGTCCACCAGGGGAGGTCCTGTGAAGGACACGATCAGCTCAGTGCAGTGGTGAACACAGGAGTGGAGCAGATTACCAAAGGAACTTACCAGGGACAAGAGGTAATGGACGGAAGGGAAGGTTGTGAGAGCCAAGTCTTCCCTGGACAGCCACTGGACGAAAGCCAGGATGGTGAATGTGAAAAGGGTAAAATGGTAGAGCTCCCTGGACTAATTATAGGCAAAAAGGGGTGAAGAAAACTAGACACATACGTGCCAGGGATAAGTATAAAAATAAGTCAAAAGTGGGTGAATGTCAGGGCAGGTGTCACCACCACCCTGGGTAAAAGGTACGAGGAAGGACAACTTAGGTTGCTATGGGAAGGAACAAAGAAAAATGTCAGAGTACCACTACGTGACCACATTCAAAGTAGACACCACGATACAATTGCATTTAATGTGACAAGACATGCATTAAATGCCCAAAATACTAACGTGGCGGAGGAAATGAGATGACCAAGACCTGGCGAGTGGGGCCACCAACCTAGAAACAGTCGGGTCAAAATAGGGAGGTCTTGCCCCGCAGAGGAGGTCTAAGAAACTAAGAGGTCTTGATATACACAAAGGAGGTCCGAACATGGGGAGGTCCAAATACACATGGAGGAGGTCCACGTGACTGAGGTTCGGACAACCAGGACTTCATCAAAGGAGTCCCGCGACTCAAGGAGGTCTGAAGTTGAGGAGGTCCAGACATGCGGAGGAGGTGCGGACATGGGAGGTCTGACGGTCGGGATCAACAAGGAGGTCTGACGGTGAGGATCAACAAAGGAGGTCTGACGGTGAGGATCTCTTCAAGAGAGGTCTCAGCGAGGAGGTCTGAGCCAGTTTAAGAGGCCACGGGATGTCTTGGACAGGAGGTCCCGAAACTTCAAAGAAATCACGTGGTTGAGATTAAAGGCGGGTTGAGGTCCGGGCGGTTGGATCTCCGAGAGGGAGGTCCAATAGCCAAGGTCAACGGGAAGGGGGAGGTCCCAGAGAGAAATAATGCACGGGGAGGTCTGGGCCTTTGGATTCAAAGTGAGAAGAGGTCCAAACCGTTGGATTCAACCAAAAGGAGAAGGTCCAGACAAAGAGGGTTCCAAGAACGAGGATTCCACGGAGGAGATCCACAAAAGGTGGTCCAACAGAGTTCATGAGTCAAGGCAACTCAAAGGAGGCTCCAACCTCTAGGGTGAGATCAAAAGCGAAGGATGTTAGAATGAACCCTAAAGAGTTCCTTTCGCCAAGAAGAAATGCCTAGGGGTTCGAATGAACTCGTGGAGGTTTGAAGGCATATAAGAAGTCCTTTGGAATACAAGGAGGTTCGAATGAAAAGTGGTCTGGCATAGAAAGGTGCCCAGCAATAAGAAGTTTAGACTTAAGAGAAGTCTTGAACAGAAAAGAGGTCTGATCCAAAGAGATTCAAACCAACAAAGAGATTCAAAGTAATCAAACTTAAAGGGAAAGGTCTGGACGAATGGGAGAGAGGTCCTAAAGAATGGTATTACCGTGAATTGGGGTGGTAATACCGGATTGCACTAGAAGGACCTTTCCAAAGAGAAGGCTACAAGGATCGGGGCAAAAAGGAGTCCAAGTGATCACCAAGAGATTCACAAGAGCATAGAAGGAACTCAAGTGGTTATAAAAGGGAGACCTAGACCCTGAAGAGGTCTAAGTCAGAGAAGGAGATCTGGACCAGGGAAGGTCCAGGCACTTAGGAGATCTAGACCTAAAGAGGTCCGGATCCTTGGATGATGATCACGAGAGGTCTGAATGGTTCAGGCCTCCACATGGGAGGTCTGACGGCTCAGAGGGAAATAAGAAGGGGTCCCATTGAGCACAAAGGTGGTTCAATCGAATGCAAAGAAGATCCAATTGGCCCTGTAGGTTCAAGTGAATTAAGGGCATTCCAAAGTGAGCAAAAGGGAGACTCAAGCAAAAGATGTGAGGGAGGTGCTGCTAGATCAAGAAACAAGGAGGTCTGGGCACAAGAATATGCCCAACTGAAGATTGTGGTCTAGGATCAAGAGATCCGCACAACAACAGAGGTCAAACAAGAGGGACGGTGCGACATATAAAATGTCCAAATAGATCAAGGAAAAGAAATCCTATCAAGAAAAGGAAGATAACTCCAGAGAGCTAGAGCTACATCAAAAGAACCAAACTTTGATTTAGTTGAAGTTTAGCTTAGTCATTTTAAAGATCCCAAATTCTGAAACTCTCAAGTTAAACTTTGAATTATCATCAAAATCAAATGGTTCTTTTTATTTTGAAAATTTTCAAAAAGGCTCTAAAAATCAGGGTGTTACACCTCGACGACACACTAGGAGAAGATCTTGTTGGCAAGGACGTAGGTCTCCCAATTGGAGTGGTCGAAGCGGCCACCGTGGTCGGAGGTGAAGGGGAGCATGTAGTGGAAGAGCGACCACATCGTCTGCTTGCAGAAGCCGTGGTAGAACCGGTCGGTGAGGTCCTTGTGAAGGAAGGCTGGGACGCAGCGGAAGCAGTCGAGGAGCGCCTACGCGACATCGTCCTGCTCGACGGATGGCACGTCGGCGCAGAGGGATCCAACGTAGAGGACCTCCATGTCCTCGAGGAGGTCGTCGCAGAGGTGGAAGAGGAGGGAATCCTCGTCCCAGCTGAAGCTCCACCCGCCGCCGTCAGGGCGGCGCTCGTAGCGCACGAGGAGGATGTTGGCGACAACGATGACGCGGTCGCTGGTGAGCGACGACTGCTCGTCGGACACCACACTGCCCGCGCGCTCCTCATCGAGCTCCACGAGCGTCCCCAGCGTCGTCATCGTCCGCCACAGGAGAGCTGCCCTCTCAGGAGATGGAGGGGCGGCTAAGGGGCGGTGGCTAGGACGGAGACGCAGGTGGTGGCAGCGAGATCTGGTGGCCGACGACGAGAAAAGGATAGGGGAGTTGAGAGAGAAGAGGGAGATAAAGGAGGAGAAAACAGAGAGGCACGTGCGAGGAGGAGAAAATGAAGAACGAAAAAAAGAGAGAGAGAGAGAGAGAGAGAGAGAGAGAGAGAGAGAGAGAGAGAGAGAAAGAGGAGGTGATTTGTCTGCTGAGGTGGCAAAGTACGACGACGTGGGTGCTAACGTGGATGCCACATTAGTGAAACCGGAGTGGTTTAGGGTGGAAGGGGGGGGGGTAAAGTAAACGGTTTTGAGAGTTGGAGGTTGGTTTGTGCCCGATTTTGTAGTTTAGGGTTGAAATCCAGACTTTTCGAATAGTTCAAGATTGTTAAATAAACTTTTTCCTTAAACGATAGAGAGATTGATGGGCTACCTCAGAATCGTAGTCCCAACTACGTACCGTATCGTCAGGGTTGTATTGCAGCTGCGTTCACCTCATCAACAATCCTTGCTTGACTTTACATCTTGTAGCATGTCTTTGCAAGTGCCCCGTCCCTTCTGTAGACTTTGCAGACAATTCTTGACGACAAATTTTGCAAACAGCATATGGTACCTCATTTCGTTGTGCGTCTGGCTTGATTATACTGTCGAAATTCTTTCAGACTCCAGATGTAGACGACCTCGACCTCTTTGCTCCGGTGGTTGCCAATAAAGATGCTGTCGTAGAGCCTGATGACGGAACTCCACCTTGCCCTTTTGGTTGGTTTGAGGTAGCCGCGGTCTCCTCCATGGGTGCAACTTCCTCCGGTGAAATTCCATCTCAGTGAGAGCGAAGATATTGTAATTTTTCATAACAAAAACTGCAATATCGAAACTAACATTATTATAATTTTTATCTTAGCATAACAAATAATAAAAATAAAAATATGTCCAAAAACAGTATTGTACCTCTTTTGATGACTTGATGCTGGAATTTGAATTTTCCAAAATTTGGCACAAATTTTTTAAATTTCGCCAAATTATCTCACAACTAATTTAAATTTGTACAACAGAATTTGAAGGAGAGATCGAGGAATGGATGAGTGCTAAATGAGGGGGGTATATTGCCCATTTATAGACAAAATTTTTGGGTTTTTTTTTCTATTTTTAAAGCCCTAAACGCAAAAAAAAAACGTTCGGATTTTTTGAAATTCTGAACTTTACGGGCTAAATGGGTCGTGCCATGCCGGGCACGGCCCACCGTGCCAAAATAGCCCGCAACAGCTATTTCTCCCCCGTGCCGGGCACAACTCGTCATGCCACGCGAAGCCCAAGGCCCCAACGGCCATTTTCCCAGCCGGGCCATGCCGTGCCAGGCACGGCCCATCATGCGCCCGCGTGCCTTGCGCGGCCCGACTCCCTCTTCTCCCTCCCTCAGTGCCTCTTCCCCACATCACCGTCTGCCGCACGCCCGGTCGCCCGTGCGTCTTCTCCCTCCTCGCCGCCTCCCTCTTCCATGCCTTCCTCTTCCCCGCAGCACCGCACGCCGGTGCCCCACGCGCCCCTTCGCCTTTCCCGCCTCGCACGCCTTCTCCGGTTCTCCCTCCACGCCCGTGCCGCAACCGCGCGCCTCCCTGCTTCTCCCTCCTCTCCTTCCATGCCACATTGCTTTCGCCTCCTTTCTCTTCTCCTCCTCCGCCAGACCTCCTCTTCTCCTCCCATCACTGCAAGCCTCGCCTTCTTCAAGACGCTGGCTGCTGGCCAGGCAAGATATATCGTGCTCGCATGCACCAACACTGTTCGTGCCATGCCGAGACCGGATCAACGATCTTTGTGTCGGGCTCGACCCATAAAATGATATGGGCCGCATCAGTAGCCGACGCGCCTATCTCGAATCTCTATACCAAGATCTCGACCGTCTCTATACCTCGCCACCTTCCCTACTTTTTTTACATCAGGAATATACACTCCATCTGAACCAACCCCAAAGCACATTAATGGCGGAAAACCACTAAATACAGCTTCAAGAACTGTTGGGTGACCACCGCATCATTTGCCATATGATCATGCAAATAATATTTTCATTGACCCATGGTGATGTTGTACTGTGGGTTTGTAGCCTAACTGATAGCATTGGTGGACCTTGCTACAGATACACTTTAACAGCATCGAGCGTGAGTGCATGACAAATGATATACACACGTCATGCACCCCCCTACTTGTTCTAAAATGGCAAGTGGTCGAAAGATGCCAAAACCCCATCTGCACAATCTAGATGGGGGAAACAAAAGGTAAGGGTTCATGGCAACATATTTCAGCTTCTTCTTGTTTGGTCTTCTCAAGAAAAAAATTCTGTATCATTTCTTAAGGTAAAAGGGAAACTTTCTATGTCGACACCCAAAAGAGTCGAAAGAACTACGGCTACCATTCAGAGTTCAACTAAAAAAAGACTATGGTAGAATGAATAGGTATTTTCGTTCTCAAATGTCAACAGTTGAGAGTTCAGACTAACTGTTTTGCTCTTTTCAGAAAACTGGAGAATGCCAGTCTTGTTGGATGGATTTAGATAAATAGAGTCCATTAGTCATAACGTGGAGGTCATATTATGGCCATCACGTAGTGTTTCTTTGAAATTCCATCTAAATGCAATGCATCAAGTACAGGAAATGCTTAAGGTATACAAGTTAATGTAAGCAGTTGATATTAAAAACTTATATCATGCTTGATGCAGATTGAAGAAAAAAAAGTAACTAGTATGCCTTGCATCCTGATTCTTGTTGATTCAGCATAAACTGAAAATTACAGTGAGGTGGTAATTGTGGTGTTAGATGTACCTCTCAGATTGTCTATTGGAGCCTTTGAGGCCAGTATCATCTCAGTTCTCTGATGGTTTATCATCCTGCAAGCTGTAAAAAAGAGTACCGTTGATCAATGAAGCAAATGAATATTACGTAAAAAATGTTAGTACCATCTCCTCATGGATCTTTTAGCAGATGAATAGAAGTGTCAGAGACTGAGGGACGTTCAAGTTATAACACGATAATTAGTATGCAAATGTACAAACCAAAACTCCGCTGTACAAGACTGGACAAAAAAGTGGTGACATGCATAAATCTACTTTCAGATTTTACCAAGTGTAATAATTTTCCAAAAAAAATAGAGACTAAATGAGATGATGAGGAATTAACATTTCACTGGATACTGTTCGGTTGGAACATTTCCATATTTCAGGGCCGTAACATCAAAGTCGGTGACACTTCTAATTATAGTTCATATGGCTGCACTATCTGCCTCATGTTCTGTGCATCAAACATAGTATCCAGATCTCGCATAGGGACAGCATATTTCACATAACTTATAAGGAAAAAATGAATACAGGAAAATGAGACAAATAAAACAAACTTCATTACACAATCAGCAGTTCAGCATTGAAAGGTGAACTATTAATCCGCAACAAGTTTTAAGCATAGCAACCACATTAGTGTTAAGTTACACCGGATAATTCTCTGAAATAATAGCCATAGTTAATATTTGGATAGGGAAAAACCCATTTGACTTCCCTGAACTCTTTCGAAAGTATGAAAATCAATCTTAAACTACAAAACCGGACATCCAACAACCCTCAACTATCAATATCACGCAAATTACCCCCCTGAAGCCATCCCACGCCGGTTTTCATCCGACGTGGCAGCGGTTTTTGATACATGGGCTGGTTTTCGAATGGCATGACAACTGGTCAAAAGAATCAGCAAATAAAAAATGATGGGACCCACATGTCATGCTCTAGTCTTTCTTCCACATGTCCTCTAGCTCCTTCCAATCTCTCTTGACTCTGGTACGAACCCGACATGAACCGAGTAGGGCTAGGCTCCGGCTCGTCGGCCACCGGATCGGATAAGAGTTGTGAAATACGGCACAAGCATGCATGGTACCAAGAACGAAGTAGATAAATCCCGCGGAGAGAACCGAAATAACGACGCCGAAACAATCACGATAAGAAAGAAAGATTTGGCGAATCCGACCGCAAATCCCTAAGCACAACCTCAAAAGAGTACAAGAAATTGTCGCTCTCTCACAATCCTCTCGAACCTGTTAGTACCTTCGGATCCTTACCCTATACAAGAATCTAATGCTAAAGAATAATCTAGCTTCTAATCCTCTCATGCACAAGTGCTTTGGATGAGTTAGTTTGTGGCTTGGTTTCCCCATGACCACCTCTCACGGCTTTATATAGTGCCCCTAGTTCTCCAAAGGGGAGTAGGAACCCTAATCCTATTAGAATTTATATTGGAATCTTTATAGCACACCTCAAAACTCCTAGTAGGATAGGATATGAGTCACAATATCTCAACAGCATGCCCCAACATCCCTCGGCCACTTGGCTCGAGCACAGGGGTCCCAGACTCCCAGCAACACAGACTGGATGAAGCCTGATGCTCTCATGGCCGCCCATGCAGGCATGCAGCAAGTGCGGATGCTTCATAACATTGCATGTCTAATGTGCACAAAGCCTGGTCATCCCAAATCCTCTCTCCATCAAAACGCTGCACGCAGGTAGCAAATAGCAACAAGTGTAAGTGCTTCCTTCTACTTTCTATAAATGATCTGCATGGAATGTTCACATGACATGCTTACAATTTGGTGCAAACAAGATCCTTTGAATGTCAAGAAAGAGAAATCATGAAAGGGAAATAGTGAAATTTTGAAGCAAGTTCTGTCAATTGAAATGTTGTTGCGATTTAGAGTACATAACTTATGCTAACATAAAAAACTAGATGTGATGTAACATACAAACAAAAAAGAGGAAAATGAGTAGGCCACTTTATATCAGCATGCAAAATGATGTTGTCAGTTGAACTAGTTATGTTGAGTTGAGTCATACCCAAAGCTAATTTTCCTTGTCCACAACTGCCAACAATGGAGTACAACAGTGAAAGCCGAATCACAGACTGCAAAAGCCAATAAACAATAAGCCAATGTAGCATCTTAAGGCTAAACACATCACAGTTTGTTTTATGCTGAGCGTATAATTGTGGACATAGACTTTGCTAACAGTATGAGAATGTAAGTCCATGACGAATGGCAGGGAGTTTCGCCCGTCTGAGAGGGGAAGTTCCCTAGTGGAACGATGTAGCAATACAAGTCAGCTAGCGCCCCTACGGGGGGAAATCCTTTAGGACCTATTTCACAACTCTATCTCTGTAGATCAATTCCACCGCGTGACACGTGTATTTGCCAATCTCAAAGCGCACATTAATCTTATAAATTCTCCTTCGATAGGTGCAAGAAAGACTGATGGATACTCTCCAAATGACCCCTGTCTTGTATCAAATTCCAAAGGGCCAGCTGTATCTACTATTGATTCCTTTGAGGCTGTGCGCTTTGAGATTGACAAATACACATATTACACAGTGAAGTTGATCTACTGAGATGGAGTTGTGGACCAGTTCTTATAGGATTTTTTTCTGCCCCTAAGTGTGTTCCGTTTTGTTTCCACGCCGAGCCCTTCGCTTCGCTTGCACGCGACAACGAACGCAGTACACGCCAGTAGCGGAGGCAGAAGCTTCCGGTCAGCATACAGTACACACGCGCGGTAACAACTAACAAGGACGGGTGAGTGTGAGAGGAGAGGCGTTCGGTGGTTCGTCGGCCACGTCGCGCACGGAGGAGCATGACACACGCGCTGATCATGTGAATAATCAGCCGCCCTTTCCCCCGCGCCCGCGCGACGGTTACTAGTAAGCGGCGGAGGCAGCATTGGAGCAGTGGGGAATAGCCGTATTTCTAATTTTTTTTGAAAAATACATGATTATATATAAATACATATAATAAATTTTAGTATAGACAAAGATATTTGTGATTATACGTAAGTGTTGAATTATATGTTAGTACGTAGAATTGTATATATTATGTATTACGTAGAAATAGAACGGTCGGTTAGTAACAAGTCTTGAATTTCGCACCATCGTTGCTTCGACACTGTTACCAGTTACGTTGCACGCGGTCGAAATGAACGAACGCTGCAGCTGACCACCCGGCCCGGGCGCGGCCGGCCGGTCGTACGTAGCAAAAGACCGCGCGCGAGACCGACAAGCGTAAGTAGCCATCCATCCATGTGCGCTACGGCACGGCACGGCACGGCAGCCCAGAAACGGCCGAAACAGCGGCCAAACCCGCCGATCCAACGGCCGACGGCCCTGATCGCGGTTGCTGCCGATCGCGGTCGGACGGAGCGCCACGCCTTCTGGCGGTTGGGCGGGTGTAGGTGGCGTGCGGAGTGGGCGCGGTAGAGCTGGGAGCCCCCGACGCAGATAATCCAAAACCACCGATCCCTTTCTTCCTCCCCCGAACGCACAGTTTCCTAGTCGCTATTTCCAACTCCGGTTTCCCTTCCCCTCCGTTCTCGCCTCCTTCCTTGCGTGCTTCCTTCCCCTTCCGCCTCCGCCTCCGCGCGATGTTTTTATACCCCCCCTCTTCCTCCTCCTCCTCGCTTTATACTTCATTCATTCATCCACTCACTCTCCGAGCCTCCAAGTAGATACGTAGGCAGTAAGGTAGACTGGTACATTTAGACGAGTACATCGACACGTAATTGGATTACGTGGCCTAACATAGATAGATTGCACCTTCGCTATTTCGCTTTGCAACTGGTTCGTTCATTGATACTCCAGAGAGTATAGGAGAGGAGTGCATAAATTATCGTTGCTGTTGCGGTAATCGTCGACCATGGAGGTGTGCTGCTGCTCCACCTCATCGTCCGTCCTCGCTGGGGATCGCGTCGCCCGGAGGTTTGCCGCGCCGGCGGCGGCGCGGTACTGGGGCGCGGCGGGGGCCGGGAGGGCGGTGGTGCTGGCGCACCCGCTGCGCCCTGCCTCGAGGCCCGCGCATGCACAGGCCCTGCGGCGGCGCGGCGCGGCGGGGAGTGATCAGGGCGGTGTTCGAGCGGTTCACGGAGCGGGCCGTCAAGGCGATCGTGCTGTCGCAGCGGGAGGCGCGAGGGCTTGGGGAGGGCGCCGTGGCCCCGCGCCACCTGCTCCTGGGGCTCGTCGCGGAGGACCGCTCGGCCGGGGGGTTCCTCTCGTCGGGGATCAATATCGAGCGCGCGCGCGAGGCGTGCCGCGGCATCGGCGCCCGGGACGCGGCCGCGGCCGCGCCGTCGCCGTCTGGCTCGGGGCTGGATACGGACGTGCCCTTCTCCGGGAGCTGCAAGCGGCTGTTCGAGGTGGCCGTGGAGTTCTCCAGGAACATGAGCTGCAGCTTCATCTCCCCGGAGCACCTCGCCATCGCGCTCTTCACCCTCGACGATCCCACCACCAACAGCCTCCTCAGGAGGTAGGTAGCTGTTACACCCTCTTCCGATTTTGTCCAGAAACTTATTATTCATTTCTTACCTCAAAATTGTTCATTCCATCCACTGTGATGCCATCTGTTAATCAAATAATCACCTATATAGCCAGTCCGTTAATCATATACTGAGATCATCTTGTTAATGCCTCTTCTTCTATATACACAAAGACAATTGCTCCAATTGTTTGTTCTGTAGCTCACATGGAAAGAGTATCATTTGTCATCTAGTTGTACTATATGATCAAGCTGTTAGCACCCCTAAAAAAGGTCATTGCTAATTTATCACCCATGATAAGTGTACTAATATTACCCTCAGAAGTTGACTTGGCCGAAAACAAGGTATCATGGAAGTAACCGATCATACTGATGGGTTATACCATGATGGGGTGTTTGAAAGATATCTTCTTGTCCTTTTCACTATCTGTGTCATCAATAAATGTTGTTTTTTGTTATAGCTTGGGAGCGGATCCGAGTCAACTAGCATCAGTTGCGCTCACCCGACTCCAAGCGGAGCTTGCAAAAGATGGCAGAGATCCCGCAGGAGCATCTTCTTTCAAAGTGCCCGAGAAATCTCCTGCTGGAACTGGAAGATCTGCCTTCTCCAAATCCTTGAATAAAAAGAAAGGTGAGGATCAGTCGCTGTTGTATTGAAGCTTATAGTCATGTTCGTTGGTAATGTAGGTTGTGGAACTTCAATGCAAACTTGTCTTGTTTGCCATTTCAGATAAGGGTGCACTAGATCAATTTTGTTTGGATTTGACCACACAAGCTAGTGGAGGGTTTATTGACCCTATTATTGGTCGTGAGGATGAGATTGAGAGAGTAGTTCAGATAATATGCCGACGCACGAAGAACAATCCTATTCTTTTGGGTGAAGCGGGTGTTGGTAAAACTGCAATTGCTGAAGGGCTGGCTCTTCGCATTGCAAATGGAGATGTCCCCATTTACCTTGTGGTAAGCTTGAATTGCCAGTGATGGATACAAAGTCATGCATTTGAAAATTCAGCTTGCACATCAATAATATTCCCATATTTAAACTGTTATGCAGGCAAAGCGTATAATGTCACTGGACGTTGGCCTACTTATTGCTGGTGCTAAAGAGAGGGGTGAATTGGAGTCCAGGGTTACTAGTTTAATCCGTGAAGTCCGGGAAGCAGGTTAGTTGGTAATGCAGTCTGAAATGTTACCAAATATAAAGCTTCTGCACTTGGTTATGAATTAAGAAGATTGCCTTATTTTGATGCAGGCGATGTTATTCTTTTCATTGATGAGGTTCACAATCTTATTGGATCTGGAACTGTTGGAAAGGGTAAGGGTGCTGGCCTCGACATTGGCAACTTGTTGAAGCCCCCACTTGCGAGAGGTGAATTGCAGGTATTAGATTCATCCTGCTTCTTACTTAGTGCTGTCATGTAGAAAAGAACATCTATTTTTACCATATATCCTGTCTTATGGGCAATATTTGTTTGTATTTATAGTGCATTGCAGCTACAACTCTTGATGAACACCGGATGCATTTTGAAAAGGATAAGGCTTTGGCACGCCGGTTCCAGCCAGTATTAGTAGATGAGCCTAGTCAGGTATTGAAGATATTTTCTTATGAAAGTTAGGTAGTTACGGGTACATTTCTTTCTTAATCACTCTTGAAACTTATTGCAGGAAGATGCGGTGAAAATACTACTTGGTCTTCGTGAGAAATACGAAACTTATCATAAATGCAAATTCACTTTAGAAGCCATCAACACAGCAGTTTATTTGTCAGCAAGATACATCCCTGACAGACAGCTTCCTGATAAGGCTATTGATCTGATTGACGAAGCTGGCAGTAGAGCTCGAATGGAATCATTTAAAAAGAAGAAGGAAGGGCAGTCTTCTATTCTCTTAAAGTCACCAGATGAATACTGGCAAGAGATAAAAGGTGTTCAGGCCATGCATGAAGTGGTAATGGGATATTTTCCACTGGTTATATTTTGAATATTTTTTTGGTCCATCTGGTGATAAATATTTAATAATATTTTAATGCCCTTCATTACACAGGTGTTATCTAACAAGATGAAATATTCTCCAAACGAGAATGATCAAGATAGTGTTAGTGCTAACGTTGAAGCACCGCGTGAGGACAAGGCTGGGTCAACATCTACCTCATCACTCTCAGTTGAAGAGTAAGTTTTCTCATGTCAACATGTCATACAGGCCTGCAGGGTAATTTCCATTCCCTACGTATCTGCTCATCAAGGAACCTATTGTAAAAATGCAGACCAGTTGTAGTTGGAACAGAGGAAATTGCAAGAGTCGCCTCATTATGGTCGGGTATCCCAGTCCAGCAGTTGACTGCTGATGATAGAAAGCTTTTAGTAGGACTAGATGATGAGCTCAGAAAGCGTGTCATTGGTCAAGATGATGCTGTTGTGGCGATATCGCGAGCGGTGAAGAGGTCGCGTGTTGGTCTCAATGACCCCGACAGACCTATTGCTACGCTGCTTTTCTGTGGTCCAACAGGAGTTGGTAAAACTGAGCTTACCAAAGCTCTGGCAGCAAGTTATTTTGGATCAGTAAGTTACCCAATCATGTTCCCATCATCCTGTTGTTATTTCAACAATGTTTGGATATGTTTAAAGAATGTGGCTTGATAAGATGTTTACTATTTTTTTAACAGGAATCTGCTATGCTTCGATTAGACATGAGCGAGTACATGGAGAGGCACACTGTGAGCAAGCTGATAGGCTCTCCTCCAGGGTACATTGGATACGGTGAAACTGGTACTTTGACAGAAGCAGTCAGGAGAAAACCATTTACTGTGGTATTGCTTGATGAGATAGAGAAAGCTCACCCTGATATTTTCAACATTCTTCTCCAAATTTTTGAAGATGGACATCTGACGGACTCACAGGTACTAGATCGGTTGATCCTGATAATATATATGCATCTGCTTTCATTACATGTCCATAAATAAAGTTCAAACAATAGAGTTATTGGACCAAGTTTGATGGAAGTCCTGTCCCTGGAAAGTCATGCTAAAAATCGGTCAGCGCACTTGCACTTCTATCACATTCTGTTTTTGTATGGGTCCTTCAAACTTTTATTTGGGACATGATTGCTGATATTAGACATCAAGATACTAACATAGACTGGTCCTCGCATAGTCTTAGGATGAAACTTAAGTAGTTCCTAAACCTCTCTATGTGATGAATGTTTTTTATTTACATTAGAGCTTGGTGTGAACTACAGGGCCGCAGAGTTTCCTTCAAGAATACATTGATTGTCATGACATCAAATGTTGGTTCTACATCAATTTCGAAGGGAAGACAGAGCATAGGTTTCTTGATGGAAGATGACACTGAATCAAGCTCATATATTGCAATGAAGTCCCTAGTGATGGAAGAGCTGAAGTCATTTTTCCGGCCAGAATTACTCAATAGAATCGATGAGATGGTTGTGTTCCGTCCTCTGGAGAAGACTCAGGTCTGTTTCTCATTTACATTTCGCTCTGAATTGGTTGGACTGATATTCAGTAAACTTAGGTACTATATGCCGGTTTACTACAAGATCTGGAAAAGAAAACCTTATCTTGCTATGCAATTTGCCAGCCACTTACAACTAGATTGAATTTTTTTTAATGCTTATACGGATATACCTACTGTCCTGAACTGAACTTCGGACCACACGAGACACTAATACCCTCCTTGACATATTTGCAGATGCTAGCAATTCTTGATATCATCCTACAAGAAGTGAAGGGTAGGCTTTTGGCCCTTGGAATAGGCTTAGAGGTGTCTGATGCAATGAAGGACCTGATTTGCCAAGAAGGATATGACAAGAGCTACGGTGCGCGACCGCTGAGGAGAGCCGTCACCCACCTGATTGAGGATGTCATCAGCGAAGCAATTCTTTTTGGTGAGTACAAGCCGGGTGATACGATACTGATGGACACCGATGATGAAGGCAAACCTTACTTGAGCCGTCTCAACGAGCAGATCGTCCAATTGTCCAATCCAACACGGGCATTCCGAAATTCTGCATCCCATGTAGCTGAGTAGAGGTCTACGTTTTCATTCTCTCAAGCAACGAGATTATTAATTCTTTTATAGGTAGAAGCGGAATATTTCATTTTGTACATAACATTCAGGGAATTTGTCCCGCCATATAGTGTTGTTCCAAAACTTTGTATCCAACTTATATTTTTCTTCAAGTGAACAAATATATTATTTTGAAACTGTTTAGCTGCCGGATATTATTGCAATTACTTTCTGTGTACATGGAGTAGATATTTTAGACTAAGGTCGAGTGAATTTCGTGCTGTTTCTGTCCAATTTTCTGATTTTGGGTAGTGTTGCGATTCATTTTTAAAAAGTCCAGGATAAACTAGTTTGTTGCCTTTGGTGATTGTGCCATGCGGTGCAAGCCCTTCATTTCACCGCGTGTCAAGTGTCCGCAAGTGTATTTTTCAAGGGAGCTTACAGCCATTGTCATACACCACCGCCAATATGATACTGCTAAGAATTAAGACCAGCCTGATAAAAACAGATATCGACGAGACAGACATTTGTCAGGCATATTGAGTATTGACACCTCGAGGGTACTTTGGTAATTTACTGAAAAAACATTTTCTTAAAATCTACCAATTGTTTTATATAGAGCGTTGCTAACCCAACCCCAAATTCTACCAATCACACATTCGATTAGGACATGCACAATACAAGATGTTTATACCCGAGTGCTTAAAAAAAGAGAATATAGCCACGTCATCAAGTATCTATGTAAAAATCGTTTCCTCCAATGTAAGCACCTGTTTTGTAGGTGATTAAATGATTATATTATCTATTAATTATATATAGTCATATACATAAACACCTCTTAAGCACCGGTGCCTAATTAAGCATCTATGGTACAAAATAAGCACCTTATCTGTCCTATGTGGCAAGAAAAATCAATTTTTCTTCGCTAAACATCTCTCTAAACACCTGCATTGTACATGCTCTTGCTCAGCTTTAAATCACATAACAGAGTGATTCAGTTGAAACTTCAACACGAGCATGCAACTAATTGCTGTTCAAAATTCAATAAGAAGATGCAAACTGATTACGGTCTAGTAATGATTACCAAAACAAAACCACATTCTCGTTGACGATGAAATAGCGGTGCCTAGAAAGTTTATAATCAAAATAGAGATGGACATAGCTTCAGATAATACAGTCTATGTAACTCAAAAAGAACCACCAGCACAGTGGCGAGTCTTCGCTATGCTTGTGCCAACCCAGGGTCCCTAGAAAATATGGCAACGAGATTAGACCAAGGAAAACTAAAAAAAAGAAACCAGAAAGTTCTTGGGCAATTATTCCAAACCTTTTAATTTGATCAAGTATGAGAAGTCTGGGGCCAGGGGGAATCTTCACATCTCTCAGAGCACTGAAGCATCATAAAGTAGAATATCAATGCATTATACGTGCAAATTTTCCCCTACATTCTTTTGAGCTGGTTGGAATACACATGAATCTATAAATACTTACCTGTCAGTAAGGAGGGGCAAGGTTTGATCAGTGAGGAGACCCTTCTTGAAATTCTTCTCATAGTTCTGGAGACCTAGTTTTTGCAACATGCTCCTTGTACGGGAATAGTACATATCGCCACTCTCTGTCTCTGGCTTTGCGAACTTCTGCCCAATCTACATATAATAAACCAATAAGGAGAATCAGTACACAATAACAATACCAGGTCAACAATCATATCAGCTGGATATACGTTGGATTCAAGATAATCAAATAGTAATTTCACCAATATCAAAATGCACTACTATAAAAAGGTGTGTATAAATCTTGAGAAGAAAATTCTGTAGGCAAAGAAGATTCAGCAGAAAGAAGCATTCCTTTAGACCTGACCATAATACAAGTATTAATGCTCACTAATAAAATGTCCTCGAGAATTCTGTCCAAAATTAGCAAAATCACATCCAACCGCCAAGAAACAGCTAAGTAGCTCCTTTCACAGCCAAGACTTCTTTTCTCTTTTGTTTTCTGGAGATCCAAGGCATGTAGGTGGTTTGCACATGTGGCCACGTTCGAGAGATATTTCACAATGAAGTTTGTAACAGCAAAAAGGAAAGAAGAAATGGCAGCGCCAAAGCTCCTTGTTACCATAATACTTTAGATGTCCAACATTTACAAGAAGGCCATAGACGTTAACCAACAAAATGTCAGTATGCATGCTAAAAGCCGTTTTATAATACTCCTATGAAGCACAAGCTATAGCTAGGGTAAATCAGAAAGAAAGGAAATTAAGAAAAATCTTTAGTAGTTGGTTAATGTCCGCCAAGTTCATAGATGAAGCTACCATCTCCACATGCAAGACAAAACATTATTCGTTCACACAATAATATTCCCATCCAAACCTCAGTTTATCTTAAGCAGGCATTACAATAGCGACTTGACCCATCAGATATTACAATATAGTGATAAGATGGAATGAGCAGCAAAATGACTCCAAATTGTAATAACCAACAAAGATATCTAAGTTCTTACCATGAAAAAGCCACCTTGAAATACCGCAAAAGCAACACCAGTTGTAATTGCATTTGCAACTGGATTAGGAGTTCCCATTCCACTAACTATGGAGAAGAGAGTGCCAGAACCAAAAGCAGCTGCCATGCTATACAAATACAAACAAGACATTTGTCAAGCATAAAGTAACAAATATCTATTTATTAACTAGAATTAATAGCTCCCACCCAAAAATCTGAAGTTGCGCAATAATCACCATTTTTAGTGACTAATAACTGAAAGGAATTATTTTTGTATCTTAGCATTGGCAAGATTAAGATGCATATATCAAACACCAAATTGATTATACAAGTTATTACTCCTTGAGGTGCAGTGCCAACCAAAATGAAATTCCGAAGCCTCACCTGCCCTGGATATCCTCTTGCCCACGGATCCTTCTCATAACACAAGATATGCCTGCGTTTGCACCAGTCATAACCGCAAAGTTCCGGGCTTGCACCAAGGGTCCACCAGCTAAAGCCTATAAATCAAGTAGTTTCATTACCTTGATGTGTAAAAAAATAATCAAATATTGAGATTTGGGAGATATCTATGCCGCCTCTATATGGCCAACATTTGCCATGTTATGAAATAGAAAATGCTAGCCTAAAACTAAGTTGACTATTATACATAAGGCTCACGGGTCATTAAGTCACAAGTGAAATCGGAAATTAGTGAGCTTTTACTCTATTCTAATTTGGGACTAGTAGCCGAACACATGTCATATATGTTCCTACAGTATAACTATTTATTTATTTAATTCTTCGTATTGTAGTTCAGTCCATTCCTGCCTCATTGCCTGACTATGCCACTCCTCTCACCTGTATCTGATTCTATCCCAGACTAACCAATCATAAGCATTGGCGGAACTACCGCCGGGGCAAGCTGGGCGGCTGCCCTGGCCGTGGCTGTGGGCCGAGTCGGGGACGCGCCGAGTTTGGCAGCCCAAGGCCCAAGCCAAATAGACACCAGCATCCAGATTCCAACAGAGCACAGCCCTAATTCCGGAATTCCCCATTGGCATCGGGCAACATCAACCATTCGTCGTCCATTCCCCATTCCTCTTCGGTTCTTCTTCCTCCCGTCCAGGCATGAGGCGCCCACCGAGGTCCGAGGCAACCAAGCAGGCAGGTCGCATCGTCGCAGCCTCGCAGTCGCAGTTACAGCCAATTCCTAGGCATTCGGTGTGTCTAAGGTTCTTATGATTTTGCCGCGTCTTTCTTCTCCCTCTTCCTGTTTCATCCATATCCTTTCTTTTGCAGCTTTGACCACATAGCCCAAGACTCGTGGCGCATTGCTGCGGTTTGCAGGCGGCGCTGGCCTCAAGATCCCAAAAAGGTACCCCAAATGCACTCTTTGTTGGAAGCTAGTTTTACGATTGGCCAAATCTGCTCAAGAAATGGAGGATTATTGAGTGCATTTGATGCATATTAACATCTTGCCAAGAGGCTCAAGAGCGATTCAGATGCATTCCTATTGTTGGGCCACTGTCTAGTGTCCACTGAGCGTCTGAGCCTTGACCCTTAGCATTGTTTTGAATTTTGATTTCCTAGAGTACAAATGTACAATATTAGTAAATTTTGATTTATTGTAGGAATTCTATGCTTGTTTGGTTGTATCAGTTAGATCTATGTTTGTCTGGTTATATCTGTTAGAACTTGACATTTTGAATGTATTTGACATCATTAGTTATATTGACTATTGAATCACATCTTGCCTCAGTATTTTTACACTACTGGTTTGCCCCGGGTTTTTCTAATTCCTGGTTTCGCCACTGATCATAAGTGCACTCTTAGAGTAACATCCGGTCCTCCAACATCATGCGTAGCAAGAGGCCCCGCTCTAAACTAAGTCATTGTAATTGCCAATCACATCTGTGCCAGTATTGCGGTCAAACCTGTAGATGAAACTAAAGGGCAGATTGGTTCCTTTTGCAAACAAACACTCGGTAAGTCAGTATAGATTAGATTAATATGTATCCGGATACAATTTTGGCACGACACATAGTCCAATCGTTCATACACATCACTTATCAGGAAGAATTCACCAAGTCGAACAACAAACTCAGGAGAAGATGCGAAAGGGTTGGCAACCTGGGCCTGCTTGAAGGATGCCATGGCCTGCGGGTTGGCGTTGGACGGTGGCTGCGGCACGGGGAACGGCGATCCGCCGTCGGCGGTGAGCGCTCCCATGAGCCCCCCGAGCGCTGCGCCCTGCACCGCCCCCACGGCCGTGGTCATCGCCGCCTCGATGTGGGTGGGCTGCTTCGCCATCCACGCACGGAACCCCGCCTCCAGCGCCTTCACGCGCCCGCTCCACTCCTCCAGGGGGTTGCCGCCGCGCGCCTGCGCCTGCGCCGCGGCCGACGACGACGAGGCCATCACCACCAAATCGCTCTGCTTCTCGTCTCGTCTCGGCGTCTTCGGAAACGGCCACGCTTTATCCCTTGGAATCTTCGCTTAACCCCTAGGCCTAGGCGTTAGTTTTTTTAGAAGAAAGCCCTGGCTCCTCTTGCGGGCTGCGGCCCATTACTTCATCTCATTAGGCCCATCCGATTAAAAGGCATAGCAAATAGACGACTAGACGAGCACCTCGGCGGCGGTACGATTCGGCGAGGTTTCCATTCCATGGCGTGGCGCTCGCTGCGGGCGGCGACGCGGAGGAGGAGGGGGTGGTGGGAAGCGCCGTTGTTTGCGGCAGAGCAGCGCGCAACGCTGGTGAACGTGAAGCTGAAGTTGGTGAAGGACCGGGCGCTCGATGGGGCGGTGTCGCGCGAGCGCCACCTCCGCGCCGCCCACCACCTGCTCGACCTCGTGTCCTCCCGGCCCGGCCACCGCGTCTCGCGCCGCGAGCTCCTCGACGACAGGTCCGTCCACAGGCTGTTCGGCTCCGCGGACGCGGCTCTCGCGTTCGTCGGCAGGTACCGCACGCTGTTCGCTCTGTCCCGCGGCGGCGGCGTGTCCCTCACGGACCCGGCGCTCGACCTCCGGCGGCGGGAGATGGACTGCCTGGACGCCTCCGAGCCCGACCTCGTCGCCCGCCTCCGCCGCCTCCTCATGCTCACCTTGCCGCGCACGCTCCCGCTCCACACCGTCGACCTCCTCCGCTGGGATCTCGGCCTGCCCCGCGACTACCGCACCTCCATCCTCCGCCGCTACCCCGACCACTTTGCCCTAGTGCAGCCCGAAGGAGACGAACGCGTCTGGCTCCGTCTCCTCTCCTGGGACGATCGTCTGACCGTCTCCGAGCTCGAGAAGGGTGCCGCCGCCGGCGACACCACCTGCCTGCCCTTTCCGGTGAGCTTTACGAGGGGGGTTGGCCTCAGAAGCAAGTGCATGACCTGGCTGAGGGAGTGGCAGGCGCTGCCGTACACCAGCCCGTACGCCGACGCCTCAGGCCTCGACCGCCGCACAGATGTGTCAGAGAAGCGGAATGTGGGGGTGTTCCATGAGCTGCTGCACCTCACTGTGGCGAAGAGGACAGAACGCCACAACGTGAGCAACATGAGGAAGCTGCTAGGCATGCCACAGAAGTTCACCAAGGTGTTTGAGCGCCACCCAGGCATTTTTTACCTCTCCAGGGTGCTTGGTACGCAGACAGTTGTGCTCAGGGAAGCTTACGGTGGTGGAAGCCAGCTGCTCGAGAAGCATGCACATCCACTTGTTGCTATCAGGGAGGAGTATGGCACCATGATAAGGGCTGCCTTGCCACCAAGGGGGAGTAGAGAAAGCCATGACTCTTGTAGCGAGGTAGATGAGGAGAGTGAAGGAGGAGGAGGAGGAGAATTTGAACTCATTGAATGAATGCATTGTACGTTCAATCGATTTTGAGTGCATCGAAATAAAGCAAAGCTAGTGATTTACACAATGGATGATTAGGTCCCAGTGGACAATTGGCAACCTCATGCAATGGATCCCTGCAACTGCAATGGTTCAGCAGGTATGTGCACTGGTTGCATCGTCAATAGTGCCGGCCAGCCTGCTGGCGCCCACGGCCAAGGCCAAAATCTCAGAACAAAAAGGTGCCGAGTTGGAATCTCATTCTAAGGATTCTTGTGGTTCCGAGGAATCCAGCTACAGGAGAACCAGGAACAGGGAGCTCTCTTTTTCCGCCTCTCTTAGATCTTAAACTTAAGAATGTTGGTTTTAAAAGGCGCCATGAGCGCAGACACTGCACAGTAGTCCCCACGCCGCGTTGGTCGTGGGTCGAGACATCAAGTGGAAGCTGCTCAGTTGCAACCTAAGCCAATGAAATGCACAGTACTAGGTAACTCTAATTCCCTAACCATTCCATTCCCCATTCCTCCAAGGCTCCAACACTCAGCCCCTTCACGCTCCACTGTGCAGCTGCCGCAGAGCGACGCAGGCGCAGGCGCGGCGTGGGCGAGGGCTGGTGCTGTGCCGTGGCGTGGGCGTGCGCTGAGGCGCTGCGCGGCGAAGTGCTAGGGCGTGGGCTGAGGCGCTGCGCGGGCGGGTGTTGAGGCGCGGCGTGGCTGCGAGGGGCCTGTGGTGCTTTGCGAGGGTGGCAGCATGGGCGTGGGCCGGCGTTGAGGCACGACGTAGAGGCTAGGCGCGGGACAGCAAAGCACCGAGCCACCGACTAGCGAGGCAGCACCAAACAGTGGGCAGTGTGCACCGAGGTCAGCCTTGAGTTATCTTGAAATCTTAAATTTTGTTTTTCTAGACTATTGAATCACATTGTGTCTTGTTATATTTTACACTGTAAGTTTGCCCTAGATCTTCCAAATTTCTGATTCCGCCACGGCTCTCAGTTACTTCCATCCAAACAGGGGCGCCCCGAATCATCTCCGCGACGAGCTCGAGGACGAAGACGATTGCGGCGACGCTGTGGGGCGAGGAAGTTTAGTGGTTGGTGGAGGCGCCGCAGGAGAGTCAGCACAGACCGCGAGCTCGTCCACCTTTCCGTCGATCCTGCGTTGGATGAGTCGACGAGGCTTCGACGCTGGAGCCAATCTGCTGCGAGAGCGCACCGACGAAAAGTCGAAAACGCAGCCAGGGGGGAGCCTTGCCCCTGAAATCGAGCGGCGCGATTGAAGAAATCGCGCCACCGCTCGTCCATGTACGGCAGTGACGGTGAAGTGGTGCGGGTATGGAGGAGGTTGAGAGAGAGAGGAGAACAAGAGAAGGAAATGGGCAGCAGCCTCTGGACCTTGGCACAACGAGGATGTCGTCGTCCTTCCGACGCGGCTGAGGAAATCAGACCGATCTCCCCCCATGACGCACACCGTTGAAACCACAATGAATTTCGACTTATTCGCTAGGCGGGAATGAACAACCGGACCTCAAACAACGTGAGGACTGGGCGTTCGTGAAGCCTTGGTAAGAAAGTTTTCGTACGCATACCATTTTCCTTTAGGCTTCGGTGGAGTTCCTCAAGCCTGTAGCATACTAGCAAACCTCACGAATCGACGTTTAATGATCCAGTGAGTTCAGCCATGAGACATGATTCTTTCTTTTCTTTTCTTTTCTTTTCTTTTCTTTTCTTTTCGTGGCTGCGTTTGTTCAAATCATTATCTAAGCTACTTCAACTGTTGTCCTATAATGTGTAGGTTTCATCAACATCTTCATAAATATCTAGATTAGCCATATAAAATCGCATAGGTAGATTTATATCGAGAGAAGAAAAAACGCTGGTATTATTCCAAAAATACATTACAATTCAAATCGGTGGTCAAGGTAGCACTTTTGAAACCGTATTACATCCAAAACCAGCACTTCTTTTGTGATGGGACGGAGTACAAATAACATCTACGAGTGTGCTCCCGATGTAACGTGCATGAAAATCCAAATAGCAGAAGTCTAACTTAAATCCAAATCCAAATAGCATGCAGCCTGACTTTACAGAACAGAACGGTACCAGTAGAGGTGCTAATGGATGGATATCCAAATCCAAATAGCAGAAGTCTAACTTAAATCCAAATAGAATGGATCCAATCCAAATTCAATAAGGTGATATTCTTGGCCATCCAAATCCAGATACACAAGATCCATGAATATCCAAATCCAAATGGATCTATACAAATGTTATGTTGAGTTGAGGGCATGAGGCCCACCTGTGCGCTTGGGCCTGCTAATTTGCACGAAGTATCTCACATGTCGAAACATCTCCAATAATTTTTTGTCGATTTCGTGATATTTTTATGGTGTGAACGCCGAGTTAGAAATTTTTAATACCAAACTTTTACAAAAAAAAAAAGAGCTTCCTATAAAAAGTCCATGGGGGCCACTAGTGGCCCACCGCTTTGCACAAAGTGGCTCTTCTACATGTTAAATCATCTTCAATAAGTTTTAGACGTTTTTGTGAAACTTTTATGGTGTGAGCATGAGTTAGAAATTTCAAATACCAAACTCTTACAAAAGCTTCCTATAAAAGCATGTGGGACCCACCTGTGTGCATGGGCCCACCAATTTGCACAAAGTATCTCCTCCACATACTGAATCTTCTCTAGTAAATTTTCGTCGATTTCGTAAAAAATTTATGGCGTGAACGTGAGTTAGAAATTCTAAATACTAAACTTTTATGAAAACTTGATTTAGATGTGATGTCCATCGGATAGCCCGTGGTCCATCCAATTAATATCCAAGTATCCAAAGCCTATATTGAACCTAACTTTGGATATATCTAAGTCCAATAAGATCCAATCCAGTGAGGTCCAATACCAGACTAAGTCCAATAAATCAATGGACTCCTAAAGTCCAATCCCACTTTTAGGTAATCCCACCTCTAGGTACTACGCTAAGGAAGAGGCGAGCCGAGTGCCAACGTAGCAACACTATTCTAAAGGCATTAAAAGGGCATCACAGAAAGGGCATGTTACGAAACCTAATTTTGGACAAAACACTAAATCGCCCCTAGATGTCTTTCACCCCTTTGGGTTATAAATATGAGGACTCCCATGTATAAGTTACAAATGGATAAATAAAGAATAGATCTCCTCTATACATTGTGTCTCTCTGGGTGTTCATTGTGTGATTAGATTGATTATCTCCCGACTACGACATCGATTATCTAACACGTTACCAGCACGAATCGTCTTTCCGGCCAATCGGTATGTCGTTTAGGATCCTCTTTTCCTATCCTCATGATCTATAATTTAACCTGGTAGATTAAATTTTTAGAAACCTAAATTAGATCATATTAATAAGCTAATCTCCTATGGATTCACTGTTCATCATCATTTGATATTACTGCTCATCATCATTCATTGTTATTGTTCATATGACGACAGAGAAAAACAAAGCGAAAAAAATGACGATCTGCCGCTGTCCGACGTCGGCCACCGCCTATCTTTACTGAAACTCTGCGCCGCTCGCCATTATCACGCTTGCCGCCGGGCGCCACCACCGCCACTAAATGGCCAACAGGGGAACCCTAAAGACCCCTCCCCTTTTCTACTCCCACCATGCCGGGTCACATGGGTCCGGCTCGACCCATTGTTTTTTTTTTCAAAAAAAGAGAAATCATGACAATCTTGCAAAAAGACCCTCGGATTGTTGGACAATCGCGAGGACTTTTCTGGATTAAAGGTTTTCTTGTAGAAACACCCTTGTATTTTTAGGATTTAAGGCGTTTTTGCGGATTTTTGGCATTACTGCGGAAAAGACCTTCGGGTTTTCCGATTTCTGTTCTAGATTAGTGAGCCCTAAGGCTCTTTTGCAACTTAAACCTTGTGGTTTAGGTTAATTTTTTAATTATTTAGAAATTCTGCAAATTTCATTTAATCCTAGAAATTTCTAAGATATATGTGCTTCCATTAATTTGTGAAATCTTAGACCTAGTGCACCTTGAAAGTATCATATTTTTATGGTTTATTTTTTCCTGGTATTGTGTGTTTTGGGAAATTTATTAATGGGTTTAGTAGTTCTGAAAATTACTCTCATACCTTAAAAATTATCAGAAAATCCCAAAAATACTAGGAAAATTCTGGAAAATGTATAAAATTATCTACCGGATAGATGACATTAATTTTTTTTTACCATTTTGCACTCATTTTATGCATTTAAAATGTTTTTCCAGCTTTAAACATAGAAAATTGCATAAATTACGTGGGATATGTTAGACATCGCTAAATGGAAATTTGCTTGCCTTGGATGGCAGCAACTATATCACATTGGTTTATCTCCATATGATGCAATTGCCGAGCTTGCCGCTGGCACACCTGAACCTGTTGTCGCTGAAAAGGCAAAGGCTTTACAGTTTATGAGGTACCGCTTTCACTCTGCCATTAAGAATGACGACGTGGTGCCTTTGTCAAGATGTCACTTTCGTGCACGAGTCGCATTAGTAGTATAGATTCAACCCCTGAAAAGATTAGTCCTGCTCATGATGAATATCTCTTATCTTTTGCTTTAGGTAAAAACCTTATGCATTAGATTGTTATTTCACAAGTACCATAAATAAAATAATGGTCTAAGTTGTTCTATTAAAGTCTTGTCTATTGCTGAATAGTTGATTAAATATGCTTAATAGAACATATTGCCAGAAGCATACTTTATATGTAGTAAATTAATCTTGCATGGAATAAAATTTGTAAACCGTATACCTGACAATTGAAAAGACTTTGACATGCCTTGCTAACAAAATATTGGACATGTGATCTTGATATCTAATAAGCCTTAATTCACTAGCTTGTAGGGCACGAATGCCCATATGGCAAAAGAGAAACTATTTTTCTCAGTAGCACCAGAACAAGCCTAGTCATTTGTTGATCTCTAATGAATCACATTGGCTAGAAAAACACCATATTCCTCAAATAAATGCAAAATAACTTAAGCCATAAGACTTGGAGTCCATATAACACTATGCTCCACCACACTGATTTCTTATTTGAAGAACTTTGTAAGCAGAATGTTACAGAGTATATATTGGTTTCACGCCAACAAAATTGTACTCCTGTTGAAGTACGATTGCAAATCTTTGCTAAAACTCCGAGTTGATTTCAAGCAAATGCCTAATGCACGTTCTATCACTCAGGATTTTTATAGTTGGCATGAAAAGGAGGAGAATATTGGGCTTATGTGGGATATTGGAACCTAAGAGGCATAGAAAAATGTTCAGAACAAGAGTCATGGTAGGCACAGTGGCATATCCTAGGTCAAAGACAAAAGCAAATTAGCCCTAAGCAATAAATTAATCTAGTTTATTTTGTGGGATAATTAAAGTAAATTGCATGATTATTATCCTTATCCAGTTGATATGGAAAATGACATTTACGCCATTGCCGATACCCATGCTGTTGGCAACCACAATCATTGCTACCCACGAAGGGTAATTGATTTGTGCCTTCAGCAATATGTTAACCATCAACATGCGAGAATGCACACGGCAAATCGACGGTCGCTCGACGCAGTCGCACATATGCCATGTTTGGCTATACATCGAAGCGTGCCATACTCATCGAAAATGACACACGTATAAATTGGTAAATGCGGTCTGCAACTGCATCACCATGAGAAGCCATATCACTTACTTGAACCAAATATAGCTTCCGAAAGAAAAATGACATATTGGATTTTGTTGATCCTGAATTTGGCCATGTTAGTTTTGTGATTACAAATTAAAATTAGGTATACAATTTATCACCCTTAATTAAATAAGGTGTTCCTGTTGAACATTAAATATTCTTATCGAATAGTTATACTATTTGGGTGATTCAACTAGATTTGAAGTCCAGAAGAAAATCTAGTATTTTGTGCAAATTAACTATGGTCAAATATTTTATATTCCAGTATTATATTTATGTTCCTAAAAAGCATCTTGTAGTTCTATATTTTTAGAACATACTGTTCATGGCCATAAGAAAATATGTTGCGTAATTATAAACTTAAAGTTTAATGATCTAATTTATTTAAAATGTGGTATGAGTGATTTTATCAAAACTTGGGCAAATAATAAAGAAGTTAGTATATAGAATAAGTCTGCCAACTCTCGGACCCCCGTATAGGACATTCGTCGCAGATTAATAACCAACCAGAAGTTGGAATATCCTATAGAATGTTAAGATCATGCAGTTTTCGTGCCACTGCATATGATAAAAGTCTAGCTCACTGCATATAATTATCAAACCCCTTGTTTAAATAAGTGTGTGTCGGAGGAATCAAACATTTCTCACATGTTATCACCATTGTAGTATTGTGACGACCCACCCCGCGATATACCGCAAGAGGTCCGAGAGGACCCCCTTTTTTTTTGCGGGGCGGTGCCACCACACAGGGGAGTGGTAGCACCGCTCGGTGCATTCCCGAGGAGGTCTACCAGGACCTCCCAGGAGGTCTTCACGTCCTCCTGGAGGTCTTTGCTCGGCACCCCTCGGTAGCACCTCCCAGTATATCGCTAGAGAGGTCCGACAGGACCTCCCAGGCTAAGTCCCAAGGGACCTCCTGGGGGTCCTGCCCGTGTGCAACTGAGCTAGTCCCAGGACAACAGAAGCTAGCTCGCACAAGGACACAAGCCAATATCACAACCACGAGGTCAAACAAAAATGAAGCAGACAAATTAAACTTAATAAAAGAAACGAGACCTTATGGTCAAGCTTGATAACAAGAGGTCTGCCACTGAGGGCTACAAAACCCACAAGAACTTACAACTGACCACAAAGAGCCCTAAAGCTCCAACACCAAAACACGCAGAAGCCAGCCAACAAGCCCCACAGGCTGTCGGGTGGAGGACGTCCTAGGCAGCCGGATCGTCGAAGAACTCCTCCTCAAAGAGGTCTGCACTGCCCTGCACTTGATCATCTTCGTAATCTGCTTTGACACAGGGCTTAAAGCCATGAGTACTTTGAATGTACTCAGCAAGTCACAGGGAAAGGTATGCAAATAGTATTCATGCAAAGGCTTACCAATGGAGAGCTGTATGGTTAGTTTGCACAAAGCAGTATTTGACAGCAATAACATAAGTAGATTGAAAAGCAGCAAGTTAAGACAATAGTACATAATACATTTGAAGTTTGAAAAGATGGAGTGAGCACCAGCTCACATCCACCACCAAATGGGGAAGATCTGATCACACCCATGACCAGGTCCTCACCCAAAGAACCACTCTAGAGCACCCACTCCAGAGGTCCGAACCAGCCCCTGGACCACTACCCGAGCCATCCCTGACCCCTCTGGAGCCGGCCAAGGTCTCTTCGAGGCAAAGCCAAGGCATCTCGCTGAAGTGTCCAGTGGCACAAGCTTTTGGAAACAACTACCCCTTGCACCATTTTCACTGAGCATGTCCATGACCAAGGACTTGGCTATTCGAATAGATTTTACACTCTGCAGAGGTGTACAACTTTACCCACAATCCACGACCTCTCTAGCAGGCGGGTTCCGTCGGAACCCTTACTCACTCCGAAGGTGGCAGATCTAGAGAGCGCAAGGCCTTTACAAAGCTTTGAGCCGACTCGAGCTGCCCGCTAAGGTTTCATAATCCCCCTTTGGTCTAGAAGTCCGCAGGTTATGGGTGCCCTCTTGCGCCAACGAATCACACGCTCAACCACAACAAACCCCAAGCCAACCCATTGCTAATTATTCACCTGCACCATTCCCATAAAATGATCTTGTGGTTGCCGATTGGCCCAGATCAATCAGACACAAAGTTGAGTCCTTAATTGTGCTAAGGCAAGACTTCCACAAACCAATGTGACTCAACTGGGGACCAGCCCCTGAGCACCCACTACTCACTCCCGGCCTTCTTGCCTCAGCAAAACATTTTGCAATTAACCCTGCCAAAAGACCACCCAGTCTTGGCACAATAATTATTAATGTGATCTCGCACCACAATCAACACAACTTAGGCGCCCCGCCTTAGTCGCTAATGATGGCACCAACCACGGGTTCCATAATCCAATTAGTCAAGATTATTAAGGATGAAACATGATTCTCAGAACCACGGCTTCTAGAGCCAAGCTATATATATAAACCTACGGCCCCCATGTTGGCAAATAACAAGGAACACCAACTAAATACCCAACCTAAGGCTTCAAGGTAAATATGGCAACATGACCAGAACAAGAGATAAAGGAGGCATAATAACAAGTAGGAAAGTAACTACAGTCCAAACATTTTCTTATAAACATAGCCATGCATGGTAAAGTAAAACAAAATACATTTGTAAAGCTGGGTTCAATATGATCAACAGGAGGTCTGTGGCTTGCCTTGGTCAAGCAGTGGAGAACCTTCGGCTGGAAGAGCTGGATCCAAGAACTCCTCGAACTCGTGATCTACACGTTCGCAAAAACCAAATAAGCAAATCTACACTAGGCCAAGAGCTAAGAAGAGAGCGAGAAAGAACCCAAACCAACTGAGACAAAACCAGAGAACCAAGAGGCTCAGCACAGCCTCAGAGGGCTCCTGGGGAGATCCTGCGCAAGGGTCAGACCAGGGGGAGAAAACAAGGAAGCTGAAAATGAGCAAATGGTGGCAACGGAGGGATTGCCCAAGCTATATATAACTGGAGCCAAAGTGGTTGCACTAAGGTGCAGTCACACAGGAGTTGGTAAAAAGGACAAGGAAGTAGGCAAGGAATGTGACAATAGCATGGCAAGAGTACTGCAAAGGTGGGAGCATTTAATGTGATACAACACGCATTAAATGCTAGGAAGACTTCCTTGCCCCAGGGGCAAAGTCAAAGGAACAGAAAACAAGGGGTGACCGCCATGCGGGTCCAAACTTAGACCCATGAGGGAAAGTCTCTTGCAGCAAGCGGAGAACCTTGCCCGCAAGGGAGGTCCAAGACGGTTGGATTTCCAGGAAGGAGGTCCAACGATCAGGATCAAACACGGACGGGGAGGTCTGCAAGGCAAAAAGGGAGAGCCTCGCCCGCAAAGGAGGTCTGGGCCGTGGGATCAAACCCAGGGGAGGTCCAAACGGCCAGATCTCAACAAGGGAGGTCAGGCGGCTAAGATTTCGAGGAGGAGGTCTTAACGGCCAGATCTCAACAAGGGAGGTCTCGAGCGGCTAAGATCTCAGAGGAGGAGGTCTTAACGGCCAGATCTCAACAAAGGAGGTCTGAGCGGCTAAGATCTCCAGGAGGAGGTCTTAACGGCCAGATCTCAACAAGGGAGGTCAGGCGGCTAAGATCTCGAGGAGGAGGTCTTAACGGCCAGATCTCAACAAGGGGAGGTCTGGGCCCCCAAAAGAGACTCAGTCCCAAAAAGGAGGTCTGGACCTTCCGATCAAAACGGAAAGGAGGTCTGGGCTCTTGGATCAAGCAGAGGAGATCCAAACGAGCGCAAGGGAGGTCCAAGCGGGCTAAGGAAAATCCTAAAGGACTCGGGGAGGTCCTAAAGGATACAGGAAGGTCTATTTGAACGCAGGAGAGGTCCAAATAGGCAAGTGAAGGTCTGCTCTCAAAGAGATTCAAACCAACAAAGGAGGTTGGAAGAGAAAAGATAAACCAGGGAGCACACAGAGAAACTCGAAGGGAGAACAGCCCAAAGGGCAGCGAAGAACAACAGAGAGCCACAAACACAGAGAACACCAAGAGGAGGCTTAATTGAGGTTTGATTAGGTCAAGTTAACTCTCCACATTTTCAAAACATCAGGTTAAGCTTTGACTTCTCAGCAAAACCAAATGGTTCCTTTTACTTTTAAAACTGGGCAAGAACTAAGAGGAACGGGACGTTACAAGTATACACCTTTGGGTCACCACTAGTTGTTGAAGATTATGTTGGATCTGAAATTCAATCAATCATGTGCTCATAATAGGGGAATTTTGTGGTATGCTATTAATAAAGATCGAATCTCGGTATTAGGGGAAGAGAAATGCCCAAAAATTCGAATGTCGTCATATTTTTCAGAAGGAAAAGATCTTTAGTACTAAGATATGCATACTAGTCAAGCTAAACTTAATGTTTAGTTTATACTCCTGTACGCCAGAAGCGGGGAGTCTGCTAGATACTTTCCAATTATGGAGGAGTTACCACAGTGTTTACTTACAGTAAAAACGTCGTTAAGAGTGGAATACCCTGGGTTGAATAGTATATCCATCTCTACGAGATTGACTTATTGGTTCTTGATCTAAAATATGTGGGGACCCTATGAGTTTAAAATCTAATGACACTAATCAAAACAATTATTAATCACTCCTTTAACTCTCTTGAAGAGAGCTCACCTTGAAGGTGAAATACTACATGAAGAGGTCCATCATAAAGATGAAAGCACCAACAACTTGATGTGCACATATTACAATGCTGAGAATGCGGAACGACCAAGAATCTTTTTTTTTATGAAATGAAAAAGATCTGGTTAACACCGAGATACCCTGAATTTAGAGGATATGAGAAAATCTTAGTCAAGCCTAGAAGATGTTGATACGATGATTACCGCTTAAATTCATCTTGAAGGTTTTACCACTTAACAGTCTAGATCCAGTTGGTCGACAATACAAAGATCATGAAGATCATACATAGATCCTGATGACCATTACTAAATCCTGAAGATACGCTGACTATCTGTCAAATCCCTATAGTGCAAAATCCCAGAATTGATTTATATTACTTTGTGGTGGTGCAACCATCTCTTGGCGGTCATCTAAGCAGACCTCAGTAGCTACTTCTACTAACCACTCATAGATTATAAACACTATATGAAGTCTCACTTGAATGTATTTTGCTTAGACGTGTGATTAACAACATTTAGAAGTATTGTGGCATTAGTACCGTCAATACCCCCCTCAATTATCTATGAAGATAATACTACTTGTATTACACAAATGCAAACGAGTTATGTTAAGAGCAACATCATGAAGCATATTGCTGCTAAATTTTCTATCCTCATGAAATCCAGAAGAATAGTGAGGTAAAGATCCTGCAAATAAAGTCATGTAAAAATCTAGTTGATTTATTTACTAAGTCTCTACTTGCATCCAGTTTTCAAAGATGCATTCATGGCATTAGAATGAGATGGGTTAAAGAGTTGCAGAGTTCAGTAGAGGTAAATCCCTAAATCATAACGCTTATCAAATTCTAACGATTTATCTAAAATCTTGAATATTGGATCCCAAAGATTAAACGTACCTTGATGATTTATTCAAAATCTTGAAGATTGGATCCTGATGATTTTTTTTTAATTCAAAGAGTCTATTATGTCCTTATTAAATCAATGGTCGATTTAATTTATATTACCACCACATATTAGGAAGAATGTCTTAGTAAAATTATATATATATATATATATATATATATATATATATATATATATATACACACACATACTCCCATTCGGATATACCACTTAAACAAATATATTATACTTCTTTATCATTTTCAAGATACTTAAATACCAATTATAAGATACTCCAACACGATTTGATTGAAAAATTTTCATTAGAGCCCTTTTTTTTGCTATATACCCTTTTTTCATATATAAAAGAAGTATATACACAAATTTTGCTATAAAAGGTGGACTTTAATGATTTTTTATGGAACTCACTTTAGGGTATCTTGTAATCATTATTGGAGTATACTCAAATTGATAAATAAGTATCATCATACGATTTAAGTGGTATATGAGATGTGGGAGTACGTACTCCCAAGAGTACCATACCATTTTCAATATATATATATATATATCTATCTATATATATATATCTATCTCTCTCTCTCTCCCCATCCTTGAGGCATCAGCCCTGTGCGCGAGTGGCAACGGCTGCAGATCCGTCCAACCAAATTCCCAATTAATCCATCCCACACCGAGATCACAAGTTTTACAACAAGAGACAGAGAGGGAGAGGAGAGAGGGAGAGAGAACAAACAGAGGGGGAGAGTGTTTTACAGACGGAGGAGAGTCAGGAGATAGGAATAGCAAGAGATCACAAGTTTGTTACATTTGAACACCAAATCATAGTCCCAAACAAGAAAAGCCAAGGGAAGCAAGCAAGGAAGACAAGTGCCCAACTAGTGCGTAAGGTAAAGCAAGGCATGCCCACGAGTTGCCTTTCCAGTTTCTTCCCCGCATCTTCTTCTAAGTTGTTAGTAACATACACGGTGATGGTGGACGGGAGTGCAGGGGCATTGCCCGGCGGCGCGTCGTCGGCGTGGTGCTGCAGGCAGAGGAGGACGGCGGCGGCCATGGGCGGCTACGAGCTCGTCAGGAGCGACGACGCGGCCGCCCCGCCCGATCTCGAGTTCGGCGGGTCGCGCGGCTCCAAGGCCGCACCTCTGCCGCCGCCGCCCGCCGCCCGGCAGCGGCTGGTCTCCCTCGACGTTTTCCGCGGGATCACCGTACTGGTACGTACATTATACAAACATCCCCGAGGATTTCTTGATTCAATCTCCGGTTTTTTTGATCCGCTGCGATGTTAGCATTGGCGTCTGCTGCGCTTTCCCTGTCCATCCTTGTTCCCTTCGACCAACCAGACCATTCTTGATTCGTGATGCGTGAACTGTCGACCGCCGTGTGCCCCATGATTCCTCTGCTGCCCTGGCATGCTCTTGGCTTTCCCCTCTTGTTTGCTTCTCTTCTCCTCCTCTTCTCTTCCAAGGAGCCCAGCTTTCTCTCGTGGTGCGCAACTGGGCATCACGCCATCTCCTTTTCTTTCTTTTCTTCCACTCGTAAGTCACGATAACTTTGCCTTCAAAAAAGCAAGTGTTAGGGACCTTGATCGTCTAGTCGTGTAGCTAGAGACGAGACGCCATAAACAAAAGGAACAGAGGAATCCGAGTCAGGGTCAATTTGGCCGAGGAGACAAAACAGAAAGGTAGCAGGGTCGCCGCTTGAACTAATAAAACCGTATTACTTGCCAGCTTTAGGGCCGTACGGACGGCTGTTTTCTGGCTGTCGTGATAGCATCTCCGATGCCGAAACTGCAGAGTGCCCTGCATCGCCGTGCATCTATCTAATCTACGTGGGTCTCTGAGGTGTAAAGGACACCAGGTCTAATACCATTTTATCTTATTAAAATCTATATATACATAGGTATGTATCTTGCGGTTTAAGCTTAGCGACTTGAAGTACTTGTCATGATATGAATGATAACTCCGGTCAATTTCGTTGTAGATTCGTACGGTATCTATCTAATCTAGGAGGCTAAGAGCACAGCCAGCCAATGCAGAACACAAATGATCCCGTGAAGTCGCAAGAACCAGTGGAATCGTCAGTCCTTCCCTGAATGTCGACCTTTCTTTTCCATAATAACAACACGTTTTATCACTTCCTCTACACAATACGGCAATGAAACTAACCCCTAAGAACAGGCTTAGCTGGAGCATTGGAGGTACCCTTAGAAACTATAGCTCCTAAATAAGGTTGTCCTCAGCACCGCTAGGAACACAAAAACTCCAGAAGAGTCTCTGGTTCTATAGCTGTTGCTTGTTTAACTGAACAAGATCTGCACAGACGATTAGCCATAGCAGCAGGTTGGCAACTCTTGGCCAAGAGTTAGCTTCTATAGGCACCACATTGGTCCATCAACTTTGAGTTTTGAGGCAATGAGTCAGAATCAAACCTCAGCCGATCATCTAGCAAACACCCTTGGAAAATCTTAAAATCCGAGACTCACGTGGAAGTGGAACCAAACAAAAATCCTAGCTAGCTAGGGGGAGGCACGTATTCTAGCTAGGCGGCCTCTTCACGCGACCACAACCCCACGAGACTTTTGCTGATGCTTTCGTTATGCGGCGTACGGCGTCCCTCTCCATCGCCGGTGCACCGTGCCGAATAACCCAGTCCAGGCAGCCAGATGTCCAACGGTGCCCAAGGGACGGTGAATGAATACCGAATGACGGCAACATCTTTTTTTTTTACTCCGACATTCATTTCAGAAGAAGAAAATACAAACACCAATTCCCCGAAGGGGAGACGCCAACAATTAAGAAGCTTTTTCCCTGACTCGCTTCATCAAAAACTAAATCACAAGCTTCTGATAAAAAAACGATCCGTTCTAGCGAGATTAGAATCACCCAAGCCGCAAACACAAGGCCTAGAGCTGCCAAACAACGAGGAGCTGCACAAATTAAAGGAACCCGTTCTTGCAAGGACCTGAAGTTTAGTAGTTGACGATGAGACGCTGTTGTTGCTACATGTGTAGATATCATCGTACTAGCAAGAACTTTTTTTTATTAATTAACCCTTTTTTAAATTTTATTTGAAAGTTAACCCCGACGAACTTTATTTTCAATTCTGACCTTTTTGATCACGCCACCACCCGTGACGTGACAAAACAATATTGTCATGCCATAGGATAAATCGGCTAAAATATCATTTTTTTGTCACGCCGCTGGTGGTGGCGCGACAAAAAAAATACTATCACGCCACCGGTGGTAGCGTGATAATAACTTGCCTAGATACGGGCTGGCGTGACAGTGTTGTTCTGTCACGTCACGGATGATGGTGTAACCAAAGGGGTCAGAATTGAAAATAAAGTTCACAGATGATTAACTTTAAAATAAAATCTTAAAAAATGTTAATTAATAAAAAAATCTACTAGCAAGCATATTAGCATCGCTCCATCAGAAAAAGAAGAGAAGAAGAAGAAGGAAAAGGTAAGAGCTGCCCCTAGCTGGTTAACCGTGTGCCACTAGCTTGTGTTCAGCGGCCGTTCCACCTGTCGCACCGCCGTGTGGCCGTCCATAGTTAACACGGCTTTAACAAAAGAAAAGGCGTGATTAATTATTGCTGAAACGAGCATATCGTGTCAGCTGATTGCTAAACACAATATGGCTTTAGTTCGTTCCACCTGTCGCACCGCCGTGTGCCCGTGTGGCCGTCCATAGTTTGGCTCTACTGTTTGCTTATTTTATTCTTTACTACTAACTATATCGTGTATCTTTACTACTATCTGTATCGTGTCAAGCACCCAGGCCCGGAGTACATGTATGCCATGTCCTTCATTTCTAACTGTAGCTTGGCACGAACTAAAGCCATCTAGATATTATTTGATATTTTCAGTGCAGGGATGATTCTACATTTGAGTGCATGGCTAGTACCCGATCACACAGTCAAGATCGAACAACCTCTAGTAATTTAATATACAAGAGAATGGCCTTATCAAGATATCGAAGGGTAAAAGAGTCCTACTGCCAGTAGCATCCAGGATCTCAACTCAAAAAGTTTATAAAAAGAAACGTCATATAAAAATCCAGGAATTGTGCTGCATTTGTGAGATGAGCAGCAGCTGGTCCAGATGTAAATCCAACGAGGAGATGTTAGGTCATATATAATGGATTTATATCAGTTGTCTATAGTTTTTATCACGTAGAATTTAAGCTGACGTAGATGAAAGAGAATGAAGAGAGAAATGTCTTTGTCTACAATTTCAGAATCATAACAGAAGACCGAGAATCAAGAAAAACATTAAAATATTGTGTGTTGTTTGCAATCCTATAGCCGACTATATCACCACAACCTATTGTATGAGCTATCTTTAGTGTTGTCTATAAATGATATGAAAAATTGTTATAGACAACATCTATCTGCATCATTGTACATGCCCTTAGCACCCCAACTAAGATGCAGTGCACGATTCAATTCTGTCCTAGACGAGTCTCTGCAATAAATAGCGCTGAATAAATTGTGAATTGACAGCCATTTAAGGGCAAGTCTAAACCGTGTTTACACGTCCATGTGCCCGGGGTAGTACTAGTACTGTTCCACTGCTCCAGCTACGTATGTCCTGCACTGGCTTGCATCAAGATCAAATGCACGCGCTAACTTGGCAAGAGCAAAAGTTCAGAAACAGGGGAGAAAGTGTGCACGGAAGGAAACATCGCAACAGCGATCTGTACTAGCCAAGAAAGACTGATAGTTATTGAATTTGATGGAGACCTTAAGCTTGCAGGGCGATGGGAGGACATGTAGCACGGCAACGTCAAGATTAATTGGACACTGATAGATGCAGCGCTGAGTTACTGACCCTGCACATGGTTTCCGTCCCGTCCTGGTTTCTTTCACCCATGCGTAGGCTTCAGCTTCAGCTTTCTCCTTTCCATGGCTGTGATCTCTTGCTTGCTTTGTAAGAGATCGGCGGGAGCTGGTCAGGGATTACTTGAAAGACATGGCATATCCACCGAAAAGGTTGTGGGATCGATGGGATACAATCTTGACCAACATGAATTATCTCGGCCAAGAGGGGCGAACAACCCTTTAGAACTCGTTTGGAATTCATTATTTTTTTTCTCGATTCCTGTGAAAATTGAATCGTTTCACGTGAAATTCCTGTGTTCCATTCGGGACCTTTAAAACGTGGGTGATGGGATTTAAACCTTAATACTGTTCATCGGTGCAAAACAGGTGCCATGTCATTTGGTCTAGCAGTTTGCGGTGCGCACGCATGCATGCATTGCCGCGATACCTCCAACTTGGTTCAAATTTTAATTTACCAATGCGAATTATCTCGGCAAAGAGGGGCCGTATGAAATATATATAATTTTTTCCCCCATTCCTGCAGGAGTTGAACTGTTTTCTAGGAAAATCATGCGTGAATTTTATAGAAAATAGTTCAAGTCCTGCAGAAATTTAGGAAAAATTTCTGTGTTCCAAACAAGCCCTTAACTTAGCAGTATTCATCGGTGCGATCAGGGTACCGTGCCGGTTGGTCAGCTGTTTGCGGTGCGCGTGCATGCATTGCCGCGATACCTCCAAATTTGGTTCAGATTTCAATTTATCAATGGCAGGAACGGGACATTCTAGTGCTCGTGTCCTTTTCTCTGGCCGACGGACAGGAGAGAAAAACGTCTCCATGCCTGAACCGGGAATCCAAGAACGTCTCTGCTGCCTGCTGGGCTGGTCCGTCCATTGACAAACAGAATATATGTGCCGCTCTTCGAGGCAAGAGCAGCAGTAAATCTGGGGCCTGGCGATCGAATCCGATGCCGTCCTGCGGTCCTGCCGCCGCAACGTGACATGTTGCCATCGGCATCACGTCCGCTCGTTCCTCGTCCGGCTTAAACTAGCATTGGAATGATGGTCAGTTGTGCATTTGCCACAGATTAGAGGATAGAATAATGAAATACACCATCGAAGCGTGGCATCGGATCTGTTGGTAATTTGGCATTTTCTTTCCAGGATTTGCTGTAAGCTCTCACGGATTTGCGGCCTAGCTATATGAGATTTTTTTTCCTCGAAACCTACTAGCTATATGAGAAATTGGGAGTTGTATATTCTGAAAATGCTTCCTTGCTGTTTAAGGACCAGATTCTATTAAGCACTGGAAACCATTAGCTTGTAATCGTCCTTACAAATTACAAATTCTCGCGAAAATGCTTCGATGCAGTCACCTATGATTCTCTTGTATAAGAAAAAGAAAAGGAGAAGCGTCCATGAAATATATTTGGCTAACTGAAACAGGTCATGGCTATTTTCCTTGTTGCAGCTTATGATCATTGTTGATGATGCTGGAGCGTTTCTCCCAGCACTGAATCACTCTCCTTGGGACGGCGTAACGATGGCTGATTTCGTCATGCCATTCTTCCTTTTCATAGTTGGGGCCTCTCTAACATTAGCATACAAGGTATAATAAACGGATTCTTTTAAGTACACCACCTTTCATGAGCACCGTTAGATTTATTTGATCTAATGGCCATGGTGATGCATTACCATATAGGGGGTGAGATTGATCTTAAGACAAGATGTAAAGAACGTTTGGAATTTGGATGATGATACTGCCATTTAAATTTTAAATGAGTTTATCATAGTTTGGTATGGAAGGATATGCCCATTTAATACATTACTATTTTAGGTATGTAACTTAATTAGTTATTGGTTTTCTTACTAGCCATATTTGCATTAAGCCAAAACTAACCTCAGACAATCAACGGTTGAGATTGAAACTCCATCTTACCTCTAGAGGGGTAAGTGGGTGTACCGTAAAAGAGCTCGTAATAAACTACTGAGGTCATCAGGATCGTCCTTTCGAGATAAACACTAACTTACAGATATACGCTCGAAGTTAATTATGCCACTTTGTGCAGAGGGTGCCGGACAAATTGGAGGCGACTAAGAAGGCTCTACTTCGTGCCCTCAAGCTGTTCTGCCTTGGTCTCGTCCTGCAAGGTATTAAATGATGGTGCATTCATTTTTCTAAAAAAAATTGGGAGCAGTCATATTACACTGCCATGAGAGATCCAATATCAGTTTATGCGCTGCTACATTATGCAGGTGGTTTTTTCCACGGCGTCCGTAGTCTCACTTTTGGTGTTGATCTTACAAAAATACGGTTGATGGGTATACTTCAGGTATGTAACATTCTTATTTTTTAGAAAAGAAAAACTTCAGACCATATAGAATTATAGATTTTTGCATCAATATTACATCCTCGTGGGTTTAGTATGAAAACAGAAGACACGAGTCATTTCAGATGATCATATGATGTGTTCTTTGTTGCAGAGAATTGCGATAGCTTACCTTTTAGCTGCAATCTGTGAAATTTGGCTCAAGGGGGATGATGATGTAGATTCTGGAGTTGATTTGCTACGGAGATACCGCTACCAATTGTGAGTTCATACCACAGTTATCCCCATTCTTTGTGGAATTTTTTATCCTCATTAATGATCATTAGTTAAACTGAATTCTGAGTACTCATATTGGCGATAACAGATCATATGCCAATAGACAAAGTGACAGATCATTGAGCATACTTTGCTCTAATTTACCGTGTTGAGATATTTACTGGCCATTCCATCTCTTCTACTTGCTGTACTTGTTCAGTTGTTCTAGTAACTAGGAGTAGCATGAACAATTTACATGGTTTTTGAGTTCTTGTATTTCTAACATGTTATTCGTTGTTCTGCTAGGTTTGTGGGATTGCTACTCTCAACCATGTATACTGTTCTTTTATACGGTATCTACGTTCCAGACTGGGAGTACCAGATATCAGGTCCTGGTTCCACAGAGAAGTCATTCTTTGTAAGTGTCACTACATTTTTTTCCCGCTTAAAATGTTCAGTGTACAGCACAAAACTAAGTGTTGAGTCTCATGTTTCACTGAATACGTCAGGTGAAATGTGGAGTAAGAGGACACACTGGGCCAGCTTGCAATGCAGTTGGGATGGTTGACCGTACAATCTTAGGGATTGATCATCTCTATAGACGACCGGTCTATGCGCGTGCAAAGGTACTATATTATGCAAGAGCTCTCACTGATGTTTCCTGCTCCTTTGTTCACAATTTTCAATCATTATTTTTTTTCTTTATCGCTGCAGGAATGCAGTATAGATTATCCGGAAAATGGACCCCTTCCACCTGATGCTCCATCATGGTGTCAATCTCCATTTGATCCTGAAGGTCTCCTCAGGTCAGTAACTCACTAGCAATTCAACATTTGACAGTAAGTTTATCTTGCAATGCAAGTTCTTCCAACTGACTGTAAGTGTTAGTTCTGACCGTCAGTTTTTTCTGCGCTTATTAGCTCCATTATGGCGATTGTCACATGCTTGATTGGGCTGCAATTTGGACATATAATTATACATTTTGAGGTATAATACTAGTCATTGTTAATTTGTTACTAGATCCGAGCATTTCTTCTTGTGTAGTAGTGAAATGTATTCTGAATTTTTTTCCCCTGGTCTAAATTGGCCTGCAGAAACACAAGGGAAGACTCATCAATTGGCTAATCCCTTCCTTCAGCATGTTAGCACTGGCATTCTCAATGGACTTCATTGGTAAGGGTTTACTAAACACTGATCTGCCTCATGTACCTTGTTCCTAAATCATATGAACATGAGATTGACCAAAAGTTTTCCATGATTCGTTTCAGGACTGCGTATGAACAAGCCGCTATACACGATAAGTTACACCTTGGCTACTGCTGGTGCTGCCGGGCTCCTTTTCGCTGGAATTTACACCCTGGTCAACCCTCTTAGACCCATGAAAACCTATGCCAATGCCATTCTGTTATCTATCAACTTTGAACTTTGGAACAAATGAATAACTCGTGAGAATCCTTCAGGTCGACGTGTATGGATTCAGAAAGCCTACCATCCCCATGGAGTGGATGGGGAAGCACGCGCTGATGATATATGTGCTAGTGGCATGCAACATCCTGCCCATGTTCATCCATGGCTTCTACTGGAGGGAGCCCAAGAACAACCTTGTAAGTTGGACATCACAGATCATACTTTTTAGCTGCAGATTTCAGTGGACACTGCAAGTGACGTTCGTGTTCTGGGGCACCTAATAATGCACTTTTTTTTGTTCTTGTATACAGTTGAAGTTCATCGGAGTTGGGGCATGAAACCATGATCTTCGGCGCGACGGCGATTAGGGCCACATACGTTGGTGTATAGAGAGAGCTGAGCGTAGCTCAGTTGGTGAGTCATGTGGCTCGCTCTCACCCGCCAGTATTCGAAGCCTCGCTTCAACGCTCGTGCTCACCTAAATAAGCAGTGGTTTCAGGAATAATACACGCACACGTTGGTGCATTCAATGGTCAAAGCGCGTACCTGCGCTATGTGAGATCTAAGCATCCGCTCTAGATTAGGTGTGTGTTAAGGACGCACATACGTGTGTGGGGGGGTGTGCGTGTGGTGTGTGTGGGTGGGTGTGAGTATGTCCGACGTGTGGTGTGTGTGTGTGTGGGCGTGAGTATGTCCGACGTGTACTCTAAAAAAGAATATTCGTGTATAGATTTTAGGCCTAAATTTCAACAATGAGAGTATGGAGAAGAAAGCGTTCAGGCCGATTTTCCCTGTGTGATAAGAGTGTTATGAATATTATGTGTATATTCATGAGGTCCAATGGGCAATATATACAGGGAGTATAAGGGGATATTACAAAGGAATATGCCAGACATATATAAGGAAATACAAAAGGCATATAAGGAAATACAAAGGAATTCCTATTCTAACACTCCCTCAAACTCATGGTGGATCACACACACTGAGTTTGGAGAGAAAATACAAATGTTGTACCCTAGTCTATGGCTTCGTGAAGAAGTCAGCGATTTGTAACTCTTAGGGCACAAACTGTAAAGCAAGTACTCCCTCCTGCACCTGTAAGCGGGTGTATGAAGTATCCATACCAATGTGCTTGGTGAGCTCATGCTTCACTAGGTCACGGGAAATACTGATAACACATGTACTATCAGACAAAAGAGTCATAGGTCCCATCACAGGCACTCCAAAATCTGCAAGTAGCTGCCTCAACCAAGTAATCTCTGTTGTCACTATTATCATAGCTCTCAACTCAGCCTCTTCACTCGAACGGGAAACTGCAGTCTGCTTCTTTGTCTTCCAGGTAATCAGGGAGGAGTCAAGAAAAACACAGTAAGCAGAAAGATAACGACAATAAGAAGGATCACTAGCCCAGTTCGCATCGGAGTACGCCTGAAGCTATAGTGAGTTGGAGCTAGGAAAAAGCAAACGACGAGAGATAGTTCCACGCAAGTAGAGAAGAACATGAAGAAGGTGACTGTAGTGAAGATGGGTTGGACGAGCTATGAACTGACTCAAGATATGAACAACATGAACAATATCAGGATGAGTGCTAACAAGATACACCAAACTCCCAACAAGATGACAATATCGAGTAGGGTTCTCAAGAAGATTACCATCAGTGGCACGAAGTTGAAGGGATAGATCCATGGGAGTCTCGGTAGTGCGAGTGTCAGTCAAACAAGACTGATCAATAAGATCCTGGACACACTTCTGCTGGGAGAGGTAGTAGCCCTTAGGCATGGAAGATACCTCAATTCCAAGGAAGCACGTAAGAGAACTAAGACCAGTCATCAGAAATTGCTCACTAAGATGCTTCTTCACATACGTGATGAATGAGGAATCATCATCAATGATGAGCATATCATCAACATACAGAAGAAGCAGTGTTCTACCCAGAGATGAGACATGGACAAAAGGAGCAGGATCGTGGGAACTGACAGTGAAACTGACAGCAGTAATCACTGAGGTAAAACACGCAAACTAAGCACAAGGAGCCTATTTGAGGCCATAAAAAGCACGACAAAGACGACAGATGTCCCTGTCGACGATCGAGTAGCCGATCTTACGAAATAAATAGAGAAAAATGGCAAAGAATTCTTGGGAGAGAATGAGACTGCTCTTTATTGCTATGAACTGGATACTTTATAGGGAATGCCCTCAACAAGGCAGTGGACTAATCCTAATTACACTGAGCATAAGGCTTACTATGCTATTGAATCAGGCTTGAAACATGAATCTAATGTCGATTGTTGTGCTCCAATCTCATGCCCTTGTTCCTCCGTGCTCCATCTTTAAATAACCATTGAAGAGGTGGTAGTTGTTCCTGGAGAAGGCGCTTGTTGGAAGTGACGCGTCTGGTCGAAGGGTCGTTTACAGTTAGTAAAACAGTAACTGATCGCCGGTTGATGTCTGTGAGACACTCAACCAAATGGTGGTTGTTGTCAGTGTCTTAGGACAATGAAACATTGTGTGGCATGGAGCAATTATGACATGTGAGTAAAATCCAGATGTCAGTTCATCGCTTCTACGAGCAGTCATCTGGTCAGGGATTGGGTACAGGACCTCATCTAACCAAGGTACCCATTATGTAACATCTAGAATCCTCATGACCATAGAGGTCGTTAGCCTTAAAGGTTACGACCACGAAGACATATGGTCTTTTATTATGTATTAAAGAAATACATAGAGGTTTTAATCCTCGTCAGCTAGCCCCCGAACTTTAAGTGAATTGGTCGTGTGAACGCTTCTCCGCTGAAGTCATATCGGACAGACTCTCATTTAATGCTGGGACAAACGAGGTGGTCTGCATTCACTTTAAAGTTGAGAAACTGTCTTGGGAACTGAAGAGTTTTTCTGTCTGTTGGACTTTTTTAACTCCCCGATGCAGTTAAAGAACCGTGGCTATAAAATCCCCATTGCGCTCGGTTTTAGGGTTTTTACGCTCCTAGATTTTCTTCAATCCCTCTTCATCTTCTTGTGAAGAATTTCTTTCGACCTCCTTTGCCCTTTTCGCCCAAAATCTTCTTCGACCACTGTTCCTAAACCTAAGCATGTCGGACTCAATCACAAATGGTTGATTTCAGATCTGGTGGGAAGAGGCTTGTTGATGATCTAGAACCGATCTTACGTATGATTGTTTGATTCGGGGACTCTCCTAAATAAGAATCATGCAGAGAATGACACAGGGATTTTATACAGGTTCAGGCCTTCTCCGGAGAGAATAACAACCCTACTTCTGTGTGGCTATATTGAGTATGCTGGTTACAGATCAAGAGAAAGACTAAGGGCTAATGTCTTGTGCTCCTAATTGCGTATGCTCTTGTTCTTCTCTACCTTCTGACTTCAACCTTATATAACGTATGAAGAGGTGGCAGTTGCTCCAGATGAAGAGACGTCCCAACGTTCCAATCGACGAACCGCTAGATGGAAGTTGTCGCTAGGGATGTGGCACCCCCACGTTGCTAGTCAGTTGTTGTCAGAGACAGAAGTAATTCAACGTATATTGAGTACCCCATGTGTTAAGCATGGCGCATAATATTCGCTAACTAATTAAGCCCACAAGTCAGCAAGCCTTATCAATTACATGATTGTCGAAGCCAAGTTGGTTATAGCCAATCGAGTCGTAGAAGATCTTACGACTGCTCGGTAGTCATAGGAAGGCTTACAACTATACCATGGTTGTAGGAAGACTTATGACTATGGAGTGGTTTACGACTAGACAGCTTAACCTCTCCCTTATAAACATTAAGGGGTATACTTAAGACTAATATAGAGATATTAATATCTATAATAAGAATTACAGATAAATAAATAAATAGGGATTATTAGATCCTCATCAAGGCTCAAGGGCCTGGAAGAGGTTGGGATGCTTCCTAACAAAGATATGATCAAATGGAGATCTGCGGCCAGGGAGCATTTCTCGAGCAAAGAGGATGGGGAAATCCATGTTTTTCTTGCCTACGTTGAGTGCAGATTCAGATTAACAGTGCATCCGTTTCTTCCGAGAGTCTTGGAGTATTATGGAGTTGAGCTGTTGAATCTGGCCCCTAATTCTATTGCCAATCTCAGTATCTTTATCTATCTCTGTGAGGCATGCCTGGGGATCAAGCCAAATCTGAATATCTTCCAGTACTTTTACAACATAGCGAGGTCGGGGAAGTCGGCGGCTGGTCCTGGGGAGTGCTCGCTGCGACTCCACGACGGGAAGGCGGATGAGTACATCCGAATGTACCCAAAGTCCTCGTGGTTATCATGGAAGAAGAGCTGGTTCTACATGATAGTCACAAAAGGGGACGGTAAGGTGGCGAGTGAGAATCTCAACTGGCGGTCGATCGTGAAGAAGGAGGGAAGGGTCGAAAGATGCATTGAAGCAATCCAAGACCTCGGCACTAAGGGTTTGACCTCTTGGCACGTGGTTAGGGACTTCTCTATATGCATGATTAGTCTCTTGAGGCTCCGGTCGCGTCCTTTGCTCTGGTACGTTGGTCGTGACGAGACGACCAAGGATACCAGTGAAGGTAAGTCAAGAAATCTTTTTCGACCAGTATGATTTATTTAGTTGTTTTATTTCCTAACATTGGGACCTATTTGTTCTTTTAAAGCCCTTTTCTTCTAATGAGATCAGGGAATGGGACAAAATGATCTGCGTCGGGGAGCCTGATGCCAAGGCTGCTTTTCCCGGTATTTTGGCGGTCGTCTCTAAAGAAGAGAGATTGAGGAGACTCAAGGTAGATAATAACTTTTTCTTCATCTTTTATATATTCTCCGGTCTGTATATGATTCTGCTCTGATATGTAGGCGGTTGGGTTGAGGAAGAAAGAGTCCGAGGAGGGCTCCGACCCAACCATTGTTCTAACCGACTCCTGCCCGGAGACCACACAAGCGGATGTTCCTCCTGAGGTAGAAAAAGAGCACAGAAACGGAGTATATACTTTTAGATGGTATACTTCATCACCTAATTAAATTGGATTTGTGACTTAGGTGGAAAAGAGAACGAACCCGCAGTGCGGAGCTGCAAGGGTCGTAAGCCCCAAGACGGTCGTTCACGACCTGACAGTTGCTACCAAAGCAACTGTCACGGAGGCTAACGAAGACACCATATCTGACCAACTGGTCAAGGATCTCGACCGACTAGACGAGGAAGTTACCTCCGACCAGAGGTCGGGGGATGTCATGGGTACGACCGACCCTACTGGTTCAAAACCGGTAAAATCGGTCGAGAAGAAAAGGAAGGCCAGTGCTACGGATTTTGCCCCAGTGTGTTTCAAGCTAAAAACCAAGACGATCAGGTATGTATATATGTAAAGAAATTTATGAAAATACATACCTTTTTTTTGTCTCTGGCCTGCTAAAACTTTGATTCTATTTGATTCTGTTTTTATAGATCTACTGGTGTTCCGGTCGCCCTCGACCAGAGCACTCCTCAGGAGAAGGTTCCCGAGGAAATGGAGGTTGAGCCAGCCCCCGAACAGGTGGTAGCGCCAATGCCTGCCATGGCGGCTCCCATTCCGCCTAAGGAGGCAGAAGTTCCTGAAGGGTCTCAGCAGGTTTCGACCACTGCTGGGGTCCTTCAAGGAATTTCTCCGAAGGCCCCTCATCCTACCGGCTCACCCCATCGTCATCGAATCTTCTACGATGCAGAACTCGATGAGGCCTATGATAGAATATCGAGCCATCAAGCAAAAAGGAGTCCTGATATTATTTTTGCCGAGTATAATGATATGGCAATCCGGGTAAGTATCCACGACCACTTCCATATCATTTTCCCCTCAAGTTTATAAAAAAAACTAAAAAAAAAGTTTGCCATATCTGTAGCATATCGTGGAGACTTCGCTGTGGTCGGTGGGCTGACCAAACGAATAAAACTCTTGGAGAAAAGAAACTCTGAATTAGAAAGTAAAAACTTTCCTCTTGACTTCTCCTCTCCTTCTTTGCTATCTTGTTTCTCTTCTGTTAATTAACTTCTCCCCTTATCATATTTGATAGATTCAGAGAAAATTAAAGAAGAGTTCGTGGCCAAGGAAGCCATAATAACAAACCTTGAAGGTGAATGCCAAGCTAAGAACCGGTCGATCGAATTCTTGACGACCAGGAACAAGGAGATTGTCGAAACTTGTGAGAAGAAGAGTCAAGGTAATTGGTCAAAAGCTTAACCAGGGTACTATCCATTCTGATTATAATTATTTATCTTCGGTTCACTCGTGCAAAGCAAACTCAAGAAATAACCAGAGCAAAGAAAGCTCTTGAGTTCGAGCGCGGTCAAGGGGTAGAACCTGAGTAGGGCCTTGACGAAAAAGTTAAGGCTCTGAACAAGATACTTTTCGATATGAGATCGGGATCACAACTGCCTCTCTTGGAGGATCCTGCAGAGAAAATTAACTTTTTGGGCCAACAACTCGAAGATCTCCGAAGTCTGCTTAAAGTTACTCAGGATAACTATGCACAGATGATAAGGGAAGCTGTCGCTAATGGAGTCAGCTTTGCTCTAGCAAAACTGAAGGCCTCCGACCCCCTCGTGCATCTCCAAGCTGTTGAAGAAGATTCTAACTGCTCGAGAGATGAAGCAACCAAGCTTATCGAGGAAATGACGCCTCTCGGAAACAAGGTTGTGGAGGAAATAGAGGTCAAATCTCCATCACGCAGCGACCAGTCTGGTGATTCTAAATAGATGGTTATAATATAATAATGATTAAAACTTACCTTTTACCATCAATAAAGTCTGTGTTTTATCTCTTTATTTTGCTAAGTACTCATATATTTTCTAGCCCCCGACTGCTTTTATTAGTATAAGAACTTTACTAAATAAGCAGTAGACCGAAAAAAGAGCATAAGCTACAACCACGGTACAAACTATGTGTGATTATGTAATAAAATGATCTAAGTAGTGGTAGAAAATCAATGTGGTCGGAACTAGTGTATGACTTCAATTAGCTTTAGATTCTTTCCATAATCAAAATATTGTATAGTACACTAAGTGGCCGGAAAATATTTTTTAGACTCAGCTTGATGATAAGGAACCATGCAAAAAATGCATGTAAAAAAATGATAAGTGACCATGTTTATACTTATTATCCAAACTGATCCTAAAGGTTGCTAAGAATCAAAGACATAAAAAACACTTCGCGAAATGTGCTCATACTCAAGTTCTGACTGACAACAAAGATCGTAGGAAAAGGACCGTCGCTAGGAAGCTCCTTCCAGTGGGCAAGACCACATGTGGAGAGGAGAGACTTCGACTAGGAGGCTTTTCGTGTCCCGACCATAGCCAAAATAAGAGTAGAACAGAATGTTGAAATGAAGAAATGAAGTCCATAAGTTCTATAGCATGTAAGTAACTATATCAAGTTGCCTGTGTTATGCTTTTTTACTTGTTTGCTTCTTTAAGGAAAGAACATGGTCGCGAGTGAGAATCATTGCTGTGATGTTCACGACTAGGACCTTTATGACTCGTAACGACAATGTCAAGGCCAAAAGAAGTAAAAGAATATCCTTTAGACGGATATCGGAGAGCATCTCCTTCGATCAATTAAACAACAATAGTATGTGACCAGATAATGAAGAACAAATATATAAACAACATCACTAATCGGAGAGTAGAGGAAATGCAACTTTATTGAAATAAAAGAAAAGAACAATTATACATAAAACTTACACAACTGATCAATGTTCCAAGAATTAGACAAAACTTGCCCGTCTGACATTGCTAGTCGTACTGAACCTGGTTTGGTGACTTCGACCGCAGTGTATGGACCTTCCCATTTAGGAGAAAGTTTATTACGATTAGCATGGCTCTGAATTTTTTCGTAGAACCAGATCACCTTCAGTTAGGCTGCGAGGTTGCACTTTACGACTATGGTACCACCGCATGGCTTGTTGGTAGACTACCGATCATACAAGGGCTTGGTTTCGTCGTTCCTCATGGAAATTGATGTCGTCTAGTTTTCGTTCTTCTTGATCGTTTTCGTTAAACAATCGATTCGAGCAGAGCCAATTTTCAATTTCGAAGGAAGAATGGCTTTAGCACCGTAAACTAGAAAAAATGGCTTTTCACCGGCCGCACGACAAGTCGTAGTTCGAACGGCCCATAACACAGAAGGAAGTTCTTGAACCCAAGCTCCTGACCGTTTTTTAACTGGTTGAACACCAGGTGTTTCACCCCTTACATTATGATACAATTGGATCACTCGACTGCTTTGTTGCTCTGCGGATGAGCGACAGAAGCGAAATGTATCTTGATACCTAGCTCCTCGCAGAATTCCTAAAAATTCCCACTAGAGAACTGGGCACCGTTATCCGTGATTATACGACTGGGTATACCGAATCGTGTGATCATGTTTTTTGTGAGGAACCTCTTAGCAGCTTCAGTTGTTGTTTTAACAACTGGCTCGACTTTTATCCATTTTGTAAATGTGTCACTCATGATGAAAAGGAATTTGAAGCCTCCAGGTGCTCTTAGGAAAGGTCCTAAAATGTCTAGTTCTCAGGTTGCAAAAGGCCAAGAAAGAGGTATTATTTGTAAAGCTTGTGCTGGCTGATGTACTTGTCGACTATGAAATTAACATTGTACACACTTCGTCACAAGCTCTTTTGCATCATGAATGGCAGTTGGCCATAGTATCCTTGCCTGAAGGCTTTACTGACCAATGTTCTGTAGGAATGATGTGCTCCACAGACTCCTCTATGAATATCGATTAGCAACTTAATGCCATCCGTTTGAGATATGCATCTCATCAACACTCTGTGAGATCCTCGTTTATGCAAGGTGCTTTCGATCAGAGTGTATGATTTGGCTTTTCGAGCTATACGATCAGCCTCTACATCATCTTCAGGAATAATGTCATGCTGAAGATAATTGTAGATTGACATCATCCAATCTCTACCGGGATCGTGCTTGATGACTTGTGGAGCATCCATGTCCGCAGGATCGATTTGTACGACCTCTAGTGGAACATCTATGTCCTCGGAATGCTTAACCACCGAGGTGAATCGAGTTACTCGAGAAAAACTCCGGGCGGGACATGTGACCATGCGGAGGCCATCTGTGCCAACTGGTCTGCCAGAAAGTTTTTCTTTCTAGGAATGTGTTAGATCTAAAAACTGAAGAAGTACTTTTCGGATAACTCCAGCCCCCGAGCCTTTGAGCATCAAGGAGCCATCAAAATACATTGTCCACTCGTCGTGATGTTCGTACTCGGACCCTTGGGTGGGTTCAGGGTTTGTCCATTCGGCAATGAATTCTGCTATTGCTTGGGACTTGATTGTTGTTCATGAGATGAATGAAGGTCGAACGCCCCAAGCTCGACCGCCTATTTTGCTATTCGTCCCGATGATTCCCAATTTCTAAGAACTTGACCAAGGGGATATCCAGTCGGTACGACCACTTTGTAGGCCTGAAAGTAATGCCTTGGTTTCCTTAAAGCCATAAGTAGACCATAGAGCAACTTTTGTACTTGTCGGTATCTTTCCTAAGGTCCATGTAAGACTTAGAGTCGTCGATCTTATGAAATAAACAGAGAAAAATGGCAAAGAGTTCTTGGGAGAGAATGAGACTGTTCTTTATTGCTATGAATTGGATTCTTTACAGGGGTGCCCTCGACAAGGCAATGGACTAATCCTAATTACACTGAGCGTAAGGCTTGCTATACTATTGAATCAAGCTTGAAACATGAATCTAATGCCGATTGTTGTGCTTCAATCTCATGCTCTTGTTCCTCCGTGCTCCATCTTTAAATAACCATTGAAGATGTGGCAGTTGTTCCTAGAGAAGGCGCCTGTTGGAAGTGACGCATCTGTTTAGAGGGTCGGTTATAGTTAGTAAAACAGTAACTGATCGTCGGTTGATGTCTGTGAGACACTCAACCGTATGGTGGTTGTTGTCAGTGTCTTAGGACCATGAAACGTCGTATGGCATGGAGCAATTATGACATGTGTTTCATTCATCACATGGTAAGGAATATACTTGCAGTTAAATCCAGATGCTAGTTCATCGAGCAGTCATCTGGTCGGGGATTGGGTACAGGACCTCATCCGACTAGGGTACCCATTATATAACCTTTGGAATCCTTACGACCACAGAGGTTGTTAGCCTTAGGGGTTACGACCACGAAGACCTATGGTCTTTTATTATGTATTAAAGAAATACATAGAGGTTTTAATCCTCGTCAGTCCCCATCAGGAACAGAATACCCAGGTGGTGGTTGCATGTAGACCTCCTCATTCAAAACACCATTAAGAAAGACATTTTTAACATCTAGCTGAGAGATAGACCACTGGTGAACAGAACCAACCAAAACAAGAGTGCGGACAGTAGTCATATTGGCAACAATGGCAAAAATATCATTGTAGTCACGACTGTACTCCTGCTAAAAGCCGCGAGCCACAAGATGAGCCTTGTAGCACTCGATAGTACCATCAGCCCGGGTCTTAATCTTGTGCACCCACTTGCACGTGATAGGGCGAGCATGCACAGATGTCGGTACAATATGCCAAGTCTTCGTACGTCGAAGAGCATCAAGCTCCTCTGCCATAGCGAGCTGCCACTCAGAATGAGGAGCAACCTCACGATAAGAACTAAGCTCAGTGACAGAGAGAGCATGAGCTATATGAGCAAATCCAAGATGATCAAGAGGTCGAAGGGATGTCCGGTCACAAAGTACGTAACGAAGAGCATTATCAGGAGGATCCGATGTAGGTGTTGGCAAGATTTCAGGAGAGGAGACTGGTGAAGGACGAGGACGTCTGGAGTAGTGAATACCAGAGAAACGAGATGGTGGTGCTACAAGAACAAGAGGCGGTGCTACAGGAGACAACACCGGAGGCGGAGGTACAGAAGGAACCATTGGAGACAGACCAAGGGAAAATTGTGATAGTGGAGAAATGGGTGAATAGTCAAAAAGTGACAACCATGAAATCGTCTCAATAGTATAAATAGGACAAGGAGACGAATCTCGATAGCAGAAAGATCAAGATTCATCAAAGAAAACGTCTCGTGAAATCCAGATTAAGATTCATCAAAGACAACGTCTCGTGAAATCCTGATCTGTCGAACAGAAGGATCATAGCAGAGATAACCCTTATGCTTAGAATTATAACCAAAAAACACATACTGAACTGACTGAACCGATAGTTTGGTGCGCTCACGAGGCTGCAGCAGAACAAAACAAGTGCAACAAAAAACACGAAGGTGGGTGTACTGGGGGGCTCAAGAGTAGAGACACTCTATAGAACTAACACCCTTAAGAGCAGTAGAAGGCTACATATTGATGAGATATGCAGTCGTAGAAATAGCCTCAGCCCAGAACTGTGGTGGAGCATGAGAGGCAAGGAGAAGAGTGTGGGCAGTCTTAATCAGATGACGATGTTTACACTCAGCAACCCTATTCTGAGCATAGGCACCAAGACAAGAAGACTGGTAAAGAGTGCCCTGCTCAGAAATAAACTGTCTAAAAGCGCCAGAACAGTACTCGCTAGCAGAATAACAGGAAAAGTACGGAGGGAAGAATCAAATTGAGTATGAACCATCGTTGCAAAGCTACGATAGATCACAAGAAACTGACCACGATTATACATAGAGAAAAGCCATGTAAAACGGGAATAACCATCAATGAAGATCACATAAAACTTATGCCGCCTTTAGAGATAATAGGCGTAGGTCCCTACACATCTGAGTAAACTAAGTCAAAAGGGCGAGAAGACAAGGACGCGCTAAAATGATAAGGAAGTTGTAGCTGCTTGCCCAGCTTACAACCGTGACAAAACATGGCCGTGTCAACTGTAACACATCCAAGAACATCCTGACGAACTAATAAAGAAAGGCGAGACCCACACAAGTGACCTAGACGATGATGCCACTGCGCAAAAATTCTGGCAGTGGAGGTAGATGTAGAGGTGATAGGAGCAACTGAAGTGGGCGGAAGGTGGAGGTGGTCAAGGATGTAGAGACCTTGATAATCCCTACGGCGCTGGCTAGTCCCAAGTACCATCGCTGTCTATCGGTCCTAGACAAAACAGGTGTGAGAGTCAAAACCAACCCTATAGCCAAGATCAGTGAGCTGACCCACCGAGAGAAGCTGCATGGTAAGCTGGAGAACATAAGAAACAGCTGGAACAGAAAAGTCAGTGGACAAAAGAGTACTTTGATAGCTGACAGACAGAGGAGTACCGTCAGCTGTCTGAACAGAGATAGAAAAAAATATGAGTTCCTGCTGAAGTGAGAGATATGAAGTTCAGTATCATGTGGAAAGAGACACTAGAATGCAGAACCCAAGAAGTACCTGAAGGAGACGTCTAAGCTAGGCTAGCAGAACCTGCTGAACTGTGAGAGAACTGCTGAAGTAGAGCCTGGAAGAGCTACAGAACAGAGTCACCTCCCTGCCCCCTTGGATCGTCCACCCCCACGCGCCTTGTTTCGTTTTTTTGCACTGCGCAACTCCGGTAGTCGTGCTTGAAGTTCTTGCAATAATTGCACTGAACCCCAATTGGTGCAAAAACAGGAGCTGACACATACGCCTAAGGGGGAACTGTAGTCGTAGCAAAAGCCGTCGGTGTAGTCGAAGAAGAATGGGCAGTAAGCACAGCCAGAACAAACTGTGCTGCTAACCCACGGCGAAGCTCCTCAGCACGAAGTGTCGAAAGAGCCTCGATGACTATCGATCATGGCAAGCGGCTCAGTAGTTGAGCCTTGACAGGTTCAAACTTGGTGGAAGCCCACGGGTCACCTTATTCTATCCACCCGGGCAGCACCAAGATGTATCACGACCTCAAGGAAAGGTATTGGTGGGTCAGTATGAAGCAAGATATTGCTAAATGTGTCTCTCAATGTGATGTATGTCAGAGGGTTAAAGCCGAGCACCAACGACCAGCAGGGTTGTTGCAGCCATTGCCGATCCCTGAATGGAAATGGGAACAAGTAGGCATGGACTTCATTACTGGATTGCCGAGCACCCAAACGGGCTTTGATTCCATTTGGGTGGTAGTTGACCGGTTGACCAAGGTAGCCCATTTTATACCGGTCAAGACCACCTATAAGAGTGATAAGCTAGCAGAATTGTATATGGCAAGAATTGTCTGTCTACATGGAGTACCCAAAAGAATAGTTTCAGACCGAGGGTCGCAGTTCACTTCAAGGTTCTGGAAAAGCTTACATGAAGCTCTTGGTACTAAGCTCAATTTTAGTACAGCCTATCACCCTCAAACCGATGGGCAAACCGAGAGAGTGAACCAAATACTTGAAGACATGCTCAGGGCTTGTGCTTTGGATTTTAGGAAGAGTTGGGACAAGAACTTACCCTATGCTGAATTTTCTTACAACAATAGCTATCAAACCAGTCTACAAATGTCCCCTTTCGAAGCTCTATATGGTAGACCTTGTAGAACACCCCTCCTTTGGGATGAGGTTGGAGAGCATCAACTTCATGGTCCAGACCTGGTTAAAGAAGCTGAAGACAAGGTGAAGCTCATAAAGGAGCGATTGAGAGTGGCTCAATCTCGACAAAAGAGCTATGCTGATACCCGTCGAAGAGATTTGTCCTTTGAGGTTGAGACTTTGTATACCTTAGAGTGACACCACTTAGGGGAGTTAGAAGATTTCGGACTAAAGGAAAGCTGGCACCAAGATTTATCGGCCCATACAAGATCATGGACAGAATTGGTGAAGTCGCCTATCAACTAGAGCTCCCAGAGTCCCTCTCAGCTGTGCACAATGTCTTTCATGTATCCCAATTAAGGAAATGTCTTCGGGTGCCAGAAGACCACACATCACTAGAGAATTTCGATCTTCAAGAAGATCTTACCTATGTGGAGCAGCCAATTAAAATTCTGGATGTTGCAGAAAGGGTTACTAGGAGCCGGATTATCAGATCCTACAAGGTGCAATGGAGTCATCATCCAGAAAGTGAAGCTACATGGGAGAAGGAAGAAGACCTCAAGGCTAATTACCCCTACCTCTTTACTGATCATGTTTGAATCTCGGGTCGAGATTCTTTTAAGGGGGGTAGGTTTGTAACATCCTGATTTTCCAAGTCCTTTTAAAATTGTAAAACAAAATAAAACTATTTTTGTTTTGATGAGAATTCATAGTTGGTTCGTTGGAGAGGGTTAAGTTTCATGTTGTCACCCTTCTGTATGTTGGCCAGTTCTCCCCTCAGTCCCTCTCTTTTGTGTTATGTTCGGTTTAGACCTTCTCTGTGGCCTGGACCTCCCCAGTGGTCCTTGAAGTTAGACCTCTCCTAGGGGGCTTAGACCTTTTCTCAATTGGACGTGTCTTTATGTCCAGACCTTTCTCCTTGAGCTAGATCTCTTTGGATCTCTTTGTTGGTTCGAATCTCTTTGGTTCAGACCTCCTCCTTAGGTCTAGACCTCCTCTTGGTTAAACCGTGCCTATATGTTTAGGCCTCCCTTCGAATTCAAGTCCTTTGGACCTCCCCATCCATTGGATCTCCTTACTCGCTTATCTTAGGAACCCTGACCTCCAAAGATTTCCTCCCGAACCTTTAGGACCTCCTATGTTGAGATCCTCACCGCCAGGACCTCCCATTGTGGAGATCCTAGCGATTAGGACCTCCCCTGGTCAACTCAGTTCTTTGGACCTCCTCTTAAGACCCCTTGAGCCCGTAGAACCTCCCTTCGTGAGAGCCTAACTGATAGGACCTTCCCCTTGGTGAGATCCTACCAGTCAGGACCTCCTTTTTACAAGGATCCCCTCAGCCAGGACCTCCCTTGATGGGATCTTGGTTGTTAGAACCTCTTGTCGCGTAGACCTCCTCCATGTATGTCTGGACCTCCCCATGTCCGCACCTCCTCTCAGAATCTGGACCGTTAAGACCTCCCTTGAGATTTTATGACCCAGACCTCCTCTTTGAACATCTGGACCGTTAAGACCTCCCCCGAGATCTTAACCAATCTGCAGTCTCCCTTCTAGATTAGCGATCTGAGCGTTAGGACCTCCCATTGGAGATCCTAACCGTTCAGACCTCCTGTCTGAAATTGATCCTTCGGCCCTAGACCTCCCTAGCGGGTGAGGTTCCCCTCTTACCACACGGACCTCCCCGTTAGCACTCAATCTTGGCCGTTGGACCTCCTCTTTGGAGATCCAACTGTCAGGACCTCCCCCTTTGACTCAACTGTTTCTAGATTTGACTGGTCCCACCTGCCAGGCTGACCCCTTTCTTATGTTTCCCCGCCACACTAGTACCATGAGCATTTAATGCATGTATTGTCACAATAAATGCGGCCATGCAAGTGGCTGCATCCATTGAATGGGGTCATTCTGGGGCACTATTGGTGCCATTTCTAGTCTCCTCCGTAATGAAAGACACTATGTCCTCTATTACTTTTCTTTGACACTCCCGTACCTTTTGCCCATCTCACATGCTCACCAAATCATGTACGCATTGAGTGGTCTTTTCACTCTCTTTGACTATAACTAGTCCCGGGAGCCCTCCCTTGCCACCTTTTTCACACACTCGACATTATTGCTCACACCCAAGTGGCTTCTGGAGAGCTTCATTGCCAAGAACATCGCCAGAGCTTCTCTTCATCATATTATCACCATTGGAGGCTCGGCAGAGCTTGGGCGTTGACCTCAACCGCCCAGATTGCCTTCGACCTCCCTTCAACTCGTCACCTCTTCCCAAGGTTGGTAAGCCTCCTTGTGCAATCGATCCGTTCTTGTTCTCATCACCACCATAAGAGGTTATGTCCATTCCGGGACCTCTTCCTTTGGATTCTCCTTGAACTCCATGGCTTCACTTGAGATCACCTCTCGGGATCCTGCACACTCATCATCATCGGGGTCTTTGGCGTAGGTCATCTCTCTGGTCTTTTGCGAAGACCTTCCTCATTGGGCCTTTCTTCCGTAGATTAAGACCTCTCCCAAAGAACCTATTTTGAGTGTGTGTCGTTTCTGTTGATTAAGTTTTGGGGTTTCTTTTGAAGTTCTCTTGGCTCTTTATTTGGAATTTGGTTTGAGTTGTCTCCTTTTCTCCGTATAGATCGTGAGGACACCGAGGAACGTGAGATCACCAAGAAGAAGACTCTCAAGGCAAATGAGCAAGGCAAGTCATGCTCTTGATCATATTGCACCCAATATTTCAATTTACTTATGTTACATTTCAAAGTATAATGCATGCTTATTTCTACCAAGATATTTTAATGCCTGTCTTTAAACACTTAGTTATGCCTAATTCCTTCATATGGCCAACTTGACATTGAACTCAATCTGTTGTCACCTTAGACAAAACCTGATTGATGCATTAGTGTGAACCAGGTGCAATTGAAAAAAACCAAATGCTTAGTATTGCTTAGACCAAAAGTACTTGTTTTGGAAAATCTTTACCTTCATGACCAAAGACTGTTTAAAATGTTTTGATCATGGCATTGGGATGTCATGGGGGTGTGAAAATATTGCTGGGGAAGCAAAGAAAATGGAAATTGATTTAGACTTGGGCGAATTGGTTTGCTTGGTTGGTGCAAGGTTTATGCACGGACTCTATCCTGGCTAAGGTGGAGGTCCAAGGGTTTGTGTTTGTCGCCCAAGTCAGTTGAGGACCGGTCTTTGAGCCGCCAATGCTAGGCCTATGATGGGCTACGCCAAAACCGTGCAACCACATGTCTCCAGTATGGGGCGTGGGACCTAGCTAAGTAAATTGCAGAACTTCCACATGATTGATCCAGTTGGAGGAGTGGGAGGTCTTCTATGGCCGGTGGTCTTTTATGACCTATGTTCCCACTGGTGCAAGAGGGGGCCCAGATCCTGCGGAGCTGAATCCAAAGGAGGCGAAACCTTAGCAAGGAGAGGCTGTGGTGGAACAATGCATTTTAAAGGCTTTGTCATGAACTCTAGACCTCTTACCTTTGGTAGTGAGAGGTGGCATCGACGGATCTTGGGATAAACTAGAGGAACTCATGTCGTGTGGGTAAAGTGCACATCCTCGATCGAGTGTAAATCTATTGAATAGCCGTGTCCACGGTCATGGATATCTTGGCGTGCCACTCGAGTTAGAAGTTGGTTTTGGGTTTCTAAAAGTGTTTAACAAACTGTTTTGGGATTTCTATCCCATAGGTTTGGGCAGGAGCCTTGTGACAGAGGGTATCCTTCACCAATTTATTGATGAATGCTATCCAACCTGAAAATCAAATTTTTGAAATGGATTTTATCTATTAAAACCCGCTTTGGAACTTAGTAATTGTAATTGAAAGAAACTTGGCTTTATGCAAAGCAACCATAGTATGCCTTCATTGTATATCCATGTATGCATGTCATTTTGTTACCCATGGGTGTGACTTGCGAGCACGATGGTAGTGCTCACTCTTGCTCAATGCAAAATCTTATCAGGGGAAGACAACAGCGGAGAAGAGGAGGACCAGGACGAGTAGGTTGTGCCCTCCAGCCATTTTGCCTGTGGTATAGTGGATGGACGTCTGTTTCCGCTCTTTTGTAAGCTTGCTTTTGGCCCAAGGCCACCTTTTGTAAACAACTCCTTGGTTATGTTGTAAATAAAGTTATGTCGTGGATGTTACCATTCTTGTATGCTGTGAAGAGCTAGCTTGAGATCCTTGGGACTAGCTCAGTTCACGCTAGGAATCATAGGGTGATCCCTCAAGCCTCACCACCTCCTCAGGTCAGGTCCTATGACCTCTCCTGAGTTGGCCGTGGCAGTAGAGGATCTCCCCGTGACTCCTGCTCCCCACGGTGGTACCCTCGAGTGGCCCTGCGGGAGACTTGATTGGTACCCCTGGGGGCAGATCCTACCCAAGCCTCGGGAGGTGCTACCGGACCTCCTGGGAGGTCCGGTGGGACGTCCTAGGAGATCCTGGGAGGACCTCTCGGGTGCCCTAGGGTTGGGTCGCCACAACCCCCTCCTATTTATAGAGAGGCCTAGCTTCTAGAAGAGTTAACCCTAATGGGCTCCCGTTAAGGCCCACGCACAAACGGGACACACGCACGCATCTCAAAGCATCGTCTTCATCTTCTCTTGACCTAAATCGCTTCTCCACGCACCATCTTGCGCCACGGTTTAGTCCAAGGTCACCAAAGCGGTATTTGGTGAAATTACCAAAATACCCCTTCTTGATCTTCCTCCGAAGACCAAGTCCAATCTTGGTGAAGTACTCGCCTGTTTCGCCACATGTAGGTTGATCAACGGCTCTCATCATGTCGGCAAGTCTCTCCCATCCGGCTCCCGCCGAAACCACCAAGGCACTTGCACCGACCCCCGCACCGCTTGATCCAACCCGTCGCACCGAACTACCCGTTCGGTCACCTTTGTCCATTCTGTGCCATGCTTGAGTCCATTGACCTCACTCGGCATCCTTGATCATTCTGGACCTCAGCTCTCCAAGCTTAGTCCCGATCATCCTCGTCGTTGATCGCCGTTGACCTCCAAGCGTCATGCACACAAATAGACAAAGAAATCGAATCCGGGAACAAGTTCTTCACAACTTGACCCACGTTAGTGAAAATATGCATCATGCAACACATATGCACTGAAGCCCATGAACTTGACCTAACCCAAAACCAATTCTCCAAACAGGTCGACATTCACAACACAATCGGTACAATCGCCAGTGTTACGGCAGATTCTGCATCAAGATCATCGCCGCATCGCTCCAATAACGTCGGTTATACCGCTTCTCAATGAAGACCAGAATTCCACAAAACATCTTCTCTGGAATTTACCTACCGCCATGTAACTTTTGGTATTATCAAGATCATGATACTACCACCTTTCAAAGCCGGTAGATAATCAAGATCATGGTCGCATCATGACTTACATGCCGGTATGACCGATTATCCTGACACTTGCTGAAACCGCCACTTTCGACAAAACTTCAAAGCTATTGCCAATTGTCTCATAATCCTAAGATCATGTAAATATCCCCATGATATCCACATCTTAGCCTTCCAATTTTGGATACCCCAAAATCGTCACGTGTCGTAGCCTCTGAAACGCACCTCCGTAGCTTCAACATGTATTAACCATCTTTGATCTCCACGCGCCCCAACTCGAGCCCGATCATCTCCTCCAGCATCTTCGACCCTCTGGACCATGACTTCGCACCAAGCCATCTCCTGGTCACCGCCGTAGACCACGATCGCCTCCGAGTTACCCTGCACATGCAAAGACCAAAACAACATATTTTCCTAGCACAAGTTCTTCCCAACTTGATCGACATAAGTCCACACACACCACACGTCTCAAATAACATCAGTACCCAACATTGTCAATTATTCATCAACTAAAATATACTAGACCTAGCCACATGGTCTAACAACCATTGAGTGTGATCTCTATGAGTGAAGACCACAACCTGTAGTTCGTCCCATAAAGCTTTGTTCCCGAGGATGATATCGTAGCTGATGGAATAGAAGCCATCGGTAGGCGGCGTTGGACGGTGCGGCGACCAAGACAATGAAGTCTAACAGGCTGTCCTGGACGGCGCGGCGGTTAGATTGACTTTTTTTCCTTTTTTTTAACCGAACTCCTTTAAAAGGAAACCATAGGTGGTTTCCTTACAAAAAATCGGTCGGCTCGAGCGGAATCGGCGATGGCGGCGACCCGTGCGGATGGTGGCGACACTCCGGCGACAGGCGGCGGGCTCGGCCCTTGTCGTCCTCGGGTCGGGCATCAGGGGGCGGCGGCATCGATTCGGACAAATGTCGGGTCAAGGACGATCGCTGCGGGATGCCCTCTTTGGAGGTCGCCAGCGTGGAGCTTGGCGGCCATTGGGATGTGCTTGACCGGTGGCATCAGGTGGCGTCGGGCGTTGACGGTCGGCGGAGGGTGGCGGCGTCGAGCACGGTGGCCTCGGGTCGGTGGCGGTGGCGGCCTTCGACGACGGTGGTAGGATGGCAACGGATGGAGCTAGGTTAGTGTACTAGCTCTGATACTATGTTATGAATATTGTGTGTGTATTCATGAGGCCCAATAGGCAATATATATAGGAAGTACAAGGGAGGTATTACAAAGGAATATGCCATACATATATAAGGAAATACAAAAGGCATATAAAAAAAATACAAAGAATTCATATTCTAACATAGAGCATGACGTTGTTCAGCTTATGAGCTACCTATTCGACCAGCACTGCTGAACAATGGCTTATGAATATTGTGTGTATTCATGATGTTCAATAGATAATATATATATAGGAAGTACAAGAGGTATTACAAAGAAATATACCATACATATATAAGGAAATAGAAAAGGCATACAAAAAATACAAAGAATTCCTATTCTAACTCAGAGCATGACGTTGTTCAGCTTATGAGCTGCCTATTCGACCAGGACTGCTGAACAATGGCTTATGGCTGTTGCCACTTGCCACTTGCCAGAGTGTATTCTCCCTGAGCTCTTGTACATGTTAAAGATGCTTATGCATATGATAACACGGTGATTCAAACGTAATATAGTACAGATTCCGACGGGTACTCCAGGAAGACTACAACCACTAAGAGCAACAGTTGCAACATTTTTTTCTCGCCATTTTGCTTAGAAGCTGGAGATTAGCTCGAAAGTACTTGAAATAGTATGTTCAGCTCAGAAGAATGCCCTCACTTCGGTCGAAGCAAATTCGTGCAAGAGGATCGGTTACCTTTGAACTGTTGAAAGGATGTTTAATTAAGGCGCTTGTAAGGTCCTAAAATAAAGCTGTTTAAGGAATCAAGATACCACTACATGAACTCTAAAAAAGGTTGCCTTCATGTAAAATTCCACATCAAAATTAAAGTGTTTTTTTTATTAAATGCCATAAGGCCCATAAGCCATAATGTAACATTACTAACACAAAAAGGCCAAGATGTAAGGTCTTGACTCTCAAATCAAATCCCAAAAACAAAAGACTATCTTTTCTATACAGAAAAGCAAAATAGTTGATTTTTATTGAGATATTTTTATTGAGTCAATCAATACATTCATGGAGCTATCTCGATATGTGACAAAAGTTTACAAGAGTAGAACACCAAACTAGCAGATCATTCATCATTACATCTCAAACTTTAGTTCGCTAGCCCCAGGAGCACTTGCACTAAAATGAACATTCTACTCATCATGTAGGAAGAGAAATGGATCGTACAAACAATGGTGAAAGTGCATTCACCATCTCATTCCTTTATAACCTAGCAATCTTTGAGCGCAATTAGCTGGTCAACGACACCAGGATCAGCAAGGGTGCTTGTGTCACCAAGTTCATCCAGCTGCTTTGAGGCAATTTTGCGCAAAATTCTGCGCATAATCTTGCCACTCCGGGTTTTAGGAAGTCCTGGTGCCCAGTGGATCTTGTCAGGAGCTGCAAACGCCCCAATCTGCCACATAAGACATGATAAATCATATTAAGATAAATGCTTTCTGATTGATTTTGTTCGCATCATAGAAAAGCATATGAATAAACAGAAACAATCAGCATGGAAGGAGGCAAGATGAGAAACAGCATTTCCAACAGGTTTAAGATTAACTGCTTTTGCCTACATTTTTTTGGTAGCCCATGTTTCTTTTGATGTGTCTTTCAGTTCTAGTCAACATAGGATTCACACTGTTTGCCTGAAGAGTGTTCATCTAAGAATGTTAAGTGTTAACTACTTTGTCTGAACTACAAGCTGAGTCATGATAGTTTATGCTAGGATTGGTCACAACTTGTTCCGAAACAGTTTAAAAAATGCCAAACAGATAAATTTAAGCAGCTTAGAGAAAAAAATCTAAAAGCATTATAGAGGCCAACCAACCATGCAGAACAAATGAACATCCCAAAGTATTAAGAAAATACCTGGTTGCGGACCGTCATTATGAGGCTTTTACGTAGTTCTTCACTATAAGGAACACCATCCACCAAAGTCACAAAAGCATATATTCCCTGACCTTTGACCTGAAGCAGATAATTTATTTATTGATTGAATTGCATATATGATCGGATACCAAGTAACCAAGGACAATAAAGAAGGAAAGAGACAAAAAATAGCAGTGGACCATACCTCATGCTCAACACCAACAACAGCAGCCTCTGCACATTTTGGATTTGAAACCAAAGCAGACTCAACCTCTGCTGTGCCAATTCGGTGTCCACTACATATTCAGAAGAAGGGCAAGATAGTTATAACTGAAAATTTTGCAACTGCCACATACTGAACTAAAAACAAGTAACAATATGAACCAAATAAGTAGTTTACCTGACATTGATAACATCATCTACTCTTCCAGTCAACCAATGGTAACCGTCTTTGTCCCTGACATGCAAAAACTACATAACTAAATTGTTTGGAAAAGTAAACCATGATATCAAAATACACCTGGATCTCATATCATATTGGAGGAAGATTTTGATAAGCTACCTGCTGCAACCATCACCAGTAAAATAGTAGCCAGCAAATGGCTTGAAGTACGTGGTCTCATATCTGTCATGATCTCCATAGAGAGTCCGGAAAGCCCCAGGCCATGATTTTTTAATGCAAAGATATCCACTGCATTCTCCTTGAATCTCCTGCCCTTTCTCATCAACAATGACTGGCTGTAAAGTGTAAACGATAGACACCAATGACAGAATTAGAGAGATGGTGGGGTCATACATCTTTACATTTCACAGACAAATTGTGTTTACCTGAACACCAAAGAAAGGAAAGGTTGCAGAACCTGGTTTCTGAGGCCAGGCACCAGGTAAAGGAGTCATCTACAGAAAACAAGTACGACAGTTCAAATTAAAGTGTTGAAGATCAAATTCACATTATGGTCTGAAAAAGAAATTTCATGAGAAGTGTAAACTAAAAGAGGCATTTACCATGAAGCCACCAGTTTCAGTCTGCCACCAAGTGTCTGATATGGGGCATCGTGAGTCCCCAACAACATTGTAGAACCATCTGAAATGAAGTAAAACATGCACAAGAACAACCTCTTATAAGTGTGTCTGCATAGTAGTATAGTACTTTAATACCTAATAAATGGTCCACGTACCTCCATGCACTAGGATTAATTGGCTCGCCGACACTTCCCAGGACTCGGAGAGATTTTCGAGAGTAGTGTGTAACATACTGCAAAAGTATATCAGAAAATCAGTAAGAGGAAATATTCACGCAGATATGCATATGGAAAATATTAAATAACTATATTTTAAACGTTATAAAAAACATATCAAAGAATTGGCTAGTTAAGAGTTTGGCCTTGCAGAAGAAGTGTTTATCACTTAGTCTATTAGTTTTATAAAGTAGAAACAGCCAGAGATCCTTCCAGTTGATAAGTACTAAGTAATAAGAGCTTTATAGCAAGTCAAGTATATTGCATATCAAATAGGTAGTGCATGAATCATTGGTGAGTTATGCTAGGTCCACTGGGCTGTGGAATGCAGATGTATCAGTAAAGATGCAGATAAGCTCCACAGCACAATTGCAACAAGCAGTTTTATCCATATTCAGTATGCCTGTTTGGTTTGTTACCAACGTGAACCAAACCAAATTTTGATAACACCAATGAAAATTGGCAAAAAAATGGTAACGCCAACGAAATCCAATTTCACACGTGGGCAATCCGAGGGTGAGGAAATCGCTTACCAAAATTTTGGTAACACCAAAATTTGGCTTAGCCGCAATCCAAACAATGTTCATTTTGCCAAATTTTTGCTTTGCCCAAGTTTTGGCTATGTTTTGGCTTAGTTCATTAAGGCCATGAACCAAACAGCCCCTAAATATTGAACTTCAATGGTTGATTGACAATCATTTAGCTTGTTGAGCTGGGCTAATATTTCCTCCCCCGCTATTAGAGATTCAAAGACAACCAGATTAATACAGACTTGAACATAGTGGGGGTAAAATAATGCCATCCAGCATCAACTGATGGCCCGTTCACATCACTCGGTAATGTAGTGAAACTATATCTTATATGGGAAAAAAGGGCTGGCATAAAGGATTGTCATGCATACCTCAGTACCATCACGCATGAGTGAACGAACAAGTGTCGGTGCCGTATAGAATATTGTCACTTTGTACTTGTCCACAATGTCCCAGCACCGACCAGAATCAGGGTAGTTTGGAGTCTACATGTATGATTCAAAGGAATACTTTAGGAATAGGGCAACTGAAAACAAGCACCTAACAGAGAAACTTATTGAAGGAAACAAAATGACGTTTCAATGAATAAACAAAACGAGTGCAAGCAGACAAGCACTGTTCAAAAAATAAAAGTAGACTTTGGTGTAGGTGAACTGCTATGAGTTGTCAGACAAGAAAACAAATCAAACTAAAGAAATTAGAGGACAGGCCCAAAAACCATTGAACCACAGAATTTTCATTTTATCACCACATATCACAATTTCACAACATATAAACTATAAAAGTCTTTAGAATTTTACCCCTTCAAAAATGAGAACTGTGGCTCCATTCAGGAGAGGACCATATGTCACATAGCTATGTCCAGTAATCCAGCCACAGTCTGCAGTGCACCTGATGCCAACAAAACAATGGAATGTATAAGGAAACAGCAGCTTCTATGAGTAGTTCCCCAAACCAGGAACATGTCTACAACCCTCAAAAACCATAAAAACTTGAGTTTTACTTTTACCAGTATATGTCCGTTGTCTTGTAATCAAATGCATACTTAAATGTTGTTGCAGTGTACACCATATAGCCCCCAGAAGTATGCAACACACCCTACATACATTATACGAGATTAATATTTGGGTAATTCGATAACAGGACAATCAGTGTAATTAAAAGTACCTTTGGCTTTCCTGTGCTGCCACTCGTGTACAAAAGAAACAAAGGATCCTCTGCATCCACCCATTCCACATCGCACTTGGTTGGGAAATTGGTCACAACATCCTGAAAGATATTTGCCCAAGAGATTATGGTAAACTAACATTGTTCTTCTCAGAGGATACACGGTTGCCCTAATATATAGGATGCATATTGGAAATATTCACAAGATGCTGGTGAAGGGAGAAACACACACCTGCCACCAAACATCCCTTCCTGCTTGCCATTTTGTGTCTTCTCTCTTCATTGCTGACTGGTTTTCATATGTCAAACAAAGACCTACTCACCACAACAGAAGTCGACATCAGTAAACTATATATTGGATAGCATTCAATTATTCTACATGTGCCTTGAATGAACCACATGCCAGAAGAGAAGTAGCCTTCACTATAAGAATATAGTGGGGTTTGCATAACTATCTGCCAATTGCTGCAATACAGGATACATTTTTAGGACGTGCGGACTAATGGATTATAACATCAAAGGCTAAATATTCATTTAATTGTAATATCTATTACTAATATAGAAAAAGTAAGATTAGTGATTTCCCCCCTATTCCCCAGTTTTGTGTACCCAGGATTTTCCCGTCAACTGGATAAACAAGATAACATGTTACAAACTTAGACTTGGATTTCCCCTCTTCCCTTTTTTGTGCCAAACCCAGTAAGTTGAAACCATTGATCTATGATACCCGTCAGCCACCATTGGCAATATATGAATCTGCCCCTAATATTCGCAGATTTAAAAAAAGTCCTCCTAATGGCCTCATCAAATCATATTTTTATTAGACATAAGCATTTCAAATAAATCCTTTAAAGTAAGACTTGATTAATTCTTCTTATAGTCTCTTTGATAACTTCTTTGTAACTTGGGTTGTGGATTCGACATGTACACTTACTAGTCTCCCATAAGCGAGTCACTATGAGAAAAGTTTACATATAATAGAAACATAATGAAGAAACTAACCCAAGACATTAAATCTAAGCATCTAGTTTCATATGAGGTCTTCTTATATGATCTCCTAAAGACATCTTGGTTGACATTCATCGGAAAGAAATAATAAGTTTGACAAAGTTACCACCCAAGACCCGACAGCAGCTCAAAACTGTCTATGCAGGTACACAAATCGGATCATAGTGCATACCTACAGATAATCCATTCTTCTCGCTTTCAACCAGAGCTGCATCCACTATATCTTTGAGAAGTATGGGCTTGATCCCCCTTTTCACCGCATTGCAAGTGATCACAAGCTTAGGCTTGCAATCGACGATCCTTTGTGCTAGCGAATCCGCAGAGAAGCCAGCAAACACAACCTGAACGAATTTTGGGATGCATCGTGTCATAAAAACACAAATATGATTTACCAGGATAACCAGCAGAGCTCATAGTTGTAGCCGTTACCGAGTGAACAGCACCAATGCGGGCACAAGCAAGCATAGCAATGGGCAGCTCCAGCAACATTGGTAAGTAGATAATCACAGCATCACCCTTGTCGACACCAACACTCTTCAAGTAATTAGCAAGCTACCAAAAAGCATAAACAACACATTAGAGATTCGGCACCTTCCTCAAACCTCTAACGATACACGCTGACACGCACGGTAGAACATTTATTATCCACAAGTTTTTCAGATATGAGCATGCATTTACCTGGCAAACTTTGTCCAAGAGCTCGGAATAGGTGAGCTTCCCATCCTGACCAGGCTCATTGCCCTCCCAGTACATTGCAATCTTGTCTCCATTCCCAGCCTCGATGTTGCGGTCAACGGCATTGTAACATATGTTGGTTTTGGATCCTTTGAACCACTGCCCAACACCAAGAATCACCGCATGATTCACAACCACTAGACCCATCACAAAGAAGTGCTTTTTTTTAGGTAACGGCAGGAGAACTGCCCTTAATGCATTAAAGAAGGTTATCAAGACCCATCAGACGATGCTTACGGTGATCTGGACGGGTCCCTTGGTGACGTCGAGGTTCTCGGAGCAGACCTCGCTGGGGTTCCACTTCTCCTTCCAGTAGAAGGTCTCGGCGATCTCCGACCAGAACCCGGTCGGGTCCTTGATGGACCTCTCATACATCTCCCGGTACTGATGTTCGTCATGAAAAAACACACCAAGATAACACAACTTTATCACATCACAATCATCAAAAGTACAAAGAAAAGAAGCACTAGGATGAATCAATTCCCCGGCGCTATTGCTATTTATGTCCCTGTCTGACTTTTACCCAGAGGACTTGATCAGGACGATACACGATAGATAGCACAGTTGCATGAGCCCCAAAATGGAAAGCTCCCAAGCGCTCAAGCAAGCGCCTCAGTCCAGAGCAAGCCATCAATTGGCTCAAAGAATCGTACTGGCTTCAATGGCAAGAAGCAAGTACAACTCCATACCTGTTTCGGGGAGGAGACGAGGGAGTTGGCGGAGAACTCGGGGCTGGGGAAGACGAGGTCGTGCTCCTCGGCGGCGATCGACTCGCCGAGGACGACGGCGTTGGTCCCGGAGATCTTGCCGGCGCCGGACGGCAGCTCGGACATGGTCTCCACGTGCCGGAGCTTGTCCGGGGAGGCGCCCGCCGGCTGGTCACCGCTGGCCGTGCCCATGGCTGGGCGCGCGTGGGGACGGGGACGGCGACGGTGATCGGAGGGGGAGGGGGGAGATGCAGTGAGATCCAGCTCCAGGCGGGGGCGGCGGCAGCGATGGCTACCGGCTACCGGTGGAGTTTATAAATAGATGATGAGCGGTCGATCTCTGACTCCCCCTCGGCCCCTCCTCCTTCCCTCTGCCTGCCGCCCAGTCGTGTGTTGACTTTCTACTTCCTTTTTCCTCTTGCTGATATTTTTCACTCCTGGCGAAGGCAAGGGGCCAAATCAAATTGGACAATGCTAATAGTTTTGATCGAATGGTAATTTGGTTTGAGAAGCCAAGGTGCTGGGAGAATAAAGTCAACGTGATTTGTTTTTTCTTAGCAAAGGAGCATCCGTTGGTTTCAAAGGCCACTCAGATCGGATCAATTGTTCATTGCGAACCGATCGGACTTTTTAAGCTACTCACGAATAATCAAGTAAAGGGTTAACCGCTGCTAATAAATTAAACAAATCAACCAGTAAGATGACAAGTACGTGGTGGTATCGCACTAACACAGCTGGCCCGCGGCTTGAGGACGCGGACAGGCGATTGTTGATTATTCATTTTTTGTTCGTAGGTTGTGACGGGTTGATTGCAACTACGCGCGACCGTGAGACCACGACGCCTGTGTAGTGTTAAAGCAAAGCCCATTTCTTGGATAGACGGGCGAGTGCACGTCGGGAAAAATTTCAGCTTCATTTTATTAAAAGAGGGCAAATCTTAGCTTTTATAGAAAGCTAATATCCAGAAAGACACATTGAATCAGATCATACTGGGGAAACCAGCTAAACCTAGGAAGATCAACTAAACCAAAAAAAAAAAAAAACAAGCCGAACCACCAATTGGCTCAAAGAATAGTTTCATGCCAAAAATAAACACTCCTCCCATTACCCAACCTGTAAGCAGTTCCCATATTAAAAATAGATTTCACTTTGTAAATAGAATTCTAGAACTGAGAAACTCTCTTAGGGTGAGAATCTCTAAAATCACCACTAGAAAAATATTTATCTTTTAAAATCTTATACCAGACCACGCTCTCCACTCTATTAAACCTCCATAACCACTTACATAACAAACAATCATTCATTATTCTAGTATTTATCACTCCCAAACCACCAAAATCTTTTGGTCTACAGACTACTTTCCAATTGACCATGTGGTATTTAAACTTGTCACTAGCTCCTCTCCAAAAAAAAATCTAGATCTGATACCATCCATTCTCCTCTGGATTTCCTCATTTAATCTATAAAACCCCATTGTATAAATGGGTAAGCTACTAAGATAGTTGTTAGTTAGAATCAGCCTACCCCCTGAGGACAAAAAGATTGTTTTTCCAGTTATCCAGTCTGTTATCTAGCTTGCTCATAATTCTCCCAACTGCCTTCTTATTTATGTGCCTATCCCCAATATCAATTCCCAGATAAGTAAGTGGAAGCACCCCAAGTTTACAGTTAAAGTTGCTAGAGATCTTCATAGCTTCCAACTGATCCACCCCTAGCACAAACACCTCACTCTTATAATAATTATTTTTTAAGCCCAACATCCACTCGAAACAGTATAACAGAAATTTCAGATTAAAAATATACTTATCATCACACTCTATCATCAAAACTGTGTTATCTGCATACTGCAGAAGAGAGACACCCCCCAAAATTAAATGGGAAATCACCCCTCTAATCAAGCCTAAGTCTTGAATCTTGGTTATCATTACTGCCAAGGCATTAGCTGCCAAGTTAAACAGTAGAGGAGATAAATGATTTCCCTGCCTTAAACCCCGGTAAGTGGAGAAGTAAGTGCCTACTTTTCCATTAATATTGATACTCACTCCCCCCCCCCCCCCAATGGAACTCATAACTCATTCAATCTATTTCTCAGAAAAACTCTTTCCTCTCATAACATCCTCCAAAAAGTCCCACTGAATCTTGTCATAAGCCTTCTCAAAGTCCAACTTAAGCACAATAACTTTTCTTATGGAAATTCTTAACTCATGCAGAATCTCATGCAGAGCTACTACTCCATCCAAAATGAATCTCCCCTTAATAAAGGCAGTTTGATTCTCACTGATAATCCTATTTGCAACTTTGCCTAGTCTAACAGCCAGGACTTTAGTAATGATCTTAAAACTAACATTGATCAGGAAAATGGGTCTAAATAGTTTAATAGAGATAGCCTCTTTGATCTTAGGAATTAAGGTGATCACCCCATAGTTCAGCCTCTTAAGATCTAATTTGCCTTCATAGAAATCTGTCACTAGCTCCATAAAACACTTCTTAATGACACCCCAAAAATTCTTGTAGAAGGAGGTAGGGAAACCATCTGGCACAGAGCAGAGTCAATAGGTAGAGCTTAACAATTTCCCAAACTTCTTTTTCAGATAAAGGCTTAACAAGACTGTCATTATCATCCTCAGCGATTCTGCTAGCCACACCCCAGAAGTTCCAAGCTAGATGCACACCCTGTCTGGTTTCAAAACCAAACAAACTTTTATAGAACTTATAAATATGATTTCTAATACCATTTTCTTCTGTAAAAACATACCAATCATCCTCCAAACTAAAAATATAATTATTTATTCTTCTCCCATTGGCACAACAGTGAAAATATTTAGTATTAGCATCTCCTTGATAAATCCATTTCACACCCCCCTTTGCTGCCAAGATTTCTCCTCCATCTCATAATTTGTTTCTAAGTCTTTCTCTATCTTATATCTGGCTATCCAATCTTCAGCATCTAGACCATGTCCCTCAGCCTTGATGTCTAAGGTATTGAGTTGCTCTAAAAGGAGCTTCTTCTTTTTTTTTACAGTCACCATTAAGATTGACATCCCATCCTCTTAAAAAATTTCTTAAAGAAGCTAACACCCCAGCCCATTTATCCAAGGAATAACTAACATCAGGAGCCTTGTTGCTAAACTTCTCCCACTTTTTCATTACCACACCCTTAAAATCCTCCTGACAAAGCAAATTTTTTTCAAAATAAAACCTCCAGTAGTCATTGTCCCTGTTATGAATAGCGCTTGTATTCAATATGAGGCCAATGGGCCAATATATATACACAAAGTACAAGTAGTGAATATGCAAATAACCCCTCATAATAATGGGGAATAACACACTATACATATATCTTTAACACCCTCAAACTCATGGTGGATCAACAACACCGAGTTTGGAGAGGTAAAAATCTTTGTGCTCGAGTCCGGGCCTTCGTGAAGAAATCCGCTATCTGAAGCTCAAGGCACATATGAAGAGCAATCACCGATCATCGACAAGACCTCATGAAGGAAGCATCAACACCAATATGCTTGGTGAGCTCATGCTTCACAGGTCACGGCACATCTTGATAGCACTCAGATCTTGTCGACAAGAGAGGAGTCGGTGTAATGTGAAACACCAAAATCCTCAAGTAACCACCGTAGTCAAGTAATCTCTGTTGTCAAGAGAGCCATAGCTCGCAACTCAGCCTCTGCACTCGAACTGGACATTGCAGTCTGTTTCTTCGTCTTCCAGGCAATGAGCGAACCACCAAGAAAAACACAATAAGCAAAAATAGACCGCGATCGGAGGATCGCCGCCCAAGTAGCATCCGAATAAGCTCAAGTCAGAACGAATTTGGAGCGTGGAAAGAAGAGACGGCGAGAGATAGTCCCACGAAGGTATCGCAGAACTCGAAGAAGGTGGCTGTAGTGGACTTGAGTGGGAGCAGAGACGAACTGACTCAGAATGTGGACTGGATAAGTGATATCCGGACGAGTAACAGCAAGGTAGACAAGACTCCCAACAAGATGACGATAGCGAGTCGGATCAGAAAGAGGCTCGCCATCAAAGGGTCGGAGGTAAACATTGAGCTCCATGGGAGTCTCAACAGTACACTGATCAGTGAGAGAGGCGCGATCAAGAAGATCCTGAATATACTTCTCTTGGGACATAAAGAAACCATCTTGAGTGGAAGTAACCTCAATCCTAAGGAAGTAACGAAGAGGACCAAGATCCAACATAAGGAACTGCTCACTAAGACGAGCCTTGACAAAGGCAGTGTACTCAGAATCATCTCCGGTAATGATCATATCATCAACATGCAGAAGAAGAAGAGTCCGACCACGAGACGAAGTGTGGACAAAGAGCGCAGGATCATGATCACTAGCGGAAAAAGCCAGCAGCAGTGACCACAGAGGAGAAGCGCTCAAACCAAGCACGAGGGGTTTGCTTAAGGCCATAGAGAGAGCGACGAAGGCGACAGACCATGCCCTCAGGAACAGAATACCCAGGTGGCAGATGCATATAGACCTCCTCACGCAACTCGTCATTAAGAAATGCATTCTTGACATCAAACTGAGAAACAGACCAGTGGCGAACAGACGCCACCGAAAGAAAAGTGTGAACAGTGGTCATGTGGGCCACATGAGCAAAAGTCTCGTCGTAGTCACGACCATACTCTTGATGGAAGCCACGAGCAACAAGACGCACCTTATAGCGCTCAAGAGAGCCATCAGAGCGAGTCTTAGTCTTATAGACCCACTTACACGTGATGGGACGATAGTGAGATGGAAAAGGAACAAGATCCCAAGTACCAGTACACTCGAGGGCAGCAATCTCCTCGGCCATGGCATGCTGCCACTCAGGGTGAGTAACAGCATCCCGGTAGGAGACAAGCTCATGAGTAGCTGCACCAGCAAAAGCAAAACGGGCAAGGGGCCGAATCGACTAGCGATCGAGGAGAGCGTAGCGAGGAGAAGATGACCCATCAGGGGAAGATGGAGCATCAGGAGAAGATGGAACATCAGGAGAAGATAGCTCATCTGGAAGATCCTCAATACGAGGTCGACGAGTGTAGAAGAGAGGGAGAGGAGCCGCAGAAGACGAAGCAGGTGGCAACAACGGCGGAGAGGCCACAGGAGGAATATGTGGAGACTCAGTGGGACGGGTGGACGAGGGCAAGACAGATATAGGTGTATCTGGAAAGGTCAAAAAATACAGAGACTCCACAGAGGAAACCGAAGGAGAGGCAGGACATGGGTAGAAGGGACGAGACTCGTCGAAAGTCACATCCCGAGAAATCCGCATCAGTCGACCAACAGGATCCCAGCACCGATAGCCCTTGTGCTCGGCATTGTATCCCAAAAAGACACACTCAACAAACTGAGCGGTCAGTTTGGTGCATTCTCGAGGGGCGAGGAGAACGTAGCAAACGCAGCCTTCTCAAACCACTTCTTCAGTACGGTCTATAAAGCTAGTGCGTTCTTCTCCGCCATATACTCATTCTTGAGCGTTAGGCGGAGATGGTGTTTGAGGAAATGAAGTGCTTGATCAGTCTCCTCAGCAGTCGGAGTGACATTCTTAAAGGTGCCAAGTCCGATAGTAGCACGGAGCTTCTTGGCTCCAAGTACAATGTCGACATCTGATGCCCAAGCCAAGTAATTCTGGCCATGCTAGGCTAGCTCTTCGAACTCTTTGTTCGTAATACCAGTCATCTGCATATTCATGCAAAGAGTTCATAAGATTACTGCTAGTAATTTGCATAAAATGGTTGCAAAGATTATCATAATGTTCTCGTATTCTTCTATGCATTTTTCATGATGTACTATTATTTTCAGTGATTAAAAGCAATATAAACAATCAAAAATAATCAAAACAGTAAATACAATAAATAAATTGCATAGAAATAACAATAACAAGGTTAAACATGCTTCAAATGCTAAAATTGATTCAAAAAATGAATTCCCGATACCCTTTTCTGCTGGAAAAAGGAGTTTCGGTGAATTCTGCAATTCTCAGGGGTTAAATCACGAAATTTTAGTTCTGAGAGAAAAATTCGTGTAATTTTCCAATTTCCAATGTGTTTTCCACAAAATTCCCTTATCCTTGACAAATTTCTCGGTACAATCAACATCCACTTTTTCATGCAATCTACTGATCGGCATTGTGTCGGCGACTTCAAGTCGGCTCGCGGTAGATTAGAGCGGATTTGTACCATAAGATACAGTCTAGAAAGCCAAATTTGCATAATTGAAAGCAATCTACAAAAAACGATTCGATCTACGAGTGTCGTGCTACGACGGTTACCTTTCGATCCGAGCAGCGTCGATCATGCTGATAACGTGTTGAGGAACCGTCACTAGCGAGTCCAGTCCGAATGATTACCTCGTAGACAAACTTAGAATCGTAAGAACAATACAAGAACACAAGAACAGAATAATAGATTGAACACAGAGATATGAGGAGACTTTCTGCTTCTCTTTATTACTCTTCTGAAAACTGTATTATAATGGTTAAGGTCTCTCCTCCTTTATATAGACTACTAAATAGATGAAAAGACCATTATAGGTCTAGGACTACCGGACTGGCCCGGCTTCTTAATATTTTATAGAGTGATGGCCCTGCCGTGGGCAAATCTTATAAATCAAGCAAAGCAAGCCAGCTTGTCCAGGGCTGGGATCCTCCGAAACCGGACTGTCCACATGGCGATCGGTGGGAGAGATTGGTTGCATGATGCATGACAAAATATGCAACGATATGCAATATATCAATGTGACTAATATTTCTGCGTCTGGCAACAGCATCTGACAAATAAGCCTCCCTCGGAAAGTCTGATCACTCTCAGATATTTTTTTGTAAGTGTAGCTTATGCATCGATTGGATCCACGTACTAGTCACACAATTTCTCAAGTTTCATTTCACCCCCTCGATCCGTATGCTTACACATGGATGCGCATCTGTTGGACACAGGCAGCTGGAACCACCTAGTGATGAAATTGTAGGTGTACGACTCTATTTATCAGAGTTTAAATCTTGATGTCCACATATGAGTACGTATCAGTAGGAATTTTACGAGATTACGGATTTATCGTCGGCCTCCATTTGTTTAGACATATGCTAAAGGGGGCACACTCACGTATGCGTGCGTGTAGTGTACGTGTGTGGTGGTGTGTGTGTGCGCACGTCTTCCTTGTAATCGCAAACAAGTCAGCTACACGCACTAGTTGCATGTCTATATGAGACTTTGACTAGAGCTCCATTCAGCCAACTGAACATCTATATATGTGGGCATGGGCGAACCAAGCTCAAGAAATGAGCAGGCGTATAAGTGGGCTGTCAGAGCTTAGAGCATCTTTGCTGGACTAAGCGGGAATACAAATGATAAGATATTAGGCTACTCCACAAAAACTAAAATTAAAATTTGAATGGAAGACTTTTTTTATCCGTCCGTGTACGTGGGGAGCCGCACGAGCTATGACTACAATTCCCTAGCTTGGCCTATTGAAATGGAAGTCAACACTCGTGCATGTGCAGTGGATTCAATCATCTGCGTGCACGCATGCCGGAACCAAATCCTCTCCTGAACTACTATCACTGTCCTGAAGATCCACGAATACCTCTCGTAGCCGTCGGATGAGGGTCTAATCTCACCTATCCTCATCAGGGTCTAAGCCGATCGAGTGTTCTCTAACAGGGTTTAGCACTGCCCAAGACAAGCCGCCGCCAAAATCTTGTGAAGCTGTCATGCTGCCGATCTCATGCCACCGCTGTTTTGCTGAAGGACAGGCATGGCTTTAGGATCTGGCGGAGGACGACGATGGCTCGCAGGATTGGCAGTCCGGTGGTCGAGAACAGCAACGTTTGGCCGGATTAAGAGGGAAGACGAGGGAGGAGACAGAATGAGTAGGGGAGAGACGAGGAAATTAATTCTACGGGAAAGGGGCCAAGGGCCTCCGTGAGGCCTTTTTATAAGAGGAGAGATGGAGGGGGGTAGGGATCCAACGGTGCGGAGGAGAGTCCTCTGTCATAGAATTTATTTTCCAAGAGATGAGGCTCTCTTCAGGCATGAGGCACTGTAGGCAGCTGGGTTGGGCTGGCCCATGTTGTCACTCCCCTCGCGGTCGTCATTTTTTTGCACTCGAAACAAAACTCGACCGGTTCATTTGTAACCACTACGGTTCGCCAGTTTCCTTAAAAAAAACCACCCGATTCGTCCGTTTTTTACCTGTCCAATTGTATGGATGGTATTTGAAGTGAACTTCGCTCCGGCTTTTTTCGATTTAACCGACGATCCAATCCGACTTTTTGTACTAAGGGTAAAACATAACAAGTTGTATGCGTAGCTCAGGCTCAGAGCGAATCGATTTTTTTAGAAACATATTGGTTCGGTTTTAATTTGGACTTTGCTGTCACTTACAACTGCGTACCTACACCACCACACACACATTTGAGTGTACTCGGTAGCATATGCGTACACCGCGGTAGGGGTGCAGCAGGGACCATGTGTCGCCTGTCAGCACGTCTACGATATTATTTTTGCCAATTCGCTTATAAAAAAAATATTTTTACTATTTTGTTGTCCAACGGTGCCATTTTGGTGGATAACTTCCCTCTGAACAGTCAGCGGCTTCCGCTTCCTCCGCATCCGGGCAAAACTGGAGCCTGTTTGATGGACAAACGCACCATCCGCATTGAACCAGCTGCAGCCTGGAGGAAGTTTCCATCGACATGTTTGACATAACACTGCCATAAAAGAGCATGTGTAGCAAAGGGTTACTAGTCCAGCAAGTGTAGTGTAGCAGCCATCTGTCCATAGACCCGTTGACTTAACCCAACACTTCAAGTACAACCACACAAATGGCGCCGGCAAGGAGATCACTGCACCGCACCGCATCCCATCCGTCCGCGCGTCGTTAGTTGGCGCTGATTAGGGCATCTCTAAAAGTATATTTATTGTCGTCTCTTAGTTATGTCACGTCAATAAAATCCTATGTGAAAGAGAGGGGGGAGAAGAGAGAGCACAAGTCGTCTCTTCCTGAAGAGACTATCGTACACGCGAAACAAGACATAATATATTAATCTACTCTAGTTGACATGTAGACCTGTTTCAAAGGAAAATTATAAAATATAAATGTTGGGGAGTGTGCTAGAGACTATCTATTGGAGATGTTGTCTCTAAAGATAATGTAGCATATGTTAAAGACAAGATTATCTCTTACTATTGAAGATCCCTTTAGTGAGTGGATCTCTTTTTCCAGGCCTGTTTGGATCTCATGTTTTAACAAAACTGGATTTTGCAAAACCGGTTTTAACATTGTTTTAGGAAAATTCTGTTTGGATCTTGTAACTAACTCTTAAGATTAGTAAACCCGGTTTCTCATAATCCAATAAATCAGGTTTTAGGGAAAACGAGTCCCCGTCGTTTTTTGGAAACCCAGCTTTACACAAACTCACATGCCCGCGCGGAAACAAGAAAGTCCCCTGGGCGACGCGCGGAAACAAGAAAGTCCAGGGCGACACGCGGAACCAAGAAATTCCAGGGCGACGATGCGCGTGTAGTCCTCCCAGAAGTGCGCGCGTATGGAATCCCCCACCAGTTAAATCACATCGGGGAGACCGCCGCCGCCGTGGATCCGCTCTTCTGGCACCGCCGCGGGGACGCTAGAGCCGACTACCCGGGTGCCCAAAGGCAGTAGCTCTCCGGCGGCACCCCCTCCAGCTCGCCGTCCCCTTCGCCTTCTTCATCCGGTTCTTTTGGCTGCGCCGTGAGCGAATCCCCGCCATGTCGGAAAGTCTGCTCCTCCAAAGCAGAGCCTCCCCAATGGCACCAAGACGGTGGCCGTCTCCGGCTCCTCTGAATCACCCAAATGTTGTATGCTTGCAGCATTACTTTTGCTCAATGACTGAAAAATCCGGTAATCTTGTAAAGAGTATGCTGCGCATATCATGAAAAAAAATGAGAAAAAAAATACAGCCCAGCCCACCTATGCCTTCTTTATTCTTCCAGATCTAGACTAATTCTCTGAAAAAAAAATGAGAAAAAACAATATAGCCCAGCCCGCCTATGCGCTCGGCATGAAGAGAGGAAGGGAGGAATCGAGGCTTGCTCTAGCTCGCCCAAGCCGGCGCTGTTGCACCTCGCTCGCGGACACCGCCGCCGTTGGGAGTGGTGAGGCATGGAGATTAGAGACAGAGAGAGCAGGAGATCGATGTGCTCTGTGTTTGTGGCGATGCGTGGCGACTGGCGAGAGAGAAGAGATGATGAGGCAATGGGGAAAGTAAAGAGAGATGGGGGAGGGGCTGTACTGATGTGTTGGGTTTGTGACAGACTGACGGTAGAGTGGACAGAGAGAGGGGATGATGTATTGGAAAGTCGGTAGATCGAGTGGCTAATAGATGACAGGGGAGTTGATCCAATGGTTGGAAGCTATCATGTTAACATATAACTGATGCAGGTTAAAAACTTCATTTTATCAATTATCTCAACCAAACACTGTATCGACGAAAACTTGTTTTAGTTTTTCTGATCCAAACAGAGTAATATATAGGCTTACTCTAACAGAATAACAACTTAAAATCAGTTTTCGTAAAAATTCTACTAAAACTTGTTTTATGAAAACTTATTTCTAATTCTCATGATCCAAACAACCACTCCGCGTTGGTTGCGGAAGGAGACATGTAGATCGATTATTGTCTTATGATCCCCCGCTCGTTGCGCACGAGCGACGTGAGGTGAGGTGCCCAACTAATTCTATAATCTGACGGGAAAATGTTGCAGAGCAGGGCTCGTGATCGGCGTGGTGCGGGCTAACCGGCCGCTACTACCGTTCCATCAATTGATTGATCAACCCGCCGTATGATACTGGCACATTCACGTGACAAAGTACGTGGTGGCATCGCACTCGCACAGCTGGGCGGCGGCTTAGCTTGCAACGCACCCGTCTCGCGTGGACCGACGGCACGGCAGCACGGTGCGTGCGTGCAGGACGTTGTTGATTATTCATTCACTGGGTCGTAGGTTGTGACGGCCCGGTTGGTTGCAACTACGTGCGACTGTGACACGACAACACCTGTGATAAAGCCGGTCAATTTCCGGGGTGGACGAGTGCACGTCGGGGGCGATTGGGAATTCAGCTTCGTGTGATGCAGCACTGCTGCGGCATGCAAGTCGTTTCTGAAGTAAAAAAAAAGGTTAGTCAAATGTAGCTGTGACTTTTCAATCGGCGCGCGCACAACTGCAGTTTCAAGCGTACCCATTAAAACGGAGCAGAGCGGGATAGAGAGGAGAGGGATTTTTGTCTCCTTCCGATTGAATCTAGGAGATGAGTAGTTCGAGAGGAGGGGAGTCGAGAGGGAGAAGGATTCATGAATATGGGGGGATTTCGATCGCTACATCGCTGCAAACTGGTGAGTGATTTTTGAAATCCACTCGGTTGATGGGGATTTGTTAGATTTTTTGGGGGGTGGGAGGGGGGAATTTTTTTATTAATTAGTCTTTTTTTAAATTTTATTTTAGAGTTAACTCTCCACGAACTTTATTTTCAATTCTTACCTCTTTGGTTATACCACTGGTGGTGGCGTGACAAAATAATATTGTCACGTCAGCCCATATTTGGGCAAACTCTTGTTACGCCACGAGTGGTGGCGTGACAGTGTTGTTTGGTCACGCTACCACCAGTGGCGTGACAAACTGTGATATTTTAGCGGACTTATCTTATGGCGTGACAACATTGTTTTGTCACGTCACCACCTATAGCGTGACCAAAGGGATCAGAATTGGAAATAAAATATGTCGGGGTTAACTCTAAAATACAATTTGAAAAAGGTTAATTAATAAAAAAGTTTGGAGGGGGTGGGGTTGGATTCCCGAGTTGTCTTCGTGTGACTTTGTTGTTGTTGTGAGGACACATTCCTCAACTCAAAAGTGATCGAATAGGTTTGATTTTTTTTTTTGTAAATTAGGGGTTGATTTTCATTGTGTTATTTTCCTGATATGTACGGGCTTTGGCTTTGTTGACTGAGATAGAAGGACCGTTTCTGATCATAAAAAACAAGGTATGGTGTATTCCCAGATCTACGCATAAATTTTTCTTAGCGACACGCAAGTCCAATTAAGAATTTCATCAAATCTTTAAATGCGGTCGTTTTCTGATTTCAAACATCTGTGTTGTGTATTCCAGATCTACCTCATTTTGTCTTAGTGGTATGACTAAGTCCATTCAGCAAGATCCCCTTCAATTTTGTACCTGCACTGATTTGGTTTAGAGGGGAGCAATTCTTTTTACCATCATTCAAAGAGTATCGGCTAGATCTTGCATTTAACGCGCAAGAACCCCCTTCGGACATGAACATTTTTTACCATCGTTCACACAACCAAAAAGAAAAATAAACCTATAAACTATAACCAGCAGGTATAATGCTAAAAACTCGGTAAATTATTCAGTGAAACCCCATGAGCACATGTGGTTGTACGAGATGTTCTTGGATTGGCACTTAAGTTCGAACCTTAATCGACGCAAGCGAGACTACCACAAACCTCAAATCACACGAACATGCCACTTGCCTAAGTCAAAATTATTTTCATTTTTTATTAGCTATCTAAAATAATTCAGAGGTACATCTAAAACATGTCATAAAGTTACCTAAGAATTTCCATAATTGTCCTACAATTATTCTACCATTTTTAGTAGTATTTTAAATCGCAATGAATAAGCATTTTCTACATATTGCCACTAAAGTTCCACTTAAACTATCCTAAACCAGTGGTAAATATTCTTTAGGTGACAATGTCAGCAGCATTCAAGTCATAAAATATTTCATTACAATATAGGACATAACTAATTTTCTAAGAACAAATATATCAATTTTATTCAAAGTAGGCATGCCTAAATAATTGTAATCAAAACAACATAGCATTTGAAATCATTGGATCATCATGGTCAAGGGGGTTTGCTTGCCTTGCTGTGCGAACACTTGCTTTTGCTTTGGTTCAACTTTACTCGCTTCTGGCACGTCAATTTCTAACGAGAGAAAGCACACGGACATGAGTAGATACCAAATAAATTCATACAGAGACAAAAAAAAATTCACAAAAATACTACACGAAGAAATGCCATGATTTTAGAGAGAAAAAATAGAGACAGAAATGAGGTTAATCAGAGTTCGTATAAGGGATAACGGGCCAACGGAAGTTTTGCCGTGGGAGAGAATCCTAGAAAAGGAAGAGGGAAAACACTATGCTACAAGGGTTTCATATTTTTTTCTTTCTAAAGGAAATTCGAGTTAAATTCTTTATACGGCTGATGGGTGGGGCTGGTCTATGGTGGACCTAGTCCACAGAGGCATGGACTAGGGCTGGAAAAATAGCTCGAAACTCGCAAGCCTGCTCGAGCTCGTAAATTTTCGAGCCGAGCCGAGCCCCATGTTTGGCTCGCAAAAAAACGAGCTGAGCTCGAGCTCCTCGCGAGCCAATTGGCTCGTTATTTGTCTGATCATTGCTCGGCTGTTCAAAGATTCGCCCATTCCCACTTTGGCTTCTTGGCCACCTCCCACTCCACCCACCCCATCCATCAGTTCCCCTTTCCTCACCCCACCCGCCCGCCGATACCCTTTTTGGCTTTCCCCACCCGGCCTGCTCCCTCCACCTCCCAGATCCGCCGCCGATGGCCACCGCCATGGCAGCACCAGCCACATTGTGCCTCCTCCTCTCGTCGACCTCCAAGGACCTCCTCTCCGCCGCCCTCCCCCACCTCTCCCATCCCTGACCCCGCCTCCCCACTCGATGCCTTCGCCTCCGACCCCGTCCTACTCCCCCTCTGACTTCTCCTCCGCCGCTCACTCCTCCGGTCTCGCCGCCACTTGCTCCTCCTCTCCCTACGCTCCGCCTCCCTCTCCTCCACCCCATCCATCCATTCTCGACGCCTCATGAGCTACCCGCATGACCGCCGCCCGCCTCACAGAGTGCCCTCATGCCCTTGTGACCGCCTCAGACCACGCCGTCACCTCATGGAGCTGCCCAGCGCGCTCGCCGCCACCTCCGACCACGCTGCCGCCGCCCATTCTTGATGAATCGCCTGACATTGCCGCCTCATGATTGCTCAGATCGACTCATCCACTTGGCGAGGATGTGGATTTTTTGTTGTGAATGAATGCTCTTTGGTTGTGAGGATGCAGATTTTTGTAGATGTAGATTGTATTGTGAAAATGTGAATGAACGCAGAACGAACGCTGCTGCTCTTGGCTCGCAAGGGCTCACGAGCCGGCTCGAGCCATCTTTCAAGCCGAGCCGAGCTGCCCTCCTGGCTCGTTGGCAAAACAAGCCGAGCCGAGCCTACTGTTGAAACGAGCTTGAGCGAGCCTGGCTCGGTTCGGCTCGGCTCGTTTCCAACCTTAGCTTGGACTATGCCATGGGACCCACATTTCCAATGACTCAATACTAAGATCCAATTTTAATTAGAAATCCAATTATCTTAACTACTTGGTCCTACATGTCATTGGAACATTTGTGTATTAGACTAATGTGTGGTTAATTAGCTAAACACCATATTAATTAGTGCTAACTTAATATCCACGGTTGGCCCTACATGTCATGGAGAGAGACATTTAAATTCCATTTAATTACAAATTTGATTACTATATTCATCCGGGCCCACTTGTCATCGACGGGTTAAGACCAAGACAAGATTACTTACACTAGTTTAATCCTAATAGCTGTTAGCAAAATCAGAGATGAAATCACTCACACATGTTCTCAGTGGACACAAACACACACGAGAGAAGGAAGACGAAGATAGATAGCGCACAAGACTTTGGTGCTCAGCCACAATAGCTTGACCGAGCTTTTCTTTGTTATTCTCTCCTTGCTTCACTTTACAAACTAACAGATATACTCCTTAAATACATGCAGCTAACTAGCTAGTTCCACCACACACGCCATGACTCGGGCAAGGCAACGTGTGCATGCATGACATGTAGCACCACTAACTCTTCTACACCACTAAGGGCATGTACAATGGTACAGATAGCTGTTGTCTATAGCAACTCTCCATATCACCTATAGACAACACTAAAGATAGCTCATACAATGGTATAGACAGATGTTGTCTTTTTAGCTGTCTTTATAGAACACACAATCTTTTAATGCTTTTCTTGTTTCTGATGCTATAGTTGGCTACAGGATTGTAGACATCATCTTTCTCTCTCTTCATTCTCTTTCATCCACGTCAGCAAAAATCCTACGTGGTAGTGAATATAGACGGCTAGCATAAGCCCATTGTACATGCTCGAACAAGCTAACTCCATGCATGCACTAACTCCCTAGTCTATTGCCACTTTAGCAGATCATGGCCGCATCATTCTCAACATGCACCTCAAACATGCATACCACTCTTCTAGCTACATGTACAGCCAAGCAACACGCACACAGCTTGTGTTGACACGGCCAAACTCTAATGCACACACATGTGACAAGCTAAGTGGTAACCAAACTAATTAACATGCCTAGACACATAACTAAGAAGTCAAGATTATATCTAACAATAGCATCATTAGCGCTAAACATCCCGGGTCCCACCGTGAGAGAGAAAACAGGATTCGAATCTGAATCTGGAAGGCAGAGAAGAACTCAGAGAAAGGGAGAGAGAGGAGTTGGGGAATTTTCTTCTCTTTTGATTGATGACATTCCCACAAAGCATCCGAATCCTTTTACAAGCGAGAGGAACAACTTCGACTGATTAGAGGAGAGGACCCTGAAAGCACTCTGGATGGCCTTTGCGTGGCCGGCGACCGCTCAACGCCACAAAATATATCTTCTCGTCAGGCCATTGGTCGACGGAGGCGAGGAGGGGGAAACAGCGAGATGGCTGCATAGGAAGCCAGGGCAGAGCGTGCTGTTCAAAACCAACTAAATAGCTAATCAAGATCAGTAGTATAAATACCGATGGCTTAACGGCAGCTCCTGAAGTAAAAGTAAAACCAGAGCAGTGCATTCCTAATTAGAATTTAGAAAGTCCACGCATTCGGGAAGTAACTGACGACGATTCGAGTCTGGAAGGGGAAAAGAAACAACTCAAGGCACACAACACAATATTTCCGGTGAGAAAGAACCTAAGAGAAGACGGAAACAATTCACTAGAAGAAGAGAAACAAAGGATCTTTCCTGCACTCAGGATCCAACATTAGTTTCCGCATCGAAACCAAAAGATACTAATAAGCAAATCTTTACCTGAGTGAAGATGCTCTCTGCTCGTCTCGTCTCGTGCGCCGCCGCCTCCTCAAGAGTTCATCGTCTGTCTCGCACTGCACATTCGGGCCCACGCCTGCCTTCGCTGTCATGCTGTTATTTTGGGGAGGAACCCCTCAAGTTTATCTTATTAATGGTTTTCAATATTTTTTTGTTTTTTATGCTAATATTATTCCTTTTAAAAACTACGTGTGTCCGTCGTAAAAAAACAGTACCATTGTGATTTTGAAGTATCCCAAAATGCCACTCGTTGGAGAAGCTCACCGGAGAAAAAGACCCCACTAGAGAGAATGAGCAAAATCGTCTTACATGGTATCGTGGCAAGTGTTTAGAAGGAATGACATTTTCCTTTGTTAAGTCGGGAGAAATGTGTGGTATTTTGGCAAACTGCCACATCTACAATGGTATGCGATCAGTTTTTTTATAATAAAAAAAATATTGTAAAGAAAAAGTGCAGAGAAATAACAAATATTATGGAAAGAGGACAACGCTATACCGTTGGGAGGCTCACCCAACGGTGCAGGTACAACCATACAAGAGGTTTGAAAACTAGAACTTAAGTTTCAACAACTTTCGCATCTGAAACATGAAGTTTCAAAAAACAAGTATCATATTCAAATCTTTTCAACGAGTTGCCCATTCGAAAAAATTGTGGTTTCATGAAGTTTCAAAACACGAGTTTCGAGTTTCAAATATGAATGTATGTGTTTCAACGAGTTTCACATCCGAAACTTGAGCATAGTTTTCAACAATGACATTGTGTCTTATCAAGTTTCATATAGTTTCATTAAGTTATTTTGGGACATGTTTCATTAAGTATCATTGTTTCTTCATATTTTGCAGAGCAAGTTTCACCTAGTTTTATGTAGTTTCATTAAGTTTCATCTTTTTGAATAGGACAAGTTTTCAACAGCGACATCATGTTTCATCAAGTTTCATCACAAGTCTCATGAAGTTTCATCTTTTTTCTATAAGATAAGTTTTCAATAGTGACCTCGGCTCCTCTCTACTCCTCCTCCGCTTGGCCACAAGCCGCCCCCGCCACCTCCTCCAATTGCGAACAAAGGCGAAGTGGTCCCACAACCCGTAGTGCGCCTCGTCACGGAAGTCAGAGAGGTTGAGGAGATGGGTGCCGCGGTGCGTGGCGTGGAGGAGCTCATGGTGGAAGGAGGGGTCGTCGTCTGCCAGGAGGCGGTGAACGAGCATGAGCGACTTGAGAGCGACGACATAGTCGCAGGTGCAGGAGAGCCTGCGGGAGCACCCCACCATGATGGCGGCGACGTGGGCGCGGGATCCGAAGGTGAGGTGGAGGATCTCGTAGATGTGGCGCTCCTCGGCTGGCTTGTCGTCATGGCTAGTGGCCTGGACGATGAGCACGTCGAGCTCCGGCACGATGTTGCTGGTGACCTTGGTGAGGCCGATGCTTGTCTGGTCCTTCACCACCCCAGCGCCTTTCGGATCGTGCTCGACGACATCTCCGTCGTTGCCTCTTCCTCTTCCTCTTCCTCCTCACCAACCAACCAACAACAACCACAACTGCTACTGCTGCTGCCTCTTGCTCGATTTAGATCTGAACAGAACAAGCACTACATGAGTCTCACAGATATTTTCTTCTCGTTGTTCGCTCTTAGAAGCCGAGAAAATCAGGGCATGGTGGCTCAACGAAGAAGGGCATGATTGAGTGAGAGAGAGGGAGAGGAGGAGGAACAAGAAGTGGTTCGCTTGTGTCAGTCTCAGGTGTGGAGTGAATAAGATTGTGATGGACATTAACATATATTAGGATCTAACGGTAGATTGCTATTTCTTTAGATCGGCTTCTAATAATATAGCGTTTTTAGCTTTTTCCTGTGGGAAGACAGGGTGCAAGCAATTCTACCTCTTTTCTTATCTAAAAAAATTCGCCACTCCCAACACGCGCCGCACACGTGCCATCCAAAGTCTAGAACAAAAAGGGGGAGGAAAGAAAAAAAAAATCCCCAATCCCCAAATAGTACCTCACTTGACTCGCTCTCCAAATCCGCCTCGAATTCCTCCTCCACTCCCGATCTCCATTCCAATCCAGTCCAAGAGAGGCTCTGCCTGCTTGCGAGGAATCGCCGTCCCCCAGATCCCCTACGGACCTGCCTCGCCAGTCCCCACTCCCCTCGCGGTCAATTGATCGATTCCTCAATTCGGCGATTCCCCATCCCTCCTCCGGCTAGGCTTCCTCGCAGGTAATCCTCCTGCACTTAATAACTGAAATTCTGTTGGATCTGCCTGTTTCTCCACACGAATTGGAGGATGGGCTCCGCTTCTTCCTAGATGTGGAATTCTATTGGGTCTAGGATTAGTAGTCGCTGGTTGATTTGATGCGTCTAGTGGGGGGGGGGGGGGCGCAGATTTAGGAGAATTGGCTCCAACGGTGCGGTTACTTGGTGGAATTGGTCGGAAAGGATCCGCCTTTAGGCCATTAGGACTCTCAACTTGCCAAATTAGCGTCCAATTGGCTGATTTGATCTCGGAAATTGTGCCATCAGGAGGCGTTTGACTTGCAAGGATGCGCGCTTGGCGCTTAATTGTCCTGCTGCGAATTTAGATCTTTGGCTAGGATCTCTCGGCATTTTAGATCGTCAACAGGACAAACTTGTTACCAGGGCTTGTGTGTGACCTGTTTGGGTGATGATAGGTTTCCAATAGCTTGATTGGCGAGATCTCATCGGCCTTCTTGCTGTCGCAGTACAATTTTTGGATTAGTTTCCGGATTTGTAGAGGACATGGCAGAGATGTCATCATGGTGTATTTTCCAGCATTTTGTCCTCTCTTCTAGTGAGGTTGTTTGGCAAGTTGTGAATTGGCCATGATAATAAAGATCGGACCCTTTTTCTTCTCCAAAGGATATCAAAGTCCAAACCAACAAAACCAAGGTAACTACAAGGGATGTATCACAACAGGATGGCGCAGGTTCCAGTCCTATTGGAGGCAGCACAAACTTGCCTTGGAATTGATTTGAGTCCTTGAGGCTGCTGACCGGTATTTTGTTGAGGGGATATTCTGTGTGTGAAATGACTGAATATATGGGGATTTTTATGGCTTGTTCGTTGCCATTATAATTTTGCACATGGTAATCTGCTGTAAGATTTTATTTTTCGTACATGATGTGCCGTCAATTGGTTTGTTCTATTTTGTTACATAATTTCACATTTCTTGAATTGCTAGAGGAGCCGTTCTGCACCATTTATATATACTCATTTTTCTAAACTTGACTACTGTTTCTCACTTGAAGCTTCTTCTCTTGATGCAGTAGAAGATCCTTATGAGCTGGTTGGCTGTGGTTTTACTTCAATTCTGGTGCTACTAAAATGGGTCAGGAGCTGGGCATTGAAAAGTTTGGGACAAACTTAACAATAGATGGAATAGCAAGCGCTTACTATTTCTCGCTCCTGCTCTCCCCCGTTGTCTCCTTCTGGGATTGCATCTTTCGCAAGATAAGATACTCATTCAGACCTGAGTGGGTGTAGTGTTCTGCAGTGACCGTTTTAGCATTAGTTGGTTTGGAAATAAACTGACGGACCCTTAGGAAAGCGTCTAGACAGGAGTCCAAAGAATGAACTTTGAAGATTTTGGTTTTCCTTAATTATAGTTAGTGGAGGAATTTACTGAGATAGCCAATAGCAGGCACAGTTGTCATGGAAAAGGCTGTGGGCAATCAGGCAGGCAAAGTCTTGAAGAAAGGAAAGAAGAAGCAAGCCAAAGATGAATTGGATCGCCAGAAGCAGGCTGAGAAGAAGAGGCGGCGGCTAGAGAAAGCACTTGCAAACTCTGCTGCCATCATATCAGAGCTGGAAAAGAAGAAGCAGAAGAAGAAAGAAGAACAGCAAAGGCTGGATGAGGAAGGTGCTGCAATAGCTGAAGCAGTTGCTCTTCATGTTCTCATAGGTGAGGACTCCGATGAACCCTGCCATTTGATGCTAAACAAGCACAGAAGACGCAACCATTGGGATCACTCAGATGGTTTTGAGTTCGCTGTGGATACACAAGGCACTGATATTTATCCTCCCGATGGACTGATGTGCGCCAGTCATGCTTATGCTCCCAAAGAGGGATGGATTGATTGGGGGATTGGCCATCCGTTGCCATCTTGGGGAGAAGTGAGGGACTTCCAAGCACCGTACTATCAGGGAACATTCCATCAGTCAGTTGCCTGTCCAGGTTTCATGGCAGCCCAGGCGGTCTCGTCATTGCAAATCGGAGAAGATCCATCAGAAATTACCTCTCCAGGACAAGGAGCGGCTGCTGCCGCAACAGTCCTTAATAGGATGCTTGGTGGCACCAACAGGCTCAACCTTTACAGAGAGATATAAAATATACATGGCATAGTATTGTATATAGTCACCGAAGGTGTGTTGACTGCTTTGCCTGCGATATATTTGCTATCAAAAGAATTGGACAGAACATCTTCTTTACTGTTTTCGTGAGTCAAATGATATTTTGTATCAGTTACAATAGTATTGTAATGAAGATATGATTTTGATTCTCTGCTGCTTTTCTTGGCAAGCATTTGGATTGGATTAGTGTGGTACCGTGGTATTCAGTATGGTACTTATCTGATTACCTGTCTAACTTGAACATTAGTACGCTTTTTAAGATGTGTTGCCTCTCTTGTCAGCAGAAACTGATGTTTTTTGGTTAGTCCTGTATTTCATTATCTGCTTAAAAAGAAGGGATGTAGAGAAAGAGGGTTCATTACTTCATTTGGATCGACTTTTAGGCCCCATTTTGGCAACGGGGTCTTAACTTCTGACGGGCAGTATAGGTCCAAACCTGAAGCCTGAGTAGATGTCCAATAGCAGTTGTAAGTTGTAACCTGGCTCATTTGCCAGAAACGAAATAGTACTCAGTTTGCCGAGAAGGTGGTCTTAACGTGAAGCTTTATACATCCAACTTAAAACTTCGAAGGAAAACCAACCCAAATATGGAGGGGTCAAACACGGAGGGCATGCTCTTTTTTAGGCTAAGAAGAAGCATATGAGAACTTGAATGCTCCGATGGAAAAACAAGTCTGATACCTGTCAGTTGATCATAAAGCCAGAGTCGGTTAATCTAATCCATCAGCTAATTTCAGCATATTCATCATGTTTTGCAGGATAGCATATGTTACAAAACTGCAAAACAAACCAATGAAAGCAAACAAGAGCACCCACTTCTTTTCGCAATGCACCCTAGTTGTGCATGCTCAGCCTCTCAAGCATTCCTACAGATTAGCCATCTCCTCACAAGTCAGAAGTATGCATGCAGCACTCTAAACCAACCACCAAAGACACAACAGATCACTCTCCAGGATTACTTCTGGGCACATCCATGTCGATCATCAGCATCTAAAATTCATGTTGAGCTCAGGCTCGTAGAAACCTGGAACAGCACCGACCATTGCAGGGTGGATCTGCTTCGATCTGGCTCTTAGCTCCATTTGGATCAACCTTTCAAGCTGATTGACCCCCACCTCTGGACCTGGTGGACCTACTTGTTACAGGCACGGAAATAGGTTACAAATATGTCATTCTTGGTATTCATTTTAGAATTAAAAGACATTTTAAACTTCAAAGAATTGCAGTTAAATGCAATAAAAATTATTTGAGCAATTTTGAGGAATGACCGGCCATTTTGGAAATATCACACAACTGGAGCTCAAAATTCTAATCCAGCCTTTATGATAGGCCAGCCTCAATGACTAAACTACAGGTTCTAAACACACGTTGTTACTGTATAGAAAGTTACCTGCCATCGCCATCCCAAATTCTCCATAACCAGGCTGGTGAGGGTGCATCTGGAAACTATTTAAATTGCTCATCTCAGTTCTATTGCCAGGCATGTGAGATTGAGGAACACCTCTTGGCAAGCCTTGTGGTGGGAAACTTCCAGGCATTGACATGTGCTGTAGCATAAGATGATGGGCAGCCGGGTCAACACGAGGGCCACTGGGAGCAGGAACAACATGTTGCATGTAATTCATATCTTGTTGGAAAGAACAGCGAGTGCCACGGTGGATAGCTTCTAGCATGTTGAGTGGTGCTTGTTGGTTCTTATTAGCAATATGATCCGTTGGTGGGAACATGGGGCTTGCTCTGTTCATAGGAGATTGTGCAGATGGCTTACTTTGGAAAAGATGATAAAAATTATTCAGGTCAATCTGATCACGCCGATCATGAGAATGTGACCCCAACAGATCATGGCCAAGTATCTGTGTGTGTTCTGCTTCACCAGGCGCAAGATTTCGGAGCCTATAATTGAGATCAGTGACTTCTTTTTCTGGCGATAGACACTCAGCTCTAGCAGATTTTGCAAATGGAAAATGATCAATGTTTTGAGCATGCAAAGAATCATTCACTGAAAACAGATTATCTTCTTCAGGTAGTTGAATTTCCAAGGCTTTCTCGTCAAAGCTAGCACCCTCCCGATTTGAACCTGGGAATTCTGGGTTACCATACTCTTCTCCGGTCCCTGGTTTCATGCGGAAAGCACCACCTTTACTGTGGCTGGAAGGCACCATCTGCTCACCAAGGAGGTGGTCCTCAGCAATGAATGAAGGTATAGTTTTCCCTTCCTCTGAAAACAGTAATATCTTGGATGAAGAGTTAGGGCCATCAGCTGTATGTTCTCAAACAGAAACCGGAGAATCCCTAGAATGGAGATCATTCATAAAAGCAGCTCCAAACAATGCTTCAAGTGTCACATTCTTCACCGAGGTAGGGATAGCTTCAGCATTATTAACTGGAGTAGTTGCAGTCTTACCACCATTAACCATACAATTTGGATCAGAACTCAACAGTTCATCAGCCGGTCCCATGTGGAACTCCAGAGGAGATGACCCCTTTCTGTTTGTTCCCTTCTGTAACAAAGAAAGAAGATGATGAGACGCATGCTGATCTGCAGCAATTTGCTCTGCCCGATGCTCCTATACAGTATTTTGCTGATTGGAGCTGCTAGTGTCAGCGACATGGGCTAGCATGGTTTGCTCAAGATCCTCACATGTCATAACTGGAACTGCTCAAGATCCTCACATGTCATAACTGGAACTGACTCTGTAATATTATCAGTACTAGTACTATACTCTTTAAGAATCCCAACAGCAGGTGTAGGAGATATAAAATGGAGGAGCTTAGATCCAGCATCACAATAACTAGGTGATCTTGATGATTTATTCTCAAAAGTATCATCAGATGCAGAAGGACCTCGAACCATATTCTCTGCAAAGAAATTTTCATCTTTGACAATCATGGAGAGCAGGCTCTTTGATGATAAATATTCTGCATGTCCTGAGCCTACATGCAATATAAGAAGCTCAAGTATGTGAAACAAACAACCATCATAGGAAGAATGTTGTGGACAAAGTAAATAAGATGATGCAGCATGGAGTTCAACCTAGCAGCATGGAGTTCAACCTAGCATGCACACTAGAAAGAGAGACATCTCTACAAGCCCTATTTATTTTGGAAAGTTCTCGTAGCCATTGGCAAGATCATTTACCAACATGCCAAAGGTACCCTACGGAACCAGTGGTTCAATGTCCTAGATTTCTAAGGATAATGAAACAGCAACTAAAACATAGCAGCAACAGCAAGCATACAAAAATATGAACCAAGAATACCTTCATCAGGGAACCACTGAGCATATTTGGATTATTCTGGTACAGATGAAACCAATATATCAGTATTAAGCTGCTGACTCTGTGAAAGGACTCAAACACTGAGTAAACATACATACAAATAATAGAAGATGGAATTTCTATGTGGCTTAAAAATTTTCCTCTCCTTCAAGTACTTGTCTCAAAAGACAGCAAAGGGCAAAAGGATTTCGAAAATTCTTGAGTGTTGTCTACTAAATCTAACAAAGATATGAAAGTCTATTACTCACGTAATACCATGCAAAAGTTAGAGACAAGTGTTTGTTCTAAAATATTATTCAATTTAAGATTCTTTATTATTCACAGCCTCGTCAAAGTGTTGGTTGTCAAATAAAATTATTGTCTCACAAACCAAAATCAGTAAATGGACCTTGTTGAAGTTAAGTTGTATGCTTAATTTCTGAAATATAAATTAGAACTAAGAATCCATGGGACAAATCATAACTCATTGTTCCTATAAAAGGGGAATTAGGAAACGATGCAAGCACAAAATGTCCAGAAACAACTTTTGGTAGAAGCTAGCTGGCACTCCATTACATTAAAGTGTTTGATCACTCATGCTGCAGAAGCTCAAAGACTCGCAAACAGTTTGAAAGTAAGTCCCCAGCACTAAAAATTTAGGGCTTCTTGAGCGGCTAGAAGCCATTAAGCGCATCTTCTTCAGATATTCCTTCATCAAAGAATTTTAAACAGTTAAGTTGAGAGCTGTAGCAGACCAAATTCATTAAAAAAAGATGAAGATGTCACACTGACATCACATGTAATGAACCTTAATTCATCGGGGTAACTACTGTACGGAGGAGGGCCAGGACGGCACGGCTGAAGGAGAAGGCTTTAGGAGAAAGGGAGACCATGGGCTGGGAAGAACTTTGGGAGGAGACTAGATTAATTCATTCATATTGCTTCCTTCTGAAAGATAACAATAGTCCTCCTTATATAGAGGCTCTCCTAACCAATATATATAGGGATCAATCTAACAATAACCTTCCTAACTAATAGATAGGCTACCAAACAGCTAATACTCGTTCTAGGAAACTAACCACACTATTCAAGAAAATAGATAATAAGCAGCCATCTTAATCCTCTACGTGGGGCCGCTGCTACAGTGCCCACCATCACATGCTCCAACCATGCTAGCAAGAATTGCCAAGCTCAAACAAAATAGAGATGGTAGCACAAGAGATGAGACGCTAGCGGAAGACAGATATTAGGAAATAGAAGTATATAACAAAGAAACATTTACATATTGAAACATACTTCCCAATGAATATGACAGGAATGTATTTTGCATGAAACTGTAACTTATAGTGCTCAGGAAATCAAATAGGTACATAGCAGGGTCTAAATCAGATAAGAATCACCCATCAGGATTCTACCGATTTATGAATGGAGCAATCAGATCAGTTCCACAATTGCATAGGTTTAATCAATATTAATGCCTTTTATTTGGATAGAAGAACTTGATCATCATGAGTAGGATCTAGGGTTGGGTTATGTTAACGATCCTCGTAATTGATAATTAAAGTTTTACACGAAATATTCAATGCATACATGCAGAAATAATCATACGTACAAGTGGCATCTGCACAGATAAGAAACTAACAGAGAGCACATGACCCCGTACCTGAATGTATGATGGTGAATTGCCACTACTTTTTGACAGTGCATTGCCAAAGAATTTATCCAAGATTGAGACAGAGTTATCCTGCCTGCATGAAGTCTTATTTGTTGACTTCCCTTCTTTCTTAATAGAACAGTTATCCATTGCATCATTATCCCAATCTTTACTCATGTTCAGAACGCCAGACGCATATTCAACTGAAGTCACACCCCCCTGAGAAGATGATGGATGTTCATGCTTTTGACCTATAGTACCAATGCTATCAGGAATGCCCTTCTGTTCATTTTTGCTGGTGGAGATGCTTTTAGCTGATTGGTTTCCCTCTTTTGGACCACCTAAGCACATAACTTCTGAAATTTTTTCCTCTCTGGTAGCATTGTGAGCCCACAAACTTTTATTCTGCAAAATACATTAAACAACAACGTTTAAAGAAGGGTAACAGCTTATTGTGATTCACCCCTTACTTTGTCAAACCCTGATTTTGCAATGTGGTTTAACTTAGGATTGCACGTTCTGCCCAAAGTTCATGAAGTACTTAATAAAATTCTATTTAGGAGGAAGCGGAAGGTCACAAGATTCAAGAGACCCGAATGTTATAAACTATTTAAAAAAAGTAGAGAAAACATATTACGAATCTAATTCCACTGAAAGTTAGTTCGGTGTATTTGTTGGCCCTCGACTCATCCATTAACTATGAGAATATGTACCACTCTGATACGACAGTCATACCTCTGAGTTGCGTGAGGTGTTGGAGGACTGCAGCTGAAGTATTTTCTCAGGTAATGCATTTGCGAAACCAGGTGGTTCAAGTGGCCTGGTTGTAGGAGTTGGCAGAAGCGCAGATGTTTTAATGGCACCTTCTTTACAGAGAGAGGAAACCTTCAATTCATCTTGCTTATCACTTTTAGTTGGAGGACCTCTTTTTTCAGCAGAATTCTGTAATAAGGAAATGGTATCATCACCGATATTTTCTTTCTCGCTGTCAGGAGCAATCTTCTTTTCTTGCATGGTTTTATGTTGCTCTTTCCTCATCAATTCAAATGATGCTGCAATAGACAGGCAACATGAGATGTTCTGGACGAGTGCAGGATCAACAATATGACAAGACCGACGTGCATCAGCAGTTACCCCTCCTTTTCCTTTCTTCTTCCACTATGTCATCGCTTGAGCATTCCAAAGAGCCAAACATCTCGTAGTTAATTGAGTCGATATCTTTCCGTGAAACCGGTACGGCCTGCCATTAGCGTGCAAGGAATTTCCAACTTCCGTCAGAACTTGCATCAAACTAACCAGGCGTAAGGAGATGTTTCTTGTTTTGCAGCATAGGCAAACAAACTAAGGAAGAAGAAAAATCGGGCATGTATTGACTACTGGAGTAGATATTCAAACCTTGTACGGACGTGGTGGCTGGTAACGGCCAGAGTTCCTGCTTAGCTGATACCCACTCCCTCGATCATTTGATGCCAAAGGTCTGACATAGCCCAGGGGGCTGGGGAAAGCACCACTTCCCAGCAACCCATCATGCTCTGTGTTCTGCCAATTGTGTCTATATTGGTTTCCAGAACACTTATCTGTGAGAGAACGTTATCAACTCCATAGAATCAATAAGTAACGCAGCAACTACATGCCTAATGCTCCCGTAAAGAAGACATGCATCAAACGAAATTTTTGCAGACTGATAAACATTTGATGTACTTAATAGTACTATTTCAATTGGACAATTCGAACATTCACACGTGTAAATTGGCAAGCTACCAACTAGTAAAAAGGCCAGCAATATACCATTTCAGTAGCACAAAATGGTCTATGATCTATCATGTGCTGCTATTACGATGTGATCAACATGCACAGGTAAAACAAGCATAACAGACAATTCATGCAGCACAACGCTCCTCTTTAATTCGTCCGTTGTCAGTTAATGTTCCACTTGGCAGCATTGTTTTGCTTGCAAACTTAAACTCACCCGATTGGTTGGACTCGCGCGCAGGCAAATCCCCTTCGTGGTCGCTTGATCCAGACGAGTGAGCATCCCACCTTCCCATGCGAGAATAAGCCCCTGCCGCATCCGACCTCCCCAGTAGCTCACTGCTCCGAAACAAACACAGAAGTATAAGCCACCTGAAACGCCAACCCCATCCGGCAGGCAAAGAAGATGGTGGCTAGAATTAGCAAAGCATGCACCTCAGCACCGAGGCGTCCATGCCGACGGGCAGCTTCTTGCAGTGGTCTGAGCCGCCAACGGAGAGCAGGAACTCGGTGGAGTAGGTGATCCTGGCGCTCCCAGCCTCCCTGCCATTGATCAGAGCCATCCCATCAGGAACCATCAAAGGCTACACTGACACACGCGCACGCACTGAGCGCATAGGCACACCTCGGCATGGAGGCAGCATCCGGAGGCCCCGAGGTCATCTTTTGTCAGGAAAACCTAGCAGGTAGGTAGGTAGCTAGCTAATTCAGTCGAATCGCGAGATGTTAGTGGAGTGATTACAGGACAGCATTTCCCTAGCCTAAAGAAACAAATCTAGCTCCCGGCCACCTATGTTTTGTATATACATACGCTGCCTAGTAGTTCCTGCGCCACAAACAAGATGAAGATGAAGAATTACAACACATGATAGTAACACTACTAATCTAGAGAAGGCGAATCGGAGCTCCAAGGGAAGCGATTTCGAATCACCTGGGCTGGATGAACCGGAGGCGGGTGGATGCAACGCCGAGAGAGAGAGAGAGAGAGAGAGAGATTGAAGAGGGGGAGGGCAGGGGGTGGATGATGATGACCGATGAGCCCGTCCGCCCGAAGGGGTACATGGGAAGAAGCTGCGCAAGAGAGGGCTCACTCGATCGAACCAAATTGGAAAGTTTTTTTTTGTTCTCTTAGGAAGAAGCTTTTCCCCCTTCAACTAGTAACTAATTTGCTTATTATTTTTTTTGAAGTAATTTGCTTATTATTCATAGCTCTACGACCTTGCCTCGGCGGGCATCGTGTACCCCTTCAACATGAACAACACCTCCTTCCTAAAAAACGATAGGGTATCTCTTCGACTCGAAGGCCACGCCTTGACAACAAGGGAGTCCCTTCGTCTCCACAGCCTTGCCTCGACGGGCATCGTGTACCCCCTTCACCATGAACGAGGGGGTACCGCACACCCCCCCCTCCCTCAAAAAACGAGGGGGCATTCCTTCGCCTTGAAGACAACGTCTCGACGACAAGGGAGTCCCCTGTCTCGACGGGCTTGCCTCGGCGGGTGTTATGTCCCCCTTTCACCATGAACAAGGGGGGTATTGCACCCTTCCCTAAAAACGAAGGGGTATGGGTATCCTTCACCTCGAAGGCCACGCCTCGACGACCAGATAGTCCCTCGCCTCGATGTCCTTGCCTTGGCGAGCATCGCGCACCCCCTTCACCATGAACGAGGGGGTATCGCACCCATGCCTAAAAAACGAAGGGGTGTCCTTCACCTCAAAGGCCACACCCTTGGTGACAAAGGAGTCCCTCACCTCGACGACCTTGCTTTGGTGGGCGTTGCGTACCACTTCACAATGAACAGACAGGGTACCACACCCCTCCCTAAAAAACAAGGGGTATCCCTTCGGCTCGAAGGCCACACCTAGGCGATAAGAGAATCCCCCGCCTCGACGACCTTGCATAGGTGGGCATCGTGTACCCCTTTCACCATGAAAAAACGAGGGGATATCCCTTCGCCTCGAAGGCCACACATCGACCACAAGGGATTCCCCCGCCTCAACAATCTCGCCTCAACGGGCATCGCGTACCCCCTTCACCATGAACAAGGTGGGTACCGCACCCCTCCCTAAAAACAAGGGGTATCCCTTTGCCTCGAAGGCCACTCATCGACCAAAAAGGAGTCCCCCACCTCGACGGTCCTACCTCGATGTGCACGGGATACCACATCCAACGCTCTTCTCATGTGCTACTTTCAAAGGTATGGGGACGATGCTCAATCCTTGCCCCGTCCCGCAAGCAAGCGGCCACATCAGGCGTGCGCCTTCATCACACGCTATTTTTGAAGGTGGAGGGCGACACTCAAACACGTCTCCTCTTACAATGTGCAAGCGCCCTCTCCATGTGCTACTTTGAAAGGTAGGGGGCGACGCTCAATCTTCGCCTCCTCCTACAAGTGTAAGCATCCTCCTCGGGCATGCACAACGTGCATTCATCACACGCTATTTTTGAAGGTAGGGGGACGACGCTCAAACACACCTCCTCTTACAATGTGCAAGCACCCTCCTCGTGTGTTATTTTGTAATGGAGGGGGCGGTGCTCAATCATCTCTTCCCCCTGCAAAGCGCAACCGCTCTCAAGCATGCGCCACACGCCCTCATTGTGCACTGTTTTTGAAAGTAGGGGAACGACGCTCAAACATGCCTCCTCATACAATGTGCAAGTGCCCTTATCATGCGCTACTTTAAAAGGTAGGGGATGGCACTCAATCCTCGCCTCCTCCTACAAGCGCAAGCGCCCTCCTCGGGTATGCACCCTGCGCCCTTGTCGTGCGCTATTTTTTAAGGTAGGGGACACGCTCAAACACACCTCCTCTTACAATGTGGAAGCGCCTCCTCGTGCGCTACTTTCAAAGGTAGGGGGTGACACTCAATCCTTGTCTCCTCTTGCACGTGCAAGCGCCCTCCTCAGGTATGCGCATCGCGCCCTTGCCGCACGCTATTTTTAAGGTAGGGGGACGGCACTCAAACACTCCTCTTATAATGTGCAAGCGCCCTCCTCGTGCGCTGCTTTCAAAGGTAGGGCATCGTTCAATCCTCGCATCCTCCTGCAAAGCGCAAGTGCCCTCCTTGGGCATGCGCCTCGCACCCTCATTGCGCGCTATTTTTTAAGGTAGCGGGCAGCACTCACACACACCTCCCCTTACAATGTGCAAGCGTGCTCCTCGTGTGCTACTTTCAAAGGTATGGGAACGATGCTCAATCCTCACCCTCCTCTTGCAAGCGCGAACGCCCTCCTTGGGCATGCGCCTCATGCCTTCGTTGTGCGCTGTTTTTGAAAGTGGGTGATGATGCTTAAACACGCCATCTCCTATAATGTGCAAGTGCCCTCCTCATGCGCTACTTTTAAAGGTAGGGGGACGACGCTCAATCCTTGCCTCCTCCTACAAGTGCAAGCGCCCTCCTCGAGCATGCGCATCACGCCCTTGTCGCGCGCTGTTTTTGAAGTTAGAGGGACGACGCTCAAACACGCTTCCTCTTACAATGTGCAAGCGCCCTCCTTGTGCGCTACTTTGAAAGGGAGGAGAGCGACGCTCAATCCTCTCCTCCTCATTAAGTGCAACCGCTCTCGGGTATGCGTCTCGCGCCCTCATCATGCGCTGCTTTTTTTAAGTAGGGGGACGACGCTCAAATACGCCTCCTCTTACAATGTGCAAGTGCCCTTCTCTTGCACTACTTTGAAAGGTGGGGGATGGCGCTCAAACACTCCTCAGGCATGCGCCCCACGTCCTTGTCACGCATTATTTTTAAAGGTAGGGGATGTCGCTCAAACACGCCTCCTCTTACAATGTGGAAGCGCCCTCCTCGTATGCTATTTTCAAAGGTAGGGGCAACGCTCAATCCTCTCCTCCTCCTACAAGCGCAAGCACCCTCCTTAGGCATGTGCCACATGCCCTCGTCGCACGCTACTTTCAAAGTTAGGGGGATGACGCTCAATCTTCACCTCCTCCTGCAAGTGCAAGCGCTCTCCCCAGGCATGCGCCTCGCACCCTTGTCGCACGCTGTTTTTGAAGGTAGGGGGTGACGCTCAAACACTCCTCTTACAATGTGCAAGCGCCCCCCTCGTGCGCTACTTTCAAATGTACGGGTGGCGCTCAATCCTCGCTTCCTCCTGCAAGGGCAAGCGCCCTGGTCGCGCACTGTTTTTTTAAGGTAGGTGGACGACGCTCAAACACGCCTCCTCTTATAGTGTGCAAGCGCCCTCCTCATGTGCTACTTTCAAAGGTATGGAACGATGCTCAAACCTCACCCCTCCTGTATGCCACCTTAGGTTCTCTCCACAAACTACCAAATGTGGCCGAAACAGGGGACAACACCATGCCCCTTAACAGGAGCAACATGAATGACCACACTAAAGCAATGATCACATGCAACAAGTTATAATATCAAAACCTCGCCTCGATGTGTTGCCCACCTTGAAGGTTATGCCTCGGCGGGGTGGCTCGGCGATGGCCTTGCTTCGGCATGGAGAGCATTGCCTACCTCAAGGACACCACCTTTGTGGGGCGGGACGCCCCCGACGGCTTCAACACACGTCACTCGCCTCGAGGGCATCACCTCGGCGGGGCGGTGAAAGCATCTAGGCCCCTAAAAATTATTTTGGTAATTAATGATAATATGTGAATATGGGATTAGCGTGTTTATTGAGTATTTACAAGATTAAGTCCCATTGGTGAATTTGATGACGTAAAAGATGCATGCTAAAGGACCACATGAAGATCTACATGACTTGAAGATAAGGTATAAGTAGTCTATGATCCTTCTATGTTTTACCGGTCTTAGGAGATTTGGTTGGAAGATCGTATTATAGGTAAATTGCCGTACTATTAAGAGAGATCTTAGCTAGTAGCTTGATAGCATGTTCTTGTGCCATATGGATCAATTTAGGATCATGTGTGCATTTGAATTCGCACTTAAAATTGAATTTGAAAGCCTTAAGTGCATTTATTGAAAATCGGTAGTACCGCAGTTATAGTGGCGGTTGAACCGCTCTGTGCGGTATGACTGCATCTTACTTTGCGGTAGTACTGGATTTTGAAGGCCAAAGCCAACTAAGCACTAATGTGGTACGACCGGCCTTTGGAGCGGTGCAACCGCATTGCGGTCATTCCGATATTTAGTTGGCAGTTCGATAAAAACAGTACCAGTGCATTTTGGCTTCTGGAGCTCTCTTGCATTTTCGGTTGAACCGCGTTAAGAATCGGTTGTACCGATTTTCGGCTGAGCCGATTTTTAGTTGGCTGTTCAAGAAAACTAAAATAGATGTAAAATTGACCCAGAGCTCTATGTGATAATCGGTTAAACCGCATTTGGGAAACGGTTGAACCGCGTTGCGGTTGTACCGATTTTTATAAGGCGGTTCATATTTTCCATAAAGCATGTCGTTTAGCAGATTTGGAAACCCTACAATCGGTTGTACAGTGCAGTTAATGCGTTCAACAAGGCGTGCGTTGAACAAGGATTTAGTTGGCGGTTGTACCGAACGGGAAAATCCAACGGCTATGTCAGAGTAATAAATGCCTCTGTTCTAGCCGTTACAGAGTTCTGACACAAGTGCGGTTCAACCGCACTCTAAACGGCGGTTGTACCGAATCTGGCTGAAAGTTGGGGATTTGGTCCCCAACGGTCATAATTGTTGGTGGGTGCTATAAATGCCCCCTCAACTGCCCTTGGACAGGGTGCTAGTGAACATTTAACATCTTTAGAGCCTTGAGAGCCAAGTGCATTCACTCAACACCTAAATTCTCTTGTGCATTCATTGTGAGGCAATTGAGTCCATTCAAGTACATCAAATCATTCTACATTGATCCTATTGCACTTAAGTGCCGTCAAGCGAAAGTCTTGGTTTATTACTCTTGGAGTTTTGCCGAACTCCTAGACGGCCTTGGCGGTGGAGCACGGTGATCTCTTCAAGAAGATTGTGAAGAGGCCCGGTGCAAGCTTGTGAGTGGTTTGGTGTTTACCATCTCCGGAGCGGATGAAAAATAACCATAGTGATCGAGGGAAGGCTTAATTCGTGGAGCCAGCTTGAGTCGTCAAGCTTCCTCAACGTGGACTAGTAAAGACCGGCAAGTCTTCGATACCACGGGAAAACATCGTTGTCTCATTTTGTTTATTCCTAGTCTTTACATTTCTGCATTTATATTTCTAGCTCTTTATCGTTATTGAATTGTTTAGCTAGAAGTGTAACTTGTTTAGACTAAGTTAAATTGGCTTAAATTGTTAATTTGTCAAAAAGTTTAAAAACCTCCTATTCACCCCCCCTCTAGTCGGTTATCCTTGATCCTACAGGCGGCTCGGCAATGCCCTCGCTTCGACATGGAGAGTGTTGCCTGCCTCAAGGACACCACCTCGGCTGGGCGGCACGCTTTCGATGGCTTCACTTCAACATGCGCCACCTGCCTCGAGGGCATCGCCTTGACGGGGTGGCCTTGTGACGGCCTCGCTTTAGCACGAGGAGCGTTGTCCGCCTTGAGGACAACACCTTGGCAGGGCAACATGCCTCCAACCGCTTTCCTTCGCCACGCGTCGCCCACCTCTAGGGCATCGCCTCAGCTGGGGCGGCTCGGCAATGTCCTTGCTTCAGCACGTAGAGCATTGCCCTCCTCGAGGACACCACCTCGGCGAGGCAACATGCCTCCGACGGCTTCACTTCAACACATGTTGTCTGCCTCGAGGGCATCGCATCGGCAGGGTGGCTTGGCGATGGGCCGATGGCCTCGCTTCGACACGAAGAGTGCTCCTCACCTTGAGGACACCACCTCGGCGGGGCGGCATGCCTCCGACTGCTTCACTTCGGCACGTGTCGCCCTTCTCGAGGGCGTCGACTTGGCGGGCCGGCTCGGTGATGGCCTCACTTCGACACGAAGAGCATTGCCCTCCTCGAGGACACCGCCTCGGTGGGGTGGCACTTCTATGACTGCTTCACTTCGGCACGCGTCGCCCGTCTCGAGGGCATTGCCTTGGCGGGGCGGCTCGGCGATGGCCTCGCTTCAATATGGAGCGCGCTCCTCGCCTGGGGGATACTCGCATGGGGTGACTTTAACATCATCAACACCCCGAAGACTTTGGATATCTCGACTCCCGAGGGGCCAAGGCAACGACTAGCCACGTTTGCTCGCCACTCAAGGCCTCAGAGCTTGCTGACGAGGGAGTACTATTGTGGGGATACCCCTAGGGTGCTCCAACCCCTAGGGCCGTCGGGAATATCTAGAGGCCCTAGAGAAAGGCATGCATGTGCATAGACTAAGTCTGTGTGGTGTGCCCATTGGAAGTGTACGAAAATAGCCATTTCTCCATCCTTGTAAGGGAGGGGCAAGAAGGGAAATGTCATCCCCCTCTCTCATATATATGGCCCCAAGAGGGCATGTAAGGCAGTTATGGACTCATTCACTACTCAATTCATACATGATGCTCTTGGCTCATCTAGTTCGGTCCCTCAAAACAAAGGGTACTTCGTACCCACTGTTTAGTCTCGATGCTACGACACAAATAAAGTGAGCTTGCACACAAGTTCATTAATCTTGATCTAATTTCTTGGCACATTGTTTCATTAAGATTTTGTAGTCATGGTTTAAGAAGATATATATACTTTCAAGCAACTTGCATACCCCAAAGGAGCCAAATAAACTCTAGGTTACCTGGCACAGCAATACCAACGATGAGCTTGATTCATAGTACAAAAAACTGAACCGGCCAGTGAACTAGACAAGTCACTGGTTCAAGGTTCGCTGGTTCTTCCGCCGGCTCAAAAACACTGTGTTTTAATATGTTTTTTATTTCCAATTCAAAAAATGTGGAGTATATACCAACTTCTAGTAGAAATGCACTAATATATGGTTCACTCTGTTTGTTAGTCACTTAAAGCTTGCTAGGTGGGCTGGTAAGTCCCTTCCCCGTGTAAACGGATGTGGTGGGTTCAATCCCTACCACAGCCTGGTGCTTAAAGCATACTTATTTTATTTTATTTTTTCACCGGTTTTATACTCAGTCGGTCTATCTTGTGAACCAAACAAAACCTAACACTAGTCCCGGTTTTTTCTAGTTGAATCGTCGGTCCGATCCGATTTTTTGTACTATGGATTGATTAGCTCAATGAAACCGAATGGTATTATATGCAAAGGCAGAGAAGCATAGCCCCATGCCTTAAGGCAAATCTCATACATTGGATCTCGAATGGACAGTTGATGTGTCGATGCATTTGTTATAATGGATAGTTGATGTGTCGATGTAATTGTTACAATACAAAATAATATGTTTCCTACAATATTTTCTAAAAAGTGGATAGCTATAGTAATTTGCTGGGGGTGTGAGGCCCTCCCCAGCAACTGTTGATTCCCCCTCGATCAACTGGATGAGCGACTGATGGGGTATTTTCTTCCGTCTTAGATTGCATTGCCTGAGCTGTGGATCCGGTTCCTAGTGAACCATGGTGTTGAATGAAGAGGATTTTTGGGATTCCACACCACACTAAGGGCTTCTTCGGGAAGCCCATATCCCCGATCTATTCTCATGGATGAGCCAGAATTATAGTTTACATGGAGATTTGGTCAAAAATCTAGGCTGTCCAAACAAGACAAGGTGGATTTACACGAGAAAATTCTCTTGTTACCCTTTTTTAAGGGGTGATACTAGCACCCGGATGTCCGATTTGGGGCTAGGATCGGACGCCCAGGTTGCACCTGCCTCCTTTTGGGAATTAAAATGAAGAGTGCCCCCTACGTCACGTCGGGGCCCATGCAAGCTCCGCACGCGGTTCCCTCACAACGCCCAATACACATGGAGAGTTGTCATTCATATCACTAGACACACATGGCCAAGGCATGCTTGTTTTTTTCTTCTAATTTGTTGTGTGTAGATCAGTGAAGTCATTGTGAACTACAAGTATATCACTAATGATCACATGATCGTACTTGACTCAGAAATGAAACATGTACAGATTGACACACGAAAGCTAACCTGGTGCAACATCCTTCGGACACGGTTGCAACATCCCCGGATAACAGTTGCAATATCCTAGGACAATGGTTGCAACATTACAAATAAAAAAAAACAAAGCATGTGAAAAAAACGCGTTGAAAAAAATTGCAACATCGCCGTGAACAATATGCAACATTTTTTTCTACAGATGCAACATTTTTTTCTACAGATGCAACACTTGCAACATCCCCGGACAACGGTTGTAACATCCCAGGACAATAGTTGCAACATCTCTGGACAACGGTTGCAACATCACAAATAAAAAAACAAAGCATCTGGAAAAAACGCATTGGAAAAAATTGCAACATCGCCGTGAACAGTATGCAACATTTTTTTTCTACAGATGCAACCCTTTTTTTTTCTACAGATGCAATATTCCCAAGAACGGTATGCAACATTGTTTTCAACAAACCGTAACATTGTTTTCAATGGACCGCAATATCAGTAGAAACAATAGAGGATAACTATTTGGAAACAACATCAGAACTGGCGCCATACGCTTCGGAGGCGCCAGCGACGTCGAGGTGGCCCTCACGTCGATGTCGATGACCTCCCGCACGCGGCGCACTCGTCTTCCTCGCCCCCGGAGGAGTCGTAGACGGTGGCACCATATATACCTCTTGTAAGCTACACGGGAAGAGTTGACAATTCACGAAGAAGAGGCGCCGCTACGGATGTGAGCTTGCATTATGGCCTGTTGCTGAAAAGAATGATTTGTGTCCAGAAAATATATGATGTACATATAAGCTATTTGTTTGCTAAGTGAGTTGGATGGATGGATGGATGGATGGATGATAAGAACTACCTGAGACTTACTTGATCGAGAATAGAAAGACAATAAGTACTAGTACTATTAATCAGCCGCAAGAGAAGGAAGAAACACTTAGGAATTAAGAAATCCTGTATAATAGTACAAGGGTTGACCGTACGATACGAAGCATCCTAATTGGACGTATGTGTAGGATCGCTTTTTTTTTTTTAAGTACAGGCCGGACGACACACTTCCTCCACACGTATAAATATGCGTGCACGCCTAGGCCCTAGGGTGTTCTACTGCCTAGTGGAGGATTTGGGCCGTGGCATGCATGATTTATCGGCCGGGCCGGGCTAACGTTTGCGGCGACGCGGCAGGCGGAACACACCACATACAGGCCCACTCGTTGCAGTCCTTCCATTTTTGTTCAAGCTTCAAACATCATCACCAACACGGCGGCAGCGGCGAATCTTGGGGCAGGCGGCGGCGGCGATCGAATTTGCCGGCGCGGCACGGCATCTTGTTTGGTTAGTTGCTTACTTTGGCCTCTTTTTTCTCAGGTTGATGAAATCCCCCGCTCAATTTTTAGTTAGATTAGAATCTTAGATCGTCACTCCAGTCCGGTGTGGTGATGGCGTGATTCGATTCAATAATCCCCTTCGCCGAAACTAGCGCTTGATTTACTTGGTTTTAAGGTCGATTGCTTCTTCATTCGTCTACACGCTCTTCAGTTGTTCACTATTAGGTATTGCGGGAGTATTTGTCTGATTCGTATCTATATACTACTCCATTTCTGTGCTGGGGTGGTTGCGATTTCCAAAGGATTCATGCCTTAACAATGGTGGCTTACAAAATCGGGTTTCAAATTTACAATGAAACGCGTGCGACTTCATTCACCACTGCACACATTTTCCTATATATAGGTCCTAACATCTTATCATTGATTTTTACTAGCATGGTCCGTAGCACAAATTGGTACAGATATGCTCCATTTGCCATCTGCTTTGCTTCTTAATGATAGCTGCCCTGCGTACTCACTGGTACAAATCAATCAAACAAGCTTGCAATTGTCTCCTGCAATTCATAAATCTTAATAATTATTAAGGCTATTGCCCCTAGTAGAAAAACAAACATCCTTCTCCCTGCATAGTTTCTCACGTGAAAATTTAACAAGCCTTCCGTGAGAAATAAAGGTTTCTGTAGAGAGAGATGAGAGATCCTTGGGAATGATATGATGTAAATGTAATGAATGAGCTGGGACTTGGATTTTTGGAGTCAAGAAAAAAGTCATGTTTATGGGTGATAGGATCACGACGTGATGCTGTGTTCTCTACCTATTTTTCTTTACCTGTTCCGCCGGAAGATGATTAGCTCAGTATTAAGTATATCCTCCTGCATTTCATTAGCTTCATTGGGTTGTGTCCCATAAATTCCATTTCAGACCTATTATGTTAGTCAACAACAACTATTTCTTTGATGCAAACAAGTTGATTGGTATGAGCATCGTTTTCTGGTTACAGTCTCATCCTTTTGCCTTCCATTGTATTATCTGACATTCTTTTGCTCCTCTCAGGTCAAACTTGCAGTTACGCAAGAATTTTCCCAGGTGCACAAGAGCCTTAAAGGAGGTGTGTCTGATCCATTCTAGACACTAGTGGGCTATTTTGCAGAGGTTGACGGAGATGACACTTCATTCAATGTCAAAGTAGTATGTTCTTCCTGAGCTCTACATTTTCTTCTTGATCTGTCTACCTCTTGCTGCGCCATTATTCTCGTATGCATAGCATCAATTTTGTGTTACCATAGTGGTATTTACCTATCTATTTGCACGCAAAGTGCAGCTATTACTAGGTTATATATAGCACTTTTGGCTGCAAATTTTTATAACAGACCCTAGCGAGTGCCAACGCTAACTTGATAGCAAGAAATGGAGCAAAATTGTTTGCCGAAATCATTTTGTTTTTTTCGCAATAACCATCATAATTAAAGTGAAAATATTTCAATATTTATTTTTGCTATTCTATATATAAGTGCAACTAAATTTTCAGGGGAAAGAACTATGCAGTGATAATGTTTGATAAGTGATGAGATATAACTCTTTTTAGATTTATATAGACTTGTCCCACTAATCTTGAATTCTACATTTGTCGAGTTTTGGATACTGGCATGGAACAAAGAAATTTTGGGAGCTTTATTTAGGGTAGCATCACCATATCATCATCTATTTCAAACCCCCCAGGCCAAAAGAAAATAAGAAAGAAAGAAGGAAAAGCATTCCCCATGTGCAGCCATCATCCGCAGCCATTCATAGGAGCAGTAGCACTCTAACTGAAGCCATAGTTACCTCAAACTAAGAGTAATCTCCATAGAAGACTACCTCACACCAATCGGGCGTACCATTTAAGAGATAGATAGATATAGGTATAGTTAGCATTGTGCTGTTGTGGTTGCACAGGGTGCTAAGAGCGGTGACTGGAGATTAAGTTTAGACCATGACAACGTGGCAGTGGGGCTTGGTGATAACTGATAAGCTACTAATCAAATACTGCGAGAGAGTTGGTCATAAGGGGTAGAGAGATGGGTACAGGCATGTAGATTCAACTGAGAACAGATCAATTAATGTGGACAAGGGATTTGCTGAATGAACTTGGGTTGCTCTCAGGAGAGGAGGGATTGGGATTAAATTATCTGTATAAATATATTAGAAATGTAATATGTATCTAGTTATATACTTAAATTCAGTTTAACGTAATTGGAGGGTGCTTTCTTTTGTGGCTAAAATAGTAAAGTGGGCACTTCAAACTTCGTCCCTTCAAAAAAACTTTTGAAATTCCTGTCTTTGTTTCATGTGAAGTATAAGCATGACACCAGACCTAATGATGAAACTTCCATTTCTTCTGCATACTGATCCCCTTTCATGGCTCTTAGCAGGAAAAATCATTACTGTAATTCAAAAACTTGTTAATTGTTCAGACGATTTTAATTGACTCGCGCAAACTTTGTTCAGCTTTCTACATTGTTTGTATTAATGAAAATTGTGGTGTTGATTATTAATCCCCTGGCACTGTCGTTGATGATAAACTTGCTTATGAACCCTATTGCCTATTGGCCAGGGTTTCATGGCCATGCAAGTAGTATTTCCTGCCCTTTTGAGGTACTTTTTTCTTTAAATCCCTGAACACTTGCCATGTTTGTTTGCTAAGCATATTATGAGTAAACCTCTTATCTGCTTTTTTAGGGAAAACACGAACCTCCTATCTGTACCATGGGGTTACTACATTATTGCTTTTCCTGTTGCAACAGCATTATTGCTTTTCCTATTAGCATGTACCGTAAGTCTGTTCTCTGCTAAAATTCTAGTGAAGTCACATAGTATTCCTACGACTATTGTCACTGTTTAACACTGGCACATTAGCATTGGCCAAGATTCCATTCCGTGTCGCCAAATAATGGAATCCATAGGATGCATGCATGCATGTGTTCTCAATCCGTTTGGCCTGCAAAGCTAATGCTGTCTGGACATTGTTTTATGCTTCATATAGGAGTACCTAGCTTAATTCCATGCTAGCTTGCAAATGTGTGGCAAATGTTTTTTTAATTGGTAATTCCATAATCATCACCACCTGAGCTGAACTTGGTTTTTTCTACAGCCAGTCAGATTTTCCTAGCCGTGGCTGGCCGACTATGGCCCTGTTTTGGGGCTTAAGGCCAGCTTCTGCTTCTAAAAAGCCAGAAGCCCTCCCAAACAAGCCAGCTTCACAAGTGCTTTTGGTGTAAGCCAAAGCTGGGTAGAGGTGTTTTTCAGGTTTTTGGTTGGTTGAGGTTAGGACATCACCACTGGAAGTTGATGGAAATTACCCACTAAATACCACCACATAAAAGCCACCCGCATCCCTCTTCTCTCCGTCATTCTCTTGTTCCCCTCCCAACTCCCATTCCGCCTCCTGTTGCCTCCCTTCTGCCGCTGCCCCTCCCCCAACCGCCCTCCCGCCGGCTGCTCCCCTCCGCCTTTGCCCGTCGCTCGGTCGCCTCCGCCGGCTGCCTCCTTTGCCTCATTGAACATATTTTGATGAACACAAATGTAGTTCTTGATCATTTCATATTTGGTAGATTCGTGCATGTAGATTCGGATTTCAGAATTGCTACACAAACATGATAAATTTGTATAAAAGATTGACGGTGATTGGCGTAAGACATGATAAGCATGGAAGAACAACTAAAATATAGTTCCAAACTTGTCTAAAATTCATTTGACATTGTGTCCGTAATTAGCTAAATGCATTAATGTTATAAAATCATTACATGAATTAGCTTAATCGGCACCAAATAAGTATAATTTGTTTTAAGGGCATTTCAAATATTTCACAACCTATAATAATAAGCCATCTAATGAAAAGTCAGATTAACAAATGACCTCTCAGAAAAGCTACCACTGCTTTTCGGTCAGAAAGAAAAAAAGAACAGTTTATAACAAAAGGTGGAGTTCTCCAAACAGGGCCTATTCTTTTCTCTATGGTCTAGGCAGTAGGTATGCATTCATTTCATGGTGTTCACTTCGCTGTTTCGTCTTCCTTTTGCAATGCATGCGAGCTTCCTGCCTGCCAGGCAATCTAGCTAGCAACTTTGTGAAAACATGTGCTTGACGTATCGGCAGCATGCCACTGTTTAGCCTTTTTGACTTTCTGGGGGGGCTTTTTCATGGGATTCTTCCTTCTAGTTTTGGACCATTGTATTTCTAAAGATTTTTCCTGCTGGAGTAGAGCTTCTCTGAATTATTGCTGTGGTACGTCACCAAGAATTTTGGCTCTGTGGGCGCTGAAATCTAACAGAACACGTATGATTAAGTCGTTGAATCGTAATTTCAGAAGATGTTGCTAAGGGTATGTAAATGGTACAGGCAGCTGTTGTTTATAGCAACTCTTTATATCACCTGTAGACATTCTTTTCATTTGTCTTTATAGATGACACAATCTTTTAATATTTTCATAGATCTAAGACATTTCCTTCTTAGTTCTGGTGAGACAGTCGACTACAGGATTGTAGACAACAAATTTTCCTTTTTTTATTCTCTTTCATCCACATCAGCTTAAATCCTACGTAACAGATACTATAGACAGCTGATGTAAACCCATTGTAAATGGTCTAATGCTGCTATCTGTCGTCACATAAATAGTCATCATGCGTGTTTGAAGGGAGCTTACTTGCACAAGTGATCATTCTCGTTAAGATCTCTGACTTGTATGCAGCAGTACATTGCTCTGCCTTGTTTAAGGCGCAGACTAGAGGGAGTGAAAGAATGCGAACCCAACTGTGGCTGGGGAATTGAAGTCGCGGTCATAACTTGTAAGTTGGTCTCGCGCGGTGAGATGGATGAACTTCCCCTAGCTATTGTGTTCTCCCTTCCCTTGCTTGTGTGCCTGTGGGCGACGACTGGCAGTCTCAGACATGTTTCGGCAGCGATCGACCCCTCTGCGCTGCGCTGCATATGTAGTCATGTGGTGTAGTATTGGCTCAAAAAGCACCCTGACGGCCTGACCCGATTCTAGCGTGTGTTTACCTAAGCTTAGTTTTTGTGTGCTCGTGAAAGCTAGCTTTCTTGTCCTCTGGGAGTAGCTCCTTTTGTTTTCATATGCTTATCTGAATACGCACGCCTATTTAGCGCGCGATATAGGAGTAGCTCCTTTTGTTTTCATATGCTTATCTGAATATACACGGTAGCGCTATTCAGCGCTCGCGCGCGCTGAATAACTTATTTTGCGCGTGGGCCGTAGTCTAGGCCGCGCTGCATGCGGCCTAGCAGCCCACATTTCCCTGTGTCACCCGTGCCTCCCGTTCGAGTTTGGCAGTAAAACCCGCGTGTGCATCAAAATAGCCGTAAAAATTGCTCGGTGCCGTTCTAAATTGACGGTAAAAACATACCAAAGTGCAAATGGCGGTGAAAATTTGTCTGTAAAATGATCGCGCATCACCCCATGCATTATAAAAAAATGTTTTTATGTTGTTTCAGTGAGAAAGAGAGGACCGTAATATTCGGGATGCTGGTTTTACAACGGAAAATGACGCCACGTTGCTCATCCTGTGAATGTTATCGTTTACCGTAAGAGGCATGTCATGTTAATGTTGTAAATCCGCGTGCGCGTTATGTTTTTTTTGTAGTTACTGTGAGTTTGGTAACATTTTACTACTGTTTAAACACGATATTACTCGTATACCCCAATGAAAAACATGTCTTTATTATCTGATACGCATGTTCTTCCAATAATCATATATTTTACTGTAAAAGTAATGCATATTACTGTCAGTTACAAAAGAATTTACTCCATATTAGACGTAAACACAAAAAAACTATTTCGGTTTGCTGTGCGGCCTATACTTCTCCAGTGCGTTAGGGAGGGGCTTGACGCTGTTGATTTTGTGGAACAACAGATAGAGCATCATCTGGGCTCTGTACTCATTCCCCTTCACCTGCATACACATGATAAAAAGTCAGCCTGTTAGACGCTATACATCTGAAAAAATACTGCATGTTGCGGGTGGTGTGAAATTCTTACCGGCTCTATCGATGTTGCCAACGTCGAGCTTTCACCGTCCCAAAACTCCAAGTACTTCACTATGAAGAAGGTGCAATTGTTCTCTAGGATCTGCTTCGACGTCCTCATGGTGTGCACCATCCAGTTCACGACGATTGGGAATTTCTCATTGGTCACGGCTTGCAGGGCTGCGCATAGACGAGGGATGATCCTTTTCCTCACTGAATCACGGTGGTCCTGCACTTTTGTGCCCTTCTGCTTATAATCATTGGAGTCCAACACTTTCACGCGCTTCTGCACTATGTTGAAGTAGTAAACTGACCAGTGCTGATTGTGTAAAACTGGCAGGAAGAGCTGTAAATGGAATAAAAACCCATAAAAATGCATGCCCCACGGTTAACAAAAAGGACTACACTATGTAAGAGATTTACTGTAATAAAATATGTAATTTACTGGATCATGAACGATATTTATTAGATGCGTGTCGGATAGATGTAAATTACTTACCAGCTTTACGCGCGTGATGTCTACCGCCGCCATGTGCTTCTTCAGCATGCTCACGGCCTGTTCACTGCACCCCTTTTTGTTTCTCATCATTGTTCCATTATATTTGGCTCATGCCCATTTTTGGTGCGCACCAGAAAAAGAGCTATGGTAAAAGCAGATTTGGAGCTACTGCCAACGGATGGTTTCGTCGATTTCTTTGATTTATCCATGACCTACGAGGGTAGTATCTACAATCAGTTAAATGATGTGTACATACATACTACTACTATATTGTACTCTGGTAAAAGTAGCTTTTTTTCTACTCCCAGGAGTAGTTACTCCCTATTCCGTATCTCACAACGTAGGGAGTATCTTGCGCAACCGAAAGTATGCATGTGTAGTATACGAGTATATAAGACCACCTAGGTGGTATTTACACATTTTCAGGGGTGGTATGTACAATCTTTTAGATATACTCCCTTTTATGTGTGGATATGAAGGTATTTACAAAATATGCTAAAAACTATAGACTCTTTTGTAAATTTTTCACGTGGTTCACATTGGAGTATCTTATAATTAGTATACGAGTATACCCAAAGTGATAAATGACTATGTCAAGTTCTTTTAGGTGGTATATCTGAGGTGGGAGTAACTACACCCGGGAGTAGAAAGTATCGATCATGTGTGTGCGTGTGCGTGTGCGTGCGCACTATTCTGTAGTTGAACTATTCTACACCTAGCCAGCCCACCACACGCGCAAAATCCCCACACAGTCGGCCCATTAATGTAACACCCTGATTTTTAGAGCCTTTTTGAAAATTTTCAAAATAAAAAGAACCATTTGATTTTGATGATAATTCAAAGCTTAACTTGAGAATTTCGGGATCTGGATTGTTTAAAATGACTAAGCTAAACTTCAACTAAATCAAAGTTTGGTTCTTTTGATGTAGCTCTAGCTCTCTCGAGCTATCTCCCTTTCTTGATAGGATTTCCTCTCCTTCATCTGTTTGGACATTTTTATATGTCGCACCAGTCCCCTGTTTGACCTCTGTTGTTGTCTAGATCTCTTGATCCTAGACCACAATCTTCAGTTGGGCATATTCTTGTGCCTGTGCCTCCTCTGGGTTGATCTAGCAGACCTCCTCACATCTTTTGCTTGAGTCTCCTCTTGCTTCTTGGAATGCCCAAGATAATTCACTGAACCTACTGGCCAATTAGATCTTCTTTGCATTCGATTGAACCACCTTTGTGCTCAATTGGACCCCTTCGATTTCCTCTGAGTAGTCGGACCTCCCATGTGAAGGCTGAACCGTTCAGACCTCTTATGATCATCATCTAAGGATCCAGGACCTCTTTAGGTCTAGATCTTCTAAGTGCTTGGACCTTCCTGGTCGAGATCTCCTTCTCGGCTTAGACCTTCTCGTGGTCTAGGTCTTCCTTTATAACCACTTGAGTTCCTTCCATGCTCTTGTGAACCTCTTGGTGATCACTTGGATTCCTTTTCGCCCGATCCTTGTAGCCTTCTCTTTGGAAAGGTCCTTCTAGTGCAATCCGGTATTACCACCCCAATTCACGGTAATACCATTCTTTAGGACCTCTTTCCCATTCGTTCGAGACCTTTCCTTTGAGTTTGATTACTTTGAAACTCTTTGTTGGTTTGGATCTCTTGGATCGAGACCTCTTTTCTTGAGACTTCTCTTAAGTCAAGACCCTTGTTGCTTGGGCACACTCCTTATGCCAGTTCTCTTTTCACCAGACATCATGGTATTTCATCGGGTCTTTTGTGTGCCTTTGAACCACCTCGACATTTCTTCCTAACCGAAAGGACTTTACGTGGGTTCATTACGACCTTACTTCATTGGATTGAAGATTTCCCTTGAGTTACCTTGACCTTGGCGGCTCCATCTAGAACTACTCTGTAGAATCCCTCTGCTTGGACCTCCCTTTGTTTTGAATCTAACGGTTCGGACCTCCCCTCATTTCGAATCCTAAGGTCCAGACCTCCCCGTGCATTACTCTCCTTGGAACCTCACTTTCACGTTTGATCTTGGTGTTGGACCTCCTCTTGGAGATCCAACCTTGGACCTCAACTTGTCCTTAATCTTAACCATGGGACCTCTTGGTAGTTCTTGGACCTCCTGTCCAAGACCTCTCCGTGGCCTTTTAAACCCGGCTCTGGACCTCTTTGCCAGACCTCCCTTGTAGAGATCTGGCCGTCGGGACCTCCCGTGTCGAGACCTCCTTCGCATCTCTGGACCTCCTCCACTTCAGACCTCCTTGAGTCGCGGGACCTCCTTTGATGAAGTCTGGTTGTCGAACCTCGACCACGTGGACCTCCTCCATGTGTATTTGGACCTCCCATGTTCGGACCTCCTTTGTGTATATCAGGACCTCTTAGTTTCTTAGACCTCCTTGAGGACCTCTCTTCTTGGGCAAGACCTCCCTATTTTGACCCGATTGTTTCAAAATTGGTGGCCCCACTTGCGGTTGTGGTCATTCTCATTTCCTCCGCATACGAAAATATCTTGGGCATTTAATGCATGTCTTGTCGCATTAAATACATCCACATACGTGGTAATTACTTTGAATTGGGTCACTTAACCGTACCCTGATATTTTTCTTAGTTCCTTCCCAAAGCGACATAAGCTGTCATTCCTCGTACTTTTTAACCAGGGTGGTAGTGACACATGCTCTGCCACTCACCTATCTTTGACCTATTTCCATACTTATCCTTGACATGTGTATTTCTAGTTTTCTTCACCACCTTGACTACAAATAGACCAATAAGTTCTACCACGTCACCTTTCTCCACACTCTGTTACTTTGGCTCTCGTTCAGGGGCTTTCCAGGGAAGACCTTGTGTTCCCGACCTCCCCTCCATCCATTGCTCCTTCTTGTCCCTGGTAAGTCCTCTGGTGGTCCGCTTCACTCTTATTTTGGTTACTGCCTTGAGCTGGTTGTGTCCTTCACAGGACCTCCCCTGGTGGACACCTTCTGGATTTCTATGGCCTTGATTTGAGGACCTCCCCTCTGGACTTTGCGCAAGAATCATTTCTCAGGGCCTCTCTGTTGTGTTACTTAAATCACTCCTTTGTGGTCTTTTGCTAAAGACCACCCTCCCCTGGTAAGCTTAGACCTCCTCCCTAAAAACCTAATCTGAAATAGGACCCCACCTGTTGGTTGAGTTTGGGCTCCTATTTGGTTCTTTTGGTTTTCTTGATAATCTCAATTAGATCTCTATTTGAGCCTTCTTTGAATTGTTCTTTCATACGTGTAGATCTTGGCGTTTCCAGAGAGCAGGCGGTGAGAAAATAGAATCTTAAGCTATCAAGCAAAAGGCAAGTTACACTTTTGATCATATTGCACCCAGTATTTCAATTTATTTATGTCCTGTTTCAAAGTATCATGCATGCCTATTTCTACCAAGTTATTTCAATACCAGTCTTTAAACACATAGTTATACCACTTTCTCTCATATGGCCAACTTTGACATTGAACCAAATTTGTTATCACCTTAGACAAAATCTGGTTGACACAATAATATGAACCAGGAATCATTTGAAAAACTCATGCTTAGTTAAGCTTAGACCAAAAGTATTGATTTGGGGAAATCTTTACCAACATGACCAACTGTTTCTTTTAAATGTTTTAACCATGACATTGGGTTGTCATGGGGGTGTGAAAATATTGCTGGGGAAGCAAAGAAAATGAAAATGGATTTAGACTGGGGCGAAATTGGTTGGCTTGGTTGGTGCAAGTTTATGCACGGGATTGTGCCTTTATAGTAGATCGATGCCCTTGGGTTTGTGGAAGTCGCCCTAGTCATTGGAGGACCGGTCTTTGAGCGACCAATGCTAGGCCTATAATGGGCCATTGCCAAAACCGTGCAACCACACGTCTCCAGTCTGGGGCGTGGGATCTGGCTGAGTAATTTGCAAAACTTCACCATATGCTGCTCCATTGGAGGTGTGGGAGGTCTTATATGGCCAATGGTCTATTATAACCTACTGTTCCCACTGGTGCAAGAGGGGGCTTCCCGCCGGATTGCTGTCCGTAAGGGGGGTGAAACCTTAGCAAGGAAAGGCTGTGGTGGAGCAATGCATTGTAAAGGCCTTGTCATGAACTCTAGACCTCTTACCTTCGGTAGTGAGAGGTGGCACTTTCAGCATGCCAAACAAACTAGAGGAATCATGTCGTGTGGGTAAAGTGCACAACCTCTGCAGAGTGAAATCTATTCGAATAGCCGTGTCCGCGGTCATGGACGTGCTGGCAAAGGTCACTCGGAGTTAGATGATGGTTTTGGGTTTCCAAAATTATTTATTAAACTGTTTTGGGATTGCTATCCCATGGGTTGGGCGAGGAGCCTTGTGACAGAGAGGTATCCTTCACCACTTGTGATGAATGAATATCCAAGCGAAAATCAAGTTTAGAAAATGAATTTTATCTACTAAGAACACCTTTGAAACTTAGTATTTGTATTTGAAATAAACATGGCTTTATGCAAATCAACCATAATATGCCTTCCATTGTGATATCCATTATGCATGTCATCTTGTTATCTAACGGGTGTAACTTGCGAGCACGGTTGTTGTGCTCACTCTTGCTTGCTGCTGTCTTTAGCAGGAAATAGAAGCTTTAAGGTGATCTACTCAGTGGACCAAATGGTCTAGGTCGACTAGGGTTGCGCTCTCCAGCCGGTTGCCTGTGGTGTATCGGGTGGCCCATGTGTTTATTTTGATTTGTGTTTTGCTTGGCTTGTAAGCCCTCTTGTAAACAACTTCTTTGTTTATCAATAAAGTTTGTGTTCTTTGCTATGTTACCATTGTTGTTCTTTGTGAAGAGCTAGCCATGATCCTTGGGGTGGCTCGGGTTTCCTGAGAACCCTGAGTAAACTTCAGTTCTCCCGACCACCCTCGAGTTGGGCGTGTGTGGTTCTGTGGTGGTCTCGGCCTCCACGACCTCCTCAGTGGGTCGTGGGTGGTCTTGAGATGACCACGAACCTCCACACCTTCTCTGGTGCAGCCGTGGGAGATCTTTGAGGTGCTCCATGGCTCCACGACCTCCTCGGGCTTGTGCTCCTAGACTTCGGGAGGTCCTCTGGGACCTCTGGGAGGTCTTGGTGGATCTGTCGAGAGGTCCTTATGGACCTCTTGGGAGGTCTGATGGACTTTCCAGAAGGTCTTGGAGGACCTCTCGGGTGCCCTAGAGTTGGGTCGTTACAATTAACTGATCGGCCATGGGCTAGAAAAGCAGACTTTGCTCGCCAGCGACACTCGATTTATTGTAATTAATCTGAGATGTGATGAAGAATTGTGAATTATTTTTATAAAAACAAGGAGTAACATCGGCGCGTGAGACAAAGAGACGCATTGGAGAGCCGAATCGTCATTGATGCGCTTAAGGCATCGCTTGGGCAACGCTTAATTGAACCTCTGCTCACACGCAATTTTTACAGTAAAAACATACTCACAATATGGTAAACCTCGTCGGACATGCAATAATTAAGAAATTGGATGGATAATAGCAAAGCTATCAACACCCTATAGTAAACACATTCAATATTTGAAGTAAAAGTTATATGGAGTAATATTTAATGTAAGATGCAGTAAGCGGTACTCGTGTTTTACTGCGCATAACCGCTTCGGTTTTTTTCCCCTTTTTTTGAATCGGCGTGGAAACTGAGTATATTATGTGCATGGGGGCTCATTGTCTGGGGGTGTTTCCTCGCACTACAGCAAATCGTATTCTCTTTTTGGCGGTGCGCTCAACCCTCAAAGGAACAAAAAAGCAATGTATCCGGCGAGATATATCGGTTCGCATTCCCGACAGGAGCAGAGGCGATCTTATTCAACACACTCCCACCCACCCGCACTCCGCAAGGTTAGAGAATATGGTTGTTTCTTTTAGTTTGGAGTTCTTCCTCTCTCGCGAATTGGCTTTTTCTAGGGTTCCGCATAGTAATTTAACCCAAAAACTTTTATAATTTCTTGCTATACTAGGGCGATTTCTCCCTCCCTAATTTTGGAGTGTTTTTGGGATAGTTTTTCCTCTTTAGATTTTAAGTAAAACAACTCCTCACATACAATAATTCATAGGATCCTTTTTTGTTTTTCTTCGCCTTTTGTATCCACGCTATGGCAGTAAATAAGGACATCTGGGGAAGCACCCTCCAAGGCGAGGAAGATCACCATCGAGGGAAGTCAGTTGGCGATGGAGATTTACTGTGACCCCTCCCAACCCGAACCCATCGCCTCAGGAGCAGCGGATGCATCTGTCGTAGATGCTCACGCGGATGTTTCTCGGAAGAAACAACAGAGCAAGAAGAGGAAGGCAGTGGTGCCGCAACAGCAGATGTCGTCTCCTTATCGCCTCGCGATGAGACCGCCCACGAGATTGCAATGATAAGTTGTGCACATATAGCAGTAAATATGCGTCCTTTTTACAGTAATTCGATAATACCATAGAATGCTATCCTTTTTTTTCATAGCAACAGTAAACCTGAGTCATGAATGTAGTAATTAGTAAGCATGTCATCAGTAAGACCGATGTTACGTTGATTGCAGGCTTTGCGCGATAGGAGGAAGGGACCTTGGACGAGGTGCATCAGGTGCGCTCCCGCCCTCGTCATCGCAACCATCGGCAAGCTTACGATAGAGCTAGGGAATGAGGTCGAGAGAATAAGGCTCGGTGGTCTACTGAAGTTCAACCTCGAGGGTTTGGAGAAAAGGGACATGTTGTGCTTCCTAATGGGCAGGATTGATCCAATCGAGATGATCAACATCGGCGGTGGAAGGAGCATCCCAATCATGACTCACGCTGTTAGGTGCGTCCTCGGGGTCCCTTGTAGCGGCGGCGATGACGAAGTGTCGATGGTGACCCAGGTTGCAGGGACCTCAGAGTTGGCCGAGCTGGAGCGTCTGCTCGGGGTACAGCAGAACTCAAACATAAAAAACGCGACGCTGATCGCGCGGATAAAGACCGGAGGCACAGACGCTCTCACGATGAGGCGTTTTTTCCTACTCGTATCCAGCAAGCTCCTTTTTCCGACCACCAACATCAACATAACTGGGAAGGGTGCTCTGCTGACGAACGATCTTGACAAATTCGATGGCGTCAACTTGTGCAAGGCCGTCGTTGACGACCTTTGGGAGTCCGCTCGTAGCTGGAACAAGAAGGACAGTACCACCAAGTCTATCAGCAGATGCGCCGCATTCATGCTTGTAAGTTACACAATGAATTTATTCGTTGCATTTAGTAGTTTGCACATCGACAAGCAGTAAAATGTGTAGAATAGGATCACAATAATTATCAGTCTTAGATCCCAGTAAAACAGATCGCACACACCAGTAATTTTCTTGCACATAAAACGCAGTCTAACACATGTAATAATATGCTCCAAATTCAGTAAAACGAACACAAACAAGTAGTAAAACAAGTAGGTCACGACCTCAATAAATAGAAGCATCACATTCAAGTAAAAAAAACACATGGCTAACTTTTAGTAATATGTATAGCAACAAGCAGTAAATTGCACGTGATAGATCTTCTACCTCGACAACCAGAGGTATGTCCACAGCATCGACACCGTCGAGACTCCATGTGTCGCATACTTCACATCCGCTCTCGTCGACAAGATAGTTGCGGCCGATAGGACGAAGTCCCCGGACGTCGTTGACACGTTTGGCAAGCTCAGCGTGAGTTACTGTTTGTTTGCCCGTATGCAGTAAAATACGGTGTTTATTACAGTAATGTGGTTAATGCTTAACAGTAATTCATTCGTGTTATTTGAATGCTTTTTACCTATACATGAATGTTTTTTTTACTACTATGTAAATAGAGAGTTTACTGGATCGACTAACGTTTGTTTTACTGAGGGTTCACTTATGTTTTACTGCTTACATGCACTACATTCTTACTGCAGCCTTGCTCTGCTCTAGTCCAGAGACGGATTCATAGCGGCTACTGAAAAAGACATGATAGAGTCGTTCAAGGACGGACAGATGACTGAAGACATGTTCATCTCTCAGTTCATCGAGTGTTTGCGTCAAGACGAGGCTGACCTGAGGCCACAAAGCAATGGGTACAGGGCATTCCTCCCCATTGAACTATTGGTAAGATGTAGAAGTAAATCCTATCATTGCCCTCGGTAAGTTTCACTACTGTGTTTTGCCCGCCGACAGAAACTGCTAAACGTAGATGAGTACGTTAAAAACGAGCAGTACGCAGTGAATAGGCCGTGAACATGCTGAAGGAGCACATGGCGGCGGTAGACATCACGTGCGTAAAGCTGGTAAGTAATTTATGTCTATCCGACGCGCATCCAGTAAAATATCATTCATGATCCAGTAAATTATATATTTAATTACAGTAAAGCTGGTAAGTAATGTTTTATTTTTTTTATCCCCTTTCAACTCTTCCTCCCAGTTTTACATAATCAACACTGATTCATTTACTGCTTCAACATAGCACAGAAGCGTGTGGAAGTGTTGGACTCCAATGACTATAAGCAGAAGGGCAAAAAAATAACGGACCACCATGATCCAGTGAGGAAAAGGATCATCCCATGTTTGTGCACAGCCCTGCAGGCCGTGACCAGTGGAAAATTCCTGATCTTTGTGAACTGGAGGGTGCACACCATGGGGATGCCGAAGTATAGGTCGTAGAGAACAACTACACCTTCTTCGCAATGAAGTATTTGGAGTTCTGGGATGTTGAAAGCTCGACACTGGCAACATTGATAGAGCCGGTAAGAATCCCCCACTACCCGCAACATGCAACATTTTTTTACTGCTGTATAGTATCTAACACGCGACCTTTTTTTTAAATCATGTGTATGTATGCAGGAGAAGGGGAACGAGTACATGGCCCAGATTATGTTCTATCTGTTGTTCCACAAGGTCAACAGTGTCAAGCCCCTCCTTAAAGCACTGGAGAAGTATAGGTCGCTCAGCAAACCGAAGTTTTTTTTTTTTTGGTTTTTACATCTAATATCAAGTAATTCTTTTTGTAAAGGACAGTAATATGTGTTACATTTTTACAATAAAACACATGATTACGGAAGAACTTGTGCAACATTAAGTAAATACATGTTTCCAGCGGCTATACAAGTAATGTCGTTCTCAAACATCAGTAAAATGTTATCAAACTCACAGTAACTACCAAAACAACACAAAGCGTAAGCGGTTTTACAGTAGTAACACGACTCGTCTTTCGAAGTAATAATAGGTATCATTTACAGGAAATGGTAACATTTATCAGATCAACAACGTATCGTCATTTTCCGCGGTAAAACCCAACACCCTGAATACCATGGTCCCATCTTCCTCACCTAAACAACAGTAAAACCTTTTTTCTTAATAAAGACACGGGGTGTGATGTCTGATCATACTGCTGGCAAATTTTCACTGCTATTTTGCGTGTTGGTAGGTTTTTATCGTCAATTTAGAACGGCACCGGGCAACTTTTTACAGCTATTATTTGATGTGTGGCCGCTCGTTTTACTGCCGAACTCGAGTGGGCGCTGGCGCGAGAGGGTTTTATTGCCGTTTTTGGCGTGCAAGGGTTTTATTGCCGTTTTGACGCGTGCGGAGGGTTTTCTTGGCGTTTCAGCGGGTCTTGACACGTGTGAGGGTTTTACTGTCATTTTGACACGCGCGGGGGTTTTACCGCCGATCTCAAGCGAGACCCGCATAGCGCGGGTCGAGCGTGGGCTGCCAGGCCACGCGCATAATAATCGAGCGCTGAATAGCGCTAATGTATGTTAGTATAAAATTAGGTTGGTCCCATATTAGTCTATGCATGCATCGCGTGCTGAATAGCGCTAATGTATGTTAGTATAAAATTAGGTTGGTCGCATATTAGTCTATGCACTCGGTGCGACGCTGACTACTGACTGACTGCGTAGCCGCCACTGTAGATTGCAAATAGGAATTTGGAACTCAACTCTGCAGGGGCCGCATGCAGGTTGGCGTGTGTTCAGTTGCTTGCCCGCCCAGGAAGGCAGGCACGCAGCTAGGTAGAGTCGTCGATGGGCGTGTTGGACTTGTCTCTCTCCGGGTCTGGGTGGAATTGTACTAGCAGGTACGTATGTAGTGCCTGGGTTGCTTAATAATTGATTTAATCTAAAATATACGGTTATTATTATTATTAAGTAGGACACGCATGCATGCATGTGTGTTTCCGTGAGGTCACGCCATTTTCCTGCTTGAACAAAACGGGGTCACGCATTTCTCCTCCTCCCGTCGTGCGTGCGTGGTTCGGCAATTCCATCCATATGAGCGGGCGGGTGCGCGTGCGGTGGTGGTGTGTACGTGTGTGAGCTAGCTAGGAAGAGCGCGACGCGAGAGGACGATGAGCTAGCAAATTAAGGCGTCGGGGCGAGGAGACAAGAATGGACACGTATGCGGACAAGGGCGGGCTCATCGATCTACAGGACAGGGCAGGGCAGGGCGGGGCAGCAGTGGGCCTGCGGTAGCCCTAATCTCCGTGGGCCCACGTGTCGGTCATCATCGCCACCGCCACCAAACCTACCTTTCGATTTGATTCAATTCGAATCGAATCGAATGATGGGTGCCATGTAGCCCGGCACGTCGTCCTCCGTCCGTCCGAGGCAAGCAGGCAGGCACCTGTCTCAATAGTATGTGCACGACAGCAACAACCAGTAGTCGTGCCATGCATATGGTCCAGTACCATCATGCATTCCATTTCCCCTTGGACCACCTTGTTGCTCTTCCTCTTCATGCCTATCGACTATCAATTATAAGCGCTCGCTCGCTCGAAAGAAAGAAACTATATATTCTTTATTTAAACTTTAGGCTCGACAATGAAGCTATTACAAGGCAGGGGATCTTCAATTTCACTTGAGGTCAGAAATAAACAGCATTGGAGTTACTCATACTAGAGCACTAGGATCATCGCTTATTTACAGACTATATATAACTCTAATAGGATTAGCAACCAGTCATTGGGGTCACGTGACTCCGATGGTTACGGTTATACGTTGCATCCGCCCCTGCACGCAGGCAATGCACGAATGATGAGTCACACGCTCTTGTCGGATCAAGCCGACCAGTCGGAGTTACGCGATATATCGCTAGTCTCTCTCTCTCGAACAGAGTTGCAGTACGTATACTACTATATAGCTAGAGACTTGGAGGCTGAACGTACGTACGTTCGCTAGCTTCATCTGTACAGAGGCACAGCAAGAATGAGGTATAGCCGCGCCGTATCATATATGCGCGCATCGATCGGGAAGTATTTGAGAGAATGCTTTCTTTCTCGTCTTGCCAATTGTCATGCATGCATGCGGAGAGAGGCCGGATCGAGATGTAATAATTAAGCTCACGCGACACAAATATTGTGAGCCCCGGCCGGCCCCGTTGACATGGAATCTAGTTATTACGGTTGTGTGGCTGACGATTAAGCACTCAATCCATGATAATAAAAACAGAACAGGAGATAGAAAAAAATCCTTCTCAAAGGGTCGATGTGGTGGCAGGAGATAGAGAGTTTGGTATGAACACTTGAAAATCTCTGAAAGAAAGAAATAAAGAGAAAAAACATATATGCGTGCATGTGCTGGGCTGAGACATGTCATTTGTTGGGATGTCTTCCACCTGTCGGGTTTTCAATGCCTTTTCCTCCTCGTGTGCCTTCTTCGCCATTTCATTTCGGTACCACTGTAGCCCAACCCCAGGCCAGCATATATACATACATACATATATTTATTTATATGTGTGTTCGTGTCTCTCTCTCTCATGGACCAACTATATGTGTTTAAATCTCCCTTGTACGATAGCTATTAATATTTTGGCAATTTCTGCGTGACCCTCCCGGCCTGGCCTCCAAAATGCTGTTACCCCATCGATCGTCAGTACCGGACCAGCTGCACCCCTGTACGTCTTGTCTTGTTCATCTCGATCTCTCCTCTTCCGTTTGGGAGGACAGGAAGGAACCCGACCCTAGCTAGCTAGTGCGTGCATCCCGACATGCACACAGTATTACCCAGTAGTGAGCTATGCCTATGCCTATGCCTATGCCTTTTTCCTATGCGTCTACCCCAACTTCAATCAGACCGATCCGGCCAGCTACTGCAGAGAAAGCCATGGATCATGCAGCTACGCACGCAATCTATATATGCAAATTCCATGCCGATCGGTGTGCCAAGTTTAATCAGAGAGGGAATTCGGTGGACTTGAGGCGGCACGACGAATGATTTGAATCTAATCTTATATTGCGGCCATCCGCGAGCTCCCGTAGCAGCATTGCTTATCGTTCCCGTCACTGCCAGATCCAACCATTCCCATTGCGATCTCGATGTTACCGCCCAAAATCTAAGGGTATGTTTGGTTCGAGGTCTGAGAGCCGTGCCTGAGAAAAAGTGGTACCTGAGAGTAGCCTGTGAAGCAGATGATTTTTATCTGACCAAGCAAACCTGGAGATATGTGTTTGGTTGATGATACATGCCTAGTGATAAAAAAGAAGAGAAAAAAAGCTGCCTGCCAGGCGTGACAAATCAACGCCTGGCTACCAGGCCACAAGCAAACGAACTCCCGGCCGCCACTCGGCTACGCCCTCAGCCAGGCAGCAGCACTCCAGGGCAGCAAGCAAGCATGCCCTAACTCCATCATCGGTAAGCGTTGCTGGTAATCTCGCGATCTTTCGATGAGGGTGTACGTTTTATACAAGTTTAAAGTTTTATATAATAATCCACACTAAGATTTAATGAAACAAACAGTTTAATCATAATACCTATATATTTTCTGCACATTTTTTAATTTTTTTAGATATGTAAGTGCACACCAAACACCACCCCTAGCTCCGCCCCCTCCGTCCCTATCGCGATCGATGGTCGCGCTGCCAGGGCGTCGGTCCATCACCTGGCTTCCTTTTTCTCTCTCTCTCTCTTGGATCACCGGACTGGGTTCTGAGGTCAAGGAGGGAAGGGGGTGAACGGATGGCACTAACATCCCTCCATTTGCGCTCACTCCCACGCTATCAAATCAAACTAATGAACGCCTGGCATGATCCAACCTTACAACGGAGCCCGGCATCCGTCGGATCGCTTTCCTAGATATGCATGCACTGCATGATAGCATTTTTCACATTCCGGTCACAAAAGCGTGCGTACATGAAGGGTGTAAACAGATCAAATACAAATGGATTAGTCTAGATATAGCCGGACGTCGCATAAAATGGACAATCAAGATCTGATTGAGACTCTTCACATATCGAATATGAAACGAATAGTCCGGATAAGGGTCTAATAAAACAGATAATCAAGGTCTGATCCCCCACAACTTTAACCACTAACGACTATTGTAATAAAGTTATAAAATCTAATGATATTATAGAGGTACTTTTCGAGACAAATCTAATTATATCATTTTCACGTATCCAATCCAAATATTTATAAAGATTTCGATAGCCAAAGATTATAAAGATGGACCGTGTGCATCCCAAAACGCCATTTTTTTTTTGTGAAAAGTCGCTCTTTTGTGTCTGGAAGTGGTATCTCCCTAGACCAGCGACAGGAGAGGGAATTATGTACCATGATGGCTTGTTGTTAGCGGGGGCGGTCAGTTCACCACGTAGCTAGTAGCTAGCGACAATGTGCGGATAATGAACCTAAAAACTTGGCCACAGCTAGGAGTAGGATGGTCCTTCGATGGCATCATGCATGTGGTAGCAATAGAATAGAATATAATAGCAAATGGCATGGAATGGGTCCATCCAAAATTCAAGTTTCTCTCTCACCCATGCATGTAGCTGGTTTACCTAGCTAGCTAGCTAGCAGTACTAGTAGCCCTCCATCTCCATGCATGACTCATGAGCCATCAAGGGGAGTGAGAGTTGAGGTGAGGACGACACCACGTTTAAAGTGATACGGATCCAGTATATGACAGGATTACAATATACATATTATACATTGCATTAATTGTTGCTTAAGACTAGCTAGCTAATTGTTGGTCTAGATCGATTAACTGGACCACAGAAATCTACAGTCGTACCGTGCGGCGAGCCAGATGTGAATCTTATCCGGTCGGTGGATTAATTCACTGCCAAATTCAGGGCGAGATCCGGATCTGATCCAAGGGGAAACAAATAGAAAAAGGAAAAGAAAAGCAAAAGCAAAAGAAGAAAAAGCTTACGGCTGAAGAAGGGGAAATTAAACAGAAAAGCCAAAATGAAGGAGGCGTTTCGTTAGGAAGAGAGAGAGAGAGAGAGAGAGAGAGAGAGAGAGAAATAGAGAGAGACGACGAGACGGAAGCGGCGAGCAGATGGTCCAGAGGCGAGAGAGAGAGGAGGAGTCCTGACACGTCCAACGGTGGGGGCCCACACCCGTCCTCTCACTGACGTCACACTTTTTGGACTCACGTCTTCTCTCTCTCTCCTCACGAACCAACCTCACTTCACTCTCTCCTCCTCTAGTCTCTCGAACTCGCTCCAAGGCCCTCCTCCATGCAGCTTAGCTTAATTAGCCACTCGTCTCTGCTCTTGATCACTTTTAATCTTCCTTGTCTAAACTCTACTGGTATTCTACAGAAAGTTGGGTTCCTCTCACTAATCTATTCTACGTACGTACAGTGTAGTTTGAGTTTTGAAAGACCTAGTATTTCACAGGTATGCAAGTCCAACTTGGACTTTATTTAGGTAGAAATTAATTTCTCCAAATCAATACGATTCTCCGTCTAAGGTCCACATACATACCACTATTTTAGTTTGAGTTTGCTACTGCCATCTCAGTTTGTGATCGGCAAATATTTCTGCCTAGATAACATATATAATACTGCACACATACATTTCTTAATTATGGAGATGCCTAGAGTGCTTGGACCGAAAAAAAGTTCTATTTTCTTCCTTCCAGCTAGGTCCTAGCCATATCAAATTAGGATACTTACTCTCTGATCTGTGGCACAAATCGTTATCTGTCCATGCATCGAGATCTGGTATTTTATAACCTCTCATGTGGTCTGAGTGCAGCTGCGGCTCCGTGTGCAGCGAATAAGATATGTTTAGATTGATACGGACTGCAATTGCATAATAATCTATGGCCATATAATCTGTGTGATTGCAGCATCATGATGCCATCCATCACAGATGGACCCCACCACCTGACAGATTTCCCCCCTATTTTTCTAAGTGCTGCCTGGATTTTATTTTTAATAATAAAAAAACTTGTACACATCCTTTCCTCACAAGTATAAATTACTCCCGGCCCTCACAAGTTTCCAAAAAGGAATCGTGCAAAACAAATTAATAACACTGGTAGTGGAGTGCTAGTAGCTAGTAGAAGGATTATTTATATTGGCAGAAAGATCATGTAGTCCGAAATGATGTGAAATCAGCCGGATTAATTTGATCATCTGGTGTGGTGTGAAGTATATATGGTCGGTTGCTCGACGTTATGGTCGTGTTAAGTTGGAATATTGCCAAAAAAAAAATCAAAGAATAAAATATGCTTAGTTACCAATTCTTGAAATCAATGTTGGCTACCATGCATGTTGAAATAGAATTACAACACTCCTGTTGAGATGCTAGTAGAAGCATGCGTGCATTCGATCGAATGGTCTGATTAAGGTACGTAGATCCTGCACATATATAACCTGGTTGCAATTGCAATTGACACGCTACTAGTATACTAGTGTCATTGAGAGGTGAGAGGCTACTGACTAGTAAGCAGTACGTTGCGTTGGTAAGCACCAGCTAGTGCTGCTCCTGAAATAGATCAATAAGCAGCTAGCTAGTACTAACGTCCTCAATTTTTTTAAAAAATCTAATTATGTAACAGTTTTAAGTGGTATCGTTGGATTTGTAATTAAAAGTGTTTTACTAATATTCTAGCTTTAGAGCTATTTGCTTCTGTCTGGCTTAAAAAATAACGGACAAATCTTGAGCCAATCAAAATCAAGCTGAAGAGTAAATGCCAACGAACGAGTAGTACCTAAGTTCGTAATGTGTCTGACAGGTAGCTATGGCCTTCTAGGTGCCAGCTACGCGAGTTTCAGACACGTGCCTAAGCTTTGCTGCCGATCGATAAACGGAGTGGATCGAGCAGCTGCTTCTACGTACAACCGGCCGGCCAGTTCGTAATCATAAAATACTGTTCCCGTGGCTTTCTTTCAGTGAGCAAAGAAACTCGTTTCAAGTTAAGTACAGCAACAACAGTTAGACCATGTACAATGCAATGCAGGTGGCGCTTTTATGTGAGTATTTAAAGAAAAAGAATGTAGTTATATCATCGAGTATTCATATAAAATTTATTTTCTTCAATACAAACATCTTTTTATAGATGCTTAGATATTGTATATTTATTAATTAGATATAGTTATCTATATAAACAATCTGTAAGCATCAGTGTCTACTTAAACATCGATGCTACAAAATAAACACTTTAACTGTTCTATGTGGCAACAAAAATCAGTTTTTATTTGCTAACCACCTCTCTAAACACCCGCATTGTAGGTGCTCTTAGCCCTGCATAATACATAGTGCTCGATCGCTGCTTATTTTCCTTAGCCCGTCTTAATTTGTATAGCACTGAGAAATGCACAGTTTTTGCTTGACGATTCCTAAAACTTGGAAATATAAAATGATACTCCCTAGATATATGAAGTCACTATATATGCCACTCCACATGTGCATGGTACCCTTTGAGTTGCTGCAACAAGGTACATTTTCACGAAGCATATAGTACCCACTGTACTCAAATACGTACATTTTCAGCATTGGTCACTAATATCAACTTGTAATTAAAAACTTCAGTTTTTGCGACACTAATACTGTGTTGAAAAATATGTACTGCAGGATTTATCATTAAAACCAAACATGTAGGGTTATACTTGCTAAATCTACCAATATTATTATGATAACGCACCAAGAGTAATGATCATAATTATATCACGAGGACCACAGGCAGACAGTCAAACGCAACTAGTACTGTTTTGTAGTTTTTATATTATTATTATTTTGAAAACCTGCCCTCCGTTCTTTTTTTTTTCTTTTTTTGAACGCAGAAAACCTACTGTTTGTGAGCGAAGCTGTGACTAGTGAAGGTAAAAAAGGATAAAAACATGCATGCATCCACCGACACATTTTCTGACATTTGACTATTGGGCTGCCTCACATGAGAAGAAAAACAAAAATAAAAAAGGAGCTAGCAATGTGATATCAAAAAACATAGGAGAGGAGTAGCAAATTGATTAAACTAATCTCTTGTAGATGATCATCATATATAAGCAGTAGTACTAACAAGTAACAAGTAAGGGATAGCTAACAATTAACAGCAAAAGAGGCAGCACGGGCAGCAACAACAAGAAGAAGAAACTTTTGAGCATCGATCGGAGCATGCATCGCAACCGAGGTTAGAGACGGATCGATCGAGCTAGCTAGCTAAGTTATGCTGCACTGCAGCATCATACCATGGCCATGTCCACTTCACTCTCCTCCGTCTAATGATCATCGTGGCCATGGCTCTCCACTTCGTCCTCCTGATCGGTCGCTCTCCCTGATCTGCCAACGTCATCCTCATCGCCGCCATCGTCGTGCGCCACCGCGTCGTTGCCACCGTCCTCGCGGCCTTCGTTGCCGCCACCGCCGCAAGCCGCATTCTGTTCCCGGTCGAACACAAACCCCGGCGGGCCGTAGTGCACGTCGGGGTACTTGACCACCGCGTCGAGCAGCTCCGAACTAGCCTTGGCGTCATCGCCCGCGCCGGCATTGGCGTCGGCGGCCGCGGAGAACGGCGTGGCGCCGGAGCGGGAGTAGAGCCGGTCGAGCTCGTGGAAGTAGGGGCAGGTCTTGGCGTGCGCCGGCCGCTTCTTGCCGCTCTCCTTGGCCTTGCGGAAGTACTTGTTGATGTTCTCCCACTTCTCCTTGCACCGCTTCGCGCTCCGCCGGTAGCCCGCCGCCGCCATGCGCGCGCTCACCTCCTCCCACAGCGGGCCCTTCAGCCCGGGCTCCTGGAACCTCGCCTCCAGCCCGGTGCGCACCCGGATCAGCGCCTCCACCTCGTGCTTCGGCCAACGCGACGTGCTGAAGTGCAGCGCGCTCCCCTCGCCACTGCCCGGAGCCCCGTCGCCGCCGTCGTAGGCCACGAGTTCTTTGCCGATGCCAGCCGCGGCGTCTTGGCTCATGTCGTCCGCGGACGGTGCGGGGTTGGTGGCGGGGGGAGGGAGGGTGATGGTCTCTCCGGAGATCTTCTCGAGGTAGTTGATGATGGCGGCCTCGCGGGCGGCGGCGCTGGCGCGGTCCTGCGCGCGCGCGGCGGCCTCGCGCGCGAACTTGTCGGCCTCCTGGCGGCGCCACGCCTCGTCGCGGGCGGCGCGCTCCCGCTCCCGGCGCTCCATGGTGTCGAGGAACTGGCGGTGCAGGCTCTCCTGGTGCTCCATGAGCCGCTGCACCAGCCGCTCGAAGAAGGAGGCCGACGCGCTCAGCTGCTCCTGCCGCCGCCGCTTCCGCTTGCGCCGCGCCGCGTCCGCCGACGGCTGCAGCTGGGGCTGCACCACCGCAGCCGCGTCCTCCCCGGCCGACGTCTCCGACGTGTTCGCCTGCGGCACGTCCGCAGGCGCCGAGCCCGGGAGGTCGGCCATGGCCGGCGGGAGCATGGCATTGTCGTCCCCGGTGAGGCCAGAGCCGGAGCCCGTCTGTGCGCCACCCGCGCCGCCGCTCCCCGGCTTGTAGATGGCGTCGAGCTCGCTGAACAGCTTGTAGTTGCCGCCCCCCGCGGACGCGGCAGCGGCATTGTCGTCGCCCTTCTTGAAGTAATTGGCCGCCGCAATCGGCGCGGGCGACTCCGGCGTGGCCGCCTTCTCCTTCCCCGCCGCCCTCTTGCTGGTGCTGGTGCTGTGTATGTAGTCGATGTCGAGTGGCCGCCTACACAAAGCATCACAGAAAGCAACCCAAGAAGAGATAAGAGCATGTTAGCATCAAACGAGCCAATTGGCAAGTAAAAAGGCAACGATTTGGAAGAATCGGCAAGTAAACAGATGGAAGCGAGTAGAATTTGCTGCATGCAATGCAAGAGATGGGCTGCCATGCCATGCGTGGTTGCTTGCCGCTTTTCGGTGAGGTAATCGGTGGCCATGCCAGGAGGAGGAGGAGGAGGCCAAAAGGAGAGGAGATGGGAGCCAAAAAGTAGCTGGGAAGTGGTGTTTGCTCGAGGAATCGCCATCAGGTGCGTGTGTGGGCTGTGTTTCCTTCTCTTTCTCAATCATGCCACTATTATTGCTCTGCCCGTCCCCTCCTCCGCTACCCCCGCCCCGTCCCCTCCTCCGCTACCCCCGCCCGCCCGAGCATCCAAAGCAGAGCAAACGAATTCACCCCAAGATTTAATCTTCTCTTTTCCCTTTCTTTTCTCTTTCTTTTTCCGCCACGAATTGGGGGATAAAGCAAATTGACCACGATTTCAATGAATTCTAGTGGCAGCGGAGGTACCAGGTGGGTTCTTTGATGGACGCTTCGTCGTCCCCCGGCCACCGCCGGAGCCGGCTCTCCGTGGCCGCCTCCTCGTCGCCGCCGCCTCCGTGAAGCATCATGCCGCTGCCCCCGCCGCCTCCGTCGTTCAGGGCGTCGTCCGTGCCGCCGGTGGCGCCGCTGCCGCCGCTGGCGTCGACCGCCAGCTTGAAGCTCATGGCGGCGGCCAAGAACGGCAGGACGCCCGGAGGGGGCGGCGCCGGACGCAGCGCTCCCGCCGCCGGCCCCTGAACTCTGCGGCACGGCCGCCTCGACGTCGAGGCCGAGGTGGTGGTGCGGGTGGTGGTGCTGCTGCGGGGCCCACCTCGCCGGCGCCGACGGCGGAGGCTGGGGCTTGTGGTGGTGCTGCTCGTGGAAGAGCTGGAGGTGGTGGTGGTGCCCTGCGGCGGCCGCCTGGTGCAGCAGCTGCTGCGTGAACGGTATCCCCGGCGGACGCGGGGCCCCGCCGCCGAAGTGAGAGAAGTGCGGCAGCATCTGCGGCGGCGCGTGGTGGTGCTGCGGCAGCGCGTGGTGGTGCAGCGGCTGGTACCTGAACGGCGCGCCCAGCTCCTGCCCCCGGCTGCCGCCGCCGCCGCAGCCGCAGCGGCAGCAGCCGCGGCCGCCTGAGACGGCTGCGGCGGTGCGGACATGGTGAAGCCGCCGTCCATCATGAACTGCTGGAACTCGGAGACGCCGCCGTAGCCTGACTGCATGGTGGTAATGGCTGCTTGTCTCTTGCCACTTCAAGCCAGAGCTCCACTCCACTAGCTTCTAGTAACTCTCAACTCCAGAAACTCCTCCTCCTCCTCCTTGCAGGTATCCTGAGTTTAATTACATGGTGGGTAACAAGTGGAAGGAAGAGCTTGTGCTGGGCATGCAAATGCAAGCAAAATTGCAAATTGGAATTCAAGGGGGAGGAGGACCCAGAGGTGGAGCGGTGGAGGTGGAGATGGGGAAGGAAGGGAAGAGACTAGGGGAAGGATGGTTTTAAGGGGAGGTTGGGTGGGCACTGGGCACTGGGCACTGGGCAGAGGTTTGGTTTCCATTTTGCTTCCTGCTGCCCAGCTTTATCTTTTGGCAGTTTTGGAAAGGGGTCCTTGTTCATGTCCATATTTGTAGTTGGGGTGCTCTTGATGGTTCGCTTCTGGTCCTTGTCCCGGCTTCAATGGACTGTCTCTCTTTGGGGAAAGAGGTCTTCAATCTCCCTTATTTATGTCAAGGTTTTGGGGGTAGAGGCGGTTTGATTATCACTAAGCTTTTCGACCGGTGTTCTTCTATAACATTCCTTTATTTCGGTCCATTAATCTTTTCTAGTGGTAAGATAGTGAGAATAATTGTGAATGTATTTACTCCCAAAAAAATGCAGTACTGCAGTGGTAATGCTTCCCTTGGTCAAAAAATAGTTTTTTTGGGTGAAAATATATCTTTTGTAAACATGGTCATTGGTAGCACAATAGCTACACAAGTAGACCTGTTATGAAAAACATACTTCCGTTATAGTAATATATGATAACAAAGACTAATGGTTGAAATTACATTGCTTCTGTTTGTTACTTTTTCTGGTGATAGTTGAGGTATGTTGGTTGGAGTTTTATAGATTGAAATGCTAGACCGTTATCTCAATGCTAATTCTTTCCTTGTAAGATTTTTTTAGATATTGGTGTGCAAAATCCAAATCTGACCTAGATGTTGGAGTACCCTGCCTCATGCATGTAAGATGTTACTGTACAAATAGCAAGAGCATTCTTCGATAGAATAAAACAATCGCTAGCTTCATGAATATGACCTAGCTAGTTAGGGCATACAAATGTATTGGGGTATTGCTCACAACCATCCCAGCTAAAAATGACGATTTTCACCCAAAATGTTCAAGTCCATTGTTCAGTCCGGTACTATCTCCTGTACAAAGGTAGCGGATTCTACCGTACTCCCTCCAGTCAAACAAATATTGTTTTGAAAATTAACACGGTCCTTAGAATGTAATTTTGACCAATAATTTCTATTATAATAGATATTAAAAATCTAATAAAATTATAATTTATAAAAGTTCTTATTCAGGCAAATTCATCCGAACCATTTTCATAGGCTCAATCTAAATAGTAAAAAGATGTTGATTGCAAAGTTTAGAAAAGCACTTTTTTTTCTAACCGGAGGAGTACTAAACTGTGTTCTGAAACATTTAAATAATGGATTGACACAACGGGATGGGAAGTGAAAAGGGTCTGTCCAAAAAGAAAAGAAAAAAGAAAAAGGTTTTGGTACAGAGGATGACATCAGCGCGGGCATATTGTGGGTTGGCACCGGCGCCATACACGTGCCATGCACGTGTGAAGAGAAGAAGATTTTGCCGAGCCTTGGGAAGTGCAGTTATTCAAGTGCAGTTACTTTGTAGAAAAGGGGAATTCATTATTTGCTATTACGTTAGTTGGGTATTCAGAAACTATTTTTGAAGTAATATATTTTTTTGTCTTCACGTTAGTCTGTTTTTTCGCTTTTTGCTATCTTTACATTATTTTAATTATTTCTGTCCGTTTTCCCGTTACCAGACATGCGAAAAGACATTTTTACCCCTTCTCCAACCGCCCTGCCTCGTCTCTTCCCCTTCCTCCACCTTCCTCCTCTACTGTCACGACTCATGAGCCCCCCTCGCTTCCTCCACTATCACGAGTCCTCCTCGCCCCGCTTGCTCTCCCTCCTCTCCTCCTGCTCTTCCTGCTCTCCTTCTCTTTCCACAACGGGCGGAGGCTTCATGGTGGCTGGATTGAAGCTCCCCTGCCCTGAGCTCCCGCTGCCGTCCCCACTCGGATCCAGGCTGCCGGAGCCTCTCGAGCTCGCCCCAACTCTTTCGGCAAGAAGATGACCATGGACGAGCTCATCGCGCGCCAGATCCGCGTCACCCGCTAGGAGGCGCCGCTCTGCGCCGCGTCCTCCTTCGACCGTGACGCCGCCAACACCTTCTAGCTCTACGTCGTCGAGGCACTCACCTTTGCCATCAAGCGGGCAAGCTTTTTCTATGGCCGCGTCGGCAGCAGTTAAAGACGCAAGACCGCCGACAACCTCGCAGATGTCCTCTTCTTCTGGCGGCGAGGCGGAGGAAGGCGAGGAACAACGAACATCTCGTGGGAATCGGGCACCCACAACGCTACCCTGGTCTCCTAGCGCACCACCCCGCCCGGATCTACCGCCGTCGCCTGCTCCCAGCTCAGACCCCTCCTCTGCTTTGGCAGCTAGATGCAGAGGAGGAGATGGGAACCGAGCGGCTCTCCCAGCCAGATGCGGAGGAGATTGTTGGGGACGTGGAAGAGAGAAGCCAGATGATCTTCTCTATTTTTTTTCGTTGAGTAAAATGCACGAGGATCATTCAGTGCGGGTGGAAACAGAACGTGGTGCGACCGAGAGGCAAGAGTGACATTTCGTGTGCGTATAACGAGGAAAACAACTGGAAATGATTAAAATAATGAAAAGGAGTGTTTAATAAATCCGATGACTAAGAGGATGGTAAAATACCAATTGCAATAGGAAGGAGTTTAAATTATGAAATCGGGTCTAAAAAGGAGGTAATTAATTAATTCCCCTTTTAGAAATTGCTGATCCCTGTCCCGGTGAACTGAGATAATCACCTCCATCATATCGCTCCATATATAGAGCTTGCTTCTCTTCCACGTAATTCAACGAATTTTGGAGGAAAATTTAAACTCAGAAAATACCACAATGAAAGAGAGGCCGGTGATTTTCTTTTTTTCTTTGAAATAAATGGTACCGCTCCTGTCTTTGTTTCTAAAAAAATAATATAGTGCTCTGCTACAGAATGATAATCGGGGTAGTATTTTTAGACTCAAGCTGCTATACATACGATACTTCTCGTACACTACCATTACGATGCAGCAAATCCCGCCGCATCGCTCGGCTTTGGGGTTTATCCGATGGGAAGAGCTATACTGATCGCGTGACGTGTGCTTCGTCGTAACGCTGTTGTACAACAACCAGAGCTATTATGGTTTGAATTTTCTCTTCCTTTTTCTTGTTTCTTTTCGAGTAATTCCCATGAATATGTATCCCGATTATTGCTGATACCATGCATGCTGCCACTTGGCTGAGATGAATAGATAATTGGTTGATATGTGTCAAATTTTGGAGATTAATTGGAGGGAGCTAGCGACATCATGCCTAGACCTGGCACTCTTGCGATGCATGAGTACGTACGTTGGTCCGGCCGTTATGCATCCATCAGCTTCTTACCACGCATCATCCATATACATCCATCACTCTTGTGCATATGCATGCGTACACGACGTACGACAACTTGTATAGTTTTTTTTTAATGTCCGGGATAACCCATTTGGTACACATTAAAGAAGAAAGCAAACCCTCTCTGCGAGGTATTGAGCCCCAGTCAACCCTCCTTCGTGAGACACGCACGCTGAGTCTTGGACTCGAACACGGGTGAGAGGCGTGCACAACGGCAGCGCCTCCACTGAACCAGCGCTCAATCCTCGACGACTTGTATAGTTGTATACCATTTATATAGAAGTACTCCTATGTCTCCTATTTGGCTATTTGCTACTCGATCTATGAGTAATCAAGTATGCTTAGCCGTTAGTACATACATACTACTCCTATATTGTATTGTATTGATGTAACATCCCAAAATTTACGAGTTTTTGAAAAATTTTAAAACTTTAAAAATTAACCATTTGGTTTTATTAATTCGCTAAAGCTTAATTTGTAATTTAGAATTTTAAAAGTAATTTAATTTGAATTAATTAAAACTTCAACTAATGCAAGTTGATTTAGTTGAGTTTTGTTGGATTTTAAATTGGTTTTTCCTTTTGCCCTAAATTAAAAATAATTATTTACAAAAACTAAAAGCAAAAGTTAAGCTTAAAATAGTTTTATTAAGTTCTAAATAATTCAAGGGATTTATGTGAATTTTCCTAGAATTTTTGGACGGCTTTAACTATTTTCTAAAAATCCTTTTTGTTTTCTGGTATTTTCTAAAAATCAAAATCCCTAAAAACCTTCCTATTCACCTTGGGCCGAATTCTTCCTTCGGCCCACCTTACCTCTTCTCCGCGTGGCCCAGCCCGTCGGCCTTTTCACCGCGCTACCCGGCCGCAGCGCCGCCGTCTTGCTCCGTGGCAGCCGACCCACTTTGCCGCCCTCTCTCTCGCGCTCAGCCGCTCTGGCTCGCGTGGGCCCTGGGTCAACCGCCCGCCGCCGGGTTGTCTTCAACCCGGACCAGCGGCGCTCCCGTCCCTGTTGCGAATCCGCCGGCGCAAGATCGCTTCGCCATGCCTGCTAGCTCCACTCCCATCTGTCTCGGCGGTGGTGTCACCTCCGCCTCTGCGCATCCGCCGCCGCCTCGGTCTGGTCGTCTTCTACTGCCTTGCGTGCTAAGGGAAGCGGCGCCATGTGAATCGCGCCAGCTCCATCGCCTCTCGCCATGCCGCCACCCACTCACGTCCGCAACGCTGCCGCGTCGCCTCCGCCTCGCCGCGCGCTACCACCTCGCCCGCCCGCCCTGTCACCTCACACGCCTCCTCCCCATACCGCGTCGGACGAGCCGCCATTAATAGCCAGCTTGACCTCCATGCCGTCCTCCCCCATCCGGTCCTCTCCGAGGCCTATAAGAGGGAACAAGGTGCGCTGAGCCCTCTTGCTCTTCCTGACCACTTCCTCCGTCACCCTAGCTCGCCAGTGATACGAGCTTTTAAATGCTTCTGCCGCCGCCGCCGCCTCTACCGACGCCGTTGAAGCCACCCCGGCCACGCCATCAGCATCGCGAGGCCGCAGGCCACCTTGTGCGCGCTTCCTCGCATCCAAACCACCGTCGGAGCTGCCGCGTCGCTTTCACCCACCGCCGTCGCCGCTCTCCACCTCACCGTCGGTCGCTCCGCCACTCCCCGTCGTCAAGACCTAGAGCTCCAGCATCGTCGCGACTCCCTCTTCACGTAGGTGCCCTCGCTGATCAGCTGGGCACCATTGTCACGATGAGCCCTCGGCTCCGTCTTGCGCATGACTTCGGCCGACGTGGCCGAGCCACGTGGCACCATGTCACGCCCAGTCAGCGGCCACATCCCCCCTTTTTGCTGATGTGGCTGATCAGTGGCGCCCGCGTGGCAATTCTCTGATTTTCCTTTACAAGATTAATTCCGGAAAATCCGAAAATCCAATTCTTTCATCATTTTATGCAATTCAAACTTCCTTTGGCCATAACTTCTTCATTCAAACTTCCGATTCGAGTGATTCAAATTTCTAAATTCATCTAAATTTATTATCTTCCTATTAGTATTTATTTAGTATTTATTTGAATTTATTTGGAGTTGTTTTATTTATTGGGCTTTGTTCGCACGTATAGATTCCGGCGTTTCGGAAGATTTCTCGGACCCGACGACCGAAGCACCTCTACTCTTCAACGAAGGCAAGTCGTAGACCTTTGATCATATTGAACCCATCTTTATAAAAGTATATTTTTTGATATAAACATGCATTGCTAATTTTGTAATAAATGGTTTCAGGAATTAGTTAATTACCTAATTACCATCATGCCTCCTTAATAATTTGTGAATGATATGTACCCTTGAATGACATAAATCCTTGGACACCCTAGGATGGATTATTTTAGTTGGACATTATTGTACTACCAACATGGGTATCGTGTTTGCTTAGCCATGCTTTGGTAGATGTCGGTCCCGCCATGAATCATCCAACATTAATTTACCCCCAGCACATCGGTTTGTGGCTTGTGTAGTAGCGGCCGGTGTTGCTGATTAAAATGAAGTGTGGTCCTGTGTGAGACCACGACATTTGTTGTCGCCTTAACTAAAAATTTGTGGTGCTAGGACTAGGGTGGTCCTCTGGCTGGGTGGAGCCCAACAAGGTTGAATTTGACTAAAGGAATTATGGAACTGTGGTGAAGCCACTATTGATAAAAGATGTTGTGTCATGGCAAGGGTTGTCATTTGGCGGGGTTGAACGAAATTGATTTATACTCGGGGCGAGTGATCGTGCAGTAAAAGGGATGATTTTGGGATGAGGTTGCCTCGCCTGAGTAACCACTAAGGACTTAACCTTGAACCATTGATCTGGGCCTTAGTACAACCACATGTCTAGGCGGGATAGACTGGTGACTAATTAGCAATGTCTTGGTTGGGATTCATTTTTGGTTGGGAGCAGCGCAAGAGGGGCTAGATAAAAGCGAAACCTTAGCGAACGTAATCGAGTCAAAATAGAACTTTGTAAAAGCCTTGTCACGCGTCTAGGCGCTTACCTAAGGTAGTGAGCGGTGGCATAGAATTATGCCAAACAAACTAGAGAATTCGTGTCTTGTGGGTCAAGCTGTACAACCTCTGCAGAGTGTAAAACTATTCGAGTAGCCGTGTCCCCGGTTATGGACATGCCCGGTGATTTCACGCAAGGGGTAGACTTTTGTCGAAAATGTTGAAATGGGTTGGTCGAATCGTGTAGATGGTTGATGGTTGGGAAGTGAATAGGGTGTTCACTAGTTGTTTCAAAGAAAATTGATTACTTATGTATTAATCTTTTAAATTGTGCCTTGCAATCTACTTACTGTATTTAATGTCAAATATTGCTTTCTACAAAATAGCCATAAAGCTATCCTTGTCAAGCCTTACATGAATACTATTTGCATACATTTCCTTGCGACTTGCTGAGTACATTTAAAGTACTCACGGCTTTACGCCCTCTGTTTAAATCAGCAGAGGAGGGTGAACCAGTGAACTCAGAGCTCTATGGAGAAGAATATTTTGAAGACTTTGCGAGCTAGGTTGCATCCTCCACTCGATTGCCTGTGGGCATGTCGAATGGCTTCCACTAGATGTTTTGTTCTCCGCAGCAAGTTTATTCTGTTATCTTTAGCCCTGTGTGGCAACCTTTGTAAGACTTGACATAAGGTCTCTTTTGCTAAATATTATTAATTTGTCTGCTTCATCTATAGTTTGTTGTATGGATATGATTACATCAATGTTGAAACTGTGTGAGCTAGCTACTGATCTGGGACTAGTTCAGAATACACAAAGGGTCTTGAGGTTGCATACTCGGGGTCTCAACAATTGAAGGACGAGCGATCGAAGCTAAAACACACACACACACACACACACACACACACCACTCCTATATTGTATATTCAAGCACGTTCCTGTCGAGGTACCCACTGCTGTTTCTCCGGCAGATGGAGGAATGATGGTGGCGGTGGTCGAATGATCGTCCATTGTCCGAGTGGTGGAAGGTGTCGTTGGTGCTGAAGCGGCTACAACCACTGGAGCGGTCGTAGAGCCAGAGGTGAAGATGGTAGCGGCAGAGGCATCTGGCCATGGGGTGAAATATTCAATCACCGCGCTGGGAAGGAAATCGTTGCAGACGTCCCTCCTAGCTCCCAAGGTCAAGCTACTGATGCTGTTACCTCCGAAGGAGAAGAAGAGTTCGTGTTCTTCGACCATTCCTTTGGGTTCTTCGCTCCTGCCACCGTCGTGGGCTCTCGTGCGTTCAAATCTCGTGATCGCACTCCTCACCCTAAGGACATTCCCAATAGAAGGGATGTTTTCGACGACGAGCGTCTTGAAAGGGTATGGTGGAACCGAGTTGAAGAGATTGATGAACTGAGGAACCCCATGAGGGTAGTGTCTTCATTTGCTCGAACGGCTATGAATGTAAGTATCTGATATTCGGTATTTACATACATGCCTTTTCTTGCTTCTCACTGTCTTTCTTTATGTAGAAAGCGTTGGAACAAATTGTTACTGTTGCTAAATACAACAGGCAACTTGTCCAACCGTGACAGGAAAAAACGGTACTCTGCGAGCAGGCAGAGAGGTGGTTAGTAACTACTTTTCGTAGTCTTTTATGCTTCGACCACTTACACAGTACTTGCGGGAATTGTCGTGAAAGATCTTACGACTAGGTACTGATCGTAGGAGAACTTATGACCAGGGGGTTGTTGTAGAAAGACTTACGACTAGATCTTGGTTGTAGAAGAACTATTAGCGAGGCAGGTCAACGGCGTGTGACAAGCACGGAGTCTTGTGAGCGGCTTCGACATCGGGCAATGACACTCAAAGGCTGCGGCGTGGAGGCGTCTGGTGGCGAGGTAGGAATACACGTCGTCTTGGTGGTGAGGCGGCGTATGGTATGCGGCGCGGCCGGCGGCAGTCTGCGACGGGTAGTCGACAATGACGCGTCTGCACATGGGTGGGGCCGTGAAGGCAGTGACATCGGGACAACGATCTTGGTGGTGGCCGGCAATAGGGAAAAAATTCTTCTTGCGTACGAACAGTAAATTGCGTTATGATGAACAGTACCCTTGTCTTAGACTGTCGTTAACAGGTAATGAATCTAGCATCTAGCAAATAATTTACGGAATAAAATCATTGAAAACATATAGGTCGTTAACAGGTCATGACCACTTTCACCCTTGTGGGCTATGTGATTGATTCATGCCGATATCACGACGATTTTTACCTCATGTGGGCTATAAATACGCGAATCTTTATATACGTGATATACAGATGAATAAAAAATACTGACTCTCTTTTATACCGTCGTGTTCATTGTGTCTGTGGATGCTCATGTCAGTCATTCACGCTACCACTGTTTCTCACCACGGGCCGTATACGGTGTCCTGCGGGTAGCAGGCTATAGATAATAGATAGCGTTGGGTCCGGTCCGATGGGATCGGATGAAACGGGTGGGTGGGCCGGAAGGAAGGAAGGACAGGGCCCAGCGCCAGCGCCAGCGCCACTTGTCGGGGCTTGATTGGTTCAAGTGGTTGACCGCCGTACAGAGTAGCTCAGAGGCGGAGGCAGGGTTGGCACGGTGGGTGGGAGGAATTCGCCTACGTGGGTCACGTCGGTCGACGCGACGCCAGCCAGGATCGATACCCCTGCCGACGTATGCTACGTCCTCGTCGTCGTCTCCTCTCCTCTCGTCTCTTCTCTTCTTGTTTCCTTTTCTTGTCTTCTCTTCTCTGTACCACCACGACACCACCGCTCCTCCTTTCCTTGCTGCCCGCTCTCTCTCTCTCCCCTGCTGGAAACAAGGAACTGAGCAAGGATCCTCTGCATGCAAAGGCAATTACTTTCTTTCTTATTTCTCCCTGCAATTCATTTTCCTGCCTGCCTGCTTGCGTACCTGTCAGCGTCATCTTTATACGGTACTTATTTTCTCTCCCATCTTTTTCTTCTTCTTCTTCTTGCTCTTGTTAATTTGTTTAATAGAATTAATCCCTTGCTCTTCTTAATCAGGTTTCCTTTTATGAAAATATCATAGAAAAGACCAACTATATATATATATATATATATATATATATATATATATATATAATGTACCAGTCCAGCCTCCAGAAATGCTGCGACGTACGTACGTGGCTGACCGATGATAGGGCTGCATGATCGAGAGGACCATTAATTAGTCATTAGTCAAGACTCGAGAGAATTGATTGCATATTGATTTGATTTGTACTTAGATCAGAGAGTCCGCGGTCGTGTTCATGCATTTGCACATCGGTGCATCGATCCGGTCTGGTCTTTGGGTATCATCGCCATTTGGGCGGAAGAACCATGCATGATGCAGCATGGGCATGGCTCTGCCTGTAAGTCGTGCTAGCTATAGCCTAGGTGTAGCTAGCTAGGAAGGCATGCATATATATATGCATGTTGAACTTTATCTGCTGCACCGATCGATCCACGGCAGAATCTAACCTCAAATGACAAAGCGTCCATATGTATGCTAGGCAAACTAATCCAGACTTAATTTGTGGATAGAGAAAGAAAGAAAGAAATTGCTACTTGCTCTACAGATGCAGCCAAGTGGGTATCTCTTACTTTGAGGTTGGCTAGAACAAATTCCATCCTTCAGAGGCAAGAGGCCAAATGCATAGATTTCCACAGAATCAAACAGATCGATCGTGACTCTGCAAGGAAATCGGTGGAGCTAATGGAGTTTATAAATATATACTCCATGTACTCAAATGAGACTAATTGGAAGCCAAAGTGTAGCATATTCGTTGGGCAAGAACCAAACTGAAACCTTAATCTTGTCTGAAAAGGAGGGCGTGGAAAGATTTTGACGTGTACATACCGTACGCCAACATATTATACGACCATGCTGGCTCTATCATTATTACACGCATGACGGCAGCGGCAGACACAGATTTTTCTTGTGCCATGCATCTCCTCGCTGACCTCACGCATCTTTGCCAGGCACTGTAGCGGCATGCTGCTGCTGTCCGGCCGGCCACCGGTACGACATTCAGATCCAGAGATCGAGAAGAAGCATATGCATGCAGTGATCATCGACCTGATCGATCATATTATTGTGCAGAGAAATCCAGCTTCAGCTCTCGTACGCATAGACGTGGTCTCGAGATATATGTGTGTATGCACTGCCCGGCCGGATATATATATATATACACACACAGGCGCGGATCGATCGATGTATATACGGTGGGTGCTCTGCGTCTAGATTTTGGACTAAATAACACTGTTTTACGACGTACTTGTAAATGTGACTCTCCTCGTGCGGTTTTTTGTGTGTGTAAAAATGGCAGTCCGAACGAGCCTCACGCCACCACGTGTGTAATTCTGCAGGCCTTGTCCGCACGGCCACCGCTCGGACACGCTATGTGTTCTTGGCGAAACGCGGACATAGCTACGTCTGGCGGTGGTAATGCAGACGCGGATCTGCGCGGTGGCGTGAGGACGCGACTACGTCGAGCGGTGACGATCTTTGGTCCCGAGTTTTTTTGACCTAGAACGAAGCTAAAATTTTGGGCCTTTTATATAAACATGATAATACTACTAGTACTACCCATTGGTAGTATATATACACATATATAAAATGTTACTAATAAGCGATTAGCGAATGCAAAAGCAATATTCATATGAAATAATTTGTCTTGACGTCATGTGTATATACAGGGAGGGCCCATCAATGTCTTTGGGCTGGGGACAGTTGCCCTCCGCCTCCCGGTAGAACTGACGGTGGCCGTCTTGGACACGTTACATGTCGGCACATCGCTTGTCCAGGTTATAGGTGTACGGCCGAGCTATTATGTTTGACAATATAGTGCGAGAAACACTACTTCCGTTAAAAAAACGCGCAGCGCCATTCAGTCCAAAAACTCATCTACGTCTGATTGCTAAAAAAAAAATGCTACTCCAATTATTGGCTGGCCTCATGCATCATATGAATGACCATTTGTTTCATTTGCCTCCAGTCCAAAAAAGTGTGTGGTATTATATGCTTAATCGGTCGGTCGCGACCTTTCTCTTGTCCCATCTCACGCTTATTCCTGTACTACTCAGTTCCCAAGCAGCAGCTTTAATTTGCAATAGTCCTGGATCAAATCATTAATCTGTATCGTAGCAGATAAGAGCATCCGTGCATTACATACACCGGTCATCGACCGGTGCGCCCGCACGGCCAAGCAATTTTAGAAATACTGTATGTTTCCATATTTGTGGAAATCCAAAAGTTCATTATATTTTCGTAGAAAATTCTTATTCTTTTGAACATTTGACTGTGTTTTACTAAATGTTAATTTGTGTATTGTTTCAAAAAAAAAAGTTACCTCGTGCATCCACACATGATTTTTTTTTTGAGAGAGTACAACGGAGGACGCATCACAACATTTTTTTAAGTGGACATCACCTTTTCTTCAACTCTCAGAGAATCAAACTTTCACATTTTTTTTAATACTCGTAATTTTATTTACGATTCTTTTTATTAAAACTGGGCAAGAAATTCGAAATAGTTCAGAATTTTAAAGTGCAGTTCTTATTTTAATGGGTGATTCGATGTGTTATCGAACAATTAGTAACTCTAAGTGGGCATCGCCTTTTCTTTAACTCTAAGAGAATCAAACCTTTGCATTTTTAAATATTCATAATTTTATTCATGATTTTTAAATAAAATTGTACAATAAATTCGGAATAGTTCAAAATTTTAAAGTTTGGAGTTTTAAAATCATAAATGCGAAGTCTAGCTCTAACACCGCAAATTTAGATGACAAACTTAAATCTGTTATAATGAGAATTTCATCGAAAACAAATTAAAAAAAAGTAAACGCGTGAAATGAAAATAACGGAAAGAAGACCTCACGCACCTCTCTCCTAGATAACATCCCTTCTTTTCCGAAACAAACAACGTATGCATGCATGCATGAATTATTCTCTGTAAGCTGTATGGCAGGATATGACTCTGGCTTTGCATGCGGACGCGGTACAGCACATGCAAGTTAATAAAGTAATCGAGGGTCCAACTTTGTTACGGAAACAGAGTCTGAGTCCATCACAAGACAACGAACAAATTTAAATGCCAGCAACTTGTGGGAATCTAGGGCGTCACTATTACCTGATACATATACCAATCGGATGGATGGATTAGATCTTTTCTAACCTTTTCCTTTGGATTATAATGAACTTTTGGATTTCCACAAATATGTCATCTATAGACAGCATTAAAGACAACTCTTACAATGGATCGTCTTTTTACATATCTTTATAGACAACTCCTTCATGTATAATGTGTCTTGTTTCTCGTGTTACAGTCGACTACTGCATGAGAGACGGCTCAATTTGCTATGCTCCCTCTCTCTCATGCACGTCATCTAATGTCCTACGTGACAAGTCTTACAGACAGCTGACGTCAAACTATTGTATATACTCTCATAGTAGTAGAGATAGATAGATAGATGCATGTATTTTGTGCAATTTTTTTTGGGACTTCAGTCATATTTCTCACCGTTGGGTTGTGCTCCGAGATTCGTGTTCCATCATTTCTCATTAATTAGTTTGATTATACTATTAACTGCGGTATTGGAAAGTCGATCTCCAGCTTCGTCAAAACCATGAGCTGCTACTACCAACAGAGGTTACTTTCACTGATCGATCGGTCAGTCATCGTCAGACATCTAGCCCGTACTTGATACGTACGCCTGCATATTGTGCAAATCTATGCCGTGAATATATATATATATATATATATATATATATATATATATATATATATATATATATATATATATATATATATATATATATATATATATATATATATATATATATATATATATAGTGCTAATGGATAATTGATTGCTAAGATACTAATACTAATATTGACCGTTGGAGATCATGCAGAGTGTTTAATACAGGGTATTGGAGGTGTGAGCACGCAGGGTGTTTAATGAAGGCGCATTGTAGGTGGGAGTATGTAGGGTGATTAAATGGTTTGGAGATAGGAGCTCGCATTCACTACTAGAAATTCCCATTTTCCCTAGTGAGTAATATACTAGGGAACATGCATAAAACTGTAGGGAATTGATTTCCCTAGTGGCATTCATAGGGAACGACTACTAGGGGAAAGAATGTGGGGAAAAAAAACGTTCCCTGCGGTTTTTTTGAAAAAACCTAGGGAAAGAATCGTTTCCTAGGATTTTAAACGGTAGGGAAATCTCGTCTACGTGGCATTGTCATCGGCGTGGAAAGTTTATTTCCCTCGTTCCCTACGCCAACCTAGGAAAGAATCAACAAATTCCCTCGTTATTTCTTGTATCTTGTAGGGAACATTTTTATATAAACATTATTTTCCTATTGCTAATTCAAAATTCACCCTCTTGTTTAGCATGAACACTAGAAGTCTTGAATTTATTGGTTTTTCTCTAAATATACATACATTATTCAAATACTTATTTGCATTCAAAGACACTAAATTCACATTATTACTCAAAACAAATTTTATGCAAGAGATAAACATAACAATATCATGTATTTCCAATAGACCATCAAGTACTATTTGAGAAACATTTGTACCAACATATACAAGTGTAAACATCACACTACCAAAAAGTCCAAAAAACCAACACCCCCGCTTGCACCATAAGTGCACAACACACATGCATATTGAAGTACAAATGACCAACGAGGTTTCACACATCAAAATGCAACCCTTACATGTTAGTCATTCCATAAAAAAAAGGCAACACGCACCACTTGCAACAAAAATATGCTTCCACATGTAATTAGACTATAGCTGACATTAAAATAGTGCAAGATCATCATCCAACGAAGAAGAGTAGTTCCCATCAGCATTCACAGATGCGTTAACATAACCTCCAAATATTCCTCGAGCAATCCTATTCAATGTATCATCCGGGTTCTCTACTCCAACAGCTGAACCTCTGGTATGAGGCTATACAACAAAAAATAGTTGAAACTTGACAGCATGCATATAACAGTAAGCATAATATATCAAAGGGACATTATCAAAAGACAAACAAGTAAACAAGTGTTTGGGACACTGAAATTAGTTCAAATATCATAGAGAAGCTTATTGTGCATAATATAGCCCATAGAAAGTAAGTTAGCTAACTAGCATATACTTTAGTTTAGTCTTGATCAGTTTGTGATAATATCTCAGGACAGTGTTTGTGATAATATCTCAGGATAGTGAAAGACAATAAATAACCCATCATGATGAAAAGGTTGGGCACCTTTTTTAGGACGATGAAAGACAAAAATAGTCCATATTGAAAAATGGGATCACCTTCTTGAATGGAGTGATGCCCCAAGGATTATCAGTACTCTGGGTCCCCAATTATAACGAGGCGTCCAGCAGAGGCGACCGAACATGCACTGCACCATTTAGAACAAAAACTAAAATTTTGTTTGACAAACTCTTTTGTTTGCGTGACACAGATCTCTGTGTTAAATCGGGCCTTGACTCAATTTCAAAGCAATCTTTACGAAGAAAGCGGTAACCAAATAAGCGACTTGACTCAACTCCGAATGGAACTTCACTATAAAACCCATTCTTAATTATTTTAAGATTCCAGTTATCACTTCAAAATATTATGCGTACTCTGTAATATTTGTGCACCATGTGATTAAGCGAAATAATCTTGAGTGAAACTTACGATCGCGCACATTAATCTTCACCCGATCGTGAGCTCTCCAACATCAATGACCATAGAATCTTCCCTGAAATTGAGCCTTTTAGATTCTTATCACAACTTGAAAGGCGGATTGAATCTTTGTCCTCTAGAAATGTGAACATATTTACATGAAAAATAGTAGGAAAACAAAAAGTGCATGCAAAATTGCAAATAAAAGGCAAAGTTTTTTACCTTTAAAATGTGATCTCCGTAAATTCCATTGGCAAGGAGGCGGTCGCATGCCAACCACGCATAGCACGTCTTTGCGGCATCCTTCTAACTCTGGCGAAGATGATTGATTCACACCTATCGCAAAGCATAAACAAAATTGTCGAACTAACATTAGCGACTTGCGGTCATCAACAACAAAACACTTTCGGAAATGTCACATATCTTGATGGTAACCTTGGCAAATAGCTCCCATCTTAAAATATTATGTCAATTTCAATAAAATCTAGATCCATGACCAACACTCGGTTTCCGGCCAAGAAAAAGGAAAAGAATTGATGGTGAGTTCCTTGGTTTTTAATATAAACATCACATCTTTCTTTTCAGTTATATTGAAGTATGTTTAACATCACATCTTTCTTCTCAACGTGACTCTAATGAAAGTGCATCTTGAGTCGGGGAGTAACACCTAGCTATAATAAAGGATAACATTTGTTCATATTATACTTAAACAGATAACATGAAACAAAGTAAACAATATATGTACATATTGTGTACTAAACTAAAAAGGTGAATTTTTTTTTAAAAAATTATGGGAGTAGTAAAAACTGCACTATCAAAAGTTCAAAACAATTACCTCACGATTCGATTACCACGGTGTGGTATAGCAGATAATGGTATTTGAAGGTGACCAGTTAGAACTTTGTGTTTTTCGTACTCAAGAAGTACCAGTAGTGAAAAAATGAGGTGCATATGAAAGAACATGCTCAATCTTGTTTCCACATTGACAACTATCCATATCATCTTGGCTGTTTTATGCAGAGCTTGCAGGAGCTCACCGAAAGACTTCATCTGAATTAGAAGCAAATGGATGTAAATTTACTAACAAACTCCAACATAAAAACATTATCTGCAAAAGGGTATCAAATAAGGCAAGATAAATATGTTACTTACCTCAGTTGTTTGAACTGCACCAACATCAACACTGTGAAAATGGTAGTGTAGTCCTTTTCATTACAGGATTCATTCACACAGTTGCATCTCTTTTGTTTAAAGTGCAAACCAAGAAGATTATGTGGTAGGCATACTAAAACAACAACAAAAAAAATCAATCCGTCTTGTTAACTATAATCAGAATAGAACATAGAGCAAATGAAATATCCACTGGTACTGTCAGATCATATCCTCTTCTAGTGGATTAAGATATAAAAAATGCTTAGTGATGTATTCTTTTCTGGAGATGTCACAATGCCAGTATAAATTTTAGCTAGCATCATAAATATTTTCAGAAAGTAAATACAAGATGCGGAGGTTCTCATCCTGCCGGATCCCGACCCCCCAATCCAACGTCTAGAAGAAGAAAGCATAACCACCGAAGCTGGTAATCCGATGTTAGTGTGTAGTGAAATGAGAGGGAGGGCACTTACCAAAGAAGTTGGTGAGGTTGGGAGACGATGATTGGGGGGTCAAGATCCGGCCGGATCAGAACCTCCGCATCAAACAAAGTGACACGAAAATAGGAATCGGCGATGGGAGAGGAGACGTGAGCCAACCTGGGCCATAGGCTTGGTGGGGGTGAAGAGGGTGCCGGCGACGTCGGCGACGATGGCCTTGTGTGTGATGTTGCCGTAGATGGCCCTCTGGTAGTCGTAGTACTCCAGCCGCCGTCGGCTCCACTCATGACCAGACCTTCTTCTTAGCCCCGAGACACCGTCTCTCCCATGCCCATGAGCATCGGTTGGAGCCACGCCATGTATGTGAAAGAAAGCATTTCTTCTTGTCGGGGCCGGCAATGACAGCAGGGGGGAGCGGGAGAAGAAGGGAGGTGGGGGAGGGCGACGACTTGAAGGAGGAGGAGAGGAGGGTAGCTCGGGGTACGAGAAGAGGAGGGGGCCGACACCGCTCAGGGGAGGACGGCGGTGCGTGGGCGGCGGCGACGACTTGAAGGAGGAGGAGAGGAGGGCAGCTTATTTGGGGAATTTGGGTAGATACCGAGAGTAGAGCGTAGGCGCAGGAAAAAAAACTGGCGCTATGCAAAAAAAAAGTATCGCGCCCAAAAACAAAAATGGCGGCCCGCTAAAAAAATCTAGAGGGAAAAATTGAAAAATACATTCCCTGCGGTTTTGCTCTTTTGAGCAGGGAAAGTTGCCACCGTGGCAATGATATGGCATAGTTAATTTCTCTCTTCATAGTTTTTCCCTAGTAATTTATGTAAACAGTATGGAACGATTTTGTTCCCTAGGTTTTTTTTACCCCACCCTAGGGATAGATACTTTCCTTTGGATTATAATTCTACTACTAGGGAACGTTTTAAACTGTAGGGAAAACGGGGATTTCTAGTAGTGATTAATTTTAGCTGCTCAATCCAGATCCAACGGTCAAGATTAGCATTAGCACCTTAGCATTCAATTACCTATTAGCACTAGATATGTTTCATACACACACACACCCAAATGATCGGATGGATTAGATCTTTCCTTTTTCTCTAATCTACGTACAAATTTCTTTTTTTATTAATGTCATAATTTCTAACCTTTTCCTTTGGATTAACCTTGCGCTTTTGTAGAATCCTCAAATCAGTAGAGATAGATAGATGCATGTGTGGTGTGCAATTTTTTGGGACTTCAGTCATACTCACTACTACAGAAAAGGTATTCACAGACGGTTTCGTGAGTCGTCTGAGTTTATGGGTCAGTGATGACATGAGGTCATCACTGACGGTTTTCAAACCGTCTATGATGCATACTTTCACAGACGGTTATTAGCGAGAGCAAATCGTGATAGGAACCTATCACAGACGATTTGTGGCTGAAACCATCTGTGATAGGTATATATCACAGACGGTTTGTGGATGGAACCGTATGTGATGACTTTTCTCTATAAAGCCCCAAGCAGTGGCTGCTTGTGCCATTAAAACTGACATCATATTTTATATATATAGTTACTCCTGGGAGTACGTACTCCCACCTCTCATATACCACTTAAATTGTATGACGATACCTCTTTATCTATTTGAGCATGCTCCAATAATGATTATAAGATACCCCAAAGTGAGTTCCATGAAAAATTTCATCAAATTTCACTTTTTATAGAAAAAGTTATGTATATACTTCTTTTATATATGAAAAAGGGTATATAGCAAAAAAACAAAGGGCTCCAATGAAATTTTTTCAATTAAGTCGCATTGGAGTATCTTATAATTAATATTTAAATATACTGAAAATAATAAAGAAGTATAATATCTGCGTTTAAGTGGTATATTGAAGGTAGATACATACTCCCAAGAGTAAAAAATAGTGTCATATATATATATATATATATATATATATATATATATATATATATATATATATATATATATATATATATATATATATATATATATATATATATATATATATATGATTTCTCGACCATTTTGGGGGATCGTCCACACAGCATGAGAAGGATGAGACAGTAGCCACGGGCAACCTCATTGAGCCCCTGCAAGTTTAAAAAGTATGGATGCAAGGAGATCATCAGGACATCCAATTACCTGGATGTTGTCGATAGGTAATTGGACGTCGCTATGTTCAGAAAGTGACGTGGACGCGCATGTATTTTGACTGGGAAGTGGCATCATGTATTAGCAACTAACCATTCTTGAGCATGTAATCGTCTTTAAACCCAACAAGTACACCAAGCAACCATTCTCACATTTCAAAAGAATTCTCAACTTGTTGCTTGGTGTTCTTGTTGGGTTTAAAGACCATTACATGCTCAAGAATTGTTGGTTGCTGATAGATGATGCCACTTCCCGCCTAATACCAAGGCCCACAACACTTTCTGAACATAGCGACGTCCAATTACCTATCGACAACATCCAGGTAATTGGATGTCTTGACGATCTCCTATCGACAACATCATATATATATAGAATGCATATACACCAATAGCCCGCAGTTTACATTTCACAGAGCAAGGGTACTATTAATATGAACTAATTATCAATTCAATTTTAGCATAAGATTATTAACATCATTGAGCAGTTCAACGGCTAGCAAGGTGCCACTAGCCAACAAGCATCTGCATGATCATTGCATTCATTTATATTTATGATTTCTCTATACTTCTCTCTACATGTATGTATTATACATTTGCACTTCTCTGCAATGATGCACTTCTCTTCATGTATGTATGTATTACACATTTAGCATCTAGGTTCTGGCCAATGGCCATCACCATCAGCATCAACCAACAATCGACAACATCAAGAAGACAAGAAGGGGACTTCTGGCGTTAGTGGGAGAGCGGGAGCGGTTGGATCTTGTGAGGGTCAGAGGTGGCATAACGAGCAATGATGAGGGAGGAGGCTGGAGCTGCAAGAGTGAGGAGGAGGCTGCAGTGCAAGCCTTGTGAGGGGTGTGGGAGTTTGATCCGTGGCGTGGGAGGAGGGAGCTTGATCCGGGCTGTGGGAGGTGGCGGTGAGGAGGAGGAGCTCGGTTCACATGAATACCAACAACACAAACCAATAAGTGATAGATCTGTCTTACCTTGACATCGCGGTGGAGAGGTGGTCGCAGAAGTCGCGTCGCCCGAGGAGGAAGAGGGAAGACATGCGGCGTCACCGTGGTTGTGGCTGCTTGGTGACTTTGCAAAGACAATCTTATCGTCTGAGTATCTTGTGCAAATGAATCAGTGGTGTCTGGCAAATCGCTGACAGGGAAGAATGCATGGCGGCGTCATGACGGGTCACTTTCGGGTAGGGAGGGAATGGACGAGAGTAAGGGCGGCGCCGAGAGTGACGAGTTAGAGCGCAAACCCTAGCCGCCGGGTTCGTACTAATAAATAGACTTATCACAGACGGTTCTATTATGAAACCGTCCGTGATATGTCCCATATCACGGACGATTCTACCGACAGTTCCATAATAGAACTGTCCGTGATATGTCCCATACCACAGACGGTTCCATTATGGAACCATCTGTGAAATGGTTTTTTCTTAAGTATATTTATTTTGTATATACACTTACATGACATTAAAAAAAACTACATGTTTATATGTCAAAATTAATATAGTTACTTCACCTCCAAACTTTTTAATTTTTTAATTTTGGAATTTTCATATGGCCAAATAGTGTGGCCAGTCGCTTACAAAAAGATAAACAAAATAGAAACCTATAAATAAATAAAGTTTTTCTAGTGGCGGAGGTAGGCTGCTGTCTCCGTCTTCAATACTCAGATGGCGGCATGCAGACGGTTCATGATCGAGCAAGCTCGAAATGTGTCCACCCGCTGATGCGCTCGTTCGAGTGTCTCCCGAAGACCCTCGGATTGTTGAACCAAGAAGAATTGAGCCCATAGACTCTCTTCCCTGGTCGACTTGGTCGCCTGCCACCTCGATTACGCAGTTCAAGTGACGGCAAGCCTCCTGGAGATGTGCAACGTTATTTTGGAGGACCACGTCGATGACACGGTAAACTCGCCGAAAGTGGGAGATCACCCGGAAGACACGGCGGAGGAGGATGTCAAGATGGCGGAAGGTGGCCGTCACCTGCTCCGGCAAATTCTTGGACAGAGGAGTGAAGACACTGTTGAAATAATGTTCTTTCGCAGCATATTTCAACGTATAGTGAGAGAGGTGCTCGTACAGCGCGGCCAGGTAGGCCATCAATGCCGGCGACAAGGAAACAGAAGAGACAGCCATTTTTGTTTTTTTTTTTGTATAAGTGGGGATGATCATCTTCGATGGCGGTTGATCCTTTTTATAAAACAAGGAATAAATTTGGAGTGTGAGACGAAGAGACGCATCGGGGAGCTGAAGCGGCATTGATGCGACGAATTGAGACGCATCGGCGATGAAGAAACTCATCGGACATTGATGCGGCGAACCAAGAAGAATTGAGCCCATATGCTCTCTTCCCTTGCTTGAGGGTCTCGGCCGTCGACTCGATGCTTCCGCCTCGATTCTGTGATCAAGTGACTGACAAGCCTCACGGAGATGTGCAGCGTTATTTTGGAGGACCACGTCGATGACACGGTAAACTCACCGAAAGTGGGAGATCACCGGAAGACAAAGGCGAGGAGGATGTCAAGGCGGCGAAGGTGGCGTCACCGCTCCGGCAAATTCTCGACAGAGGAGGAAGACACCTTTGTTGAAACAGTGTTTTCCACAAAGATGGTTCAACGTGACAATGAGAGAGGTGCTCAGACAAAGACGGCCGGTAGGCCATCAATGCGGCGACAAGGAAAGCGAAGAAAGCTGACCATTTATTTTTTTTTGTATAAGTGGGACGATCATCTTCGATGGCGGATGATCCTTTATAAAACAAAGAATAAATTTGGAGCGTGAGACGAAGAGCGATCGGGAGCTGAAGCAAAGCATTGATGCGATTTAATTGAGACGATCGGCGATAAAGAAACTCATCGGGCTTGGCTGGGAGTCAGTAGCGATATTATCACAGACGGTTATAACAAAAAACCGTCTGTGATTTGTAGTAATATCACAGACGGTTATTGTTAAAAACAATCTGTGATATGTAGAATTATCACAGACGGTTTTTAGCACAGCCAGTAACACAAACGGTCTCTAAACCAAAACCGTCTGTGATTGTATGTAATACAGACGGTTTTAATCAATCGTCTGTGATAAGACGTCCAGTATTAGCCTTTTTATAGTAGTGACTTCTCACCGTTGGGTTGTGCTCCAAGATTCGTGTTTCATTAGTTCTCATTAATTATTGATTATACTATTAACTGCAGTATTGGAAAGTCGATCTCCAGCTTCGTCAAAACCATGAGCTGCTACTACCAACAGATGTTACATTCACTGATCGATTGGTCAGTCGTCGTCAGACATCTAGTCCGTACTTGATAAGTTTATACGAAATTATGACCATAACTCTTTCTAGCTAGTTGTATGTTAGTAAAAAATCACCGATGTCATTTTTATATGATAAATTTAAATACTTTTGTCTATTGTTAAAGTTCTTAAAGTCCATAAATAACGTGAATTTAGAAACAAACAAAGTATACCGTCTCTGCTCATGCTATGTATACGACGACCGTATATATATGAGAACTAATTCTTGGTCGGAGCACGTACCTACTTACCGCCACGCGTGAGAGACGGTTGGCTCGATGGGCGTCTCATCTAAAATTCTAGCATGATCTCTAATCTATAAATAAAGGATGTTAGTCATTGTAAAAGGTTGATCATTTGAGCAAAAAATAAAGAAAAACAAGAAGCCTCCCATATCTCTATGTGTTCATCTACTTTCTGTACTTGTGTATGTATGCGATTCTACACTTATCTACGAGGTGATCATTCGGACTGAACTTGCCAGCGACGGTTGCTCAACACGCTATCAGCACGATCGACTCCGGTCTACCTATAGGCGGACGGTTGCTTAACACGTTATCAGCACGATAGACTCCAGTCTACCTATAGGCCTGCTCTACTCAGATCGTAAGGTAACAGCTGTAGTACGACACTCGTAGATCGAATCATATTTTCTAGATCGTTTTCAATTCCGCAAATTTGGCTTTCTAGATTATTTCCTACGGTGCGAATATGTTTTAATCTACCGCGAGCCGATTTGAAGTCGCCGGCCAAGCCGCTCGGTGGGTTGCATGAAAGAGCAGATAACGATTACAATCAGAAGTTTGTACATTGTATGAACGAAAGAAAAAAAAATAAAAAAAAAACTTGGCCGATATGACCTCGTATGGGCTGCGCCACGGCTGATCCACCGGGCACGAGCCGAGCCATCGACGACCGAGCCGCACCATCGCCGCCTACATGCCGCCAAGACACGGCATCATGGCGCTGGCCGCCACGACGCCGGCCATACCAGACGCTCAAATCTACGCCGCTTCATCTGGCGCCCCTCGCGCTGCCGTCGTCGGTTAGCACCGCCACGCATGCCCGCGGTGTCGACCGCTTCCACGCCGCATGGCGCTGGCGAAGCCGAGATAGGCACCGCCGCGCCAAGCGCATGCGCCATCGGCCGTACAGATACGATCGCGTGAGTTCGCCACTCGCGCATGCGCCGCGACCGACGTGATTGCCGCCGCCGAGCCCACCGCCGGCATTGGCCGCCATGGCAAGGTGTGCCCTTCCGGTGGCCGCAGCCTTTGCATAGGCGTCGTCGCCTCGGCTAACGCCTCGACGAAGCGACGCCATCGATGCCGCCGCACCGAGTGCTTTCGTCGCAGAGTGAAGCCAATTGCCGCTGCCGCCATGTCGAAGATGGGTAGGGAAAACCCTACCCCCTGCGTTGATTTTGACCAGGCCATCATGGGCCTGTTTGGGCTAAGAAGGAATGGGTCAGTTGGAAGTGGCCCAAAACTGAGTCGAAAAAGAAAAAAAAAAGGGGCACGGCGAGAGAAATTCGAAAGGGGGGGGGGAGGAAAACAAATCCCGAATCTTGCAAATAAGTCCTCGGATTACCTGATATTATGTGGAAAATTTCGTAGAACTGATAATTCGCAGTTTAACCCCTGGCAATTGTAGAATTCACTGAAAATTCATATTCGGGCAAAAAAGGGTCTCGGGAATTCAAATTTGGAATAATTTTGAACTTTTGAAGCATGTTTAACTCTATTGTTATTATTATTTATATGCAATTTATATATTGTATTTACTGTTTTGATTATCTGTGATTGTGTATATTACTTTTAATAACTGAAAATAGCAGTAAATAATGAAAAAATATGGGATCACGAACCGAGAGTTCGAAGAGCATTATGAGAATTTTGCAACCATTTCATGTAAATTACCAGCAGTAATCTTATGAACTCTTTGCATGAATATGAAAATGACTAGCATCATGAATCATGAGTTCGAAGAGATGACCTAGCATGGCATAAATTTGTACAGAATTTGTACCAGTCTTCAACTCTGTGGTAAGGCATTCACGGATGAGCAGAAGATTGAGAAGACTCTCTGTACCTTTCACCCAAATGCGATGCAATCCGCACGCAACTATCGTCAAGACGGCTACAAAGACTATCCCGAATGGATTAACATCATGCAAGTTGCAGAAGCTTAAGATGATGTTCTAAGTAAGAACTACATCTCACAGCCGCCTAGTAGCAATTTTGGTCATGAAGCCAATGCTAAAAGCTGGTAAGGAAGCCTCTCACAAAGGAGAGGGGCAACAAGGGTAAGGTCGTGGGTCACACGTTATTGATACTTTCCAGTCTAAGAAGAAGGGAAAGCACATCATGGCTGCATGAGGCACACATCACCATTGCAGGCACGGAAGATCCACATCCATTAGTTGCACTTATGGATGTGGACAGCCCAGTAATGGCCCCCATCATCCCTCCTTTGGACAGCGCAACGGTCGCAACCGTAGTTGCCTAAGAGGAGAAGATCGCCATGGAGTAGATTGAGGCAGAAGTTTCTGAAAACTTCGCAGATTCGATGTAGTGCACGCTTTGCACTTGGATCTTTTATAGTAACTTGCAGTTTGTAATTGAAGCAGAATATTGATTTATTTTATTCTTTGAATAATGGTTGTAAGCTCTAGTAGAGCAAATAATTAAATTCTTATGATGAGTCCTGCAAGGCTTATTTTCCCGTATTTATAATTGCAAGTTATGTTCTGATGTTTGAAGTATTTTATTTATGTGTGGATTGCTTCCTACCTCATATTAATAAATATTTTATATCAGAACGCGTGTGGCACCCTATGGAGGAAGTGTGCTTAGCAGATAGCGGTACGACGAATACCATCTTAAGAGAGGCGAAAATTCTTTCAGTCAATCAGTAAGAATGCTGGTAGTCTTACGACAATCCCAAGAAGTGATACTTGTATAATAGGCTCAGGAATGGCCACAATTATACTCCCGATGTGCACAACTTTGGTCATTAAAGAATCCTTGTTGTACCCAGAATCGACTAGAACTCTCGCGGATATTCACGCTAATGATTTCCACGTAGAGACTGAAGAAGAGTATGGTAAAGAATATCTGCTCATTACAAAGTGTCAAGAAAGTGGAAAAGAGTATTAGAACGACTTTCTTCATATGAAATTGGGCTATACAACACTAATGTTAAGGCACCCGCAGCCTATACTGTCCTAAAAACCGTATTTAGAAACTCTGAACTTTTCTATCTTTGGCATGATACATTAGGCCACACAAGTCTTAGGATGATGAGAATTATAATTAATAATTCATAGGAACATAATATCGATGTAAAGAATTTCCCCAATCAGGAAGATTTTGTGTGCCCCGCATGTGCCACCGGGAAATTAAGTACTAAACATTCTGCTCTGAAAGTGAAGGATGAAGTCCCTGCATTTCTGGACCGTATTTAGGGAGACATTTGTGGTCCTATACAACCCATGTTAGGGCCATTTAGGTATTTTAGGGTGCTCATCAATGCTTCCTCGGAATGGTCGCACATGTGTTTATTGTCTACGAGAAACCACGCTTTTGCAAAGCTAATCTCGAAGATAATTAAAATTAGAAATAATTTCCCTGATCATCATGTGAAGTCCATCAGAATGGACAATGCCGAAGAATTTACTTCGAAGGCATTTGATGATTATTGCATGGCAATGGGAATTAACGATGAGAATTCCGTACCGCATATCCACACCCAGAATGGACTAGCAGATTTTTGCAGAATTATAATTTACCAACTACATGTTGGGGGCACGCAGTCCTACACGCTGCAACTCTAATCAATTTTAGACCATCGGCATATAACATCCATTCACTTATGCAACTAGCGCAGGGGTCAGCGTCAAAAAATTCTCATCTTCGCGGATTTGATTGCATGGTTTATGTACGTATACCACCATCGCTGTGAACTGTAATGGGCCCTCTCCGAAAGTCTAGGATATACATTGGTTATGAGACATAATCCATAATCAGTTATTTGGACCCGATGACTAGAGATTTGCATACAGTCCGCTTCGATGATAGCATATTTGATGAGGATTGTTTTCCCGTCATTAAGGGGAGGAAATTAACCCCTTGATGAAAAATATTGGGAAATGACGTGGTAAGCCCCGGGAATCCATGTATATGACCTGCACAAAAGTGAAGCAAATAGAGAAGTCCAGAAGCTAATTGAAGTCTACAAGACAAGAGAAGTCCAGAAGATAATTGAAGTCCAGAAAATAATTGATTTGTAAGCATTAGCGAATCAACTGTGTTATCTCTTTAGTGATTTGAAGAGCGTGACCAAGTTGCATGTGCCTGCACGCAATGCACCGGAGAGGGTTGAAGTACCGAAGAAAGTTGAAGGTATCCCTAATCCCGTCCTAAGGCCTCAGAAAAGGACAAGAACTCCGGCCCCTCGAATCCGAAGTAATTGGAGTCGCTTGGTGAAAAAGGATAAGAAGAACTTGACACAGCCGATCACTGAAGTTCCCCAGAACCAGAAGGGTAGCCAGTTGAGACCTGACACCAGTATGGAACCTCTAGGAAGAGGCATACCAAATTTGAACATTCCCACGGAGGGAGATATCAGCATGGATATGTGCGCACACATCAGAGCTGAAAAACTAAAGAGACTTGTCCCCTTAATTGGAAGCAGCGGTGAGCAAGTAGAAGCCTTAGAAGAATCACCCCATAAAGAAATAGCTATAAACTTGGTGGCCACGGGAGAATATATGAATATGACAACAATCATTGTCGTCATTTACTTTACAAAGAAAATTCCCACAATCATTGATCTTGATCCAGAGCCTACATTGCTCGCTGAATGTAAGAAAAGTTCAGATTGAGAAGATTGAAAGAAGGCAATAGAAACTGAATTATTATCTCTTAATAAAAGAGAGATATTTGGGCTTGTAAGCCATACGCCTCCTCATGTGCATCCCGTAGGGCATAAGTGGGTATTTGTTCGAAAGAGAAATAAAAATAATGAAGTTGTAAGAAAGGCTTGTTGCAGAAGGTTTCACTCAACATCCAGGAGTTGATTATGAAGAAACCTATTCGTCGGTCATGGACGGAACTACCTTTAGATATTTAATCTCAATGACAGGAAACTTGAATTTAGAAATGAAATTGATGGATGTGGTAATTGCATACCTTATGAAAATTTGGATTCAGACAATTATATCAAGGTACCTGAATGTATCCCTGTCCCGACCCATGACAGAACAGATAGAAATTTGTACAGTGTGAAACTCAGAAATTCACTGTACGGACTTAAGCAATCATACAAGATGTGGTATAATCGCTTGAAGCGACTTTCTATGCAAGAAAGGCTATACGAACAATGAGAATAATCCATGTGTATTTATACGATGATTCCAGGATGGATTTTGTACAATCTTAGTGTATGTAGATGATCTGAACATAATTGGAACCCTGGAAGGTATTAAGAAGGCAAGCTCTTACCTGGAGTCGAAGTTCGAAATGAATGATTTGGGTAAAACCAAATATTGCCTAGATTTGCAGCTTGAGCATGCCGCTGAAGGATATTAGTGCATCAGTCAACCTACACTCAAGAGGTGTTAGAAAGGTTTGGATTTGAAAAGGCATACACTTCGAAAGTGTTGATGGTCGGGAGATCTTTGTAGCAAGACAAGGATCCATATAGACCTAGAGAAGTGGGGGAGGAAGTTCTGGGACCGAAATTCCTATACTTGAGTGTAGTAGTTGCACTCATGTATTTAGCAAACTGTACTAGACTGGACATCGCATTTGCCGTAAACCTACTAGCACGGTATAGTATAGAACCTACCAAAAGGCATTGGCAGGGGATAAAAGACATCTTTCAATACCTCCAAAGAAGCAAAGACCTTGGTGCATTCTCTGAAAGAACCAAGACACATCTATGAATGACTATCAGATGATTGCATTTACTGTCGGACCAAGATCTGACCAAGTCACAAATATGCTATGTATTCCTATGTGGTGGAACTGCAATTTCATGAAAATCGTCTAAGCAATGTCTTGTATCGACTTTGACGAATAACTTGGAAATAATAGCACTGTACGAGGCTTCACAAGAATGTGCTTGGCTTCGGCGGATGATTCATCACATTTAGCAGTCATGTGGAGTGAAAACCGCACAAACAACCACTATTATCTATGAAGATAATGCAGCTTGTGTTGCACAAGTGCAGATGGGGTATGTGAAGAGTCATCTCACAAAGTATATCAACCCCAAGTTCTTCTATGCTCATGAATTACAAAAGATGGACGAAATTAAAGTACTGCATACTAAGTCATGTGAAAATCTTACAGATGTATTCACTAAGTCACTTACAGCGTCTAGTTTTGAAATTAAGATGCATACGTGGAATTAGAATAATGAAACTTAAAGAAGTGCAGAACTCAGGGGGAGAATCTTCACGAACTAATTATTGAAACTTGATCACGGACGTTGAGTACCCGAAGAATAAATCCCGGAGATTAAATGAAATTGAGTGGATTGTACTCTTTTTCCCTTAACGAGTTTCCTGAAGTTTCTCGGCTAAGATTTTTAATAAGGCAATTCGTGCAACATAGTAAGAACGTATATCATGTACTCTTTCTCCAAATGTTTCCTACTGGTTTTTGTGGAGTTTTGACGGTGCATGAACATGTGAGGATGGGTGCCCAAGGGGTGGGGGAGTGTTGGAACTTATGGGCTTGGCCCAGCAACTTGTCCATGGGTGGACGCCCTATCCAAAACCCTAGAAGGGTCTCTAGTCTATAAATAGATGATGCTAGTCATTGTAAAAAGTTGATCACTTGAAGAATGAATAAAGAGAAACAAGAAACCCCCTATATCTTTACGCGTTCATCTACTTTCTGTACTTACATATGTATACGATTCTATGTTTATTTATAAAATGATCGATCGGACTGAACTCAGTAGCAAGGTTACTCAACCATTTCAATTGGATGACGTACGTTAACGGTGCCGTACATATAGATAGTACGTCCTTGCGGACAAGTTAACAGATGCAATGACCGTGCAGTATTAATTTTGCATGCGTCAACTCAACCTAGCTATACATATATACTAAATATATGATCGAAAGGTACAATTAATTCTTTTTAATATATAATTACGTCTCTTCATGTCACCGATCATAGGCTACACTCGTGCAGGTTGTCATGTGTGGTCAATCTGCATGCATCCATATTGGGAATATATAATTAATAAAATGGAACTGGATCGAGTAGTATATTTCACGTACTTAGGTAGGATCAGCTCACTGATTTAAGAGTAAGTTTGTTTCGTAACAAGAAGATTGTGACGAAGTTGCAAAATACCATAATCACGAAGAGACTTTGCTTTACAAATGCCATGGCAAACACACACACAACAAAAAAAAAAAATGGGGCCGAATTGAGGCCGGGTGAGGAGAGAATGCATGGGAAGATCTAACCAAACAAATCAGAGCTGGGGTTTGTACGTATGATTGGATGGGGCGGACGGCGTGTGCTTCTGACCGCCGGCGACCGCCCAGATTTGTTTCCAGCTTGTTCTTCACTCCTGTCATCCTGTGCCAAAGCTGTGGCTCGGGTCTACCTACATATACTGCAACGATCGATCGATGGAGCATTGCAAGCTAAGCTAGCCGGACTAGATATATACAGCAGTAGTTGTAAATATAAACAATATTTTAATTCCAAATTTTATTATGAGACAAAGATTACAAAAAAGAAACTATTGATACATAAAACGATGCTAATAACAAGCAACTCATTGTACTTCAAAACATGCACAATAATAGGATTATCACATAGTAGTTTTGTCGTACAACCAACTTACAGTCAGGCTTGATGAAGAACAGTAAGCAGAGCAGACTAGATGCAGTGCAGAACGTAGATGAACCAGTGAAGCGAGCGGCCGCACGAATGCGTTGCCCAGAAACCTTATTGTCGCCCTGTGCAGGTACTCTCCGCAACAATAGTTCGGAGATGTCCGCTCACTCTCCTTCCGAGTGCACGCCGAGGAGAAGGGATGACTTGATTCGATAACACAACACAAAAACGTAGTAGAACGAAGAGGAAGAAGAAGAAATAGAAGTGAATCAATCGGTCTTAGACCTGGACGTCTCCAGATCCTTTTAAGTTCAAGACAATTACTCTCTAGCAACTACATACTAAAGGACATAATGAATCATTGATAACTGCTAATTGAAAAAAATTAATGGTAAATAAGCAGTGTTTATCAACTCTGACTATACCCTAGTCTCACTACTGGATTCCGGCTCTTTGCCGAGTGCCTCAGGCACTCGGCAAACGCCCTTTGCACTCGGCAAATGCTTTGCCGAAAGCGACACTTCGCAAAGGGCACTCGGAAAAAATTTATCTAAGAAGCAACCTTTGCCGAGAGTGCCTTTGTCCGCACTCGGTAAAAGCTTTTGCCGAGTGCCGAGTCAAGACTTCGCAAAGAAAAGGCCCGATCACGCGGGCGGCCGCTAAGCGGCCATTTTGCCGAGTGCCAACCCGTCGGCACTTTCAGCATGATTTTTTAATTTTTTTAAAAAATTCTTTCTTAGATGTTATGGTCATGGCACTTTCGGAAAGTCGAAAACTGGCGCGCCCATGTTCCCGACTTCTTAGAGTGCCATGACCATGGCACTCAACAAAGGGTCCTTGCCGAGTGTTGCACTCGACAAAGTGACCCAAAACCGCATTTTTATTTATTTTTACATTCCATCACGACAAACAAATCCATCCAAACATATATCACATCCATCACATATATATCTCATCCATCACATATTTATCACATCAATCCATCACATATATAACAATAAGTGCTCAAGTCCATCCAAACAAATCCACAAGTACATCACAATGACAAGTATATCACAAGTCCATCACCAAGTGAACAACAAATGAAAATACAACTAGCATTCATCTCAAGGTGGCCCCACCGCGACTGTGGTGAAGGAAAAGCTCCATCATTGAGGCGCATGAGGTGGATTATTCAACCCGCCGATTGAGGCCGCACAAAGGAGAAGAGATTGCATGTGAGACAAGATTACATTAGATACCTAATCTAGGAAGGTAGAGGTCATACAAGCAAAGCACAAGTTTAAAGCAAAAACTTTCATACTCACGGAGTAGCTGCAACAAGCAGGACGCGGAGGCGAGGTGGAGCCATATGACCACCGCACAAATAAGGCGTGATGTTGCCCAAGACTTTGTAGGAACTCCGTAATGTCCGCCACCTCTGCGTCTGGGCCTACCGGCTACCGCTGCTTTCGGCCTCCAGTGGCCGACATCCTCGCCGCTCGGCCTCCATCCTCTGCTTTCGGCCTCCGGCTCCGACGTTGTTCTCATTTCTTGTTCGGTGGACTGCAATGTTTCACTCCAATGTTTCAAGAATGCAAAGCTAATAAAGGTGTGTAAAGATCAATGTACGACGAGTAAAACAGAATAACCTCGAAAGGTCGACCCGGTCTTTGTCAATGTGATCTGTGGCGTGAGGCGTATGCTTCCGCTCTCGCTCGTGCTCCGTGCTCGGATCTGGGAGAGAGATGGAGTAGAGCCCGTGTCGATGAGGCCGCCGCCAAGCCGTAACCGCCCATGCTTCTTGCCTTGTCCCACCCTCATGACGCGATCTCTCCATCAATGTCCCGGGTGCTCGGATCATGCTCGCCCATGGGCGACCTTGCCGCCGACGTGTACTCACCGATGCTGGTGTGGACGCCGTTCGGGTTGGTATCTGGGCGGGTCCTCCAGTTGAAGGAGACGCGTCGGACGTCGCTTTGCCCTTGTGGGCCATACACCATGCCCGAAGTCCGAGCAAGGTGGCCACTATGTGACGCCGATCGCGAGAAAGACAAAGAAGATAATTAGAAATCGGCGAATTGAGCGCCACAATAGATAAATGAATTCGTGTACCCATGCTTGTTTGTATGCGGAGAGGTCTGCGGTCGCTTTGATGGTGTTTGGACCTTGCATCATCAAACGACGGTCCGGGCATCCTTGTGCATCCGAGATACTCTGCGGAACCACTTGTCCACGATCATCGCCAAAGACTCGGGATACGATTGGCACCACCAGGAATCATCTACACGCCATCAAGTATTTGACATATAAGAAGATCAAATTAAACGATTTAATCTCAAAACGAATCAATATTAATGTTCTTCATCTACCTCAAAGTCTTGGTCCCGAATTCATCATGTTTCTTGCGTCTTTCTTGGTGACCTTCTCTCCAAGCTTCGACCCGTGGTAGGTTACGATGGTTGGATCGCACTCGTGATGCATCGGTGATGAGTTTTCTCTGTGCTTTGGTAGCCACCGTCCGCCTCGCCTCAAATCCTCATCGTGATCTGAAATAAGTGCGTGATACAACGCGATGTATCCATTCATTATTTCAAGAAAAGTCCAATGAATGCGATGTATTGAGCAATGTTGTGCGAGGAAGACTTACCCAAAACTCCGCTTTCACCCGCCGCCTTGTTGGGGTACTCGTGATCGGGCCAAGGCGAGTGGTCAAACGAGTAGGCGGCTCCGTCTTCCCGGCAGACGTGATAATGCCGGGTAGTGTTGCTCGCATGAAGACCCAGGATGCCATTGGCGGAGCGTGTGCTACCACCTGACACAACCACCCAGTTCCTGCACAAGTGATTAAGAAAAATTATTAGTTTCTCTTTTTTCAACATATCATATGAGTAGTGGTGACAACATCTAAAGTTACTTACTTTTTGCCCTTGAGGCGAATCCTTTGGGCGTCGGTCAGATGCGAACTCGAGGAGGCTCGCGGGACCTCGCAAGTAGACACTCAAAGAGGAAGAGGAGGAAGCGGAACCGTGCCTACCACCTCCTCCTCGCCCTCGTCGCCCTCCTCCTCGCCTGCTCATGGAACCAGCCTCCTCGGCCAAGCTCGTCCCACAGGCGCCACCTCCTCCTCCTCCTCCTCCTCCTCCTCCTCCAAAGACGTCCTCACGCGGCGTGGGAGGAGACGGCCTCCCTGCGGGGCGGTCCTCCTCCTCCCTCTGTCAAACCCTCCACCTCCTCCTCCGCAGTGCATGGTCTCAGTAAAGCGAGACACATCCTCACGACGGCCGCCGCCATCTTTGTTCACTCACCGCAATTAAAAAGAATAAGCAAGACGTAATTAGAAATAGATGCAAAATGAACAAAACATAATTACAAAAACATAGTAATACATGTATTAGAAATAGATGCAAAATGAACAAAACATAATTACAAAAACATAGTATTACATGTATTAGAAATAATCTTCATGATTGGGATTAGCCGGATCATAAGTCTCGTCATCACTATCAACATTGTCCAAATCATCAACACTATCCGAAGGAGGAATGTTGTCTTCATTGTCATTGCTCAAACGTAATCGCCAAGCATTTGTAAGTCCTTCACGATCACACCTCGTCTCCAGCGTCCTCGCCATCAACCCTTTCATTGTCTACTTCCATTCCTATCGCCGGTTAAGTCTATCTCAAACCTCCCTTGTAGCCCCTCTTCTTGAAAGAACTCTCCATCATATGTGTTTGGGTTGAAGTTGTAATCTTCATCGTTTGGGGACGAGTAGTTTACCGTGTGGCGATACCTTGTGCACAATAGCCCAACCCTTAAGATGCTCTTTGTCTTGGCACGCGTATGGCGATAATAAACCTCGACGGCTGTTGAGCCACAATGTAGACATCTTTTCCTGGATAGAGCGGAATCTGTCGTCAATCTCGACTAGCCCAAGCTTAGGGGTTCGCCTCGTTACTCTGTGATGAAACCAAAGGGCATTTGAATATGACAGATTAAGAGGTTTGGAACCATAAAATAGAAGTTCGTAGATTTCTTCAATTCTTCCATAATAGTCGAGGCCATCGGTGAGGCGTAAAAACTCCATTGCTTGTGGTTTTTCGACAATGACTCGCTTTCGTAGCTTGTTTGTGTGAAAACGATATCCATTCACGTCATAAGCCAGTAAATGACTTGACCCTAACGACACGTACCTGCTTGCAACCTTTGCCTCAACTCGTCACTTATAGACGATCGGTTTGGGCTCGCAAGCTCAAGCGGGATAGATCGTTATATTATTCAACGCACGATCAACTTGGAATGTCGAACTAAGTACGAGCTAAATTGGACAAGACTTCGCTTGAACCAAGAAATGAAATCGGGGCTCCTCGTCCCGCACTCGTGAAAGAAGGGTATCGGTTTCTGCGAGGGTAGGATCCCTTGATTCATGCCAGATTGACGAAGAAATTCCTGCACCAACAAGAAACAAGGGGTTGGACGAAGAAACAAGGAGGATAACAGATTGAAACAAGTTCGTTGAGAACTTACCCAATGAACTACCGCACCTCGACAAGGTTGGTCAACACATATAGCATGATACTACGCCACTCTTCATTTTTCAATTGCTTAGTGGTCGATGCACTTGCGCTCCGAAGTTGCCCTTGGAAAAGGCCGAGGTTCGATTCATTTTCGCCAAAGATTGTAACGAGGGGTGGATTATAAACGCTAGGAAGGTTCTCGGTGTAGTATTTCTCTTGTGAAGTTTGACACCTCCTCCGCAATGTATGCCTCGCAATGGAAGCCTCAATTTTGGCTTTATTTCTACATTTTTGCGAAGAGTCTTGAGACATCTCTCGATTGATAGCACCAACGGTTCGCACGGCCCCCATACGTGCTCTCATACGGAGGTGCACAATCAAATGTCAGACGCCAAGAAAAAGCCGTGGAAAGATCTTCTCCAACTTACAGAGCAACACGGTGCCACTTTTTCCAAGTCATCAATGACGGTCCGAGATAGCTCCTTGGCACAAAGTCAAGGAAGAAATAGCTCAACTCGCCAAAGACTTGCCGTGACATGCTCAGGACATAGCCTCGAACCATCATGGGAAGAAGCCGCTCAATCCATATGTGGTAGTCATGACTCTTCATCCCGCTGATTCGCAGAGTGCCTAAGTTCCTCCCTCTTGAGATTCGCCAGATACCCATCGAGGAACATTAGCGTCTCGATCCATTCAAGTACTTCCTCCTTTGGTCCTTTTTCAAGACGATCGCCTTAGGCCTTCTCCATGTCTTGCCGCGACTAGGAGGTCAGATCTCTTGATTTGGTCTATCGTGATAACGCTGCTGTGTCCACTCTAGCCTTAGGGTTGTCCTTAGACTTTTCAAAGTGTCCATGAGTGTTGCCCAAAGTGCCTCTACGACATTCTTTTCAAGGTGCATTACATCAATGTTATGTGGCGTAAGAAGGTCATCAAAATAGGGAGCCTCGTCAAGACCGACTTATGAGTCCACATATGTTGCTCACCATATCCCACAAAACCACCTTCTTGATTGGGCACGAGAGCATCTATGTGAGCATGAACCTAAGCACTACCATCATCGCGCTGCATGGTCTGTCACTACGACACCTTTCAGAAAGTTCTTGATGTCTTGTCCGAATGGATGGTCAAGAGGAGGAATTGACGATGTCCGCTTAACCAGCAGTACTTGCCACCCTTGTGCAACCAAATGAACCTCACACCTTCCTTGCATATTGGGCATGGGAACTTCCAGTGAACACACCAGCGCAGAATAACCCATACGCCAGAAGTCATGCAGGAGTAGTGGTACCAAACGTGCATTTTGAAGCTTGTCTTTGTAGCTCTGGTCAGATGTCCATACCCCTTCGCCCCAAGCACGGACCAATTCATCAAACACGGGCTCCATGAACACACCCATATTACTCCCCGTGTCCAGAATTATCAACGACAAGAATACGTTATGTCGAGAAAGGAGACGCCGGGGAGATTGAGGGGATAACGAACACGGCCAACATGTGTATGGGGCAGCCATCACCATAAGGATTGAACCCATCTGCTGCCGCCACGACACGCACATCATGAGCCTCATCCGCTTTCACGATGTTTGTCATCAAAGCGGTCCATGCTTCACCATCGGATGGATGTACCATCTTGTCGATTGTACCGCTTTGCCATTTTTGTGCCATGTCATCATTTTCATGGATTCCTCGGTCATGTATAGCCGTTGGATCCTCAGAGGAACGGAAGGTACGTGAGGATTTTCACGGGATCGAAGTCGCCTCTTCCGCCATCACGAGTCTACCTCTGTGTACCGGAGGATTTACACTTTGGACAATGCTTTGCATCCTTGTGTTCTTTCCAAAATAGGATGCACCCTTCAACAAGCATGTATCCGCCATATGGCATCTTAAGTGCACGAAGGAGTTTCGCGGACTCAGACATGCTCTTTGGCGTAATGTGGCCCCCGGAGGTGGTGCCAATCACGCCAACATCTTATCGAAGCCTTCTCGACTCAGTTTAACTCGGACTTCAACCCCATTAAGCGCCCAATGGCATCCAGCTTGAGACACCGCTGACCGATCGTGAAGGGGTTTCGTGTCGAGTCCATCATGTCGTAGAACGCCTTGTCGGCCGCTTCCATCTCCTCCTTCTCACGCCCCTCATCGAACTGCCCTGGTGAAAGTCATCTAACATGTACGCTACCCCAAGATCAAGATCATAAGCCTCGACGCGTGGTCTCACCACCTCCTCTCTCATACGATGGGCTTCACCATGGTGGACCCACCGTGTAGTCCCCAGAATCCATTCTTCAAAAGATGTTTACCCATGTCCACCTTGTTTACCCTTCTCCCTGCTTCCACATTTGTCGCAGGACACAAAACTAGACAATTTCCTTTAGCAATTTTGCCAAATGCACTGCTCAAGAAAGCATCGATCTTGTTCATCCATTCCGTGGTGTAATCACTTTGACTTCTCCTACCGTGTACATCCACTCACGGTCCTCCATCCTCTAACATATATAGCGGCGAGTAATATAAACATCAATTGCATCTACACGACGCTCCTACTATGTAATAGGTGAGGATAGGTCCTAATCCCACGCGAGATCCGAGATGAGGTTAGTTTCATGCTCTACTCCTATTTGAGACATAATTTCAAGAAGATTTCGCCGTTCTCCAAATACACGCCCCGCCAGGAGAGTGTGTATCCGGAGAACAACAGGAGATGATGCCAAACTCGTCTCTGGACGGAGCGCACTATGGAAACTAACCCACATACGCATCCGCTGGCTGTCCAAAAACGTGGACAATTCAAACAGATACGGTTTTAGATATGGAAATATCTCGATATTTCCAACCGCATCTCTTTTCGAACGGAGACGCTTAATCGGGTTACGGATCACGACCATGATACGGAAAGAGGGTTATACCTAGAGTGGCCGCGGTGGAGTCAAAGCTAAGCGGGCCGTATGGGTCGGCAGATAGGCGAGGCGCGGCAGCAGCAGCACTCGCAGCCAGCCGAGGAAGGCGATGAACTACAAACAACCATCTATTAGTAAAACTTTCAAATTGTACAATACAAACTGTCAGTTATCCAAATCTAAAATCAGGATGTGGTAGGTAAATGTTAGGTTTCAATTCTTTTAACAACCAATCCATGCTGAGGTATATATGCTCATGATGACCATGTCATATGCTATTTATTTATTCATGTAGTTGAGTGGAAGAGGGTTGCCATACAAATTAGTTGTAAATCTATGTCCTTCTTTGGCTACTTGTTTTATCATTGGTACATATGCTTACAATAGGTTTTCACCATTTAAGATTGTTTGTTTCATTCGTGTTGTTTAGAGGTCCGTGTTATCTTTCTACTGGTCTTTCATTCCGATGAAAAAATATTCTAAGGCTGTTTTTCATAGTTCACACTCAAGTATTGCAATTTTATTTGTTACATTATCCTAATATTATTCATCATATATTGATATATACCAATATCGGTTTGTCTATCACTTGAAGAAAGACGATGTAATCTTTATATGTCACATTCTACCTATTTTGTCTAAAACCCGCCTAAAATTGGACATATAATCGATAAAAAGTCAAGAGTTTGGAAATAATGTCTATTGAATATCGAGCTTCAAGTCAAAATATCTTCAAATAAATGTATGTTTTTAGCTAACACTTGAGCTCATTGGTCAGATTTCTTTACCGCTTTATATTTTCTATCATCTTTCAATTTTTCAATGCACCAAAATTGTACGTATGGGTGCAAGTAAAATTTATATGTACAACTTCAACATGGATTGTAGTTCCTAAAAGATGGAATTTTGATCTGCTTTGTTTATCTATATGGTTCATCGTTTCCTCAAATTTCATGTATCACCATTACCAAAGCTATGTCATAAGACTCGCTACTTAAATTGAGGGATAAATGGTGCTTTCAAAGAAACAAATATGTCAGAACAGATTGTTATGCATCTCAGATTTGCAATGTCGGGCTACTATTTCTCCGAGGCATTACATCGAACAACTTGCGGTCGAATCTGAGTAAGGTAGACAGCAGACACCCACCTCACGCCGTCGCCCACACCCAACACACCACCCCTCAATCGTTGTTTAATTCTTTTCTCGAGTAAATGATGGAGGAAGGTGATCGATGAGTTCATGCTTACCGGAGGCCCCAAATAGCACAGCTCTAGCTACACCAGACATATGCTATGCCCTATGGGTAAGGGCATGATTACAGCTACACATGCATGTGTCTACCTAGGCCTACTCACTGCAATTCTACAAATCGCATAGCGGTGATGATTCTATTAATGGTAACAAGGAAGAGAAGAAGAGCAGAAGCGGCGGCCATGCATACTCAGTGTGAGCGGCAAATGAACCAAAAAAAATAGGCGGGCTTGGGCGGCCGGCCTCCTCCTCCTCAAGGCGGCGTGGGCTGCAAGGCTATGGGCAAGGCAAGTGATGCATACATGAATGCAAGGTCAAGTTAATGGTTATTCATGAATCATGATGCTCATTCCATATTGCACTTTTATTTGTTAACCGAATTGAGGTACCCAATTTAGTCGATATAGCCCCGCATGTGTTCCTTCTTATTCAATGGTGAATCACTTAGACCAACACTTACAAATTCTCTCTAAAAAAAAAGACCACCACTTGCAGTGCACATACATGCACAAGCCATTACTTGATGTAATTTCACATATTATCTTTTAAGCTAGAAGTCCGAACCACTTGATTTAGTCAATATGGCCAATTATTTTCACATATTCATATAAGCTTGCCGAACTCTTACCTAGTAGGTGGGTACTCTTAAACTTGGAGAAGGAATAACAATACATCAATAACTACAAGAAAATAAGGTAAATACTTGTCAGTGTTTGGCTAGAAATTATAGAAGTGCCACAGACACAAAAATGTAAAATCTGACTACTCAACTCACAAACACATATGCAACGACTACTAATGTAACTAAACAAGCAATTAACATAGATCATCGCTCTCACATCGCTAGCTACTACCAACATCCGATCATAAACATAGACTAACACAGCATCACGTAAACCGATTCACAAATTAAAACTACTGAAAGTTAATCACAGAGTACAATCACGAATCTAAGGTTAACATTCACACAATATCGTAATGCAAAAATACACAACCCACAAATCTACAATGCAAAGGTAAGAGTAATTAACACTAACAAACAACAATTAAGGTGAACAGAAAGTACAAATGTATAGGGAATGGGGAATCAACCTAGAGGAGGGGACCAAACCAAAGAGTTGGTGAAGAAGATGGTGTCGAGGATGATGATGGGCATGCCATGGAATGGTTTGGGCACACAAGGCACACGGGCAATGGCATGGGCGGGCAAGGGCACACATGGGGCACACATGGGCAACACATGGGCGCACAATGGGCATGGCAAAGGTACACATGCATGGCGATGGCGCCATGGCATGCATGGCACATGGCATGGGTAAGGCAGGTATACAAGGTTTCTAAGTCATATCAAGGTGTTTGCCGAGTGCTCGCGATCCCAAGATTTCAAGAACATTTTAATTTTTTTATTTTTAATTTTTTTGCCGAGTGTCTGATCAGAGGCACTCTCAAGAAAGAGTTAAGTTCGCCGAGTGCCCCGATCCCACACACTGCAAAGAAATTCAAAAATTAAAAAAATTAAAATGGCTTATGCCGCGGGCCTCGCAAAATTAAAAAATAAAACCCTTTGTCGAAAATCCGATGCAAGACTTGCAAGAATTTTGTCGGAAATTAGAATTTTAAATGCAATTCTAACTGATTAAGTTGAAATTTATATGTTTTAAATTCTATGTGCAAACAAAGTCCAAAATTATGAAACTTGTGGAGATGTCATGATATCATATGTGGAGGCTGTGATAAAAATTTGAGAAGGTTTCGTGCATCTGTCACGCATTTATGCTTTCAAACCAGACATCTCCATCTGGGATATAAGTATCACATGTTGAGATGTCCTGGTTTGTAAGCATCGTACGTGACAACGTGCACGAAACCTTCTCAAATTTTTATCACAGCCTCCACATATGATATCATGACATCTCCACAAGTTTCATAATTTTCGATTTTGTTTGCTTTTTATAGAATTTAAAAACACTTACTCAAGAAGTTCACTACCATGTTTCACAACAAGATGTTCAAATTTCGGTCCGCTCGGATACGGCCTCACACTACACTCAATAACATGACTATCATTTTTGAATCATTAAATTCCATTATTCGATGCACGCAGCTCAAATTTGCATTTTCCAAATAATTATAGTAAATAAAATAAATTAACTATATATAACAAAAGCCACAAAATGTACCAAATTCTAACATAGAGTACCGGCATCAGAGGAGGGCTGCACAAAAAATTTAGAGGCCAAAAAAACAAACAAATTTGCCGAAAGTGCCAGGAACCAAGACTCTAAGAAGCGTGTCTTTGCCGAAAAGTGACACAAACCGCACTCTGCAAAGATTTATTTTGCCGAGTGCCAAACGGCCGCGCCGAAAATTTGACGCCAATGAGCCGCATCTTCAAGCGGTTTTGCAGAGGGCCCTCCTTGTCGAAGTGTTCGCACTCCAAGAAAGCGCGGCGCTATCGAGTGTTATATTTTGCCGAAGATGGCACTCCGGCAAATGTTAATTTGTCGAGTGTATTTTTTTGCCGAGTGCGACACTCGGAAAATATCTCTTTGCCGAGTGCCCGATATTTGGCACTCGGCAAATATTTTTGCACTCGGCAAAGAAGTCGAGTCCCAGAGTGTCTCACGGCCCACCAAAGGACTACACCGATCTTCCAACGACCACATTGGTATTTCGTCGACCACACTGGTCTTCCTATGACCACACTAGTCTTTCAAAAGACCACATGGTCTTCTGACCAGTAAAGTTTGGCCAGTATCAAAGGAGATAGGGAAATGCACTGTTAGCAAAAGAAATATGGACTAGGTTCGCAACACGTTCACGGTCGCGCATCGCAAGTCACAAGTCACGTGATTATCACGCGAATATATGTGCGCTCGTGCGTACGTGCATGCGTGTGACTTTAGCTATAATCCTCCTCATGTCATCTTATACCATGTATCACATATTTCAAGGGGTGACAAGGACTTCACCTTATAAATTCCTCTCCCACCACTTGGCTAGGTAGTATGAGATTAAACCATGTATGCTTTGGAATTTAAGGAATGAATGAGCCTTTACACTTATGGGCCCAATTGTAACAATCCCCCAACCATTCCAAGGCAAGCAGCAAAAAAAGATGATAGGGACTATTGTGCTGAAGTGTTGTTAATATACTAGTCTTTTAGTGTAAGTTCTGTACGGGTTGAACTTGCACCTAGAATAACAAGATTCATTTTCTTGCAACTGATGAATGGACTATGCCTTGAATTCACAACTTTTCGTGATTAGATTTCACTTGAAATCTCAACTGATACTAGGCTGTCAAAGAACTACTCATAAATGGGGCATTATTTGGTTATGCTCCCTTATCTGCTCATGAGCTTTCTGTTCTCGTAAACTGCTACCTTATAGTTAAGCTCAAGTAGGTGCATTCATTTTTGGTATCCTGTAGGCTAATACATTTTTCTCTCATCGGACACTAGAATACATTAAGCCTTTAAGTCATCCTTCCATACAGTTGAGAGTACTTTGTCTATTAGGATACATGTACATATATTATTAAAATGTACTATCTTCTTAAAATATCAAATTGTTTTTCCATTACCTAAGTCACAGGATCTCCGATCAAGAATGTATGGGTTTCTGTTGAGTTGTAACTCCAATGGTCCTCATTTCCATGTCTATAGACGCAATGAAAGTCGTCTTCCGTGCTAGCCCTTTTGTGAAAGGGCCTACCAGATTTTCCTCAGTACATATATAATTCACAGTAATTACTCCGAAGTTTCTCAGTTTTCTGACAGATTTAAACATACGCTTCGTGTGTCTGGTGAATTTCGTGTTATCGTTAGTACTCATAACCTCCAAAGTTCCTCAGATTTCTAACAGATTTAAACATACGCTTCACGTGTCTGGAGAACTTCATGTTGTCGTTAGGACTCGTAACCTCTAAAGTTCCTCAGTTTTCTGACAGATTTAAACATACGCTTTACGTGTACGGAGAACTTCATGTTACCATTAGTACTCGTAACCTTCAAATTTCCTTAGTTTTTTAACAGATTTAAACATTCACGTGTTTGGAGTACTTCATAATATTGTTAGTACTCATAACCTTAATCAACGTGTCTGAATGAATTCACGTGTTTGGACAACTTCGTATTATTGTTAGTACTCATAACCTTAATCAACGTGTCTGAATGACTTCATGTATCCTGTGCCAAAGTTGTGGCTCAGGTCTTCCCACGTATGCTGCGACGATCGATCATGGAGCCATGCAAGCTATGCTAGCCGGACTAGACATATACAGTAGTAGTACTAGGCAGTGAGATGGATCGATGATGGATGGATGGATGGAAAGAGGAGGACAGATGTGACGTGCATGCATATATTAGACAGAGAGAGAGACAGCTGGGGTGGAGCCAGTCAGGTTGGAGCCTGGGCCCACAGACAGCAGCCCTGACCGTTACTGTCTGGTCCAGCCCCAGCCCCAGCCCCAGCCCAAGCCCAAGCCCTGCCGGGGCCCACCGTACCCATTCCATTTGTGCGCGCGCAGGCTCCTCCCCTCGCCTCGCGCATGCATCCTGTGTTCCTGTGGCTCCCCGTGCATGCCTCGGTGATAGCTCGCAATCACTGCGAGATCCTGGGTCCTTGGCGAGAGAGAAAACAAGTTCGATAACTTCATCAATTCGTTAAAGTTGGGTATTCGTGTATTTTACCATATCTTTATTAACATAAATAAGAGTAGTTTTCAAGAAAAGAAAAGAAAAAGAAACAGCTGATAACCCAATGCTAGCCAGCTGATGGTTCGCCCTCAGTGAAAATTCTATCGTCGAAATTTCACCGGCAGTTACCGGTGTTATCGGTGGAGTCTGATAAATTTTTTTACCAGAAAAAAAAATCAGATTTATTTAATTTTCATCCAACTTCAAAATTTAGATAAATTTTGCCTTTTCATCTGAAAAATTCAAATTTCAATTAAAAAATACTCCAAAATTTCGTCAAAATTTTCGGTAACCGACAAAAACCGATGTTATCGCTACCCTCCGATGATAAAACTTTTTTACCGCTAATGTTTTCCCCCAGACCCTCCTCGATCTATCCCGCTTCTGCGGAAGAAGCCAAAAATGGCGATCTCCACATATGAGCGCGGCCAGCTTTCACCTCATTGGTCAAAGTACTAATTAACGTGCGAATTGTCATTGCATATATACAACAAAAAAATGTACACAGTATATACGCATGCAGGAAGAATTTTTTTATAAGTTAATCCTTTTTAAAATTTTATTTTAAAGTTAACCTCCGCGATTTTATTTCCACTCGATTTCCTTCACACGCCACCACCCGCGACGCGACAAAACAACGCCCACGCTAACCTCAGATCTGGGACAAACTCTTGTCATGCCATCACCGTGGCGTGATAAAGATTATTAGTCGCCACGTCACGACCGATGGCATGGACCAAAAGTGCTATTTAGCAGACTTATCCTATATCGTAACAGCGTTGTTTTGTTACGTTATGAGTGATGGCGTGAATAAAAAGGTCGGAATTAAAAATAAAGTATGCCAAGGTTAATTTTAAAATAAAATATAAAAAGAGGTTAATTAATTAAAAAAAAGTTCATGCAGAGCTTGTATATAACGACCATACCATTGCACAGAAATTAAATTAAGAGACAGCTAGCTCAGCTTAGGATTTACAGTAGTACGACACTAGTATATACGTACTAGTAGTATACTACTGCAGGTCCAGGCAAACGATTAGCTCCAGGTGATCGATCTCTGGTCGGACAGCCAGCTCATCACAGTACATATGCATGGAGCTGCTGCTGTCAAACGCCGCGGTGCACCACTGTGTACCGGACAAGTACGGCCTCCCCACGGAGAAGCGCCCTAACATTGATGACTTACTCGTCGACACCAGTGACGGAGCTAAAAATTAGATGATGGAGATGTACATTTTACACTCATAAATTTATAGTTTATACAATGATTTCATAACATCATAAATCCAAAACAGGTTCTAAATTTGTCAAAAGCACAATACAAATATTTCAAATAAAGTCTTACATGAATAGAAAATTACAAAATATGCAACTATGCAAAGAAAATGTCACGCCTTGGGTAGCAACCCTCGGGGACCCTCTGTGCAAACTGGACTAGTCCCACGATCAGTCGTTAGTCCGCACAGTTTCAACAACGATATGATCACAGCTATACAACAAACTATAGATAAAGCAGACAAATTAACATTAATAAAAGCAAAAGACCTTATGGTCAAGGTTGTTACAGACGTCTGCCGCACAGGGCTACAACAAAAGAGCTCACAGTGGAAATAAAAGAACACGTGGAGGCCATTCGATATGCCCACAAGCAATCGAGTGGAGGACGTCCTAGCACGCAAGGTCTCCGAAGACCTTCTCTTCATAGAGCTCGGAGCTCCCTGGGACGTCTTCTTCAGCTGCTGATCAACCAGAGGGCACAAAGCCGTGAGTACTCTGAATGTACTCAGCAAGCCGTAGGAAAATATAGACAAATAGTATTCATGCAAGGCTTAACAAAGAGGTCTTTATGGTTACTTTGCAGAAAGCAATATTGACTTGAAAATACAGTAGGTAGATTGCAAAGCACAAGTTAAAAGACCAATATATAAGTAAACGAGTTTCTATGAAAACAACTCGTGAACACCCTATTCACTGCCCAGACCACTCGTGACCAACTTGGTCACGACCCAGACCACTCGGAGCCAACCAAGACCAACAATTTTGAGAAAGTCTATCCCTTACGTGAAATCACCAGGCATGTCCATAACCGGGGACACGGCTATTCGAATAGATTTACACTCTGCAGAGGTTGTACAGCTTTACCCACAAAACACGACCTCTCTAGCTTGTTTGGCACCCGTCGATGCCCCAGCTCACTACCTTAGATAAGCAGGTTAGAGCACGTGACAAGGCCTTTACAAGGTTCTGCCTTGACTCAGTTCCGCTCGCTAAGGTTTCGCCTTCCTGGCCCCCTCTTGCGCCAAGTGTGTGTGTCCATCCCATGTCTTACACACTTCCACCAAAACGGAACCGAATCAAAGCATTGCCAATTAGTTGGCCAAGTCCACCCCATAATGGACTTGTGGTCGCACGGTATGGCCTGGATCAATGGCTTACAAGGTTAAGTCCTTAGTGGTTACTCAGGCGAGACCTCCTCATCAAGAGTGGTCTTGACCGCAAAGGTGATCTTTGCAAAAAGACCGAGAGAGATGGTCTTTGTAAAAAGACCACAGGAGGTGGTCTTTGTAAAAAGACCACAGGAGGTGGTCTTTGTAAAAAGACCAAAGGTCCCGCGGAGGAGGTCCTGGGAACGAGGAGGTCCTGAGGACAAGGAGGTCTAGACTGAGAGGGAGGTCTGGACGAGAGGGAGAGGTCCAAACGGTAAAGAGGTCTGAACTTAAGGGGAGGTCCAAACACAGGGAAGGTCTGGTCACGGGATGAGGTCCAAAGGAAGAGATCCTGAGTGGTCCCGATGAGTCGACGCAGGTGCTCCTGAGGAGGTCCTAACGGTCAAGATGAACTCGAAGGAGATCCTAACGATCAAGATGAACTCGAAGGAGATCCTGACGGTCAAGATAAACTCGAAGGAGATGCTAAGCCCGAGAAGGAAAGAGGATTAAATGTGAGGAAGGTCCAGAAAGGAGATATTCAACTCGAACTTTGAATTTCGGAATTCAAGGATGTTTGAAACACAAACCGGAGCTTAGAGCACCTCGGGGGTGGTCATGACCCAAGGGGAGGTCAAAACCAAAATGGAAGGTCTAGACACAGGGAAGGTCTAAACCAAAAAGGTCTAGACACAAAGGAAATGCCCAAATAGGAGGGAGGTCTGGACATAATGAAATGTCCAAACAAGAGGGAGGTCTGGAGAAGAAGAAGTTGGGCCGATGAGAGTACAAAATGAGCAGAGAAGGGGAGGGACAACATCAGAGCTCAGGCAACTCCAAATAAAACAAGCTTTGTATTAGTTGAAGTTTGATTTAGTCATTTTAAACTCTCGAATTCCGAAAATCTCAAGTTAAGCTTTAGGACTTCAACAAAACCAATTGGTTCTTTTTATTTTAATTTTTTTTAAAAAGCTCATAAAACCAGAGTGTTACACGGGGCCACTGAGGGGGTTAGGGATAGGGGTGGGGGAATTATATAGGTGAGAGGGCGAAAGAATATGAGCCACGTGTTCTTGATCCAACAATGGAAAAAAGTGATTGTGATTTAGTGAATTTTCAAACACATGTGAAATAGACGAAAGAGAGAGAGAGAGAGAGAGAGAGAGAGGTATATACTATTCTGTAGCTGAGCGTACAATAGTTATTCTACGCCTAGAACTTCACACTGCACGACGCTGGTGGTCGAGGATGCAGGCGTGCAACCAAAGATCTGACGACCCAACAACTATCGGCGGTCGTAAACGCCGCACCGCTGCTGCAGAATTTGATTTTTGACGGTAAATAACACGAGACGTGACAATAATTAGTGAACTAGTTTACTGGCTTTTTGTGGCATGCGATTTTTTTCGAGCTCGTTTGTTTGATAGTAAAACATAACACGTAAGACAGTAAATTTGGTATCTGTTTTACTACCTTTCGTGCGGCATACGATTTTTTATTCGAGCATGTATGTATTTGATAGTAAAAAACACAACAGGAAGACAGTTAAGTTACAATATGTTTTTACTGCCGAGAACATCCTTATAAGTCATAGTGGGGGAGACGAAGAGACACATCAGACAGCCCGAGCGGCATTTGTACGATTTGTTTTTGGGAAAAACGAGGGTTTGGTTTGATTTGGTACCGTGTTTTCAGCTATGCACACACAAACATACAAAATAAAGGAGTGCGAAGGTAGTACAGTAAAATATAGGGCACAATGTAGTAAAACATGACACATATGCATTAATTACAAACAAAATAGAAGCTCGGTACTTGGTTCACATTTTACAGTAAAAATCTATCACATAATATTTTTGAAGTGAATGTTCAGTGGGCAGTACAACGAAAAGGTAGTGAGATAGTAAAAGCACATGTAGGAAGAGGAAAACGATCATTTATAAAGTACTAAATCTGTACTTTTATCACGTTTTCATTTTTACCTTATATATTTTTTGTGTGTTCCGGTAGTAAAGCAAACGAAAACATTGCAGTAATGTTATATGTATATAACAGTAAAGAACACAAGATAAAAATTCTTAAATATTATTAGGCCAAAATAGCGTTGTCAATCGTATTTTTCTTCTTGTTTACATTTGCTCGATAATAACAAAAGAAGGGAAGAAAGGAGGCCCTAGTGGCTAAGACAGGACCCTATTGCAGCCCTCAATCGTTCGTAAACCCGCTCCTGGAGTTTGCCGAGGGCTGGATCGGGTGGAGGCGGATATGTGGAGATACGCCTCCATCTACTCCTTCGTGGTAGTGAGCCGAGCTTGGCACCGATTGGGCGAAGGAAGCCTGCCGACGATTGTCCAGATGAGGATGTTCACCTCTTCAACGGTCTCGGCGTCGTCGATCTTTTCGTTTTGTTGGCCGATGTAGTCTTCAATCCTCTAGATGTATGGTTTGCCTCGATCCATGTAGTTTGTGAGAACGATCTCCAGGATGAGGTTGGCTCGCCGGACGTTAGACATAAGTACATTGGTACGGCTTAGAAGAAGACATAGAGTACAGATGATTGCGGCCACCCTCTTCGGTAGACATGGTGGTGGAGCATGGAGGAGGTCGTGGACATAATCATGGTCCGCAGCCTCGATCAGGGTCCGCTAAGATAGCTGATCGTATATGAGTGCTAGGTAGGCTACAACTATAGTTTGCAGTGGAGCGGAAGAAGAGCTTTGAGTCATTTTGTTCTTTTTTTTTTTGCATGTGCTATTCTTTCTTCGACGTTTTACTACAGGGGAAGGATTTTTTGGGGCGTCTCGCGAACGCAATGCTTTGCAGTGTGTACGGTTTAAAAGTAAAGTCCTTTTTTTTACGCATGCAATAATTCAATATTAAAAATATATGCCAGTAAAGTTATTGGCATCATACAATAAAACAACCACCACATGTCAGTAGAATGAAGACAGCCAATTGATCGTTGCGTTCTTTTATTAAAAAAGTAAGCAATATATAGAAAATAGTAATAGATTATGATCAACACAGTAAAAAAAAACAAATAGTAATATCACGTGATATTTTGCAGTAAGAGAGTTCGAATATACAATAAAACATGCAAGGCGAGCCGAATAGCGAGTTATGTTTTCCAATTAGTAGATGCACCACAGTAACACACATACGACAATGCATTAAAGGGTTTACTGAAATGTAAGTAAAGAACACAGCTATTCAGCGCGTATCGCTGTTATTAGACCCTATGGGATGACAGTCGTCAGTGTCGTCATCTTCTGTTTCATCCCCATGAATCAGCTAGCGGCATGTACCGGACCTTCCTCTTCCTTGCCACCTCCTCCCTCCCCCCTCACTCTACCACTGCCACCACCACTCCTGCCCCCTCGTCCTCTGTTTTGGTGTAGGGTTTAGCAGCTAGCAATGTTGTGACCAGCTTTCAGGGCTCATATGCTGCATGCCCCTGTCATCTTCTTTCCCACCGGTGTAGAACTTTGCTTTGATTCATCATCAGCTCGTTTGCGACATTTGGTCTATAACAGTGGAGGCGCTGATAGGTTGATCGTATCGTCGTCCGCTTCATTGAGCTCAGCGGTCTCATCAGCCACCGGCCCAATGTCGTTTGGTACGGTATCATGCTGCATGCGAAGTGCCTTGAGAACCTCTATGGCTCTATCATACACAAGACTCGATCTGGCTTCCATCAGTAAGGTGGTGTGCTGATACATCTCAGTCGTTCCATCAGGTCCGACCTGTATGAGGTCGTGTCTGTCGTACGACACATCCACCCAACCATTCCTAGTGTACCTACGAAGCATGTAGCGGCTGGGGATACTCTTGACCTGCAAGTGGGTGAAAGCCCGCACTAGGTGCGTGCAGAACAGCCCTACGTGACGGAAAACCAATGATGGATTAACAATAAAATACGCTATCGATGACAACAAAATCACTATAGGCGAGGACAGTAAAAGTGTAATAGATGGAACAGTAACTACTAGCCGATAGACAGTAAAAGTACCTGTGTGCTCCCGGTGTTTGCATTCATAGCTATATGTACCCATTTCCTCTTTGGCCACCACCTTGAAATCATGCTGCGACACCACACGAACATCGTAGACTATTTCCCATGAGACACAAGGAATATGCCATCTCGGGTTGTGTCCGCCCTTATGCGGAAGGTTGTACTGGAGAAGTAGGTCTCCTCGTACTCTTTGAACACCACAGGCGTGTAAACCCTGCTCAACTACTCCTCGAACGGGAACAGAGTGGCTCTCACCGGTTGGCTCTGATAGCACGCAAGACAGTATATGTCACGAAGGAGGTACATAAAGGTCAAGAAGTAATGACATGCATTGATTGTAGTAAAAAAGAAAGTGGGGCAAGAGACGCGGTAAAATAAGACAGCTAACAGTAAATCATGGAAGAAACTGAAGTAAATGCGTAAGTCACAATAAATCTTTTTTTATTCACATACCGTGGAATAGTGTGTTTCTTGAGCCTCGGAGTGCTTCCTCTTCTGCAACACACAGTGCATCTTCCGCGCGAATTGGTGGAGCAAAGTCATGTTATCGACGAAGTTTCGCTTTACCATCTTGTTCATACTCTCGCTTCTCTACGTGGATATCATCCTATCGCAGTACACGCCCTTGAAGTATGCGGAGATCCATCTTTTGCGAAGGTCATAGAGGCTACCAATGGCTGATCACTATCGAGCATGTTAGCACTAAAGATCAATGCACAGATATTCTGACAAACGCACTCGAAAGAATCAAGTTTGCTGAAATGAGAGAGCTGCTGGGCACGAGAAACATCGAGCGCGAAAGTCAGGATTAGGGGGTGATTGTTGGAAATAATCCAGACTTAGCTATTCGTTGGCCGAGTCTAGTGGCATAGTGTGTGTCATGTCCAGTTAATTCGGATCGTGAGTGTGCATGATTCCTGAATCTTAGCCAAGTCTGTTTCTTATACTATGTTCTTTCTTCAGTTAACTGTAGCTATAAGTCATTTGTTGTATTCAAGACAGTATACGAAAATCTGCCCCAACTTTGAATCTTTCTTTGTGATCTCTGCATGTGTGTTCTTCCCAAACCGTCTTGGAGTATTGCAGGGTTTTGAGCTGATTCCATCATTAATTCAAGCATGCTCTTGCTCTATGTACGTACATGTTGATCAATTTAAGACAGACTAATAGTTCGGTTGACATGTATGCGCAGATCGTGACCAACAAGCTACTGATGAGCGTGGAGCACCTTGCGGTGACGAATTCGGGGGCGGCGAGGGCGTCGGTGGCGACGCTAATCGTGCCCAGGATGGACTGCCACATCGCTCCGGCGCAGGAGATGATGAGAGAGAGCAAGAAGAACCCTCCAAAGTACCTGGACTTCCTCTTCAACGAGTCATGGAGGCTTACGACGCTACTACCGCCAACAGAGAGGGCGTGCCCAACAACTTCAAGATCAACAGGCTAGGAACCACCAGCCAAACGGCAATGAACAGTCACAGACTCCATGATTTCTAATCTGATCGTGGCATTCAATGCAATGCTTGCTTGCTCCTGATCGACATGTATCAACTACGTAAGTGGAGTGCATGCATGTTATTGTGGAGATCACGCATAGATAATCCTAATCTTAGTGTGTTGAACCATTGGCAATAGTGTTGAGACGTCCGGAGAAACCTCCTTTTCGGAAAGTTCAGCTGATTATCAGAACAGAGACGGTCCGACCGGCCCTATGGGCAGTTGGACCGGCGGTGATGCATAATCGACTTCGACCTTAGGCTAACTTTTCGAGACCGGTGGGGCATGGCGGTCAATAATCAACGAAAATTAAAATGTGAATTATTTAAATCGGCCAAAAATCACGTGTGTAGGAAGGTGAGAGGACGTGTTTACACTTGGTCTCATTGAAAAAGGAGTTTCGAGAAAAAAAACTAGATAGAATTTGAAATTTCTATAGAGAGTGCAATTCTGAGACTTATGAAAAGTTCCTAAGTCCTAGGTGGTCCGACTGGCCATTGGTTGGCGGTCAAACCTCTGGGGCGCTCTGATCGGCCAAGCGCAGTCAAACCGGCCATGTGTGGTGGTCTGATTGGCCAGTGTTGTTTCATGTGCCGAGAATACAGTGAATTTCGTGGGTTAGAGCAAAGTCATGGGTTTCAATGCATAGGTGTCGCATGATGCATATTTTGGCTAACGTGGGTCAAGTTGTGAAGAACTTTTGCCCAGAATTGATTTCTTGGTCTATTGTTGTGCATGTGGCTTGGAGTCAACGACGATCAATGACGACGATGGTTGGGACTAGGCTAGGAGATATGATGTCCAGAACGATCAAGGATGTCGGGTGAGGTGGTTGGACACAAGCACGGTGCAAGATGGACAAGAGCGACCAAATGACTAGTTCGGTGCAACGAGTTACATCAAGTGGCGCGGGGATTGGCGCAAGTACCATGGTGGTTCCGGTGGGAGCCAGATGAGAGAGGCTTACCGATGTGAAGAGAGTCATTGATCAGCTTACACGTGGTAAAGTATGGGATTGTTTCACAACAATTGGACTCGATCTTTGGAGAAAGATCGAGAAGGGGTATTCTGGCATCTTTGCCAAAATACTGGGTTGGTGACCTTAGAGAAACCACGGTGCAAGACGGTCTAAGGAGAGATGGTTTAGGTTAAGAGAAGATGAAGATCACAAAGAGATGGATTCGAGAGACCCGATTCGTCTCCTCTTTGAGAAGCATGTATGAGTCTAAGCCCGTTTGTGTTTGGATTTAACGGACGCCCGATAAGGTTTTCTCTCTAGACCTATCCTGTACTATAAAAGGAAGTGGTGCAGGATTTGCACCTTGAATCCTTCCAAGAAGAAACATTTATTTGTGATTTGGGGAAAGTGGAAATAGAGGAGGCTAGGATTTGAGGGAGATGAATTGATTGAGTGCTTAAGTGTTAAGTTTTTATCCTTTATGATGGAGTAGCTGTAAACCAACAATATCTTGAATCAATCCAAGCAAGATTTGCCCCCGAGATGATTTGTATCTTGTTCTTAGTCTATCTTTGATGAGTTTGGGATTTGGTGTGTTCCTTTGGTCTTTTGATGTGATCTAGCTTGTTAGTATTTTTGGAAATGAATCTAGGGTTATCTTGACCATCTTCCACTCATGAGCAAGTTTTTTTTATATTAAAGTTTGAATATTCTCGATTCCTTTGCCTTCTTGACCCCATCCAAGAAATTAATGGAACATTGGCTTTGATCGTCCTGATTGTTGATTGAAGTATGTTCTTAACTTTCTTGATGAGCTATGGTTGAAATCTTGACAGATTTGGATCTCAGAATCAAAAGTTCGGTCGATTTAATATCATCGTAGGCTACTGTTCTTGCAACCGACGCTCAGACCGGCCATCCAATGGTCAGACCAACCAGGTGGGTTTTGCCTCGGGTATTTTCGGTTCAACGCGAGACTTCCGTTATGCTTATGTTTATGATCTTTATAATTTTTATAGCTACTGAAATGAAAAAAAAATTGAATACCATCAAGGTTAAGAAAAAGTATGTGCTCCTATTTACCCTCCACTGGTGGCTTGGTTGGTCCAGCAGTTATGCAGGAATAGGTGTGTCCTTCTCAATTTGCTTATTTATGCATCAATGGTATAGCAAACCAGAGCGAGCGAGCACCGAGCAGGCAGGCCGGCAGGCAGCATTAATTATATATACTCCTATAGCGCATGGGCCACTACTTAAACATGCGTAGCTGATCAGCTGCCTGTCGCCAAGCAAGGCACACACTAATATAGTCAATCATGCATGTGATTATTAATTAGTCCAATCCAATCCGTGGTTTGGTGGTTAAGAAGGTGCATGGAATAGTAGCTAGCTAGGAGTAGGTGCGTGTTAATTTATCGATGAAGCAACCTAAGCAAAGCTAGCCGGACATATATACAGTGGTATAGTAGTAGTAGGCTATTAGAGCATCTACATCTAAGGTGGTGTTTGGTACCGAGAATGTTAACGTAAACGTTTGGAGGTGGGAGGATTACATGATTTGTTTGGTTTCTCTGCGGAACGGTGTCTGAAACCATTATCCCAAGATGGCCGGCGCTGCGGAAGTGACAACTTCGCCGGGGGTGGCGGCGGAGATAGCACGTGCTCCCCCATCATCAGTGGGTCGTCCAACCATACCCATGATGTGCTATTCTTCGCTGCCGTTTGCTTCTTTAGCGCGTCGACGAGCATCGCCATGGGCGGCCCGACCGCCGACAAGGACTGCGAGCACGAGTTTGAATTCGCCTTTTTTTTTTTGACAAAAGGAAAACCCTGCTTATACTAAAAGCAACATATAATTCTTACAGACCAAACAGAATCAAACGCTGGGAAAACCAGCTTACAAGACTAAAGCACATCAGCCAAAGCCGCAACCAACTACATAATTTGAATTCGCCTTCTCCTGCCTAACTCGGAGGCGATGTCCTCTGCCAACTGGAAGAGGGACTCCAGGGAGCCGGCGGCGACACCATCTTTGTCGTGGTCCTCGACATCATCCTCGACAGCGTCGCTTGCGTACTCATCTTCGGTGGAGATTCTTGAAAGAGCTCGCGCCGAGGGGCGGAACTAGAACGAAAATGACTCGGGTTCACCACTTCACCATACATATAACAATATATATAATTTTCAAGAAACACTATATTAAATAGTAATTTATGCGGCAAAAAACTGCAAGAGACCGGAAGTTGGGCTGAACCAGGGTGCATAGTTTTTAGGCTAGGGGGTGCACACATAGAATATACATAATAATATCTGTCATTTTTTCTGGGAAATCCGGTGTCCTGTGACACCGGGTAGGCCCAAGTACTTTCGCCCCTGCTCGCGCCTTACAGACTCACGGTGGAGACGGCGGTGACGGCGTGTCACGTGTCACAAGGGATCCAAGGTGAGGCAAAAACTATACTGGTATCTCAATACATGGTTACCAAATTACAGCCAATCCGATCCAAACACAGAATAACGGAATCCAATTACACTGTAAATTCACCTAAACAAACAGCACCTAAAATAGGTGCTAAGTTGAACACATCACCTCTCTCTCTCTCTCTCTCTCTCTCCACATGACCAATGTTAGCTATGTTTACTCTAACCCTTAGCACCACCTATAAGTGCTAAAGTCGGATATTTAGCTAAAGAAATATTTAAGTTTTCCGACCTTAGCACCGGCTGCGAAGATTTGCTTTAGTACCATGCAATCCAGACTTAGCATCTACTCCTCCGTCTGTTGGCATCGATGCTAAAAAAATTCTCTCACCGGTAGTATTGGCTTAGGACCTAAGGATGCACTTGCTCTTGGATGAAAAAGGAGAAGATGCATGGATCGGATCGATCGACGGAAGGAGAGAGGGGCAGATGTGACGTGCATCTATACATTCTATCAGCATATGCGCACTGTTTGGCGCGCGAGAATAAGCAGCTTTTGTATTGGAGTCGGTATTACTGGGAAGTAACAGATGCAAAGGGATGGGCAAGGCAAAAGAACGATTGTAGATAATGAGGAAACACATGAAGTTTGGTGACATTTTTTGCATAGTGAGCATTGGTTTGTTGACGATTGTATCGCAGGTTGTCTAATGCATTATGTATGCGTATAATAAGCACCTGTTTGATGGCAGTATGTTGTAAGGTGTATAAATAATCAGGACAAACTAAGATGTACATAATAGCAGATATCGTAGACTATTATTAGAGGGCATTATTGGCTGTACATGGGTCTTTAAGTAGATAGATCACCGTAGAATATATTACAGATGCAGAATATATTACATATGGTTTCTAAAAGGTAACATCCTGTTTGCTAATATGAGATAGCTTAGAGTGGAGATACTATGCAAAATAACAATGAAAGACGGTTTATTGAAAGTTTGTAGAGCATGTCGCATGTGCTGGTTGTAAGGACTGAATTGGTGGTGTGGGCCAACGCTGTTCTGTGTATGATCTGTTGTATGACGGATGGAAGTTAAGCGCAAAACTATTAGTTATGTATAGAGTAGGAACCAACAACAGAATATCAAATAAGTTTTGAACAAAATATACCTGGTGTTTAGTCATGTGGGTGGATCTCTTTCGTAGCACAGGAGGGCACTGAATCGGTAGCTGCTCCATGTGGTGAGCTGTATAATGTAGGTAATATGTGAGACAGAAATATCGGAATTTGTGTGTAGTCCTAGATACATCTAGTCCTACATATAAAGCGATGCTACAGAATTGATTAATATTGTATGGTAGATAGATGATAACTATGTGAAGTATTTGAAATATACTCTGAAAAAAATTACAACTGTTGTTTATTTCAGTGCTTTATTAATTCGTTGATTGTTGAAAAAAAAGGCTAACATGTAAGTAATGTTGGGGAACTGTTTGTATGTAATTAAGCTATTAGTTTGAGAGACAACAATGCAATGGTAAAGATTCTCATAGGGAATAGATATGTTCTATTCTATAGATATAGGAGGAGAAGTTTAACGCTGTATTTATGTAGTAGAGATATTATAACATCATCAAGCCTCGAAACTATAAGCCTTGTCCTATTACATAGACGAGT